>BSBK01001868.1:0-1200000 GCA_027943335.1 Chamaecyparis obtusa
GATGGTGTGGATTTCAGAATGCTTGCCAAATACATACAAAAATGATCTAGGAAGACCCTGAAACATTACAACTAAATCAAGCCCATCAAAGGGAATCAATTGATTCCATAGCCACTACTGGAATGAGCATAAGATCTAGGAAGAATTCAGTAACAATTAAATCTAAGAATGTGGAATAGGGGAAAAAGACTTCCAATGTCGCGGCCACTCTTGGGACACAAAATTCTTCCATCACACCATGCATTTTATCTTGCATTGGTAGCTACAATACCAAGATAGAATACAATGTGGTTTTAGGGGAAGTACAAATGATAGATAATGGAAAGATGTTTCTAAACAGGTTGAAGAAAGAATGCTTCAACGGTTCAAAGACCATCTAGATTTTCCATTCTCAAACATATCTAGGCACCTATAAAAAATAGTTATCCATGACATGGAGACCAAAATTGGCACAGGTTGGTCTGTAAAGAAGATAAAGCTGTGAATGTCTCAAAGCTATAAGAAATTTGGTGCAACCAAACAAAGAAGATAAAAAAAATCCCTCTCGAGATAAGAGTAAAAAAAAGGCCAATTGATGTAAGTGTGAAAGTATGGAAAATATTTTGTAAAAGATATGAGAAGTCAAAGGCACAAAAGATTTTAGGTGAAGAGAGTTCGCAGGTATTTAAATTTTCTCTTAAGATTATACCAAATTTATTAAACAATTCTTCAATTTTATTTTTGCATGGTTAAATTGAATTAGTATATGTTTTAGGATAAGGCCCCCAAAGATAGGCTTTCCAAACTTCGTGCCACACATCACAATGGCTAGAAAGATTTACAAGCCCTGATCTATATATTTATAAGTATATTAATGTGTTAAATTATATTTTTAATTTCCTAGGAAAAAGTAAATGATTTTATATTAGTTCAACTAGTCCATGTGCCATGTTTTGACATGAGTATAAATATGGCCAACATCTAGTGCAATTTGAAAGGGAAATGTTACAAAGCAAAAAGTGGACTGACTTTGTAATCTAGATGGAGAATGAGGTATCAATACTTGGATTTCACTAGTTTAGTTGGATATTGTTGCGTTAATATGTCAGTTTTACTTTCTTCTATTGATTGTTTATTGATGTGTAGGATGATTTCTAAAGTTATTATCTATTGGTCCTATATCCCACTCAATTGTCCCATTATTTCATGAAATCACCTATGTCATACCTTGCAGCGTTGTACCATTTCACTTGATGTTTCAAGTTCTCAATTTAATTCTTATGCCCTTCCATTTCTAATGAAGAGGACTTATTTAGATGACAAGGACACAAAAAACAACTCAAAAAAGTTCCAAAGATTACTCCTCAAATGGGCTTCTATCATTGTTCCCATTAGGCATCTTGATAAAGGATCCTAAAAGAAAATATTGTGCCTAACATGAAATGCTTCTCCTCAAAAGATAATGATTATCTTAAGGAATTAATTTTATCCCCATCAAACCAATCAAAGATCCTTCAAGGAAACTTGATAACTTTTATTCACACTTTATACATGGCAACTAGGCCTACTAGCTTGATTTGACAAGTTTTTGGGCTTTAATAATAAAACCCCTAACCTTATGCACAAATAAAAGGAAACTTTGGAATACCCTTTTCAAAGTTACATGACATATCCAAAACCACCCCTTTTTTTTTGGGACATCAAAGGAAAAATAGGTTTGTGATTGGTTTTGGGGGCACAATTAGCCCTATTTCTCAAAGTAAGTACTTGAAAACCCTTGACAATTCTCTAAAACATGAAAAAAAAGTTATAAAGTTTGGGAAATAGAGAATTTTTTTTATGTTTATCCCTAAACATGCCAAAATGGATAATATGATCCTAATTACATCATTTCTACTAATTTTTAACACACTTTGAATGGTTTGACCATGTTTGACCCAATCAAGACCTTATAGGTCTACATGAGTTAAATGGTATAAATTTCCTTACAAAAATATTTGAACTAATTGTAAATGGTCTTTAGGACCTTATAAGATCATGAGAAAACACTAAGGGTTCTTTAAAATGAGAAGCATCCTTCTCCTCAAACAAGCTGCTAAGTAGGGTCACTATGATTTTATTGAACCCATGACGAGGATGATAAAAGGGTACCATTTAGAGTTCCTAGAAGTTAATGGTTATCTTGTTTATTTGAAAAAATAGGCTCCATTGCATATTGGTCTTATTCCTTTTTGGTGGGAGGTTATAGTGATGTAGTAGTGGTAGTGGAATATATGTCTCACAAGAATTGTATAATAACAATTGCTTGTGATTAAGGATTTAAGATGACCAAGGAGTGATAGAACAAGAAGATGAAAACACTAGATTTTTTGTTTTCAAAAGTTTATAAAAGGTGTAAATGAGTAGTGTATTGGGGATTATTCTAGCAGGACAAGAAAATACCAACCGATAAGGCTTGGACAACCTTCTTCACTTCGAGATACACAGGACTCAGGAGGGTATTCCTTATTCTAATTTTGTACATATGATACATTCAAATTTTTTTCTAATGGCCAACTACAGACCTTCAAATATGGATAATTCTCAAATTTTATGTAGATGGGTCTTTTATTTCATCACTTAAACAAGTAATCCCATTGGCTTTAACAAAAATTAAGAACACATAAATTATATATCTCCTTCTCATAATTATGGAGGGAGTGTTATATCGATACTTTTAAATGCATCCTCCACATGTTTCTAAGGATCGTGGAGATTCGAGAACATAGATAAATTAAAAAAAAGAAGAAAAGAACATAAAGGAATAGTAGATTTGATTAATTTGATTTTCAATCTGAAAGCCCTCTAGGGCTCTCAGTCGTCCAGTGTCCAATCTCAGGCTACAAAGTGAAAGTAAAGCCATGAAAAAGATGCTATGAGCAGATAAAACTTAACCAATGGGTTTTTAAAATATTAATGCTTAAATTTAACAAGCACACTCATGTTATTATTATTTTATGAGTTGTCATTAATATCACACATATAGTCAGTAAAGGAAGAAAATAGGCTAGTCGATCAACATACTAAGTATAGTAACCAAGCAGAGCACATGGCACAATGGCATAGTAACTGGACACAGTCTTGACCGAGCACATATACCAAGCCAAATGATTACCAAGAACTGAGTACAGTTATAACTGAGCATTCATATATATTGAGCATCAGTAATTTACCAAGTCATGAATGCAATATATACTGAGCAATATAGGAAGGACATAGAAGTATGTAATGCCACAGAATACAGGGTAAATAGTTTACACTAAGCTAGAAAATAGTTTACATAGATCGAGGTGAAGATTAAATATAGATGTAATCATTAAATGATTGATGATCGCTATGTAATGATGTTTTAGGTTATTTATTTGGATCATAGATCTTAGGTTTTCTAGATGATACCATAACCCTAATTAGGTCAAAATATTTTGAAATAAGAATTTTCAAGATGTCATTTTTACATGAGAGGAGAACACACATGAAGTAGCTTCCTACAGGAGATATCTGAAGATTAGACAAGGTTGTGAAGTTAAGGTTTTGACAAAGAAATCAAGGATTATATTCAGAAGCACACTAGAAGCTACCTAGTAGAATTTAGATAAGAAATATATTTCAACAAGGTGATGTACTTATCAAATATGAAATCAAGAAAAGTAAGTTGCTACATACAAATCAAATCTACTACTACTTTCTAACAATTATGGTAGACTTAAATCTCTTAACATAGTAAACTGAACAAGTCTTTTTGTAAATCTCTTAACCGAGTGCACACTTAATAGTGTTGTTTAAATCCTTTAACCAGGTAGATCCTAATAGGTCTTTATTATTACTCCTAATAGGATAAGATCATCAAAAGTGATCATCATTGTAGCCTTAACCGGAAAACTTTATTACTATAGTTAGTGAAGCTTTGTGGGTGTTATCCTCACTGTAGTTTTTACCTTCTAACAAGGATTTCTGCAATACCAAAATACTTGTGTATTGTGTATGAAGTTTCATGGATGTTTACATGTTAGATTAGAAATAATTTATTATTTTCTGTAATGTTATGAATGGATGAAAAGATAACATGTCAGTTAGTTAATGAAATACATTGTCTCAAGGAATCAAATGAAATTTTTTTTAGGGTTTCTGATTCACCCCTCCCCTCTCAGTAAATAACCTTTCCATAATCCCAACAATTGGTATCAAAGCTAGTTCTCTTGCTGAAGAAGTTTAATCACTGAAGAGAAAAGATCTAAGAAATGGAAAGGTATAAGCTTGATAGGACTATTGAAAATTAGAAATTAGAGATGCAGATTCTCATGGAATAGCTTAAGGACAATGATAAGATAATGTATTGTTTATCTAAGTAAGAAGAAAGACTGAACAAGTAGGCTTAACTGATCAAAAGTGAAGAAATCTAGTTTAAGCCGAGTGATGTTAGTGTCAACCGAGAGCTAGTATATACTGATTAAATTCAGTGTTGACCGAATATAAGTTTATGCCGAGTGACAACATTAGCCAAGGAAGACAATTTGAAGAGATGACCGAGTTACGCAGTGATGACCGAGGAGTTGAACACAATATTGACCAAGCGTTAGTAATTTACATTTGAGGGAGAATTTATATTCCTAGCTGACACAGTTGAATTCTTGGATTATGTAAATTGTGTTGAATTTATTAATAGAGTGTATGGAGAATTTAATGCACAGTAAACCATTTTATTGTGATTCCAATAAAGAGATTGAAGATTTTTCTAGAAGGATGGATGAAAGACTTAAATGTTGGAAGGATTCGATGAATCCGACCTAAACCTAAGATCTATGAAGGAGATTAAGTAGCAAAAGGGAAATCTATCTATTGAATAGATATAAAGGAAAACCTAAGTATGAGGTTAAGAAAGGATGCTGGATTTGTTGATGTTATTGATTGATAAGTCTAAGTAGAAAGGATGAAGGTGAAGGAGTTGATCAGAGTTGTGATTTCTTGAAGGGATTTCCAAGCAGATGAGTGATGGAGATGGAAAAGGTACTCATTTAGTAAGCCACCATATATGTACAGAATTGGATCTATTATTTGCAAAGTGAGTTGTATTTTTTTCATATCAAATACTATTGCTACTTTCTAACCATTGCATTAGTCTAAATCCTTTAATCAAGGTTGACCTAATAGTCATTGTATAAATCCTTTAATCAAGGTTTCATTCTAATGGAATGTACTTAATTCCTCTAACGAGGCGCACTCCTAATAGGGTGGTTGAAATCCTTTAACAAGGTCACACCTAGTAGTGTGTTTATAAACCTTTGATAGGGTTGGCTTTTCACAGAGATCACTTTAGAAGAGTGAAAATATCAGTAACATGTTACAAAGTGGTTTTTGCCAAATTGGGTTTCCACTATAAATCCTAGTGTCAAACTTGTGTGAATGTTTTGGTGTTAACATTTCTGTGTTTTGCAAGTTAAATACTATTGGATAGTGGACTGCACTGTTATATGTTTCTGGTATACATTTCTTTATTGACCGAGTAGTGTTGGTGATTAGATCTAAGATTATTGAAGTGTTTGAAAGTATTATTTATACATCTAGACCTGAGGACAACTGATTCACCCCTGTCTGTTGTTCTAAATCATATTAACAATTGGTATCAGAGCTGTTGTTTCTTACTTAGATCAAGTTTGAAGGTACTTGAAGCAAATGATCAAGATGTATAAAAAGGAGGTACCAAAACTAAATAAGGAGAACTTCCCTACATGGTAGAGTTTGATGAAACTACATCTAGCTGGTATTGGTGACTCAACAAAATATTATGTTGAACATGACTATGTTACACCTGCTACACCTTTGACTATCGAGGAGATGAGAGCTAAATAGGAACACAACCAAGCAATGTTGGAGATTGTATCTGCCTTAAGCTATCCTAAATTTGAAGATATTAAAGATTGCACAAATGTAAAGAAAATGTGGGACACTCTTGCAAATATCTATGTTGGTGATACAAATGTACTAAGGGAAAAATCTGAAAGCCTGAGAGGTAAGTTTGATGAAATGAAAATGCAAGAAGGTGAAAATATTGCTCAATATTATGGTAGAATCAAGGATGTAGTAAATGATAATAGAGGAGCTAATAGAATTATTGATGATGAAACTGTTATTGGAAAGGTTTTGAGAACTTTTCTTCCTATATATGCCATCATAATTTTAGCAATTCAGGAATCTAGATGTAACCCTGGTAATATTCTGACTCTAGAAAATCTTGTTGGTAAGCTTACTACTTTTGAGCTTTCTAACTATGATAACTACACTGTTGCAAATGTTGAATTTGCATTCAAATCACAAATGGTTTTTCATAAGTCTAAGAGGGAAAAATAAAAATGTATAAGTGATAGTGAAAGTGATATTGACACATCTGATGAGGAACTAGAGGATCTTGAAGCTCTTATGGCTAGAAGATTGAAGAGAGGAAAAGGAAAATATAAAGGTAAACTTCCTGTCATATGTTTTTCATGTAACAAACTTGGCCATATAGCTGCAAGATGTCCTAACAAGAGTGAGAAGGATGAGGAAAGAGAAAGCAAGTATAAGGATAAGAGAGAAAATAGTGGTTACCAAAGGTACAAGGACTACAAGGATAAAGGTAAGAAATCCTTTTATATTGCTGAAGAAGAAATTGACACTGATAATGATGATTTTGAAATGGAAGTAGTTTATGTTGCTATGAAAGATGATTCTGATGAAGATGAGAAAACTGCACTTGTTTCTTATGTGAGAAAAGGTGATAAATGGATTATTGATAGTGGTTTCTCACATCACATGACTGGTGACAAAAGTAAATTTGATACCCTAGATCATTACAAAGGTAGAAGTGTTAAGTTTGGTAATGATGCACCATGTCCTATGAAGGGTAAAGGATTAATTAAGATAACTAATAAGATCACTTGTGAAAATGCTTATTGGATTGAAGGTCTTAAATATAATTTGCTAAGTGTTGCACAACTTAATAGAACTGGTTACCAAGTGGAGTTTCACCATAGAAAGGCTAAAATATTTGATGCCACTGGTGAATTGATTGGAAGTGGAGAATAGACTAAAGGTAATTTGTTCTATCTAGATCTATCTGAAGAGATATGCTTGATTGCACAATTTGATGATGTATGGTTATGGCATAATAGGTTATGTCATGTTAACTTTGACAATCTGGTGAATATTAGTAAAAAGAAGAAAGTTAGAGGTTTGTTGATATTGAAGAAACCTGATAATGTAATATGCAAACAATGTCAGTTGGGTAAAATGACAAAGTCTAGTTTCAAGAGAAAAACTTTTACTTTTGAAAATGCTTTAGATCTGGTTCATACTGACCTTTGTGCACCTATGGGTGTACAAAGCTATTATGGTGCTAAATACTTTATTATGTTTGTTGATGATTACACTAGGATGATGACTGTAATTTTTTAAAAAGAAAAATCCAATGCATTTCAGTTGTTTAAGTGGTATTTGGCTAAGGTTGAAAAGGAGACAGGTAGAAACCTGAAATGTCTGAGATTTGACTGAGGTGGAGAGTTTATATCAAATGAGTTCAATCTATTCTATAATGATAGAGGAATCAAAAGATAAATGTTTACACCTAGAACACCTCCACAAAATGGTATATCTGAGAGAAGAAACAAAGCTATCGTGGATTGTGCAAGGACACTAATGATTGAGAAGAATGTTGCACAAAAATATTGGAGATAATTTTTAAGTACAATTTTTTATACCTTAAATTGAGTACAAATAAAAAAGGTACAAATGTTACACCTTATGAGTTATGGCACGGTTATTTACCTAATGTAAAATACTTTAGAATCATTGGGAGAAAATGCTATATAATAAAAGATAATAGGAATGGAAAGTTTGATGCTAAAATTGATGAGGGTGTATTCCTAGGTTATTCCACAAAGATTAAAGCTTACAAGTGTTTGAAATCTAATAATAAAAAATTTGTGGAAAGTGCAAATGTGAAATTTGATGAATATGCGGAGAAAAATGAACAGGAAAGAAAAAGAGAACCTAAAGATTATAGATCTTTTATCTATATGGAAGAAGGAGAGGTGAGTAACACACTTTCACCTAATGCAGAGTCTCGGATAAGCAATATCGAGCATCAGGAAGGTAATGTCGAGCATCAAGAAGACATTATCGAGCATCAAGAAGACATTATTGAGCATCAGGAGGATGCTGCTGATCATCAGGAAGAGGTTGTTGAGTAATCAGAGGCTAAATCTGATAATCTTGCTAATGAATCTGAAGAGCAAGAAGAAAATAAATCTGAACCTACTTTGGCACAGTATGTAAGAAGACATCACAAGCCTAAGAAAATAATTGGAGATAAAGAAACTGGAGTTCTAACCATAAGTAAGTTAAAAAATCCTACATGTTTATTGTGTGAGTTTGAGCCTAAGACAACAAGGAAGGCATTAGGAAATGAAGAGTGGATTCAAGCTATGAATGAGGAGATAGACCAAATTGAAAAGAATGATACCTGGACTCTGGTGCCTAGACCAGAAAACAAAAATGTCATTGGAACAAAATGGGTATTTAGAAACAAGTGTAATGAACATGGACAAATCACAAGGAACAAAGAAAGGATGGTATGCAAGGGTTATGCACAAGAAGAAGGAATAGACTATGGGGAGACATTTTCCCCTGTAGCAAGATTAGAAGGAGTAAGAGCTCTACTTGCATATGCTACTTATAGAGATTTCAAGGTATACCGAATGGATGTCAAGTCTGCATTTTTGAATGATATATTAGAAGAAGAAGTATACATTGAACAACCTGAAGGATTTGTTGATCCAAACAAGAGAAATATGGTTTGCAAGCTGAACAAAGCATTGCATGGATTGAAGCAAGCCCATAGAGCATGGTATGAGAGGCTGCATAATTACTTGATACAGATTGGATTTTCAAGGACAAATGACAAAAACAATTTGTACATGAAAGATGAAGAAGGTAAAGGGATTTTGTTAGCTAAATTTTTTGTAGATGATATCATATTTGGAGGACAAGATGCCTTGTGTAAGAAATTTTCAAATGAGATGCAAACTAAGTTTGAGATGTCTATGTTTGGTGAAATAAAATTCTTTGTTGGTTTGCAAGTCTACTAGATGAAAAAACATATTTTTATCACATAGTCTAAATATGTCAAAGAGATACTAAAAACCTTTGGTATGGAGGATTCAATGCCAGTAAGTAATCACATGGCTACTGGATAGAAACTATCTAAGAATGACGATACTGCTGAAGTGAACCAAACCCTGTATAGATCCATGATTGGAAAGTTGCAATATGTTGTTCACAGTAGACCAGATATTGCTCTAGCAGTTGGGATTGTGGCAAGATTCTCTGCCAATCCTAAGGAAAGTCATATGATGGTTGTGAAGATAATAATGAGATATTTGAAAGGGACATAAGACTATGGACTATTTTACAAGAAGCATGAGAAATTTAAACTAAGAGTTTACACTGATGCATATTGGGCAGGAAATGTTGATGATAGAAAAAGTACTAGTGGTGGAGCTTTCTTTCTTGGATAGAGATTAGTTTCCTGGACAAGAAAGAAACAAATTTGCATTTCCCAATCTACAGCTAAAGCCAAGTATGTGGAAGCTATAGTGAACTATTCAAACCTAGTATGGATTAAGAAATTATTGAAAGGCATGAAAGAGGAAATCACTGAACCAGTTGTCATGTATTGTGACAAAACAAGTGCTATCAACATATCAAAGAACCCAATGATGCACACCAAGACCAAACATATTACTATCAAATATCATTATTTGAGGGAATTGGTAGAAGATAAAGAGGTGAGAATGGAATATGTGAATACAAAGGAACAACTAGAAGACATATTCACAAAAGCTTTACCTAAGGATGCTCATGAATATCTTAGAGGTAAATTAGGGTTGATTCCCCTAATTGAGACTACCTAGTCAAGATAGGAGCACTGCATCAAATGTGTTGCACAAAGTATCTAACAAATTGATGTAGAAAAGGTCACACTTTAGGAGCATCCTAGAGTTGTGAAAAAGTACAACAAAGTTGATAATCATTCATAAGGAAGATGACATAGGGAGAAATATTATTATTGAATGGATAAGATAATATCTACATCTGAAAGATGCAATTTCTAGTTATTGCTTTGGCATTATTGTCAAAGAGGGAGAGATTTAGATGAAAACACATGACAAAATAATTCAGAGAATCAGAGGAAAAGAGACACATAAAATATTTAGAGGGAGTAATTGTGTAGATGGTCAAGCAAGCTAGACTAAAAGAATTTAGAATCAGGATGGAGCTAAGGATATTAAAAATATTTCTGATGAAAAGACAAGTTTGGGATTGATTGGTGAATCATGTGTTATTCATATGGTGTTGCCATCAATTCCAAAGAGGGAGATTGTTGGAAACTGCAATTGAAGAAATTATTGTATTGTCATTGATGTCAAACCTTAACTGGTAAGACAGTTGCTATCTAAGAAAGTACTATATCTATTGGTTGATGAGAAGGATTAAGGCAAGGGTGATAACAATAGAACCTAGAGAGAGGTTGAGTTATTTGATACTTTACTTGATTATGTGACACAATGATAAGATAATGTATTGTTCATCTAAGTAAGAAGCAAGACTAAACAAGTAGGCTTAATTGAGAAAAAGTGAAGAAATCTAGTTTAAACCAAGTGATGTTAGTGTTGACTGAGAGCTAGTATATGTCAAGTAAATTCAATGTTGATCAAACATCAGTTTATTGCCGAGTGATAGCATTAGCCGAGGAAGACATTTTGAAGAGATGACTGAGTTATGCAGTGATGACCAAGGAGTTGAACATAATATTGATTGAGCATCAGTAATTTACATTTGAGGAAGAATTTAGATTCCTAGCCGACATAGTTGAATTCTTGGATTATGTAAATCATGTTGACTTTATTAATTATATGTATGGAGCATTTAATGCATAGTAAACCATTTTATTGTGATTCCAATAAAGAGATTGAAGATTTTTCTAGAAGGATGGATGAAGGACATAAATGTTGGAAGGATTTGATGAATCCGACCTAAACCTAAGATCTATAGAGGAGATTAAGTGGCAAAAGGGAAATCTATCTATTAAAGAGATATAAAGGAAAACCTACGTATGAGGTTAAGAAAGGAGGCTAGAGTTGTTGATGTTATTGACTGATAAGTCTAAGAAGAAAGGCTGAAGGTGAAGGAGTTAATTAGAGTTGTGATTGCTTGAAGGGATTTCTAAGCAGATCAATGATGGAGATGGAAAAGGTACTCAGTCAGTAAGCCAACATATATGTATAGAATTGGATCTATTATTTGCAAAGTAAGTTGTATGTTTTTCAGATCAAATACTACTACTACTTTCTAACCATTGTATCAGTCTAAATCCTTTAATCAAGGTTGACCTAATAGTCATTACATATATCCTTTAATCAAGGTTGCATTCTAATGGAATGTACTTAAGTCCTCTAATGAGGTGCACTCCTAACAGAGTGGTTGTAATCCTTTAATAGGGTCACACCTAGCAGTGTGTTTGTAAACCTTTGATAGGGTTGGCTTTTCACAGAGCTCACTTCAAAAGAGTGAAAATATCAGTAACATGTTACAAGTGGTTTTTCCCAAATTGGGTTTCCACTATAAATCTTGGTGTCAAACTTGTGTGAATGTTTTGGTGTTAACATTTCTATGTTTTGCAAGTTAAATACTATTGGATAGTGGACTGCACTATTATATGTTTTTGGTATACATTTCTTTAATGACCGAGTAGTGTTGGTGATTAGATATGAGATTATTGAAGTGTTTGAAAGTATTATTTATACATCTGGACTTGAAAAAAATTGATTCACCCCCCTCTCTATTATTATAAATCATATTAACAAAAGGATGGATGAATTCCTAAATAGTTAGAGAATACTGGACAACACCACTAGATTAAGTTATACCAAGAAGGGAGAGTCATCAAAACAAGCTGAACAAAATAATTCCTATGAAAATCCAAGGCCAAATAAACTCTCATGCTATCATTGTTGAAAACCAAGTCACACAACAAATGTCTACAGAAGTAAAGCTAAAGGTATTCCTAACTGTACTCCTAAATTTGATGGTTATTGTTACAATTGTAACAAGTATGGACATCAAGCATATGAGTGTAGATCAAAGTTGAATAAGTCACCTAAGAGGCACTATATGGAAAAGAACAATTGCACTTGCAAAATGCATGGACATATATAAAAGGAATGGAGGACAAAGATGAAACAAGTTTGGAAACTGAAGAGACAAAATACCACCTACCATTAGCATTTTTTAATAAACCTAGGATGGAGAGTGAGAGAGAGGGAGGAGGAGGAGGGTTGGCGGGTGTGAATTTGAATTCTTGTTCAGGTGGGAATTGCAAAATTGGAAGAAATCTTGCAAATACTATAGTAGGGGAACAAAAGGAGGGGGGGATCATCAGGTGAGGGCTTTGCCAAGGAATTAGATAAGGACAAGGACCTAGATGTGGCTCATTCCTGAGGTGGTGGATTAGATATCATGGAAATTACTGGTAAGTTTTCTGCCAGGAGTGTTGGTAATGTTTTTGTTGGAGTCCAGGATAAAGGGAGATGGTCTTCTTTATTTGGGGTTAAACCTATGGGAAAGTCTTCCTTTCCTTGTATTAACGATACTTCCGAGCTGGGTAAGGGATTTTTTAGCATCTCACTTCCTGATCCCCTTATGGACCATACTATTTCCAATACAGTGCTTACCCTGGTAGGTAAATTTACTCGGTCAAGGCCTAATATTGATATTGGTAGAGTCTTTTCTTCTAGAAAATAGAACCTTAAGGGGAAAGTAGATATTACGTCTATGCCAAAAGGTTTTATCTCCTTAGTTTTTTTTAGCATGGAAGATCTATGAAGAGTTTTATGTAGAGGACCCTGGATGTTTGACAAATCATCATTGGCTCTTAAAAAATGGGAGTCTAACCTGGATCTAAATGTAGATATGTTTGAAATGGCCCTAGTGTGGGTTCATTTCCCTAGTCTACCCTTGGAATATTGGCATGGGGATGTCTTTGGGAGTCTGGTGAGGGCTTTTGGAGAATTTCTTTCCATAGACCCAATGACAACAGCAAAGTCTAGACTTGTTTATGGAAGAATCTGAGTTAATATCCACCAAAAGGTGGATTTTCCTGAAGTTATTTCAATAATGTCTAAGTTGGGAAAATATATCTAGTCAATGGAATATGAATTTGTTCCCTTTTCTTGCTTCACATATAAAAAAGTTGGTCACTGGGAAAAACAATGTCTGATGAAACCACATAAAGAGAAAGGAAATCAAGGAAAAAAGTGTGAGCCTAGAAAAGAATGGAAGGAGAAATTTAATGTGGCTGAAAAACACTCAAAGAATTTTGAAACAACTCACCTAGAAGGGAATAAGGAAAGAAAGGAAAGTATTGAGAAACTAGTAGAGAGCAGGAAGGATATTATTACTCTTGAAGACAATAATAAGGATAAGGTTAAAAATGATCTAGCATAAACTATGAATGTATCTGAGATAATTTTTGATTTGGAAAAGGTTGTGAAAAAAAACCATAGTGGTTTTTCAAGCTTCCTTCAAGAGTCAACCGATAAAAAAAATGTAACACTTTTAAAGAGTCTGATAGAGGATGGTTTTGGGTCATTGGAAAACACTGCAGTACTCTTGGTCATCAGGATGTAGAACTCTTTTACCCCCCTAGGCCTGATCCTAGGTGAACTTGTAGAGAATAGAAATCTATTTGAAGCAAGTGATGAAGAAAGATTAACACCTTTGGTAGAACTATGGAGAGAATAAAATATGGAAAACTATTCTGTCTCAAAGGAAAATCAAGAAGAACCTTGGTTTGAGGTTAATGACAAAAATATCTAAAAATTCCACTAAAAAAGGAGGAGGGAATCAAATTATTACTTATGGGTCAGAAAAGAAACAAAATACCAATCCACAAGGCGGGGTTCAGACAAGAAGGCAACAAAAAGTAGATGTGGGAACACCTAAAGCTGAAAAGAGAGGAAGAAGATCTTTCAAAAATACTCATGAGCAAGAAGCTAAATAGAACATTGTGGATGGTCGACAACTTACCATCCTTGAGATATGATCTCCAACCTTATAAATGAAGATTATCTCATGGAATATCAGAGGATGAACAGTCCTCATAAATAGGATTTATTAAGAAATTTGGTTAGAGATAGTAAGCCAAACATTTTGCTTATTCAAGAAACTAAAATGCTCAAAGAAAAAGTGGAAAAAATTCATCCTTTTAAGAATGGAGGTAGTATAGGAGGTGATTCTGATGGAGCCTCAGGTGGAGTGGTCATTTTTTGGAATAAACAGACCATTAATTGCACTTTTTTGACTACTAAGAAGAATATTTTATTAGTCAGAGTTAACCATTTAAAAGATAATTCTACTTGGAACTTGATGAATATTTATGCTCCCAACACCAAAAATGGTAGATTAAAATTTTGCCAAAGTTTGAAAGAGATCCGTAATAATATTTAGGAAGAAATATGGATGGTTATCAGATATTTTAATACCCCCCTCAAAGATGATGAGAAAAGGGATGGTATCCCTTCCCAAATGGATAGCAAAATAAATCTGATGAGCTACATCAATGATGAAGATTTTTTGGATGTTGAGTTGGAAGGAATAACCTATACATGGTCTAATAGGAGAACACACAATGATCTTATCCAAGTCAAACTAGATAGATCCATATTATCTCATGACTGGATATCCAAGTACTCCTACTCTTTATCTTATTTGTTGAGAATCGAATCTCATCATTTTCCTATCTCTCTAAATGCTAATCTGATGAATGAGAAAAATAACATTTTGTTTTGTTTGAAAAAATGTGGATGGCCCACCCAAAGTTGAAAGATAGTATAGAAAATTGGTGGAAGTTTTTTCAGGATGGGGGATCCATGTATAGAACTACTAAAAAACTTAACACTATTAAAAGGAAAGTGAAAATATGGAACTAGGAGGTGTTTGGGGACATATTCCTATCTAAAGGTAGAATGCAGAATGAAATAAAGGAAATTCAAGAGAAAATAAAGAATGAAGGTCTCTCCGAGGAACTAAAAAAAATGGAAAACTCTCTATTGGATGACTTTCATAACATAATTTTGAAGGAGGAATCCTTTTGGAGACAAAGATCTAGAGCTCTATGTCTTAAAGAAGGGGACACAAATACTAGATTTTTTCATATGACTTCTATGAAGCACAAAGTGATTAATAGGATCTCTAGTTTGTTAACTAATGCTAACATGATCAGGAAATAGGAAGATATCAAAAAATAGATGATATGCTACTTCTCTTCTCTCCTAACCAAAGATGACAATTTGGCCCTGTCTAATTAGGAAGATATTCTCTCTATTATCCCTCAGCTGGTTGATGCTAGAAATAATAAATTTCTTCAAGAAATCCCCTCAGATAAGGAGATTAAGAGTCTTATTTTTTTATTTGAAGGGGAGAAGTCTCCTAGCCCTGATGAGTTTCCCATGTTTTTCTTCCACTAGTTCTGGGAAATTCTAGGCAAAGATGTGCAGGCTGTGGTTAAAGAGTTTTTTGGAACTAAAATCCTCCTTAGGGAACAAAATGCTACTTTTTTGGTGTTAATCCACAAAAATCTTGGAGCAAACACAATTGATTCCTTTAGACCTATTAGTCTTTGTAACTCCCTGTACAAGATTATTTCTAAAGTTTTGACTACCAGATTACTTTCAATTATTCCCTCTATTATCTCTCCCCAAAATAATGGCTTTGTTCCTGGAAGATAGATTCTTGATTCCATTATTGTCGCCCATGAAAATATTCATTCTTTGGAAGCAGTGAAAAAACAAGGATTCTTGATGAAATTAGACTTGTCCAAAGTGTATGAAAGGTTTGATTGGCATTTTTTACAAATAGTTCTTTGTTCTTTTGGATTTGATAATGGGGTCATCAAACTTATTGTTCAACTGATTACTACTGTCTCTTCTTGAGTTATAGTCAATGGTGGCTCTTCCAAGTTTTTCGGGCCCTCTAGAGGCCTCAGAAAAGGTGTTCCTATATCTCCAATCTTGTTTTCTATTCTTACTAAATGTTTAGGAAGGTATATCAATAAATTAATGGGAGAGGACAAGATTTCTGGTCTCCAACCTTCTTCCACTATATATTCTTGCTCCCACGAGCAATTTATCAATGAAACACTCATAATGGGGGAGGCAATAGTTAAAGAAGCTATAAATTTGAAGAAGGCCCTCACTTCTTATACTGTTGCATCTGGTTAACTCATCAACTGGTAAAAAATCTCTATTTTCTTTATTAATACCCCTCTTGAGAGATAGAGAAAGATTTCCAATATTTTAGGGTGCAATATAGGAATCCTCCCTCATACTTGGGTTTACCTTTATGCACTAAACCTCTTGATAGCTTTTGGAATTCTATTATTGACAGATTCAACAACAAGCATGCTGGTTGGAAAGGGGCACTTTTGAGCAACTCAGGAAAACTCCAACTTCTGAAATTGACTCTTCAAAATCTCCCAGTTTATGCTTTGAGTCTCTTCAAGATTCCCCATAAATTTTCTATGGTTATTGAAAAAATCCAAAAAAGATTCCTATGGTTAGGAGTGGAAGAAAATAAAATATTTAGTCTGGTGGCCTGGGAAAATGTATGTAAACCCAAAAAATGAGGAGGGATTGGCTTAATATCTATTAAAAATGTCAACAAATCCCTTCTGGCTAAACAATTATGGAGAATTTATGGGGACTGAAAAAAAATGGAATGGAATCATAAGAAATAAATATCTCTTTAATTCCAATACTTTGGAGGATTATATTATGAATGGTGAAAATATGAATGGCTCTTACATTTGGAAAAGTATAAGTTCTGCTAAAGATATCACCATTACTGGGAAGGGATAGAAGTTGGGGGATGGTAGGAGAATTGACTTCTAGGATCATAGTTGGATTCAGAAGGAGCCTCTTTCAAGCAACCAAGACTAGAAACAAGATTTTGATCTTTGTAAAGATATTATTGGGGTTGAAGTTAAGGATTACTGGAAAGAAAATAAATGAAGGAGTCTTGGAGAAATAGAAAGAAGATTCATCTCCCTCTAGCATGAGATGTAAACCTGATTTATTAAGGATAACTCTTAGGATAAAATTATCTAGGCTCCTAATCCTGATGGTATTTATATGGTGGCCTCTACTTGTATTCTTTTTACTTTGAGGGAGGAAAAAACTCTTTGCTTGTAAGTTTGGTATAAGTTTTTCATTCTCAAAATAAACTTCTTTTTTTGGATCTTAGCTCACAATAAACCACTTACCCTTGATAAGTTGTCCAAAAGGTTTTTTTTTCTTGTTGATAGATTCTTTCTTTGTATGGAAGAAGCCAAAACTTGTGATCATATTATGTTGCTGGGATCTAATCCTTAGAAAATAGAATTTGTGTTGGTTTTTTCCTCTTATTTGGTAGGACTTTGTCAAGCAATAGAGTTTTCCATTCTCAAATAACTTGGCTAAAGAGTTCTGGAAGCTTATACCTCCCCACTTCTTTTGGTGTATCTGGAAGGAAAGAAATAATAGAATCTTTAGGGAGAAATATTCTAAACCTGAAGTGGTTGGAAACCACATTTGTAGAGGGCTGAAGGAAAATTTCATTTCTTCAATTAACAACAATACTTCTAAGAATTCTCCCCAAATATCTCAAGAGAATCTTAGAGATTGGAATTTTACTTCTCATGGTGCTAATTCTAGCCTTCTAAGATCTAATTCTATGTGGACTTCCCCTCTAATTGATTGGATCAAAGCTAATTTTGATGGGGCATCAAAAGAAAACCTAGGAATGGCAGGTGGAGGAGGAATAATAAGAGACTAGAAGGGAACCTAACTTTGTTGCTACTGTTGTTCTCCTAGGAGTGCAAATGAATCATAGAGTTGAAGAAATGGCTTCCCTCAATGTCATGTTGCTAGCAGAAGAGTTGGGATGTAAAAAAGTCTAGCTGGAAGGAGATTCCCTTAATATTGTCAATAATATAAAAGGCATAAGTAAATCTTCGTGGACTATTGAGCACATTATTGAAAAAATAAAAAATATTGTTGTGCAACTTGAATCTTTTTATGTAACCTCCAACTTCTATGAAACTAACCAAGAGGCAGATGGTTTGGCTAACCTTGGGGTAAGAAGTGACGTCAGTCGCAAGTGGCATAGATTGACTAAGATTAATGATGAGATAAGTATGATTATTTATCATGACAAATCTATCAAAAGGAGGGATTTATCAATATTAATGATTACAATGCATGAATTAATTAAAAAATGGAGTACATCAAAGGTGAAGTGTCAAGTGGTGATTTATTGCCTTCATTACTTTCTAACCTCGCATGCTTTCTAGGTCATAAAAAAAATCCTTTGCATAATTCCAACCATTCGAAGCATTTTGTTTACAACTTGAGAGATTTGGAGAGATAAGAGACTGAAACAAATTTGATGAAATCTTCTGATTCAAGCACGATGAAGGAATAAGATGAGATGGGTGGTGATCTTAAGAGGGAGGAACCAGAGGAATGTAAGTGTGTTCATGAAAAAGAAGCGTGGAGAAAATTAAAGAAGGGAAAAGTGCACCACTACCTGAAATGGTTGCATAGGAATGACAAAGATATTACTAGGGCTTTTGTTGCGGGGTGGGAGAAAGGTGTCATAAATATAGTGGGTAAATCCTTTACCCTTACTTTAGACCTTCTTGCTGAGATCACGGGTCTCCCTCTTGAGGGAATTCACTTCTCTAAAGATAAGAAGGTGGGAAACAAGGCTTACAAAGACTTTCCCAAGACTGATGAAGAGCGGGCCTTGCTAGTGAAAGGTAAATTTGAATACATGAACCTAGATAACATTAAACTCATTCAGGGTCTTGTTCTTAGAGAGATAATGGAATGCTTTACCCTAGATGGTAGGTATTCTAGAGTTTACAATTATCACTTCATGCTTGTAAACCATTCATGCATAATTTTAGGGTTTCTTTCCCTTTTTATTTACTTAGTTCTCTTAACCAGAGTATTGAGAATCATAGAGTTAGGGAATCCTCTATTTTTCATGAGGGGCTTATTCTGCTAATTGTAGAGTATGCCAGAGATCATGTCCTTGAGCCACTTCCTAAACAGGTTGGAAACAAAAAAAGGAAGAACTCTAATATTTCTTCTAGGAAGAAGGCCAACACTACCTCAAATAAAAAAACCCTTAAAGCCCCTGTTAAAAATGATACCACTCTCCATCTTTGATGAGGTTGAAGGTATGAATTCAGAGGATGACCAAGAGATCAAGTCCTCTGAGAATGAAGAGACAGAGAAAGGAGAATAGAGCAACAAAGACCTTGCTAAGAAGGATAAGTCCATCCTTATTGAACTTGATAAAGGTAAGGAAGTTGAGAATAACTCTACTATTGAGAAAATGAATGGCCTGGATAAGACTAATTTTGAGGATTTCACTGATCAAGTTAATAATATTATGGAGGTTTACATTGACAATGTGCAGTAGGACCCAAGTGATAACCCTGAGGAAAAGGTTAACAAATATGATAAGGTGGAAAATTTGGATAATATGTCTAAGAATGAAGTGGATGACCATAAGGAAAGAGAAGATTACAATGAAAATATGGCAACAATGCTAAGGAGGACATTAGTATTGATAATTTGGGGTTTATGGAAGAGGAAACCCAAGTCGACAAAGATGTTTTTGAATTAGAAAAGGAATACCACAATGAACATGTTGACGATGAGATTAATTCCAATCCTCTTGAAAGCCCCAAGGAAAACTCTATTGACTTGGGGAGAGAAAACATAATCAAAGAAGTCTTGAGGAAGATCTATGGGACAAGGAATTCAAGGTCAAAAGAACTATAAATATCACTATGTTGTAAGCTGCCACAAACAAAGCTATGTATGGTTATAACATTGATAAATGGGTCCAAGATGATATCTAGGAGTTGTGAACTAAATGTAAAGATTTGGAAGCCAGGAATGCTATGATGGAGGAGATCATTGATAAAATGCAGAATGATGCTGAGATATATTAGAATGGAAAGGATTTCTTTGATAATGTAACTGTTAATACTACTTTGTTGGATGAAAAAATTAAAAATTCTATTGAAAATATGATAAACCTGATTATTGAGAAGATCAACAACAATGACACAATGATGAGGAATATGATCACCCTAACCAACCTGGGTATGAAAGATATTGTTGACAATCTGAAAGCCCTATACACCTTGTTGAAAGGAAATAGCTCTGACAGAATCTATGATGATGAAGATGGAAAACAAGATATCTAGCTATTAGGCCCAGGTTCTATGACTAGATCTAGTACTAGAAAGAAGACTACTGCCCATGCAAAAGATATCACCAATCTAAGGGAATCAATTCAAAAAATGCAGAACTAGATGGTGGAATCTGAGGAGTTTCTCAAAATGATGAAATGATTCTATTGCTGGGAGTTTTTTGTCTCTATTTTTTTGGAAGGTTTACTACTTAGGGTGTTTCTTTTTTGGCTTTGTGTCTAACTATGTAATCTGGGTTTATGACCCTTTCAATTTCTATCATTTTCTATGACAGATAGTTGTGTTTCAGTTCTCTTTTGTTTATCTTTACAATGCTATGTTATAGGGTTTTGAGGCCCCTTCAAAACTTGCAGTTGCCATAATAAAAAACACCTATCAATTGAGAAGGCAAGGTAATTCTTATACTTGGTATTACAACACTTAGTTTAATTGTATAGCATGTGGTAGGTATGGTCATATTACAACAAATTGTATGAGATTACACTAGATAGTAAAATCTAGAAACTGGACAAATTCTAGAATGACATGTCTGCACTGTCACAAGGTTGGTCACTTAAGTAAAGATTGTAGAGACCAAACACCAAAACTGAATGCTGATATGAATGAGAATAACATTAATGGAATCAGAAGGAAAATGAGTCAAATGTGGAGATCATCAATGAAAGATGATGCTAGATCAAGTACAACATTCGGTGACACCTCATCCTTTGGGTTAGGTGATTTTACCACCTCCACCCAAGAAAATAAAGTACATGAATTGAATTTTAATTAGTTATATCTTACAACACTTCCTTATATCTATTGCATGAATACCAAATCAGCATGAAATAAGATGCACTAGGTTGTTATATGTTTTGAACTTGAAATGAGTATAGTCATTAAAAGAATGAGCAAGTGAAAGTTTGTTAGTCGATGAAAGTGATAAGGTTAACGAAGTTGAATAGTCAATCAAGCATTGGTAGTTTTCACCAAGCTGATGTATCAAAAAGAGATAACCAAATATTATATCATTAACTGAGTTGTAGTTTGTGAAGCATTTAATGCAAAAAATTTAAGCAGGAAATATTTTTTGGTATAAATACATGTTGAGCCAACTCATTTTTCATATTGTGAAACTAGATTGAAAAGATAGCAATTCAATTAATGATATTCCAAGACATCTACTATGATTTGAGCATTTCACAGACTATTTGGAAGAGATTCAAGTAATTTGAAGCAAACTGAGCTATTTGAACATAGTTTTCATGAAGCCCTATATTATTATTAGCGATGACATCCTCATCAAAGACTAATCAATATAAGGCTGATAAGGAGAAGAAGGTACATTGATCAAGGCTACAACATATGAAGAACCATACTATAAGTTACACCCTGAGGTCGCATCATAGGTCGATGAGAAAGGTGTTTTCTCATGCATACAGCCTAGGGTTTTGTTGGTAAAGGGCATCCGGTCCTACATTCACTATAATATTAGTGAAATTAGTGATTTTGAGTTGCAATCCACTTACCAGGAGCTATGCATGGATGGGAAATTGAAGGATGAGCATACACATCTAGAGATTAAAGTTTTAACCAATGCCCTTCAATTTTTGAAGGTATTCAAGACTGAGTGCATCAGGGTAGTACTCAGCTAAGTACATGAGGGGAAAATGTGGCTAGATGAACTGGTAAAAATATCAAAGGATGTTATTTGAATGGTCACCAATTATCTTGTGTGTGATAAAGCTAAAGCACTTAGGCACCTACCAAGGAGTGAAATTAAAAAATTGACCCGAGCCAAATGGGATGAAAGAGGTATGCAGATTAATACAATCAATGAACCTGAGACTAGATTTGGAGCATATGTGATTTCTTATAAGGTATTCCAATCTATTAGATTGAACAATGTTCCTTGCAGCACTATTGACATTGCATATAAGGGACGCAGGGGCAAGGTAGATACAAGCAGAATCAACCAGAATTGAGTTCACTTGAATCAACAACAAGCCCTGCTCAGAGTTACAAAAAAGAAGTAATATATTTACCACATGAAATCAATGAAAACACAATGGATATGAGACAAGAAACTGGCAGCAACAACAGAGAATTTATATTATTTCTTCAAACATGTCTGGCTGTGAGGCCTTTCGGGTTTCGGCCTTATACAATGAATTATGAAATTAGAATCCTAGCTTGCATCGTATCTTTGTCTCCAATGATGTATCTTGTTAATCCTTCCTTTATCTACCTCTTTATTTCCCTACTACATCAATCTAGATTCCTTATATAGCCAGCTAAGGCACAAGTTGGCTAGTCAGGCATTTAATTATATTATAGGTCTAGTTTGGAATATTTAAACTAAAAATAATGCTAGAATGATCACCACTTGATGTGCCTTTACATTTAGGTCCGCACATGACCCAATAACATACCCTTAACTATGCAAGGCCCCATTTCATCACACAAAACTATGAAAGATGAAACACTCCACTTTTCACATGAAACTGGCAGAAAATAGGTCCCCAAGAAAAATGGTCATAACATTTTACTCATAATGAATTAGGACTTGTGCTCTTAGGAGATGATATTAATTTAGGTCCTCTTAAAGTCATTAAGAGATAAAATTTTTATTCCTTAAGGATCAATGACTACATGATGTGGAATCAGTACCAAAACTGCAGGAAATACGGCTCCGACGGCAAGGAAAATAGCTATAACTTTGAAACAGTCCATCCAATCTTTATGTGCTCATAGGAGAAGGTTTCAAAATAGGTCCTCAATATCATGTAATATTTTCACAACATGAAACCAACAAATGCAAAGATTATAATGCAAACAACAGAAAATAGGAAATATTTTTGGTTGATGCAAGATTGCTCAAAGACCCAAGATGCTCCTACATCAGACACCTGGGGTAAATAAAGAACTGATGTCCACATTAGGAACTACTCATATTCTAACCTGAATCATAAAGATCCAACTCATCTTGTGTAATCCATGAACTATCTTCCACTAGCTTATCTTTCCACTAAACTAGATATTCCATGTAGTCTTTTCCTTTTGTACTCTTGCTTACTCTGATATTCAAGATCTTCTCAATGACGTCTCTGTTCTTCTTAGGATAATCCATATCATCTTATATCTTATCATTTGACTCAAAGTACTTGAAGATATCAACAATTTTGAATATAGGTGATATATCCATGTCCTCTGGTAATTCCACTTCATAAGCATTTCCACTGTCAATCTTCTTTAGAATCTTACAAGGTCCAAACTTTTTCATTTTCAACTTGTTGTAGGTACCAATTGGAAATCTATTCTTCTTCAAATGAATCATAACTTCATCTCCAACTTCAAAATATTTATGTCTTCTTCCCTTATCAGCCCTCTGTTTATATTTCAGATTACTGTCCTCCAAATTCCTTTTGACTTCATCATGTAAAGTTTTCATGTATACTGCAAAATCCTCAGCTTCAACACTTCTTCTAGTCTTAGTAGGTAAATCTCTCAACTCTACGGTTCCCTTAGGATGAAACCTAGTAACAATCTCAAAAGGTGTCTTCTTAGTGCTTCTATTCACATAATTATTATAAGAAAACTATGCTTGTGCAAAAACTAAATCCCAATTAGCAAGCTTATCTCCAACTAAACATCTCAACAAGTTTCCCAAACTTTTGTTCACAACTTCAGTCTATCCATCTATTTGAGGGTGAAATGTAGAACTAAACTTCAATTCTATATTCATCTTCTTCCAAAGTGTTCTCCAAAAGTAATTAGTAAACTTAGTATCTTTGTCAAAAACAATAGATTTAGGCAAACCATGAAATCTTATCACTTCCTTGAAAAATAATTCAGCTACATGCAATGCATCAGTTGTCTTCTTACAAGGTATGAAATGAGCCATCTTAGAAAATTTTTCAACCACTACCAAAATAGAATCATTACCTCTTTGTGTTCTAGGCAATCCAAGAATAAAGTCCATACTCACATCTTCCCAAGGTCTATCAGGTACAGGAAAAGGTATATACAATCCCAAATTTTAACTAGTTCTTTTTGTTTTTTTGGAAAATTCTACAACCTCTAACCATTCTGTGTACATCTCTATAAATCTGTGGCCAAAAGTATCTTTCTGAAATCAGTTTCACAATCTTATCAATCCCAAAATTTCTAGCAAGTCCACCACTATGTTTCTCCTTCGTTATGTTCTCTCTCATAGATCCTCTAGGTATGCACAACTAAACTCCTTTAAACAACATGTCTTCTTGAATGAAATAATCAATCCACTTATCACTTAGTGTGTGTTCCTTACAAGATTTCTAAGGCTCTACAAAATTAATGTCAGTTTCATACAAACACTTCAAATCATCAAAACCAAGTACCTCAACTCTCATCTCTATCAGCAAACTTCTTCTTCGGCTCAAGGCATCAGCAACCTTATTTGACTGTCCACTGTTATGCTTCAATGAAAAGGAAAAATTCTGCAAGAACTCAACCCACTTCATATGTCTTTAATTCAATTTATTTTGACTTCCCAAATACTAAAAAGCTTTATGGTCAGTATATAACACAAAATATTTAGGCATCAAATAATGTCTCCATTTCTTCAAAGCTTGAACAATAGCATAGAATTCCTAGTCATAAACTGAATATTTTCTCTTAGCATCATTCAACTTTTCACTAAAGAAAGCTACAGGTCTTCCTTCTTGACTCAAAATAGCTCCAATTGCACTACCACTAGCATCACATTCAACTTGAAAAACTTTACTAAAATCAAGAAAAGCAAGTGTAGGCAACTCTGCAATTCTTTATTTCAATGTTTCAAAACTCTTTTGTGCTCCATGTGTCCATTTGAAATTCTTTTTATCTCATCTCATAGTTTCAGTCATAGCATTACAAATAGAACTAAAATTTCTGATGAACTTCCTATAAAAACTTGTGAATCCATGAAATGATCTTACCTCTCCAACATTCTCTAGTGTAGGCCAATCAATTATAGCTCTCACTTTCTCAGGATCCATCTTTAATCCATCAGCTAAAATTACAAAACCAAGGTACACAACCTCCTCTTTCATAAATGAACATTTCTTCAAATTAATCAGCAACTTTCTTCCTTCAATCTCTACAATACTTGTCTGATATGTTCAAGATGTTCTTCCTTACTCTTACTGAATATCAAAATGTCATCAACATATACAATCACAAACTTACCCAAGAATATTTTCAGAACTTCATTCATTAGCCTCATGAAAGTACTAGGTGCATTAGTCAAACCAAAAGGCATAACTAACCATTCATACAAACCTTCATTAGTCTTAAAAGTAGTTTTCCATTCATCCCCTTCTCTGATCCTAATCTGATGATAACCACTTTTCAAATCAATCTTTGTGAATACTTTTCTCCACTCAAACTATCCATTATGTCATCCATCCTAGGCAAAGGAAATCTGTACTTTATTGTTATCTTGTTTATAGCTCTAGAATCAGTGCACATTCTCCATTATCCATTCTTTTTAGGTGCTAACATAGTAGGTACTTCACAAGGACTCAAAATTTCCCTCATCAAACCTCTCTCAAGCAATTCTTGCACTTGTCTATTCAACTCAGTCTTTTCATCAGGTGTCAACCTATGTGGTGCTTTATTAGGCAAACTAGCTCTAGGTATCAAATCCATACAATGACTTATACTTCTCATAGGTGGTAAACCATCAGGTACATTATCAGAAATTATGTCATGAAATTCATTCAACAAAGGTTTAACCTCAGGTGCATGTTCTAACTCATCTTGTTTCTCAGTCTTCCTTGGCATTAAAGCAAAACAAACATTATGTTCTTTCATTTCTCTTGCAAACTTTTTACCATCAACCAAACATACTCTGACTATAGTACAATGGCCTTCATCAAAATTCTCTATCAAAGGAAACAACACTTGTTTCTTCCCATCCATCCAAATATTATATTGATTCAATCTACCATCATGCAAAGCTTTCCTATCATACTGCCAAGGTCTACCCAAAAGAATATGACAACAATTCATAGGCATAATATCACACAAGACTTCATCATGATAATTCCCAATAATTTAACAAGGCATTATTCACTTAAAAGTAGTTTATGCTCCTTCTGGATCCAAGCAATATGGTAAGGCTTAGGATGTTTCAATCTCTACAACTATAATTTGTTAACTAGCTCTTCAGATGCCAAATTATCAGAACTTCCACTATCAATGATTACCTTGCAACACTTATCAGTGATCTTACATCTGGTTCTGAACAAAATTTTCCTTAGAATAGGTTCCTCATTAGCTTCTTCATTACACAAGATCCTTCTTAGCATCAAGTTATCACCATGTTCAATTTCATTAGACAATTCCTCAACTTCTTCATAAGCCAAATTATTTTTTCCATTACCTCTAGTCTTCTTTCCAGAGTTAGTACATTCAAAATCTCTATGTCCTTCTTCACCACATTTGTAGCAAGTACCTTTAAACCAATATTTCTCTTCTCTTTTCCCATTATTGTTACTCCTAGAGTTACCGGTATAGCTACCTCTAGAGTAATTACCTCTTTTAGCAGGTTCATCTTTCCATCCTTTATCTTGTACTACATTGTTAGATCTACTACTTTCTCTATAAGATCTTCCTCTACTTCTCTAAAATCTGCCACCTCTTCCTCTTTGTCTTTGTTCATGTCTTTTTGTTAATCTCTCTTCTACCTTTAAAGAAAATTATTATGCTTCTTCCACACTTTCTATTTTCACATAGCTGATCTCATCTTGAATCGATGTCCTCAGGGCATTCATATATCTAGCCACTTTCTCAACTTCATCATCCACATGTCCATATCTGATATCCAATTTGTAAAATTCATTAGTATATTCTTTCACACTCATGTCCTTTTGTCTCATATTTTGCATTTTTCTCATCAAACTAACTTGGTAGTCAGCTGGAAGAAACTTCTTTTTCATCTTTCCAAGCATCTTCATCCATGTCTTGATCTTTTCTTTTCCTCTCTTCTATCTCTCAGTTTGCAAATGATCCCACAAAAGAGATGCATGACCTTTCAACTTTGTGACTTATATCTTAACCTTCTTATTACTAGGAGTACCTTCATACTTAAAATATTTATCCATCTCAGAGATCCAATACAAAAGTGCATCGGTCTCAAGTCTTCCATCATAGCAAGAAACTTCAACTGCAGGTCTGGAGTTAGCCTTAGACAAAACTCTCAAAAGTCTTTCCTCATCTTATTCAACTTCAAGTTTAGGATTAGGTGCTACTTCTTCTTCATCATCACTAACATCTTCAAGATGTGTGCCTCTTCTCTGGGCTATCTCTACAGCTTCAAGCCTAGTTGCAATCTACCTCAACATATCCATGATAGCATTATCATTTCCTCTACCATGAACCATCTTGACAGTCAAGTTCCAGTAAGATCATAACCTTCTAAAATTTATAGGTCAGATGTTAGATCTGCCACCTTAAAACCAATCTAATAAGGTTCTCCATGATCCAATCCACAAGAAAGAACTCACTCTAATACCACTTGATGTAGGGGCATGGTAGATATAAGTAGAATCAAGTAGGATTGAGTCCACTTGAATCAAAAACAAGCCCTACTCATAGTTAAAAAATGGAAGTAATATATTTACCACATGAAATCACTAAAAACACAATGGATATGAGACAAGCAACTAGCAGCAACAACAGAGAATTTATATTATTTCTTCAAACATGCCCGGTTGTGAGGCCTTCTGGGTTTCGGCCTTATACAATGAATTATGAAATAAGAATCTTAGCTTGCATCCTATCTTTGTTTCCAATGATATATATTTTTAATCCTTCCTTGATCTACCTCTTTATTTCCCTACTATATCAATCTAGACTCCTTATATAGCCAGCTAAGCCACAAGTCGGCCAGTCAAGCATTTAATTACATTATAGGTCCAGTCTGGAAGATTTAAACCAAAAATAATTCTAGAATGATCACCACTTGATGTGCCTTTACATTTAGGTCCACACATGACCCAAGAACATTCCCTTAACTACGCAAGGCCCCATTTCATCACATGGAACTGCGCAAGATGAAACACTCCATGTTTTGCGTGAAACTGGCAGAAAATAGGTCCCCGAGAAAAATGGTCATAAATGTTTACTCATAATGAATTAGGATTTTATCTCTTAGGAGAAGATATTAATTTATGTCCTCTTAAATTCCTTAAGAGGGAAAAGGCTGATTCCTTAAGGATCAACAGCTACATGACGTGCAATAAGCACCAAAACTGTAGGAAATATAGTTCTGACAACAAGAAAAATAGTAGTAACTTTGAAACAGTCCATCCAATCTTTATGTGCTCATAGGAGAAGGTTCCCAAATAGGTCCTCAACATAATGTAAGCTTTGCACAACATGAAAGAAACAAATGCAAATATTATAATGAAAACAATAGAATATAGCAAATATTTTTGGTTAATGCAAGATTGCTCAAAGACCCAAGATGCTCCTACATCAATAAGATTGTAAAGAAAGGACTATAACTAGACCTAGCTGAGTTGATGTTGAGGCAACTTGAAGAAAATATGAGGAAAATCTGAGTTGCTAAGTCCAAGACATGCAAGTTTGGATCACTACTAGCATGCATATTTTTATACTTGCAAACTTCATTCCCCTCAATCAATGATATGCAATGGGATGTTAATAAACCAGTTATCATACAAATTGGTGAATTCATAAAAATTTTAGATTAGAAATTTGAACCTGTCACGGATGATTATTTTATAAAATTCAAGAAAAAAATGCACAAACGAAGCAGGATACCAACATAGTTGGTGGAAAAGTACAAGAATGAATTTTTTTTTCTAGTGGACACCAATTCCACTCTCATAAAGGTAGTTGAACAAGGAACTGCATGGTTTCCACCTATGGGATATGAACTTGACATTGAATGAGCAACTAGGTCAATAAAGGCACTTCTGATAGAGCCTAAAGATAAGAATGTAACAAGGTTTGGAAACTATGAGGAGGCAAAACAAAGAATCAAAATGGATTTGGTCGGAGTCAAAGTGGGAAGAAAATCAATGAAAATAATAGACACTTTGGAGAAAAAATTGGATGAAAAAGAAGCAGAGAAGTTGGTTAAAGTGGCAACTGAGGAATAATTGTTGATTGGTAATAGTGAACATGATGAAGAGACCGAGTCAGACAAGGAGATATAAGAAGAACTAGTGAAGGAAGAAAAAGGAAAGAGGAAATAGCCTAAAACCCCCACACAAGCAAGGACAAGGTCCTCTACAGGTGTTTCTCGACCTTTGAAATGTGGATTTGTAAAGATAACAAGGCCATTGCCGATCAAAACATATCAGAAGAAAAAAGGTACTCTTGTATCTACCGAGCTACCTAAGAAAAGAAGGAAGTTAATAAGAAATAAGGATGATGTAGATTCAGATGAAGAGGAAACCAAAAAATTCAAGGTAGTTGTTAATAAATCTCAGTCTATTGATGAGATTGTAAAGGAAATAAAGGAAAATGGAGGACTTAGTCACCCTAAAATAAATATATATGTACATATGACTATTGAGGATCACGATAAACTAGAAGGAGATATCATCAACATGATGATCAAATTTAAAAGATTAACAGTTGAGTTTTCTACTTATATTCCAAAGGAGTTGTATGATAAAGTATCAACAAGATGGACTTATGCCTTGCATACCAAGAAGAAAATGAGGGAAAGAACACTAATTTTGGCAATGCCAAATTCATCTATTAAGGAGATTGATGATATGATGAAAGAATATGCCAAAAAATTTTTTATGAAAGGGTGATAATTGAATATTCTACAGGGAAAACTCCAAGAATTTGATGAGGAGAGAAAAGAGAAATGGACTAAAATTATCAAGTCCAAAGTTGAAGGAGAACAAACTACACTTGCAGTTATTCCCAAGAAAAGGGTCATAGGAAGAGGAAAGGGTGTACATTTTGATGATGTTTATATTACTACACAAAGGCCAATTGAAGAGCCAATTCACATATCAGACACCGAGCAGCCAGAGGATGACACATATGCAAAAGATTTTTATCCTACTGGGTACACTGAGAAAGAGGATACACCAGAGAAGTAAGTAATTACCTGGAATAGAGAAGTTTTGATTGACAATATCATTGAAGGTGATCTTGATGATGAGGAAAAGGAAGATGAATATTTCAATGTTTCTTCCAAGATCATAGAAGATAAGGGTGAACAAGGAGACAAAGAGAATACCGAGCCTGAAACCAAAGAGGCAGATGACAAAGGAACTATAACTAAAGCTAATGTAGATAATTCTACTACTCATACAAGGCTAGAAGCCCAAGGACCTCACACTAAGGGGATTGTAAAGGGGAAAGAAAAAGAGAAAAGTGTCTCAACCGAGCCACCAAAGTCAAATCCAGACCAGAAGGCTCTAGTTCCTTATGGGTAATCCCCTACTTCCAGCAAACAAGGGAATAAAAAGATGAAGAAACATGGAAAAGGTCTAGTCACCATAGATGAAGTAATATAGATACTTTAATGTGATACTATAACCTTAGACCCTGAAGCTCTTAGAAGGTATGGAGAATTATGCACTAGAAAATGACACATTGAGTGATATGTGACTATGTCTCATAAATACCTTCATAAGATTAGTTTATCAATATATCAATTAAATTAAGAGAAAATACAATAATTAAGAAGCTATTGAGTGAAAATAAGGACAATAAACATCTTATGGCTCTCTAATTAAATATGCTAATGAAATTCTCTCAGCAAGATTCCATTAGAGATAGATCTCAAATGATAATTAATGCTAAAAAGATGATGTATTATGCCTATTTTTTCTCAAAAAATGCTAAATTAAGCTTTCAAATAAAATTCATTATAGTAAGGATTCAATTCTAAAATTCTTATGGGATCCTTTTCTCCTTATTTTTGCCTTCTATTTATAGATTTCTCCAAGCTTAGGGGGTCAAGTAATTTTAATCATTATTGAGTTTTGGTTAAGTCCATGGTTTCAAATATTAAGACAATTTAAATATTTTATCCTCAAAGCTTGGGAAAATGAGACAAAATGAGTGGTCAAGATGCATTCTCCAAGTGAGTGATTGAGATTCAATTTGGTTTTGATCCATGTGAGCTTAATTCTCAATTCCTATTTGTTGGTGTAATTCTTTCCCATGTGGTAGGTGAATTTTTTAGGAATTAATTAATTAAATTATTCAATTTCTTTAGCCATGTGTACCCCTTGAATGGGTTGGATTTGATTTAATTCAACTATACAATTGATTTGATTAATTGCATAATTAAATAATTTATTTGATTTAATTCATCCTTTTTGGCTTTGATTTCAATTAATCTTTGATTTTTCTTTGATTTCTCACTTGGATTAACCTAGCCATTTTTAGGTGCCTACAAATAGCCCTCTCAATCAATGTGTGAAGTACATTGGTTCAAAGAATGTCTAATATTTGATTACATGTATCTTGATTTGATCTTGATGACGTAGATTCTCTAATGAAACCCTGATTGATTGATGATCTCGATGGTCATTACGATGATGGATCCTGGATATGATGCTTGATCTGAAAAAAAGATTCCCTCATTTCGATGCCCTACTGATGAGATTGAAAAAATTCATGCCCGATGATCTTGAAACATATTATTATTAAATCGATGATGTTATGATTGCATGCCCCCTCAAAAATGAAATGGAATGCGTTTTGGTGAAAGATATTTGTGTTTCATCATTTTTCCATTAATTTTGTGTTCACTTCAATTTTATTTTTGATAATGATGTGATTGTTTGACTGATAGGAATGCCCCTGATTTGGCTAATTTTAGTGATGAATTTTGACCCTGGGTCAAATTTTCCTCTAAATAGCCCCTTTTAGGTCAAATGGCTATATATAGGGGTAAAAAGTCAATTTTACTATTTTGTTTTACTTTGCATCTTTTGACTTTTCTCTTTGCCTCCTCTGCACATTTAGTGATGGTGGTCCTGATTTGTGAGCATAGATTCGAGTGAGGTCATTAGGTCCAACATCCACGTGACTACGAACCTCTGATGAGTACCCTAATCCACTCTGTTTGTCGATTTATTACATTTTTGTAAAAATTTCAAATTTTTAGGTGTCAAACCCTTTTTTATTTACTAATTTTTCCAAATAGCGCATACAATGATTTTAATATAACGTACACAAATATTTTAGCGCATTTGTGTCCTGAAATAATGCATTTGATTGATTAAATGACACATATAATTTGATGCCTTAGTTAGGTTTAACACTTTTGATAGGTTAAATATCACTTATAATTAGGTTAGAACTTTTGAAAATTTTAGTAGCGCATTCAAGATAGAATGACGCTTATAGTATGTTTTAGTGCATATGCTAATTTTGTAGCACATATCATCAAAATAGTAGCGCGTATGTGTTTTAGCACATACAAGCTATAAAATGACATGATGAGGCCTTTTTACAAATTTCCCCAATTTTGATTGTCTTATCTGATTCAGATGATTCCCACAATCAATTGATGATTGAGATCAATTGATCCTGTGATGAAACAAGTGGTTTGATGTTAGTTTGATCATGTTTTCTGAATGTTGATTGTCAATCCTGGTTAATTGGTTTGATTATTTTTTATCTTCTCTAAGTAGAATTAGGAAAATTGATGATGATGATATGATAAGATTATGATTGACTTGTGATAATTCACTTGGGATGATTGATTATTGATTTAATGTCATTCAATTCTGTAGGTTCACCTCCTGAAGGTTTACGTTTGATTTTTATACCCATGGTCATTGGACATGGTGGATGATCTAAGTGCGCATGAGTGACACCTAATTGGTCGATGCAGTCTTTCATTCTTACTAGATATGCCTTGATCCTGAGTGAATTGGGGTCTTCTCATTGCTATGGAGAAGCGTTGGCACTCTAACCATAACACCTTACATTTTTCACTTGGTGAGATGACTATCACTCAAGAGGATGTGTATAGGTTGCTTCAGATTCCTACACATGGAGAGATAGTATACTATGACCAGGAATATGATGGGTTAGTGTGCAGGAGGTTGTTCGACGATCCCACCATTGGTGACAAGAGAAAATCTTGGACATAGTTTGTTTCTTTTCTGGTACTTCCTATATTTTTGGGTATCCTAGTCAGTGGGTTCCTACTACCAGATCGTAGAGGGCATGGATTTGTAGTTTGTTGGGGTTGTATCCTTGAGGATATGAGAGCACAACCTCAACATTTTTATTGGGGTTCATGAGCTCTGGTGTAGATCTATCATGAGTTGCATCATGTTATCTGCAGACATGGTGCAACATTATCTATCAGTGTTGTATTACTACAACTTTGGATCTAGGAGTACATCCCTATCATTCACCTAGTTGTAGCTAGAGTTAGAGACCCTGGATGGTCATTCACCTACATATATGAGGGTATTTTTGTCCAGTCACATCTAGGCAAGGTTGATTATTAGTGGAGGATTCTTGATGATATCAATCAGGTTACTTGGCACCCTTATATTGGTTGTGAGCCTTTCCAAGAGGATGCTACAAGTTTTCTTTTATGTGCATGCCTCAGTGGATGATTGGCCACACTCCACTAGTCATTAAGAGGTTCTATTTTCACAAGGTTCTTCATCAATTTGGTAGGGTTCAGGGTATGCCATAAGGTTTGGCTCTTTATGCTCATGTACAAGTGGAGAGATCCTTATGGGGTCTATAGGTGGATTATTGTGTGGCACAAGATCAGCTCCTAGGTCTACCCCATTTGGCTTGGGACATGAGAGACCACATTGTTGATGTTGGCATGACTGATGATTACACACAGTGGTTCAACTAGAACCTATTTCCTTCCTTCATAGATCCTGTAGAGCCAGTACCTGAGCTAGATAATTGCTTTGATGATGATGATGATGATGATGATGATGATGATGGTGATGATGATTTCTAAGGGAGAGGTCAGAGATAGGGGAGGAGAGTTAGGAGATTGGGGAGATCTAGGTGAGGAAGTCGCGCTATTGCACCAGTTGTTTCCTTGATACCTGCTAGGGGTGATGTGAGGATGAAAGGAAGAAGAATATGGATGAGGGGAGGAGGAGTTTGGATGACAGAATGGGCATTGAGAGCCCTACATCAAGTGAGAGTTGTTGGTTGGGGTCAACATAGACCTCAGATTGTTAGACTTGTACCTGCTCCATAGGTTACCCTTGTCCTACCAGTTCCACTAGTACCACTAGTACATGCCACATCAGCTTCCCAAGATCTTGATACGTTGGTTCAAGATGCTATGTCCCTACAGATGGGATTTAAAAGATGAGGAGCTAGATGACTCAATTCAGTGCTATGATGCAGACATTTACAACTTTCATGGCTCAACATGGTACTCAGCCTAGTTCCAGCAGAGGTCCAGGCACAAATACAGATGGCCCCCATATAGATAGTATAGGCATATAGATACAGGTGCATGTGATGCCAATTGATCTTGATTTGCATAGTTTTGATGTACCGTATATTATTTTTTATTCATTTATTGTATTGATGTACTTTGATAGACATTGATATACATTTGATCGACATTTGATATACATTTACTTGATGTCATTTGATATATTTCCTTGATGTCATTATATGTTGGACTTTGGTTTATGATGATATGCAGTTCTATATGCTCCTCTTTATGCTTTTCCGATGCAAAAATGTTATGGATGCATTTAATTTACTTGCTTTGTAGATGGATGTCTTATTTATGACATAGATTAGATGGATGAAAAATGAATGACATTCTTTATCTTTCTACTTTAATGATTAATGATTGATGCTTAATATTTAATGTTTTTATTTTAATGGATATGCAATGAAATGAATATTTAATGATGATTTTGATATGCATAATGATTTAATGGATAATGAATGTTAGATGAATCTAATAGATAATGATGAATGATTAATGCAATTTTAATAAATAATGATTAATGAACCTAATAGATAATGAATGCAATCTAACTTAATGGTTAACGAACCTAATGGATAATGAATACAATATAATTTAATGGTTAATGAACCTAATGGATAATGAATGCAATCTAATTTAGTGGATTTTGATTACTTAATGGATAATAATATTAATTAATGCAATGAATATAGTTAACCTAATGCAACTTGATTTTGGTTGTCCAACACATTCGATCAAGTAAATTAATGATGAACCCTTTCCATTTTTCTCTTAACTCCACCCCCTTTGTCTTTTGTTACATATTTTAAGAAAATAAAGGATCCACATGAAAACTACTATAAAATTAATCAAATGTGGATGCATATAGTTGTCTCTATTCAAGGTAAGGATATTTATTTTTATTATTGAGATTTTGAAACTAAAATTGGTACAATCCTCACTAGTTCAACCATGATGATATGAATACCTCTTTCCTTCTGAATTACACTCTTGAAGCAGGTACAACTATTATTGGTTAGATTTTCAACCATCATAGTCTGAATACTGCTTTCATTGGGTTCAATGTTGCAAGTGGATTTTGGCATTATGATATGAAATATCAAAATGACCAAGATATCATCTTGTGTAAACATACAGAGATTTTAGTTTCACCATATGTGCATGTCCTCAATGATTCTTTGATGATCATGTCATTAGACAAATGATATATACTTTGAAACCTCAATCTTAAGATAGTCATGCAAAAATAAAGAAAATATCATGCTTTTATCATCATTCTTCTAGTCCAAGACTTCATCGAATTGCTAAAAAGACATGATTTCACCAATCAAGTAACACTAGAAAAAAAAATTGCCATTGTTTTTCAAATCCATATTTCAAGTATAATCCCATCCATTTCCATATTTTCTTTTCATTTTTAATCTTGATAAAGATAAGTTCATGTGAAATCGAGGATCAAAGTTCATCATTGTGAGATCAAAATTTGGATTAGGATTCGAATCGAAAGTCTAAGTGTTAGGCTTATGGTTGGACACATTGATTTGTGTCAATTGGTGTCTGTTTGATGAATCACTTTGATTTAGGATAGATTTCACCTAGTTTGATTCCATTGCAATGCTGGACTTGGAAAAATTTCCAAATCTATGACGAAAGCCTTAGGTATTTATAAATGTAACTCAATATGTATGAATGCTGGCAAATGCAATATATACAAGGATAACTAGGAAATGTAGAATGAGACTTGACTTGAATTTTGATGGCGCATGTTTACCATGTTTTCACAATTGAATTTATTGCTCTTTTTCTCTTTTATATGCGTTGTTTTTTGCTACCAAGGTGCCTATTTGCTAGGTTTTCACCAAGGCACTTTTTCTCTTTTTCAATTTTTTTTATTTTTCTCTTTTTCTTTTTTTTTTGTTATCATCAAGGCACCTATTTTCTAGGTTTTCACCAAGACAACAATTTTTCAAGATCCATATCTAAATGTTTTTCTTTCCTCGTGCTCAATTTTCCATTTTTTTAAATTTCTTTAGGAACCCTTTTTCTTGTTTTTGATCTTTTCTTCTTTTCAAATTTTTTTCTTCTTTTCTCACGATCAATTTTCCAATGGTTTTGGATTTCTTTAGGTTCAATTTTTGCTAAATAAAATAAATAAGATGCTCTCTGATCTGATATTCTGATACTCTTTCCACTTATACTCTTTCATCTATTTTAGGTATAGAACCTCTTCAAGTGTATGCTAGTAATAGGTTCTTGTAATTCTTCTCCATCATAGTAAGCTAACTTATTGTTGGAAATATTCAGGAATTAATCAAGTTACTGAGAGGGGAGGGGTGAATCAGTAACTCCAAATTTTCTTCTCTTTTAATATGTATTTTACTTTTAACCTTTGCATACAGAAAGCATGAAACTTAAAAGCATTCACAATAATGACACACAGATTTGGTTACCCAGAAACCTTCCAAAAGAAAGTAAAACTGGGGTGGGGATGAAACCCACAAAGCTTTAATACTGCAGAATAAAGTTGGCCGGTTAAGGCTTACAATTGATCACTTCTGATGATCTTCCCTGTTAGGAGCAATAAGGATTGCTAAATCCACCTTGTTAAAGGATTTACAAACATACAGTGAAGTATGCACTCGGTAAAGAGATTTATACAAAGACTGTTAAGTCTACCCGGTTAAAGGATTTAGTACTGATTCACCTGTTAGAATGAAACAGTAGATCTCTGCTTTACAACTGGATTGCTGATTGAGATTCTCTGATGTACTGATCACCTTGTGTGATGAATTTGTCTTTGCTGAACCTTATACTTCTGAAGCCTTCTGCAATTCGCTTATCTCTGCTTTTTTTTTTCTTTCACATTATATTCTTCCTTGTTATTTTTCATCTTTTTACAATATAGTTTATATACAAGTCTCAAACAATTAATTACAATTACAATTATACAGTCGGCTTGACAAATAAACATAAGTGCTACTAAGTCGGCCCAAATATGGTTACTCGGTTCCTTCACACTGACTCGGTGACTTTCTGATACTCGGCGTCCACTGCATTACTCGGCATCATCATGCACTCGGTAGAAGTGAAGGCACGGTTCATACTGATCACTCGGTAGGTATTGAACTCGGTAAGCATTGGTGACTCGGTAGACAAGATGTTACTCGGTTTACATTGTCCTGAACGGTTTGTACTAACTTGCTCGGTTTCCACTGTCTGCTCGGTTTGCACTGTCTGCTCGGTTTGCACTGTCTGCTCGGTTTACACTGTCTGCTCGGTTTGCACTGTCTGCTCGGTTTGCACTGTCTGCTCGGTTTGCACTTTCTGCTCGGTTTGCACTGTCTGCTCGGTTTACACTGTCTGCTCGGTTTGCACTGTCTGCTCGGTTTCCATTGTCTGCTCGGTTTCCATCCAGAATGCAAATAAGTGTTGTCACTAGTGGCAATACTGCTTAATGCCAACAATCTCCCCCTTTGGCATTAGTGACAAAAACACTTATTGGCCAAAATTTATATACACCGAATCATGCTGAGTTTTATTTTGATTTTTCAAAATTCTTCTTTATTATAGGGCTTTATGCATTGTCTCCCCCTTACAATGTGCTAACTGTTTCTTATACAAATCTATACAGTATACATATCTCTCCTTCTATACATATCTCCCCCTTTTTGACGATAATGCCAAAGGTGCATATACAATTTATTTACAGAGAGAATCCAAAATTTGATAAGAAATCAGAATGTACCTTCATTATTAGTGCCAGGGTTCTGTCCCAAATTTCTTGCAGAATCTTACATGTTTGTATGGCAATTTGGATTTCTGCAGAGAGTTCAATCATGTGATCTACTATGGAGAACTGATTGTCATGAATCAATGTTCTGGAATGTTCAATGTGCTTATACATTGTATTCATGATGGGAAGGATCATGTGTTGGATGTCTAGCAGTGTGGACCGGATCCTTGAGTCTTCTTTCAATAGATCAGACTGCATATTGGATAGATGTGAAATTTTCATGTGATGAGCAGAGCTTGAACTTGGTTCAAGTTGCAGCTTTTGTATGCTAATCTTCATATCCTCATCCATTTTATTCATTTTATCTTTGACATCCTTTGTGAACTCGGCAAAATTGCATAATCTGGCCAAAAGAGAGGTAGCATTCGAATAAATAGACTCTGTATTAGACAAAACTGAAGACAATTCTACTTGGTTGATAGCTATGTGCTGAGCAATGTGCTCAAGCACTTTATTGTTGAATCTCTTCTCGGCTCTTTCAACTAACTTTTTTATCCTGGATGAGTCCTCATTGTATTTCTCAACTGCTTCTGCCAATTGTAACAAAACATGCTGGGAGGAGTCTACTTTAATGCCTAATGCATCAGACAAAATGTCCTTAGCATCCTTGATGATTTGATACTCTTTGTCTCTCTCCTCCTTAAGCTTCTTTTGTTTTGCTTTCCTTTGGAGGATCTCACCTATATTCTGCATCTGGTCTGCTGAGAGATTTGCAAAATCTAGTGTAGGAATCTCTATCTCTTCATCTAGGTCTATATCCTCAACTATATTTTTACCCAAAAATTTTATACTCGGTAGAGCCTTAGGCTTATCTGTACTTAATGCTCTTGTAGTAGTGATAGTAGATAAAATAGGGCTGGCTATTGACACTGGTATACTTTTTACTGGAGAACTTACAATATTTACACTTGATGATTCAAAAGCTGGAAAACTTACTGGTACAGGAGACTGTAGCTCGGTAGAAGAAATGGTAGCTGCCTCTGATGTTGCTAGGGATGATTGGACAAATGTAGAAGTTGTCACAACCATGCTTGAAGGTGTCTCTGGGCTGGATGTAGAGACTTTCACTGGAGAGGTAGGAAGGGATGCAATGACTTCTGCTGCTATCCTTACAGTATCATCTACCTCGGTGTCTTCTTCTTGCTCATCGCTGTCATCTTCAATATCCTTTATTATTACAGTTTCAATGCTCGTTTGGTGAAGGTGGTAAATGTTCTTCCATGTGGCTTTTGCAGCCTTCACAACTGATTCAATATTGTTGATCAAAATCAAACAAGTATTGAACTTCAGTGTCATCTTGTTTTCATTCTCTTTTAGTGCCTTCTTAACTTCATCATTGTTCAGGCTCGGCATCAACTGTCTTAGGTTTTGATCAAATATGTCTATTACAGTTTTCCTTGCATTGCTCCATCTCATTCTTATCGGATTCAATAGAACTGCTGGAACCTGTGGGGTAATTTCTTCAGGAGAGTATTTCCACTGTCCCATCTTCTCAACAACAGCATCTTCTATTTCCTTCTGCTCTGCTTCCGATCTGGTTTCATATCTCAAGGATTTTATGTTACTTACTCCAGATCCTGATCCATCTCTGAAGAGTTTGAGCTTTTCTTGAAGGGTTAGAGGAGGCCTTTTGAATACTATGTCCTTATCTTCCTTTTCTGCCTTTCCTCTTGTATTTCTCCTTGTAAACACAGCAGTGGGAGGCACAGATGCCTTAGTGATAAAAACTTTTCCTTTCTTCTTTACAGGTTCTGTTTCCTCTGTTTCCTCATCCTTTTCCTCTTCTTTTTCACCAATTTCTTCTTTCTCCTCGGTTATCATTTGCATTTTAGCTATCCTTTTCTTTCCTTTGTTTACCGCCTGTGGAAGCTTTATGCTTAGTTCAATTCTCATCTTAGCTTCATCATATGTTCCAAAATATGGGGCTTTGGGATTTACAGGCTGATTTAGAAGTGCTTCAATAATGTTCTTGGTTTCATCAATATTTACCTCATAAGGAAGAGGTTTTGCATACACAGTTCTCGGTTTAACTGCTTGAATATACACATTATCACAATCTACCATAAAACAGATGTCATCTTTGTAATCTTCCACCAACTTCTGTGGAATCCAGAATCTGTCATTCATTTTCTCTTTGAAAGACTCAAAATAATTATCCATGATGCTTTCAAAGTTTTCACCCATTTCTGCGATGTATTCATTAATTTCATAAAGTACTGGCACATCTTTTCTCCATACAACTTTTCCTTTTGAAGGGAAGAATTTCTGCACATAGAAGAATAAACAGACTAACAAGGATCCAAACTTACATGGATTGTTTTTGGAAGTTTTGATGCTTTCCATGTTCTTGTTGAACTGTTTCAACAATAAGTCTGCTAGGTCAAATGTCAAGTTGTTTTTGACTACTTTGTATGCTAGGTCAACAGCTTCACATGAGACACTGTTTTGTCGACTAGAACTGTAAATCTTGTGTGCAATGATATGTGTACCAAACTTCAGTTCGGCGTCGGTAATGCTGCTAACCTTCATGCCTCTACCATCCCACTCGGCTAGGGTTTTCTTCTCTAGTTCCGTCCGACCTAGGGTTTTGGTAGTTTTCACTTTGTTCAACATGGGAAGACCGGTAACTTGATGAATCATTTTCCTTGTGATCTCAATAGGTTGCTCAAGCCAAATCTTGCCATCGTGTACTCGGCTGAGAATGTACCTAACCCATTTATCTCGAAAGTTTCGAGGAAGATGTGCAATGTGGACTAAACCCTTATCTTCCAGATGTTTGTGCTCGGGTTTCAAAGTACCATCCACACATAGTTCCTCACGCACAATGTCCAGTTCTAGGTTTCCCATTTCTTGAATAGAACAGTTAAAATGATTACGAATATCGTTGATAAGCAGTACCTTAGGAGGAATCTGAGATTGAGCTCCGTTCGGATCTAGGGCGGCTGCAACTGCGGGCACGATCTTAAAATCTGGTGCTTTCCACTCCCCTTGGACTAACATGTCTGATCCTTTCTTCGCTGAGGTGCTGGATGATGCCATGGTAGCTCACAGAAAATTCCTTTCGCAAGAGTATTAAATCGCCGGGTTGCCCTTGAAGTTTTCTGCTCTCAAAGTGCTTAAAGATTCGCGGTGAAGAATGAGTTCGATTACTTGCTTTTTGTTTACAATTCTGTCATTAATGCTCATTTCAAATTAGGGTAGGAATTCTGACAGACTGTCACCCACTAAGAATTAATTGCTCGAAAAAGACTCCGCAGCTCGGTGAACTCGAAAATTCATAATGCTCCGACCTTGCTCGGTAAAGACAGGTACCGACCTTGCTGTGATCTCACTGCATCTTGCATGCTGATTTAGACTTTTCTTTTAATTTCAGTTCTGGAACTGCTTAGGATTGATCTATGAGAGTACAGTTCCAGTGCTTCCTTGGAAATTTAATTTGAGTCGATAGAGCCATCCATTCCATTACTTGGACTGGATTGCTCGGTAGCTTTAGGAATCCATTTTTGTCTTACCTGTTTCCTGACCTTAGTTGCTTCATTTTTCTTTCCTTCTTCAATTTCATTAGCATTCATGCAGTTTCTGGCTATGTGACCAAGTTTAGTGCATTTGAAACATCTTATGGTAGTATCTCTTTTCCTTAGATGATGTTTTATGCAATTCATGCCAATGTGTCCATATTCTCCACAGTAATGACATCTACACCAGGTGTTGTAGTCCCATCCAAACATTGCTTTCACAATTTGTTCTGCTGGATTAAATATCTTGGATCTGCACTCGGATGCCTTGTGACCTTGTTTGTTGCACTTGTGACAATTACCTCTGAATCTAGGTTTTTCCCTGCATTCATTTGCTTTATGACCAGGTTGATTGCAGCTATAACATTTTCCATTGAATTCTGCTTTTTCATTGTTCCAACATTTATTTGAAGTATGTCCTATTTTACCACAATGATTACAAGTAGGTTTTTGATTTCTTTTAGTACCTTGCTTAGAGGATTCGCCTTCTTCTTTGTATCCAAGTCCTACTTTTCCTTTTTGCCTATGAAGATTTCATTCATACAGCTGATTCAAGTCTTCTTGACTTTTCAGCATTCCTTCGTTGATTTTTTTTTCAGCATTTAGGTCATCCATCAATCTTAGATTGATTTCCTTTTCAGATCTTAGTTCTTCTTTTGTGTTTTCTATTTCTGAACTTAGATTTAGAATTTCTTCATTTGTATGAGAGATCTGATCAATTAGGTTTTCTAGCTGAAGGGTTTTGTTTTGGACTTCAATGTTTCTTTCATCTAATTCATCTTTCAACTTGTTTCTCTGTTCCAAGATCTCACAGAATCTTGTAGAGTGTAGTTCTTGTTCTCTTTTCAATTTTCTCACTTCTTCCTGCAGAGACCCATTCTTTTCTAGGAGTTCTTTGATAGCATTGTTTGCTTCATCTGAGTTATTTGAGGGAAGAAGATCTTCAATCTTTTCTTCAATGTAATTCTGATCATTCATCTGATTTGCAAGTTCCTTCCTTCTTCTTAGGGATTGGGAAAGATGTTCTTTTGCTTCTTTGAGTTTAGCTATGGCCATTTCCAGATCTAGCTTTTCATTTTCAATATGGTTACTCGGTTCCTTCACACTGACTCGGTGACTTTTTGATACTCGGCGTCCACTGCATTACTCGGCATCGTCATGCACTCGGTAGAAGTGAAGGCACGGTTCATACTGATCACTCGGTAGGTATTGAACTCGGTAAGCATTGGTGACTCGGTAGACAAGATGTTACTCGGTTTACATTGTCCTAAACGGTTTGTACTAACTTGCTCGGTTTCCACTGTCTGCTCGGTTTGCACTGTCTGCTCGGTTTGCACTGTCTGCTCGGTTTGCACTGTCTGCTCGGTTTGCACTGTCTGCTCGGTTTGCACTGTCTGCTCGGTTTGCACTGTCTGCTCGGTTTGCACTGTCTGCTCGGTTTACACTGTTTGCTCGGTTTGCACTGTCTGCTCGGTTTCCATTGTCTGCTCGGTTTCCATCCAGAATGCAAATAAGTGTTGTCACTAGTGGCAATACTGCTTAATGCCAACACTTATATGTCCCCTTTCCAAAGGAAGAAGGAATTGTTGGTTCTTGAAAAGATTTTACACTCCATGAGACACCAATATACCTAAGGTTGATGTTAAGGAGGGGTTAGTTCCAAATATGAGAAATCTATAGGTAACTGGACCAACTACAGGGACAAGACTGCCCTCTTCACTTTTGGCTTTGCAAAACCAAGGTGGGTATACCTAATCCAATAGATATAAATTTTCTCTTGAGTTGATACTGGATCTAACAATATATATCAGTGAGAAAGTACTAAAAAACAACCTATTATTCATTGACTCTCCATCACTGGGTAGGATAATTAATTTTTTAAACAAATAAAATTAAAAGAATTTGGTTCTAATTATTGTATTTTTGGTTGTAATGATTTCAATCACTCTTGATAAAAATATACTCACCTAGGTCAGTGCCTTATTCATTGGGCATATATCACCAAGGCACAAAGAAAACACAATGATCTTGGAAGAGCTTAGTTCATAAACATAAATACAGAAACCACAAATCTTTCCTTCTTATAGGTAATCCTTGTGCAAATTAAATGAACATGTATTTTACTCAGAGCAATATTTAATCCAACCCTAAGTCAGAACTTAAAGTAAAACACATACACAAGCTTTTGATAAACTCAGAAATCCACAAATCTGACACAAAGGAGAGATAAAGACCTAAAATTTGTATTAAGTATAATGAACTTTGATCATTTGTATACAATATGTCTTGAGAAATAAGCCTACAAAAAATAGCAGCAACTTTTACTTTCTTTTATTACTTGCAAAATGATACAAAATGTTACAAACCTCAACTGAGGGTTAGGGTTTCAAAATTTCTATCTTTTAGACTCCTAAATTCTCAATGCCTAATATGATCATGGAAAATCCTTTTATATACATGGAAATGAAACAAGCTATCGATCATATTAGGGTTTACAAAACTTTACCCTAAAAATTTACAACAACCCTACTGGGTTTACAATAAATGACTCGATTAGATCTAGGATTAATATTTTGTAAGCGAGCCACCTCACGTTATGTCTTCAATATTTTCCTCAATCTCTTTAAACAAATTTGATCGCCATCTCTTCGTAGTTATTCCTGTAATAAATATACTTTACATGTCAACCACTTCAAAATCAATGAGTCATAAATCTCATTTGGCTCAAGAAGTAGATGGAGTATCTTCCTTTTTAGCATGGGGGATGTACTGATACCTCCACTTATTGAACACCTCCTCACTTGGGAACACAAATTTGACAAATTCAGCCTTCTTAACAAACAACTATTCCCATTTGTTTTCCATTTGCTTGACCTACTGCTGAATATACTCAAACTTTGATTTGGCATTCATTAATAACTTGATGGTGTGCATAAAGGAAGAAGTTTTTTCCAAAACACTTGTCATTCTTTCTAAGAAAAGTTCATCCATCTCCTCTCTCCATTTGTACAACTCTTTTAATTCACTAGTATCTTTGAAAACACTTGGTACTAATTCACAATTTGGATGTGTTAATTCTTTCTTTAACACATAGGATTTCCTTTTAAAATCATCCAAAATTATATTATACTCTACAAGTTTCTTTACAGATTGATGCACTAGCTTGATCAGTGGATCAGGATCAACTTGGCCCTTAGATAACCAACAAAATAAGCTTATGTTTGGGGATCTATCAATCCACTTATTTAGAATTGGTCCCAACTCAACCCTTTCTTTATCTAAAGATGTAAACAAAACTTTTAATCTTCTAGCATGATCAAACAAAATTGAAGGCCTTAGATCAAGAGCAAATTGCATTATTGCCTCTGTAATTTTTTCTTCATATTTTTGATTTGCAAGGTATCTAGCCTTAAAATGCTCATCCTTTTCTTTTTCAAGCCCTATCCTGATCTCCCTCAACTTATTTTTTTCCTCAAGTAATTGTTGCTTCTCCCAACTGATTCTTGCATATATACTCATTTCTGGGAAAGGTGAAGGTGGGAACTCAATAATTGGGCTAGAAGAAGAAACCACTATAGGCTTATCAGCAAGCATCAACTGAGGTGATCTATGATCCTATGGTTCTGACATTTGTGCAATCAGTTTGTCCTTCTGGATCAACTCTATATTCAACTCATTGTAAGACTTAAGGATAGTTTCAAACTTAATCCTTAATTCCTCTTTCTCTTGAGCATCATTTTCTGCTACCCTCACATGAAATTTAGCTATTTCCAAAATTATATTTAAGGCTTCCACACCTAAAGTCTCACCAATTCTTTGTACTAACAAGTTCCTAGCATATTCTGAAGAGAGAACTTCTCTTTTCCCTTTATTCTCTTCCCTCTTAAGGGACCACATGACCAAAGCTGCATGATAATTAGAGAAGGCCACACCCCTGGCAGCCTATTTTCCCTGTACTATAGTAGAGAGGGTTTTCACTTTGCTTTTTCTTACTAAATCAAAAATAATTGCATCTGCAATATCCCATTTAGGAAGAATCAACACTCTTGCAATATGAATCATTGTCCTACCTTCTTCTGGGGTTATCTTTTAAAAAAAATTCATCATTTCCCCCTTAGTTTCATTTTCAATCTCAGTGACATCCCTATCAGGGAACTCTTCCTTTTTCTTCTAACAAATTTCCCTGTATTGATTTATTCTCATCCTCCATAAAAATTGAAATAATGCCCTAGTCTTGACAAACTTGTCATCTAAAATAAAAGAATCACTGGCCTGTTTCAAAATTGGGTCTATTTCTTTACCCTCAAAATTTTCCATAGTGAGATCCATCTCTATCCCTTTGGGTTCCTTTGGCATCCCCTCTTGCATCTCATCATTTGAAACAAAAATATTTCCCTCATTGCTCAATTGCACTAGTTGCTGAGCAACTCCATGTTCATCCAACTGCAATGGGGATTGGGAAGGAGAATATATATCCTATTTTGGTTGGGATTCCTCCTATTTTTGCCTTTTTGGAGAGGGGTCCTCTACTATTGGGCCATCCATTGGTCTCTTTCCCCTAGAAGTAGATGGGAGACTCTCATCTCTCTATTGAGCTGGGAGAAGGATACTATACCCCTTCCTTTGCCAAATTGTATATGTTCCCCTAGGGGTCAGCTTGGTGTATCCTGGTTGACTCAAAATTCTCCTTGCTCTGTCTGGATCTATCTTACTTACCACAGCCCTCTTTTCATTTTTTGCTTGCATAATTCCTTCTAAATGCTCCATAAGGGCATCTATCTTTCTTGCCCATGGCTGAAAACCTTTCAATGGGTCATATTCCTTATCAAAATTCTTGATGAAATCTATAGTCTTCTTGTAGATTATCCATTTCTCCTTTTTGATCTCTTGAGCTTGAAGATCAAACTCATTCCTAATTATATCTTCTAGGAAGTTAAATTGGTGTTCCATAAGAGCACACCTTATCTTTTCTCTAAACATCTTGGAAATGAATCCTTCATTATCTACACACCTTACCATCATTGTTGCCATTCTATAGGGCTGCAAAACTTGATTTAAATGCACCCATCCCTTTTTGACAATGATATATTGGTGGGCTATTGTACTATTTGGGAAAAAGGTTCCCCTTCCCTTCCCTATCAGGGTTGTCTCCTGCAGATCACCAATCTACCTTAGAATTTCTGCATACCCTACCTTTAATGGGACTTGGTAAGGCAATACATAAGGCACCTTCATGCAACCATATACTCTAAAAATTGTAGAAACTAGATATAAGATTATATTACTAGAGTTATGCACTATGGTGATGTCCTTGAAATACTCCTTGGGCCTAATTAATCTTAACAATTCCATTGGAATTCTAGGATTCTCAATAAACAACAAGGACCTGAGCCTTGAAATGAAATTTCTATCAAAAACTAGGTAACTATCATCTGTCCTATCCCAAGATAACTTTGTGGTCCATAATTGGACTGGCAATGTTTCTCCATTCTTCTCTCTGACAATGTCCATTGTACTACTGAAGAAATCCATACCCTTGTATAAAAACATATGCATTACCATTGAATACCACCCAAAAGGCCTATTTATCTTCATATTTTTCATCCCCATTAATCCTTCATGGATTAGGTCTGCAAGGTAAGGGGAAAAATAAAAAATCAATGCCAGATGTGGATGTAAAGATTGTACTCTCATAAACATGTAGGGAACATGCATGTGAGTAGCCTCATCTTGTCCAAAAATTAGAGTTAAGGACTTGTAAATAGCTTGTGCTCTTAAACTAAAAAGGTCAAACCTGAAAGGCTTAGGTGTACTTGGACTAACCATACACATGGCTCCAACATGGCCAAAGAAATCTCTTAAAGGTCCTGACCTCAGATAGTCCCTTTGTGCTTCATAAATTTCATTAAATTCTTCAAAATCAATCTTTTATAATCTAACAAAGGGGTCATTTAATGAAAAAACCTCTTTGATTTCATCTTCTATGATGCTTATCAAATCCTTTCCATTAATATCTTTGTCACATTTGGTCACAGGATCATAACATCTAGTTGTATGTATAAGAAGGTCGACATCCATGAAGACTCTGGGTATAATGAGTTTCCCTATGTTGAACTACCATATGTTACTAAGAGGAGCACATGAATTTCTCTGAGAGTATGCAACTCTAAATAAAATCAGGCCATTGTAGTCATTTCCTACATTAGCACCCCTCATCCATAATCCTCTGTCATACAATCCCTCATTTACAAAATCCCTAGGGTTTTTTGGAACTAATTCTTTCCTCTTAGCTACCCCATTTTCTGAATGTGGGAGCAACTGCATTAAGTCCTCAAAAAAACCCCTATCCTTATACTTTGTTTTCCCCGAAAGTTCTCTTTTGGGTGGCATTTTTGACTAGGGTTTAAAAAGTGTATAAATACCAGAATAAAAACCACCCAAATATCACAAGATAGAAAAAAATGAGAAGACCTGCATACTGAAACCTTTCATTTTATAAAATACTATGCACTTTCAAGTTCAAATTGGCCTACTAGACACCTGAGAAAATTCATTGTTTGACGCTCACAGAGAAAACCAATTCACTTGCAGAGAAACTTGGAGGAGAAGTGTTGCTTCTAACAATCAAATCTGACTATGTAGTCATTACCAACCCATCACAACTAACCCACGTGAAACTCATTAAGTTTTCCATTACTAAAATTGGCAGCCTCAATGTTCATAGGACGTGAAACAATGTCAAAATTTAGATTTGAATGTGAACCATTGATCTTTTTCCTGTTCGGCACATCGAACGGCTGATAAAGACAATGTCATAACTTTTAACACTTTTTGCAACTTAGTTCTTGACCAATGAGCACATTTCAATTTTACCATGTGCGAAAACCCATAACTTACTTTAACTTCAATCGGCCTAGACAGGTGTCAACCTGTCGCTATTTCGCAAGCATAAAATCTGAGCACCTTTCAACTCCGGTAATGCAACCACCATAGATCCTCTTTAAAACTGATAGGTCCTTACTACTCTTGAAATTCAGTGACCGCACTTCGCAAGTGAACATGTGGAAGTATTTGAAAACTTCAAACCCATTGGCAACTGACATCATAAAAGACACATGTCACTTAGTCACATTTTTGTAAGTTAGAAAACTATCAGGTATGTCAAGTTTAGGGAATGCAACAACCGTTGATGAAGTTCCATCAGATGATCATCAATTTTCTATGAAGTTTGGCCCACCCTTACCTTTTATGGCCCTCTATCCAATCAGAAATGACCATGTCACAAAATCTGGCAAACAGACAAACCTACTTTTCTTATTTAGCATTTGTCATACTGACAGCTACCACATCACATGCCAACTTAACCAATAAAAAGAAAACACCCCATCATGACCTAGCTATTAAGGACCCACCTTGTAGTCTAAAGTATGTGGAAAATCAAATGGCTTTCGCTAAAGCATAAGATTTAAGTACCAAGCAACTTCTTTCAGTGGTATAATGACAGCCACAAGATCTTTTTGAATTTTAACCTTTGAAAAGACACGACCCTATTGCATTATGTCACTGTGGACAAATGTCAACCCAAAAAACTGTCATGAAAACTGAAATGTTAGAGCTTTGTCATCATCATTCTTTAACTCAATCGGATGTTTGTCGCTAAAGTGAATGGATTAATGAGTGGCCAACATAGCTTAGCGGTATTAAGACAGTCTTTGATGCAATCCACTTGTTAGTGACATCATAGCCTTGAAAATAGGCTCGCCCGAACAGGTGTCAACCGGTCGCTATTTCGTAAGTTAGAAAGTCTGACAATTGAGGGTCTTAAGACAAAGCGATGACCACAAGATCTAAAAGAATCTGACGGTCAGGAAATAAAGGGGAAAGGCTAAAGTTTTAAGAAAAAATTTATTAAAGAAAGTGACCCGCTTAAAACCTAACCGCTAGATACATGAAGAGGACAACTTTTAAAAGGCATTTAAAAAGCACATGCATTAATTACACTTTATTGGATGGAAAATTAATGTTCAAATATAACAATATTCATGACAAGCTAGGGTTTACAACACCTTTCTCCTTGCTAGGTCAAAAAATAAGGGTTCATCAAAATTTTGAAGCATGAGGGCAAATTTTTTAAACAATACTAATAGTGGCTCATACTCGGGGATGTGTATCTCTTGTAGATACAATGAGAAAATAGGAATCTCCTGGAAGAGTAGACCAATAAAAAATTTTGATCAAAAAATAGACAACTATACACAAAGCCTAAACTAAAGTTCTTGAGAATTTAGGAGATCTTAGGAGAAATAGAGCTTTAAAAAAGTCCCATGAACTGGCAACTCCATGAGTTCTCCTATCATATTTTTCAACATGTATGAACCTGTTCCCCACTTTTCTTCAATGATGTAAGAGCCCAGCCAAATGGGATCAAATTTTCCATGTTTTCCCTTGCTTTCCAATCTTGCAATCCACATCAACACAAGATCAGCATTTACAAAACATCTCTGAGTAGTCCTTTTATCATATAAAACCTTACACTGGCCCTGAATCTTTTCATTTCTTGTATGTGCATCATTTCTTACTCCATTCATCTGGATCAAGTCATTTATCCTAATTGTCATTTCATCTTCTAAATCAACATCATATGCTTGGATGAATTCATACATTTGCAACAAGTTATTTTGGGGCAATCTTGCATTAATTCCATAGACCAAATCAAACGGGGCACATCCTATTGCCTTATTTATAGTAACCCTATCAGCCCATAAAGGTTGTAATAACTTTGAGTCCCAAGCTTTCTTATTCTTGTCCAACACTCTCTTTAGTATTTTAATCAAATTTTTGTTACTTGACTCAGCTTGACCATTGCCTTATGGATGGTAAGGAGATGATTATGAAATCTTTATACCATTTTCCTGATAAAACTCAACAAACTCATCTGATCTAAAAATCATTGCATTATCTACCACCACTTTTTTTGGGCAACCAAACCTGATAAGAATATTTTGCATCATAAAATCCATCACAACTTTACTAGTTTCCCTTCTAGAAGGGATTTCTTCAACACATTTAGTGAAGTAATATGTTGCTACCACAATATAAGAATGTCTACCACTAGATTTATTAAGAATCTCTCCAATAAAATCCATACCCCACTTCTAGAAAGGGGCTTGCACTGCAACAGGCCTGAGAGATAAATTCCCATTGAATTTGAGTTTTCCAACAAACCTTTGACAGCGGTCACATCTTTTAACAAATTGGTGGGCATCTTTGAAAAGTGTTGGCCCCCAAAAACCTGATCTAATAATCTTGTGTGTTGTGGTCTTTGGCATATAATGTCCCCCATAAACACCATTGTGTGCTTCATTTAGTAAGACCTTGGATCTTTCTTGATCCACACATTTGAGCAATATCCCCTCATTACTCCTCCACTACAACTCACCACCTATGATTGCATACTTTATGGAATGGAGCCTAATAGTCCTTTTCCTATTATCATCCATCTGAGGAGGTAGAATCATTTTTTGCAAGTATCTAATTGTGTCCTTATACCATTCACAATAATCCATATTGCAAAAAAAGGGCCTTTGTTCCTCCTCCATCACATTTATTTGATTTGCAACCAGATTACTCTGAGCCATCAACTTTGCAAGTCCTAATCCTCTCACCAACTTTTTGACATGGATATCAATATTAAATTCTTGGATCCTATTGATCCACCTACACCTCCTTCCTGAAACTTCCTTTTGAACCAAAATATCTTTGACTGTAGCACTTGGGACATAAGCAACAACTATAGCTCCAACTAGATAGCATCTAAATTCTTTGATAGCCTTAACCAAGGCATAAGCTTTCTTTTCAACAATGTCATAATTCAATTCAACTGCTTGTAAAGTTTTGCTAAAGAAGGAAATAGGTTGGTCAAATCCTTCTGCATTTTTCTGTAATAATACTACTGCAACAGTGTGGGCAGATGCAAAAGAAATTTTTTTCAAGGGCTTACTGTAATCTGGTGTTTTCAAAATTGGGGCATTTTTAATAGCCTGTTTGATATTCTTGAAAGCCTGCACTACTTCAGCATTCCATTCAACCTTTGCTCCCTTCTTCAGCATTCTTGATATTGGGATACTAATCTCTACAAAGTTTTTAATAAATCTTCTTAAAAAATTTACTTGTCCTAAAAAGGATTGCACTCCTTTGATATTCTTAGGCTGGGATAATTTGTTAATAGCTTCAACCCTCTTAGGGTCTATTCTCACCCCATCTTTTGAAACAATATGCCCTAGAAGTTTTCCTTCCACAACACCAAAGGCACACTTCTTTGGGTTTAAAGAAACCCCATATCCCAAGGCTCTGATGAAAATTTTCTCCAAGTGTTGGAAATGTTGTTCCTCTTTAGCTTAAAATGCTATAAGGTCATCCTAATACACCACTATAAATCTATCAATGAAGTCTACAAAAGCCACATCCATAGCTCTTTGGAAAGTGGCACCAACATTAGTTAATCCAAAAGGCATTCTTACATACACATATGTCCCCCAAGGGGTAGTAAATGCAGTCTTGAATTGTTCTGATTCCTTAACCATGACTTGATTATACCTAGAAAAGCCATCCATCATGGACATCAATTCTGATCCTATCACCTTTTGCAACATGTTTTCCATATTGGGTAAACCATAGTTGTCTTTTAAGGATTTTACATTCAAGTTCCTGAAATCAACACAGAGTCTAATATCACCATTCTTTTTTCTAACAGGAACCAAATTTGAAACCCAAGTGGAGTGTCTGATAGGTTTAATTATTCCAGCATCTATCATCTTCTTAAGCTCTCCTTGCATTTTGGGTGCCAAAGTAGGATTGACAAGTCTCAATTTTTGTTTGAAAGGTTTAGTACCTTCTTTTAATAGGATCTCATGTTGAAAAAGGTCTTCTCTATAAGCTTTGAGGTCCTCATAGGACCATGCAAAAACATGTCTAAACTTCCTAAGAAGATCAATTAAATTTTTTCTAGTTCTAGGGGATAAGCACTTACCTATGTAAACCCTTTTAGGCACCATTCTTGTACCTAGATTGATTTCCTCAAGATCATTTGTCTTATCAATATTAGTAGAAATTTTTTTATCTTTGTTGTCAAATTCCCTCTTAAGAGAAACTAGTCCCTTGGGAACTCTATTTGATTTCAATTGCAACACCACTTTTCCAAAAACAACTTCTTTACCATTTACTATATCAACATAAGTGCTGAAATCCATCTCTTTGTCACCAAAATGAGATTCACACTACAAAAATCTCAACATGTCTTGATCATCAGAAAAAACTTGCCAATTTTCCATATTATCAGCAATAGAAGGTCTAGCTTGAACCTCTATATTAGATATGTTGGCAAATGTAATATCTTTTGGCCTTAAAGCCACATTAGCTAATAAGTCAGGCATTCTATTTTGACCTCTCTCTAACCAACAAATGTTAAAAGCATTGATGCTCTCAAGCTCATCCCATACTGCATTTCTATATTGTTTCAACTTCTGATTCTTTGATGCATATTTTGACCTAACTTGAGAAATTATCAATTCACAATCACCCACCACTTTTAATAACTTTATGCCATGTCTTGATGCTAACCTTAAGCCAATTAATAGGGCCTCGTATTCTGCAACATTATTTGTACATGAGAATATCAAAGTGAATGAAAACTTGAAAGTTTTACCATTTGGGGATATGAGAAATATTCCAGATCCAGATCCCTCATTTGAGCTTGCCCCATCAAAGTACATAGACCATAAACTGTCAAGATCAATCTAGTCCTCCTAGTTATTTGATAGAAGAGCAATTTAAGTATATTCATCTATTTCTTTGTTCTAGACCCTGAAAGCATTAAAGTCAGTATCTAAGAAGCAATTCATGGTGTCCTCCTCCTCTATCATGTATGGAGTTCTAGGATCTCTAGAAACCTTGATATTTTTTCCTTCAAAATTGAAGGTAGCAAATGATAAATCACACTGGATGCTACCCACCATAGCAACACTCCATTTTCTTGACAATAACATCCCATATTGAGGAGGAATGTCAACAACCAAAACACTCATGGTTAATTGCTTGCCAGGGTATGCCGCCAACCTAAAAGGTAAAGCCTTAATAGTACCAATGACTAGTACTTCTCTTGAGTCCATATCCTGATACCTCCCATGTGGAGTATCCACTTCAAACCTAATGATTTCATAACTTTTGTGGGCATAACAGTGTTTGATATGTTAGAAAGTAAATTCCACCAAGATAACTAACAGGGGGGGTGAATCAGTTATTAGATAATTATAACCTTTATCAAATTCAATAGATTTTAAACATATAAGCAATGTAATCAACAACCATAGAAAGATATTCATACACAATTACACAATGACACAAGATATGTTGACTAGGGAACCTCTTGATCAAAGAGTAAACCCCAGTGGGAATGATGCCCACAAAAGATGCACTAATATGAAAGTTCCTTGTGAGAGGATGGACTTTGTTAGGAGTCTTATGAAATACATTTAGTACATATGAGTCCCTATTAGGAGACTTTGAATCCCTGCTAAAAGATTCTAACCCTGTTAGGAGTTATGGAAGACAGAAGGACCCACTGCCCAAACAACTTCAATGGAAAGATCAATGAACACATTGTCTAACTGATCTCTAGATTATTCATAAGAATAATATCAAGATATTACTGATCTCAACAATATGTTACCTCTTCTCTGACTATGCCAAATTGCACTCATTGCTACACCAGATCTCAATTTCAGATCTTTGTACCTCACATATCATCTTTCCATAGATTCACTTTCATAATTACTTCATTAACTCTTACATTACTCACTTAAAACAATGAAAACATTCCTTCCTTTATACCACACTCAAGTAGTTACAAATGAGTCGGCATCCAAATTACAAAATAAAATTTTCCACACATTACATCAAAATCACTCAAAACTGTTAGCTTCCAATTAGAATAACTCTTCACTCACGTGACCTCAAATTTTTCATTGTCATCCACATCACTATCAACATATCTTCAACTTCTCTCTAACTGCGCATAACTAGATTCTATCCTGATTAGGAGATATCATCCAATTTCCACAAACTGCTACTCAAGAACACTTCTTGAATACTGCTTCCACTGAAATTCTCATAACTTCCATGAATAAATAAATTACTATCTGCACTCTTAACCATGAACATATAACACATCATAGATTAATTCCTCAACATCGCATAGCTTGATCTCCAATATCACATGTGCGCTAATTCAAACACTGTATGCTCCTCTACTAATCTTAAGTAGATCATTGTGTTGACATCAATGACAATCACAGTCATGAATGTAGCAACAATTGCTACAAAATGGCTGCTAATACTCACATAGGATATATTCAACATTCATTCCTAACAATCTCCCCCATTGGCACTGATGGAAACATAGATGAAATACATCTAATGTTCCATAAATCCAACATTGCAACTCTGCTGCTCTAAAAATACTTTCAAGTCCTCTTCATCAATCAAATCTTGCTTCATTTTCCTATTTAGTTCTCTCCAATAGATGGTAAAAATGTTTTTTCATGTACACTTCTCCCCCATTGACATCAATGACATAAATTTCATCATTATGTTAACAACAAATTCAATGTCAAAAGACACTGTTCAAAAAATACATTCACTAGAGTCCTCATGACTCAGCTCAGATACACATACTCACCCATAGAGGAAGTACCAACATCCAATCCAAAAGAAAGATAGGGCTCATATACCACTGGATGAATGCAACAATCTACATCACTTCTCAAAAGTAGGTTGGGGCATAACCCCAAGTATATCTCTCAAATACTCAAATGTATCCTTCGGAAAAGTTTTTGTAAATATGTTTGCAATTTGCTCCTTTGTGCTTATGTATTCAAGTCTGACTTCTTTCTCAGCAACTTTGTCTCTTACTACATGATACTTTATCTCTATATTCTTTGTCTTAGAATGTAATACAAGGTTCTTAGACATACTAACTGTGCTAGTGTTGTCACAATGTATAACAACAGGTTCAAAAAATTTTATTCTAATATCCTTTAGCATCTGCTTCATCCAAATTATTTGGTTACAATTTTTTGCTGCTGCTACATACTCTACTTCTGCTATGCTTTGTGAAATACAATTTTTCTTATTGCTTAGCCAAGAAACCAATCTTCCTCCAAGGAAAAATTCTCCTCCACTGGTGCTCTTTTTATCATCGACACTACCTCCCCAATTAGTATCTGTGTATGCACATAGGGTAAAATCATCAGATTTTTCATACCACAATCCATACTCAATTGTGCCTCTTAAATATCGCAATATCCTCTTTACTACTACATAATGTGATTCTCTAGGTTAGGCTTGAAATCTTGCTACAACTCCAACTAAATGTGCTATATCAGGTCTTGTATGTGTCAAGTACTGCAATCCTCAAATTATAGATCTATACTTCTTCTATTCCACTGTAGGAGTCTCATCTGTGCTAGATAACTTATGTCCAGTTACCATAGGTGTTCCAACTGGTTTACAGTTCTCCATTCCAAATCTCTTTAACAAACCATTCAAGTACTTTGTCTGACTTACAAAGATACCATCACTATTCTTTGTTATCTACAATCCCAAAAAATATTTCATTTCACCAATCATACTCATTTCAAATTAAATCTTCATTTCATCTGCAAATTTATCATTGGCTTCATCTTCTCCTCTAAAAATGATATCATCAACAAAAATAACTACAACCAACAAACCATTTTCAATTTCTTTTGTGTACAGGTTGCTATCAGCTGTTCCTTTTGTAAATCCTAATTTTATCAAATACTTGTCCAATCTTGCATACCAAGTTCTAGGTGCTTAATTTAGTCCATATAAGGCTTTCTTTAGTTTACATACCATGTCTCCTTGATTTAAAGGAAAACCTTCAAGCTACTCAATGTAGAATTCTTCTTCCAACTCTCCATTCAGAAATGTTGACTTCACATCCATCTGATATACTTTGAACTTCTTGTAAGCTGCATAAGCCAAAAACATTCTTACTGCTTCAATTCTTGCTACTAGTGCAAAAGTTTCTTCATAGTCAATTCCTTCTTGTTGTGAGTATCCTTTACATACCAATCTTTCTTTGTTCCTCACTACTTCTCCTTGTTCATTCATCTTGTTTCTCATTACCCATTTTGTTCCTATAACATTCTTATCTTTAGGTCTAGGGACCAATTCCCATGTTTTGTTCTTTTCAATCTGATCTAGTTCTTCTTTCATAGCTTTAATCCAATTTTCATCTTCACAGGCTTCACTAGTAGATTTAGGTTCAATTTGAGAAATCAAACATAACTGGTCTTGTACCTTATTTATAGTTAGAACTCATCTTTATATGCTTCCAATAATCTTCTCAATGGGATAATTCTTTGATAAATTCTTGTTAGGTGTCACTATCTCGGATCTCACTTCAGGTGTTGGTTCTTCAATGATCTCACTGTGGCATTCATTCAAAAAATCACTGTCAATTTCATAGAATAATTCAGTAGTCTCAATGTTAGATCTAGGATGAGTTCCTTCATCTAATTCATAATCAAGAATTCTTTCCTAAATTTTGAAGTTTTCATCAACTTTAACATTTGCACTCTCAACAATAGTCTTAGTTCTCTTATTATAACATCTATAAGCTTTTCTCTTCAAAATTTCCATTGTCATCATCTCTCTTTATATAACATTTTCTTGCAAAAATTCTAAAATACTTAACTGAGGGTGCATGTCCAAACCATAGTTCATAGGGTGTCTTGTCTGTGTCTACTTTGATTTGTACTTTGTTCTTTGTATACACTTTTGTGTTCATTGCTTCTCTCCAGAATATCTTTGTTAAGTCATTCTCAAATAACATAGCTCTTGTCACTTCAGTCACTGATATGTTTCTTCTTTATGCAATACCATTTTGTTTAGATGTCCTAGGGGCTGAAAACTGTCTCTTAATACCATTCACTTCACAAAAGGTGTTAAATTCTCTATAAGTAAAGTCTCCACCTATATCTGATCTCAAACATTTAATCTTCATTCCAGATTCATTCTCAACTTTGTTCTTAATGATCTTAAACTTATCAAATGCTTCAGATTTTTATTTAAGAAATGAAATCCACATCATTCTTGTAAAATCATCAACAAGAATCATAAAATACCTTTCTCCATAGAATCCTCTAGTCCTTGTAGGACTGCTCAAGTCTGTATGAAAAATCTCCAACTTCTCTGCTGATGTAAACTTCTTACTGGGAAATGATTTTCTCTTTTATTTAGCCATTGCACATTCCTTGCAAATCATGTTAGTAGGCTTCATAATTCTAGGCAAATCTCTTACTACAAGTGTAGTAATCACTTTCACAATGTTATCAAAATTTATATGACAAAATCTTCTGTGCCATAACCAACTGTCATCAATCTTAGTAATCAAACATGTCATCTCAGTAGGATTCAACTGAAATACATTACCTCTGGTTCTAGATCCAGTACCAATCAAATTTCCATCTTTGTCTTTTATCACACAAGTTTTCTCAGTAAACCAAACTTGATATCCCTTATCAACTAACTATCCAACACTCAAAAGATTATGTTTCAAACCATCCACAAAGTAAACATCATCAGTATTAGTCTTTCCATCAAGAGTAATAGATCCTATACCTTTAATCAAACAAGGTGCATTGTTTCCAACTCTAACAAATCCTCCATCATAATTGTTAAACTTTATGAAGTTTTTCATGTCTCCAGTCATATGATGTGAACAACCACTGTCTATAATCCAATCAGCTTTATTTTCAACTTGAGAAACTAGGGCTTTTTCTTCCTTAACCTCTATTTCATGATTTTCTTCTTTAATTGCTAGAAATCCTATATCATCATTATTCTCAGTATCACTTTCACTTAAGGTTCTCTCTATACTAGCTTCAAGTTCTTCATCATTAGCATAATAACATTCCTTAGATCTTCTAGGCTTAAAATTGTTTTTGTATTTCTTAATTCTCTTAGGACATTTAGATGTAAAATGACCATATTCTTGACATGTCCAGCATTGCAAAATTTCTTACCATCTGGTTCTGTCTTCACAACCAAGGCAATGCCTTCTTCAATCTTCCTGTCTTCTTCATTTCTAGATCTACTGCTGCCAGCATAATCTCCACTCATACTGATGCTTCTTGACAAAGTAGGGTGAACACTAAGAGCATTGAATGCTATCTCCATTCTAGGTAAGTCTCCTAATAACCTCAGGTTCATTTTTGTTGCTTCCAATCTTCCAAGAAGAGTCTCTCTTGTAAAGTTCATAGTATAAGGTATAACTTGTTGAATCATCTGTGTTGTCTGCTTAAATGTAGGAGTCAATGTCCTCAAAATTTTCCATATCACTTCATTCTCCATCTTTGTTCCTCCACAAGATTTTATACCTACAACAATCTCTAACATTCTACCAATATAGCTTCTAATAGATTCATCTTCCATCATTCTTATATCTTCAAAGGCACATATCCAATTATGTAATCTGAATTCTTTTCATGTTCATCACCTTCAAAAGTAGAGTGTAAAGCTATCCAAATTTCATGAGATGTTTTCAAATATTTTACCTGACTGTACTCATTCTTTGGAGGGGCTGACAAAAGTTCTTCTTTGGGAAGTATGTTACACATGAATAGATCTCTTTCTTCATTAGTACATGTTTCAATATTATCCTCATCAATGATAGGCTTCTCATTCTTAGTAATCAACCAATAAATCAATCCTAAATATAGTAGATGTGTCTTCATCATTTCTTTCCATCTGTCAAAATTCACTCCATCAAACTTAGGGCTTTCTTTCCTAAAATTTTCCATGGATCTCCTTAAGCTGTTAAACTTTTCTTTCAAGGACTAGTTGCTCTAATACCAATTGTTAGAAAGTAAAGTCCACCAAGATAACTGAGAGGGGGGGTGATCAGTTATCAAATAATTATAACCTTTATCAACTTCAATAGATTTTAACTATATAAGAAATGTAATCAACAACCATAGAAATATATTCATACACAATTACACAATGACACAAGATATGTTGACTAGGGAACCTCTTGATCAAAAAGTAAACCCCGGTGGGAATGATGCCCACAAAAGATGCACTGATATGAAAGTTCCTTGTCAGAGGATGGACTCTATTAGGATTATTATGAAATACATTCAGTACATATGAGTCCCTATTAGGAGACTTTGAATCCCTGCTAAAATATTCTAACCCTGTTAGGAGTTATGGAAGACAAAAGGACCCACTGCCCAAACAACTTCAATGGAAAGATCACTGAACACACTGTCCAACTGATCTCTAGATTATTCAATAGAATAATATCAACATATTACTGATCTCAACAATATGTTACCTCCTCTCTGACTGTGCCAAACCACACTCACTACTACACCAAATCTATATTTTAGATCTTTGTACCTCGCATATCCTCTTTCCACAAATTTGCTTTCACAATTACTTCATTCAATCTTACATTACTCACTTAAAAAAATGAAAACATTCATTCCTTTATACCACACTCAAGTAGTTACAAATGAGTCAACATCCAAATTACAAAATAAAATTTTCCACACGTTACATCAAAATTACTCAAAACTGTCAGCTTCCAATTAGAATAACTCTTCACTCATGCATCCTCAAAGTTTGCACTATCATCCACATCACTATCAACATGTCTTCAACTACTCTCTAATTTCACATAACTAGATTCCATCCTGACTAGGAGATATCATCCGATTTCCACAAACCTCTACTTAGGAACATTGCCTGAATACTGCTTCCACTGAAATGCTCATAACTTCCATGAGTAAATAAATTACTATCTGCCCTCTTAACCATGAACATATAACACATCATAGAGTAATTCATCAACATCACATAGCTTGATCTCCAATATCACACATGCGCTAATTCAAAGACTATCTGCTCCTCTGCTAATCTTCAGTAGATCACTGTGTTGACATCAATAAAAATCACAGTCATGAATGCAACAAAAATTGCTACAGAATGGCTTCTAATAATCCCATAGGATATATTCAGCATTCATTCCTAACAATGCCCCTAAATCAATCATACAATTCTTTAACACCTTTCCATTTATTAGCAAGGTTAGAAAGAAAGGATCAGCTATCCCTGTTGATGTACTAACAACATTTGTGTCCAAATAAATCTATAGAATTTTAGATATAATTTCTTCATTATAACTTTCCTCTTCATCATTCAAGGCTGCCACCTTCTTATCAATTTTATTTGCCTTCTGAGTACCTGTGGGTACCACACCATTTACCCAATTTAGAGCCTTTTCTTTATGTTCCTCTATCCTCATCATTTCAAGCAAAGGGACCTTAATAGTGATATGTGATAGTAGTCTGCTCATGTCAATAGGAACATACTTCAAATCAAACACATCCTATTTCACTTCTATATCATCTTTACTATTAGTGTGTGTGAATGTATTTGGAGATTCCTTACTTTGAACTTTAACTTCTTTCTATAAAGTAAGTACAACCTCCTCTGAGGGTTTAGTCTTTACTTTATAAATAATGTTAGGTTTGACATTTTTCTTTACCTTGACCTTGCTAAAAGTATCAACATCCTTTTGATTGTCTTGGGGTATCTTGGCATCCTTTTTTGTTTTTTTAATAAAAATACCAGTAGGCTTGCAACTTGGGTCACTGACTACTCTATTTCTCAAGTGGTAATTTTTTTTGGCCTGAGTAACCATATCTGCAGTTATTTGAGCAATTTCCTCATCAGATGGCCTTCTTAAAATAATTGTCTCTTCATTTTTCAAAACATTGCATTAAACATCATCTAACCTTTCATCTTCCTCATCTGAAAAAACCTATTGATGGTATGATTCATTTCTAACCTGAGAAATTGAAACATCTTGATTGTCATCTTCTTCAGTAGAATCAATTTCATCCCAGAGGTGGGAAGAGGTCATACCACATCCTTGGTCATCATAGGGTTCTTCCTCATTACTTTCCCGCTCCTCTTGTGTAGAGACACTCTGGGATATGAAATAGTAGTTAGGATCATGTGGTGACTGACACACAATACACCATGGAATGTCATCAGTCATATTCATGAAATTCCTTTGTAGAGGATCAGGAGTTTTGTCATTCGGTTTATCCTTTCTTTCTGGGAGTATAGGCTTCTCATCCTTCCATTGAGTATTGTAAGGATAATTTTGCATTCTTGGCAACTTGTTGAAATTATTAAAGGTAGGCTTATCATTTCCTACAACTCTATTGCTTCTATTTTCACTAAGCTTCAAATCCTTTATGGCTTTCAAAATCTATTTCAAACTATCATCATCCTTTGGTTTTGCACTTGCAGACTTTCCTGGTTCCTTTCTATTCAACATTTGTGATTTGTTATCATCCCTTCTTCCCAACTTTCCCGATATCCTGTGGTTGTTTTCTATATTTATAGCCAACTTATAAGCATCTACAAGATTTCTTGGATTCTTATCTCTTAAAAGATATCCCATTTTAGAATCAAAGGCATTTAAATAAGTGACAAGATAAACCCTATCATCTAGTCTAATGACTTGCAAGAGCTTATGCATTGCCTTTTGAAACCTGATATTGAATTCAATAACATCCTCATTAAAGTTTTTCTTAATATTATTGAATTCATTTAACATGAAACCCTCATTTGTCTTATCACCATATTGTTCTTTGAAGCAATGTTTAAGCTGATCCCATGAGCCTATGCTACCATGTGGCAATGCTCTGAACCAATCCCTTGAATCTTCAATTAAAGATTGAACAAACAATTTCATTATCACATCATCTGGCTCAATATTGTAATCATCTATTACATCAATGAACTTCTTTAAGTGCTCCTCACAAGTGATAACATTATTACCAGTGAACTTTGGGAGCTTTTTCCTAATTTCATCAGGAATGGGGTTGGGATAACCAGGGATACCATAAAAGACCAATTGCTTACAAATTTCATGAATATGCCCCATATGATATGGACCAGCACCCTAGGATGTTGATGCATTATTATTTTCCATGGCATAAATCTTTAGTCCACTTGGTGGAAGAATATTCATTACCTAGTGTGCAATATTCGCCACATTCTCTCCTTGCATCAAAGAAGAAGTAGCAACATTTGAAGGTCCTACAGATTGTCTAAGAAACTCTATCTTCTTTCTCATTTCTAATGTTGAAGCTTCTAATTCTGCCTTTTCCAACTCTCTGGCCAACAATTGTTGCTCCCTCTTAGCCTTCTCAAGGTCTGCCTCCAACCTTAGAGCTTGGTCTATGGGACCCTTAGGGCCTACAGACTCATTAATTAAAACTCCTATAGCCTTTTGCTTACCTCCATCCCTAGGATTTATTATCTCAAAAATCTCTTGGATAATGGGTTGCTCCTTTGTTTGTTCAGGTACAAGAACATGGTTTATAGCTTCTAGGTCTAATAATTGCCTTTTCAACTGATCGGCCCTTATCATAGCATGCCTAATTTTTTCCTCCTTTTATTTTTCCCTTTTTTGCCAAATAGCTACTTTCTCATAGATCTTCCTTTCTAGTTCATATACTTCCTCTAAAATCTCCTCAGAGTCAGGCAGGGTTGTTTCAAATTCAGCCTGGTGTGCCTGAAGCTCATCTTCCTGATCTTGGGACTCATGGAGGGCTTGGGGAAATGAAGAACCAAGGGTAAAAGGAGGGACAAAATCTTGTCTATTTCAACTCTTGCTTCTGGACCTCCTCTCCACTCCATGCTATCTACTAGGGACTACCCTCCTATTATATTGTGATTTCTCACCATCTTTCTTTGAGGGGGAATAATAGTCCTCATATTGATTCAAACCTAAGTCCACAGCCTCCTCATACTCTGAGGAATTTCCTTCTTGACTAGGCCTGGAAAGATCTTCTTTTCTTGAGTCCCCTTTCCATTTCCATGTGAAGGACATATCATTATTACTCTTTTCTTTCCTTATCTGATCACACCTAGATGTAGTTGGAAGTTCACCTTCCAAAATTTCCTCAGATGTTCTTTTCTCCAAGATCTTTTATTTTTGAAACTCATTGTGACAAAATATTTACTTAATCAGCACTAGTACAGAGATCTCTTTGAGTCGCCACCCAACTAAACTGGGATTTTTTTTTATATCCTTGTGCTCAAGACAATTCTTAGGAAGGAAGAAGCATTTTTTAAAGAGAAAAGCAGATAACTCTATTTTTCAATGGTAACCAACTAGTTTAAAATAAGCAGGCCAAGAGTCTAGATCAACTTGTACCTACACTATTTGACATAAATTTTATACTCTCCCTAGTAGAGTCACCATTTTGTTGGTGACTCAGATGGGCTGAATAAATCTAGGTAGTAAGATATTGAAAGTTTATAATACAACTAGAGATTCTTAACTGATTTATTTCTTTGTTATGTTCTCTTCCCCAGTAGAGTCACCATTTTTTTGGTTCTTGAAAAGATTTTACACTACGTGAGACACCAATATACCTAGGATGATGTTAAGGAGGGGTTAGTTCCAAATATGAGAAATCTGTAGGTAACTGGACCAACTATAGGGACAAGATTGCCCTCTTCACTTTTGGCTCTACAAAACCAAGGTGGGTATACCTGATCCAATAGATATAACTTTTCTCTTGACTTGATACCGGATCTAACAATAGATATCAGTGAGAAAGTACTAAAAAACAACCTATTATTCATTGACTCTCCATCATTGGGTAGGATAATTACTTCTTTAAAAAAAATAAAATTAAAGGAAATTGATTCTGATTATTGTATTTTTGGTTGTAAAGATTTCAATCCCTCTTGATAAAAATATACTCCCACAGGTTAGTGCCTTATTCATTGGGCATATATCACCAAGGCATAGAGAAAACACAAAGATCTTGGAAGAGCTTAGTTCATAAACATAAATACAGAAACCACAAATCTTTCCTTCTTATAGGTAATCCTTGTGCAAATTAAATGAACGTGTATTTTACTCAGAGAAATATTTAATCCAACCCTAAGTCAGAACTTAAAGTAAAACACATACACAAGCTTTTGATAAACTTAGAAATCCACAAATTTGACATAGAGGAGAGATAAAGACATGAAATTTGTATTAAGTATAATGAAATTTGATCATTTGTATACAATATGTCTTGAGAAATAAGCCTACAAACAATAGTAGCAACCTGTACTTTCTTCTATTACTTGCAAAATGATACAAAATGTTACAAACCTTGACTGAGGGTTAGGGTTTCAAAATTTCTATCTTTTAGACTCCTAAACTCTCAATGCCTAATATGATTGTGGAAAATCCTTTTATATACAAGGAAATGAAATAAGCTATCGATCATATTAGGGTTTACAAAACTTTACCCTAAAACTTTACAACAACCCTACTGGGTTTACAATAAATGCCTCGATTAGATCTAGGACTGATATTTTGTAAGTGAGCCACCTCACTTTATGTCTTCAATCTTTTCCTCAATCTCTTCAAACAAATTTGATCACCATCTCTTCATAGTTGTTCCTGCAATAAATATACTTTACATCTCAACCACTTCAAAATCAATGAGTCACAATTCTTGTTTGGCTCAAGAAGTAGATGGAGTATCTTCCTTTTCAGCATGGGGGATGTACTGATACCTCCACTTATTGAACACCTCCTCACTTGGGAACACAAATTTAGCCTTCTTAACGGACAACTATTCCCTTTTATTTTCCATTTGCTTGACCTCCTGCTGAATATACTCAAACTTTGATTTGGCAGTCACTAATAACCTGATGGTGTGGATAAAGGAAGAAGTGTTTTCCAAAAAACTTGTCATTCTTTCTAAGAAAAGTTCATCCATCTCCTCTCTCCATTTGTATAACTCTTTTAATTCACTAGTATCTTTGAAAACACTTGGTACTAATTCACAATTTGGATGTGTTAATTTTTTCTTTAACACATTGAGGATTTCCTTTTAAAATCATCCAAAATTATACTATACTCTACAAGTTTCTTTACAAACTGATGCACTGGCTTGATCTGTGGATCGAGATCAACTTGATGCAGGACCAAGTAGGGGGGGTTTGGGGGGACCCCCCCCATGGCAAGTGCAAGGGAAAGAAAGCAAGGACAATCAGAAAAAGTCCTTGTGTTCAGAAGGACCAAGTAGGGGGGGTTTGGGGGGACCCCCCCCCCATGGCAAGGGCAAGGGCAAGGGCAATCAAGAGATAACCAACAAAATAACCTTATGTTTGGGGATCTTTCAATCCACTTATTTAGAATTGGTCCCAACTCAACCCTTTCTTTATCTAAAGATGTAAACAAAACTTTTAATCTTCTGGCATGATCAAACAAAATTGAAGGCCTCAAATCAAGAGCAAATTGCATTATTGCCTCTATAATTTTTTCTTCATATTTTTGATTTGCAAGGGATCTGGCCCTAAAATGCTCATCCTTTTCTTTTTCAAGCCCTATCCTAATCTCCCTCAACTTGTTTGTTTCCTCATTTAATTGTTGCTTCTCAATTGATTCTTCCATCTATACTCGTTTCTAGGAAAGGTGAAGGTGGGAACTCAATAATTGGGCTAGAAGAAGAAACCACTATAGGCTTATTAGCAAGCATTCACTAAGGTGATCTATGATCCTATGGTCCTGACATTTGTGCAATCAGTTTGTCCTTTTGGATCAACTCTATCTTCAACTCATTGTAAGACTTAACGATAGTTTCAAACTTAATCCTTAATTCTTCTTTCTCTTGAGCATCCTTTTCTTCTACCCTCAAATTAAATTTAGCTATTTCCAAAATGATATTTGAGGCTTCCACACCTGAAGTCTCACCAACTCTTTGTACTAACAAGTTCCCAGCATATTCTGAAGACAGAACTTCTCTTTTCCATTTATTCTCTTCCCTCTTAAGGGACCACATGACCAAAGCTGCATAATCATCAGAGAAGGCCACACGCATGGCAGCCTATTTTGTCTATTCTGTAGTAGAGAGGGTTTTCAATTTTCTTTTTCTTACTGAATAAAAAACAATTGCATCAGTAATATCCCATTCAAGAAGAATCAAAAATCTTGTAGTATGAATCATTTCCCTACCTTCTTCTGGGGTTATCTTTTAAAAAAAATTCATCATTTCCCCCTTAGTTTCATTTTCAATCTCAATGACATCCCTATAAGGGAACTCTTCCTTTTTCTTCTCACAAATTTCCCTATATTGATTTATTCTCATCCTCCACAAAAATTGAAAGAATGCCCTAGTCTTGACAAAGTTGTCATCTGAAATAAAAGAATCACTGGCCTGTTTCAAAATTGGGTCTATTTCTTTACTCTAAAACTCTGCCAAGGTGAGATCCATCTCTATCCCTTTGGGTGCCTCTGGTATCCCCTCTTGCATGTCATCATTTGAAACAAAAATATTTCCCTCATTGCTCAATTGCACCAGTTGCTGAGCAACTCCATGTTCATCCAACTGCAATGGGGATTGGGAAGGAGAATATATATCCTGTTCTGGCTGGGATTCCTCCTATTTTTTCCTTTTTGGAGAGGGCTCCTCTACTATTGGGTCATCCTTGGGTCTCTTTCCCCTAGAAGTAGATGGGAGACTCTCATCTCTCTATTGAGCTGGGAGAAGGACACTATTCCCCTTCCTTTACTGAATTGTATATGTTCCCCTTGGGGTCAGCTTGGTGTATCTTGGTTCATGAAAAATTCTCCTTGCTCTGTCTAGATCTATCTTACTTACTGCAGCCCTCTTTTCATTTTTTTCTTGCATAATTCCTTCTAAATGCTCTATAAGGGCATCTATCTTTCTTGCCCATGGCTGAAAAAATTTCAATGGGTCATATTCCTTATCAAAATTCTTAATGAAATCTATAGTCTTCTTGTAGATTATCCATTTCTCCTTTTTGATCTCTTGAGCTTAAAGATCAAACTCATTCCTAGTTATATCTTCTAGGAAGTTAAATTAGTGTTCCATAAGAGCACGCCTTATCTTTTCTTTAAACATCCTAGAAATGAAACCTTCATTGTCTACACACCTTACCACCAATGTTTCCATTCTATAAGCTTGGAAAACTTTATTTAAATGCACCCATCCATTTTTGACAATGATCTATTGGTGGGATATTGTAATATCTAGGAAAAAGGTTCCCCTTCCCTTCCCTATCAGGGTTTTCTCCTACAAATCACCAATCTGCCTTAGAATTTATGCATACCCTATCTTCAATGGGACTTGGTAAGGCAATACATAAGGCACCTTCTTGCAACCATATACTCTAAAAATTGTAGAAAGTAGATATAAGATTATATCACCAAAGTTATGCACTATGGTGATGTCCTTACAATACTCCTTGGGCCTAATTAATCTTAACAATTCCCTTGGAATTCTAGGATTCTCAAAAAACAACAAGGACTTGAGCCTTGAAGTGAAATTTCTATCAAAAACCAAGTAACTAGTATCTATCCTATCCCAAGATAACTTTGTGGTCCATAACTAGATTGGAAATGTTTCTCCATTCTTTTCTCTGACAATGTCCATTATACTGCTGAAGAAATCCACATGGTTGTATAAAAACATATTCTTTCCCATTGAATACCACCCAAAAGGCCTGTTTATCTTCATATTTTTCATCCCCATTAATCCTTCATGGATCAGGTCTGCAAGGTAAGGGGAAAAATCAAAAATTAATTCCAGTTGTGGATGTAAAGATTGTACTATCATAAACATGTAGGGAACATGCATGTGAGTAGCCTCATCTTGTCCAAAAATTAGAGTTAAGGACTTGTAAATAGCTTGTGCTCTTAAACTGAAATGGTCTAACCTAAAAGGCTTAGGTGTACTTGGACTAACCATACACATGGCTCCAACATGGCCAAAGAAATCTCTTAAAGGTCCCGACCTCAGATAGTCCCTTTGTGCTTCATAAATTTCATTAAATTCTTCAAAATCAATATTTTCTAATCCAACAAAGGGGTCATTTAATGAAAAAACCTCTTTGATTTCATCTTATGTGATGCTTATCAAATCCTTTCCATTTATATCTTTGACACATCTGGTTACAGGATCATAACATCTAGCTATCTATATGAGAAGGTTGACATCCATGAAGACTTTGGGTACAATGAGTTTCCTATGTCAAACTACCATATGTTACTAAGAGGAGCACATGAATTTCTCTGAGAGTATGCAACTCTAAATAAAATAATGCCATTGTAGTCCTTTCCTACCTTAGCATCCCTCATCCATAATCCTCTATCATACAATCCCTCATTTACAAAATCCCTAGGGTTTTTCAGAACTAATTCTTTTGTCTTAGCTACCCCATTTTCTAAATGTGGGAGTAACTGCATTAAGTCCTCAAAAACCCCCCTATCCTTATACTCTATTTTCTCCAAAGGTTCTCTTTTGGGTGGCATTTTCAACTAGGGTTTAAAAAGCATATAAATACTAGAATAAAAACCACCCAGATATCACAAGATAGAAAAAAATGAGAAGACCTGCCTACTAAAACCTTTCTTTTTATAAAAAATTGTGCACTTTCAAGTTCAATTTGGCCTATCAGACACCTAAGAAAATTTGATGTTTGACACTCGCAGAGAAAACCAATTCACTTGCAGAGAAACCTTGAGGAGAAGTGTTGCTTCTAAGAATCAAATCTGACTATGTAGTTGTTGATAACCCATCACAGCTGACCCACATGAAACTCATTAAGTTTTCCATTACTTAAACTGGTGGCCTCAACATTCATAGGACGTGAAACAATGTCAAAATTTAGATTTGAATGTGAACCATTGATGTTTTTCCTATCCAGCACAGCAAACGGCTAATAGAGACAATGTCATAAATTTTAATACTTTCCCTAGCTTATTTCTCGACCAATGAGGACATTTCAATTTTACGATGTGTGAAAACCCATAACTTACTTTAACTTTGATCAGCCTGGACAGGTGTCAACCTGTCGCTATTTTGCAAGCATAAAATCTGAGCACCTTTCAACTCTGGTAATGCGACCACCATAGATCCTCTTTGAAACTGATAGGTCTTTACTATCCTTGAAATTTAGTGACCTCACTTTGCAAGTGAACACATGGAAGTATTTGAAAACTTTGGACCCACTAGCGACTAACATCATAAAAGACACATGTCACTTAGTTGCATTTTCGTAAGTCAGAAAGGGAATGTGACAACCGTTGATGAAGCTCCATTGGACGATCATCAATTTTCTATGAAGTTTGGCCCACCCTTACCTTTTCTGGCCCTCTATCCAATCAAAAATGACCACGTCACAATATCTAGCAAATAGACAAACCTACTTTTCTTATTTAGCATTTGTCATGCTGACAACTGCCACATCACATGCCAACTTAACCAATAAAAATAAAACACCTCATCATGACCTGGTGATTAAGGACCCACCTCGTAGTCTGAATTATGTGGAAAATCAAATGGCTATCGCTAAAGCGCTAGCTTTAAGTACCGAGTAACTTTGTTCAGGGTATAACAATAGCCACAAGATCTTTTTGAATTTTAACCTTCGAAAAGACACGACCCCACTGCATTACGTCACTATGGATAGATGTCAACCCCAAAAACTATCATGAAACCTGAAACGTTAGAGCTCTGTCATCATCAGTCTTTAAATCAATTAGAGGCCAGTCACTAAAGCACATGGATTAATGAGCGGCCAACTTAGGTCAACAGTATCATGACAGTCGTCGATGCAATCAACTTGTTAATGACAACATAGCCTTGAAAATGAGCCTGCCCGAACAGGTGTCAACCGATTGCTATTTTGTAAGTCAAAAAGTTTGATAACCAAGGGTCTTAAGACAAAGCGATGACCATAAGATCTAAAAGAATTTGATGGTCAGGAAATAAAGGGGAAAGGCTAAAGTTTTAAGCAAAAATTTATTAAAGAAAGTGACCTGCTTAAAACCTAACCGCCAGATACATGAAGAGGATAACTTTTAAAAGGCATTTAAAAAGAACATGCATTAATTACACTTTAGTGGATGGAAATGTAATGTTCAAATATAACAAGATTCATGAAAAACTAGGGTTTACAACACCTTTCTCCTTGCTAGGTCAAAAAATAAGTGTTCATCAAATTTTGAAGCATGAGGGCAAATTTTTTAAATAGTACTAACAGTAATGACGAAAGGTCCTAACCAGTTTGCTTCCCATTTTCCTTTCTTTTCTCTTTCCACCTAATTCTTAGGGTTTTCTCTTGATACCAGGTCACCTACTTGAAATTCCCTTGGCTTGATGTGGTTATTGTAGTTTCTTGACATTCTATTTTGATACACCTTGAGATGATCAAAGGCTTGTTGTTATCGCTCATCAAGCAACACTAAATCTTGAAGTCTTGTAATCCTATAATATCCCTCTATTAATAATTTATGTAATTAAAATCGTAAAGATGGAATTGTTGGAAATTTGGCTAAGTAGGATATCAAGATGTTATCATTATGGAAATATATATTCAGAATTAAGACAACATGATTCAAGGATAAAGTTTTGGATGATAACTTAAGAAAATTGTCTAAGTATAATAGTATTTATTTTTTAGCACAAAGGCAATTTGTATCAGTGAGGTTCATAGAAGTATTTCCAACACAAGAAAACTTGAGTATAGGTTTTATGAAGTATGTAAAAGCTACAACTAAGAGCGCACAACTGCATGATATGTATGGACATATTTATTAATGTTTGACAAAAATGGTGTTGAGCTGACAGAATAGAGCAACAACAAGTAAATGAATATTTTGGGTTAAGGGATTTTTTTTAATCAAAATAATAACTTAACTAATTAGGGACAACATTCTAGATGTTAACCCTAAGCCAACAAGAATTAATGTTATGTTTTGGAAATGTGTAAGCCAATCGAAAAGCTATGTTAGTGATAGCTTGTATAAAGGAAAGAAATGTATTATGGGAAGTTGTAAAATGTTTTTGTATTGATGTATAATGTTGTATTATGTGAAATCTGATGTATGATCAGAGTAGTGCAAGTTGATGACAAGTTTTGTGAAGAGCTTAAAAGATAGATCAGAATATTAAAGATATTCAACAACAGTAAAAGGTTTTTGTATACTATCTTTTGTATTGAAGATCGTCATTGTACATTACATGTTTGGGAAGTGGGCTCATCCTACATACATTCATATTTTGTAATACAAACTCCTAATAGGGTTGAGGCTTCTACAAGGATTGAGACACTATACAGATGTAATAGACTCCTAACAGGGTCAATATCTTTCACAAGATACTTTTGATTAGTGGATCATTTGTGGGTACCATCCCCAACGGGCTTTTCCCTTGGCTAGGGTTTCCTCAATAACAAACATGGTGTTATGAGCTCTATTATTTTCTGGTTGTGTTTTCTATTCAGTTTGTTTAGTTTACTTTCTTATGCAAGTTACAAGTTAATTAATAATATCCATACTTAGGAAAAAGAAAAGTTTTATGAAATATTGATTCACCCCCCTCTCAGTATTTCCTATTTCTAATAGGAATCTCTACTTCTAGTGGTAGTACTACTTCAACTCCATATACTAATGAAAAGGTATATCTCTTGTTGGTGTTCTCACACTTATTCAATATGCCCATAGAGTTGGATTTATTTGGATGTGCCAATCTCTCCTTGAATTATCCACTGTTCTTTTCAATATTTTTAGGATATTCTTATTAGTCACTTGTTCTTTTCTATTTCCTTGTGGATAATAGATTGAATATGAATGATGAATCATATGAAATTTTTTGTACAACTTCTTTATGTCTTTGTTCTCGAAGTTCTTGACATTGTCTGTTATGATGGCTTGAGGGATACCATATCTAAAAATTATATGGGATGCCATATCTGAAAATTATATGGTTCAAAAGGAACATTGAGATTTATTTTCTTGTTGTAGTAGATAAATGCACAACTTCAACCCATTTGGTAAAATATTCTATTGCAATGATTATGAACTTATGACCATTGGATAAAGGTGGATAAATCATCCCGATTAGATCCAACCTCCATTGATAGAAGGGCCAAGTAATAGTCATTTTATGTAGTTCCTGAGCTGGCACATGAATTAGATTTCCATGATATTGGTATTTTTGGCATATCTTTGTAAAATTGCATGCATCTTTCTCCATGGAGGGAAAATAATACCCTTTCCTTAAAATTTTCTTAGCTAAGGTTAACACATTCAAATGTGACCCACAGATTCCTTTATGGATTTATTGCAAAGCTAATTTCGATTCCTCCTTCTCTAGGCACCTTAAAAGCATTCCATCAAGACTCTTGTGATACAATATGTTGGATACAAGGGTGTAACAAGAGGCTTTTCTTATGAAGTTTCTTTTCTATTTTCGGGTTTGGTCCAAGGGTAAGGTTTGGTTTTTCAAATAATTCTAGATGGATCCATACTAGGGAGATTCATGACCCACTAATAGGAAAATGATGTGGGAATTGGATAGGGAAAATAAAGGTTGTTCCATTTCTTCTACCAATAATTTGCATCTCGCACTTTGATCTGGCATCTGTAAGAGTCAAGCTAATGTCTCCATGGCTTTTGTTACTTTATTATTTTCCCTAGGTACTTATTCAAAACAAAGTACTTCTTTAGATCATATATCATATTTTTATAGGGTATCAACTTGTCATCTTTTATCTGGTATTCATCATTAGTTTGATTTATGACTAGTTGAGAATCTCCATACACTTGTAATTCTTTCACTCTCCATTCTAAAGACAACTTGATGCGAATAACAAGTGCTTAATACTACACTATATTATTGGGGCATAGAAATAGAAGCTTATATGATTTTGGAATTGTGTAGCCTTGAGGTGTGATCAATAATATGCCTGCTCCTAAGCCATGTTGGGTGGAAGAATGATCAAAGTAAAGTTTCCATGTTTTTGCTTCAATGTTGATGATTTTTGCAATTGGAAATTCCACTTGAATAGGGTATTCATTTTTCAAAGGTGCCTCTGCTAGTTGATCCACTATGACTTGGCCTTTTATTTCCTTTATATCTACATATTCTATGTCAAATTCACTTAGTACCATGACCCATTTAGCCAACCTTCATGATAAGACTATTTTTCTCAATAGATATTTCAATGGATCAATATTTGCTATGAGTTTGATTTTGTGAGATAACATATAATGTCATAGTTTTTGGGAAGAAAAAACTACTGCAAAACATTCTCTCTGTATGAAACTATATTTTAACTTATACTTCACTAAAGTCTTTCTTATGTAGTAGATCGCCTTCTCTTTTCCATTTTCATCTTCTTGAGCCAAGAGTGTGCCTAAAGAATATTTTATCACTAAAATATACAATATCAATGGCTTTCCTCTTATTTGTGGCATCAATATTGGAAGATTTATGAGGTAATTTTTGAGGAGTGTGAAATATTCTTCACATTTTTCATCCCATTTTAATACTACATCCATATGAAGGAGTTGAGTAAAAGAGTGATATTTTTCTACTAGTTGTGAAATGAACCTTCTTATGGATTGGAGTATTCATTGGAGAGATCTCATTTGACTCATATTTATAGGTTCCCCCATAAACATTATTGCTCTAAATTTTTCAAGGTCTACCTCTATCTCTTTTGTTGAAACTATAATACCCTATCAATTTGTCGAATTGTACCCTAAAGGCACACTTTTTTGGATTTAGTCTCACCTTGAATTTTTTAAGCCTTGTGAAGATTTTCTCTAAAATTGGAAAATGTTCTTTCCTTGAATGACATTTTGAAAGTATATCATCCACATAATCCTCTAAGAACTTATGCATCATGTCATGGAATATAGTGGTCATGGCTCTTTGGTAAGTCGCTCCCGCATTTTTAAGATCGAAGGGCATGACATTCCAACAAAATGTTCCCCAAGAACATGTAAAAGTTGTTTTATCTTGGTCTTCAAGTGCAATTTTGATTTAATTATACCCACTAAATCCATCCATAAGAGAGAACATAGAGTGACTCACTATCAAATCCACTATTGTGTCTATGCTTGGTAAGGGGAAATCATCATTTGGACATGCTAGATTGAGATCTCAAAAATATGTGAAAATTCAAATTGATTTGTCTGGTTTTGAAATAGGTAATATATTGAATATCCATTTGAAATAATCAATACCTCTAATGAGTCCCACTTTTAATAACTTTTCTAATCCAATTTTGATAAGCAGTGCAATGTGTGGGTGCATTTTCCATAACTTTTTTTGACCAGCTTGATTCCTAGTTTGATATTCAAATTATGCATAATTATATTTGGGTCCAATCTAGGCATATCATAATAGGACCAAAAAAAAATTATTTTCCTTTCTTTGAAAAACTCCACAAATTCTCCTTTCTCTTCTTTTGATAATGAGGTTGCAAGATGTATGACTTTAGGCTTTGATTCGGTCCCAATATTGATCCTTTCTATTGGCTCTATCAAGATAGGTGATGTTTCTTCATAATGTTTGGGAAAAGTATCCAACCTCCCTTCCTTACATGTCACAATTGGGTTTTCACCTTTAGAAATGTCTTTTATTTCTTTCTGTTTTTGGTCTAGTACTACTACCTTGTGTTTTCATCAATAGACTATTATATTTTTTGATTTTCTTTATTTTTTCTTTTACTTCTTGACTAAGAGATTGGATACTTTCCCCCATAATTTCATATTGATACAATTTTTTGGTAGAATAAGGTTCAACTGCATTTAGGTACAAAGCCAAGGAATTATCATTTGAGGATGTGGGAATGTCATTTGGCTCTATGGAATCCCATTCAATAAGTTATAGGTATATGCGAGATAATGTGGCATTGACTAGGTTCAATTTAGCAGGGTTTAGGGATATGACTTTTTTGGATGGTTGATACATTGTATCACTCAATTTTATGACATGCACTTGTTCTAGGTGTTCCATAGAACTTGGATCGAAATCTCCCTCACTAGAATCCTCTTGGGTTTCTTGAGGGTAGAAATCTAATGGGTTAAACCTATTACTAGATTCTTCCATTGTTGGTAACCATAAGGGTACATATGGTTTTCCTACCTATTGAGATTGTTATTTTTCTTGACTTGGAGTAGACTCTTGAGTAGAAACTAATTCTTGGTTAGAACTTGAAGCTTGGTTTGAACTTGATCCTTGATTTAACTCTTGTATTTTAACTCAGTTAGACATAGGATCATAAGTATGGATAAAATCCACCTCTTTATCTTGACAAGATTCATTAGATAAAGAATCCCATTCCCATTCATTAGATTCATCATCACTTTGGAAATCCAATTGCAAGATTTATTCATAGAATTTGGGATGATTCTTTTGGGTATATCCTTGTTCAAGATATCCTAATCCTGATTTTTCTTTGCTATCCCTACAAGCCATTTCTATAGGTTCAATCAACCCTTCATTTTTATTTCCCAAAGGAACTCTTCCTTTGTATCCCATCTTTTGCATGATTTTAAAACCCTTTCCATATTGGTGCATGGGAATACGAATATTTTGAATTCTTTTTTCATTAGCATTTGATTCATCTTCTTCTTTATAGAGCCACTTTAGGATTTTGTTGTCATCTTATTCCATGGATGAAGAAGTGCTAGCTCTTACAAAGTGGTCATTATATTTTTGAGGAGGATTGGAGCTAGAAGGTCAACCATGAGACCTAGGGGAAGTTATAAAATCCATCATTGATAAGGAATATTCCCCTACACAATTTTTCTTAATCTTGCATTGCATGGATATCTTTGGCTTGTATTTGAGAAGATTTTGAATTATCTTCTTCTCCTTTTTCCTTAGGATTTTCCTCACTAACTTTCTCTTTTCCCTTAGTCGATGTAGTTAAGTTAGTGGATTTTTATTTTCTTTAATGAGAGTGTCTTATTCCTCCATCTTTCATTTTTCATTTGCTAAGGAAACATCCTTTGAACGTTGACCTTGGCTCCTTTCTCTTGATGTAGTATATTTGGTATTTTGAGGAACCAATGAGTCATTTTTGGGCTTGATATTATTACAATATTGAAATAGATTAAAATATCCACTCACCATAATTTGTTGATGGTACGTGAGGGTACCACTTGCATCTCATGTATTCATGGTCTTCATAACAAAATGTTATAGGTCAATTTCAAATCAAGAACTTGGCAAATAATTTCCTTTTGAATAGGACCAACTCAGATAGGATGAACTATTATTTCTTTGGAGGATATTTCTTCATCATCATAAGCCTTTATAGTTATCTTTCTTTTAGGTTAAATAGCTTCTTCATAATACCCTAGGGCTTTGAAAATATTCAAGATGCAAATGTTTGACCAGCTCCTCCATCAATGAGGACCCTTTTGACACGATGTTTATGTATCAAAACTTCATTACATAATGGGAGATTTTGGGGATGGTTCAAAGACATATCATCTTGCTCAAAAAAAGATAGGAAATGAGGCACAATAAGGTGTCCTACCATATTCTAAAATTTATTGACATCCAAATTGAGTGGAATATTGGTTTCAACAAGAGCCTTTTCCAATATTTCCTTGTGGATTGGTTAAAGTTTTAACAATTCCAAGATTGAAATTGTGCGGGAGTTATTTGGATTTGATCCACAAGGTTGTATTTCTTTGATGATGAGGATGTTTGACTTGGTAGAACAATTTAAGGGGTACCTCCTTGCAAGGTGATTTTGGATGCTTTCCCCCTAGTCACAACATTAGAGGTTTCTTCTTGTTACTTTTCTTTCACCACTATGACATTGATGTTATTTTCATACCCCGTTAAAGAATTTATAGTGTTGTCATATGTGTGGGAAAAATTAACTTTGTCATTCCCTCTTTTGTTGTTTTGATTTGAATTTGAGGTTTCACCTTTCTCGTGATTCAAGAAATGAGTCTTAAATGTTGTATGATCTTCATTGTTTTGAGGACCCTCAACTTTAATCGTGCCATTACCTATCAAATCTTGGAAAAATTGTTTGATTTTCATACATTCGTTGGTCTTATTCCTTTTTTTTTATGGCATCCACAATGATGGGCATCATTCCAAAAAGATGGTTTAACTTGGGGTTCGTATGGTCTCGATTCTAGTAAGATGATTATTTTGTTAGAAACAAGGGTCCTTAAGGAATTTTACAAAGGTTCTCCCAAGAATGTGAACTTTCTCCTTTGGGTTGGATTAAATAAAGGCCTTGGTTTATTCATACTGTGGTTATTGAAAGAGTTATTATTATTATTGAAAGGGGTCTTAGGTGTTTGATTAACATTATTCATTTTATTGGACCCACTTGATAAATTAAAAGGGGTGGCTTTAAGGTTGTTGGCTTCTACAACTTCATCATTCACAAGATTTTTGTTAGTGTTCTTCAAAAAAAATATTTATTTATCATTGTTGTTGTTAGCAACCCTATTATTTTATTAAAATTATTGTTGGTGTTAGGATAACCTTTATTATCTTTGAAGAGTTTGATTTCTCCTTTCTTCACTAACACCTCTTCAATCTTAATCCCATTTTTTATGATTTTTCAAAGGTTAGGGTACATTGAAGTTTTAATTGATATTTCATTTCCATGTTCAAGTTGTTCATGAAAATTTCCATTTTCTCCTTTTCAGGTATGCTTTGACTTGGATATCTTGCAAAAACTATTCTCCATCCTTGGAGGAAGCATAGAAAAGGTTCACCGTCTTTTTTCTTAGTATCACATAAGTTTAGCATTGTGATTTTGCACTCAATGTTATAAGAGTAATGAGTCACAAACTTGGAGGCCAATTCTTCAAAAAAAATTATTCTTGGGGTCAATTTCAAAAATCACTCCATGGATTCTTGGGAATAATCTCACTAGGTAGGTAGTGTTGTGCATGAACTCAATAATTAAAGCACAAAACTCTCTCAAGTGGTCTCATGGGTCAGATTTACCCATGTACTTGTCATATCTTGGAAAGACCACATTTGGAGGAAAAGGCACCATAACCAAATTTCTATCAAAAGGAAAAGGACATAAGGCTTCAATTGAAAATGGTTTTGGTTCATCCACCTTTTCATGCTATCAATTTGGGCTTGGAACAAATTGAGTTATTTTTTCATGACTCCTAATGGATTATTTTCTTCCTTTTCCTTCTTTAAGGTCTATGTATCATAGTCATAAGGAAGTTTAAATCCTAATTGAGCCAAGTTGAGAAAATATCTTTCTTTATCCCTTTACAAAAGTTTCTCCATGACTTCAAGGAATACAGGATCTTGGGATGCTCTATTAGCCCTTTATTTGGTTTTTTTTTCTTGTGCTCAATTTTTTTGGTGGTTCTCATCTCGGTTTACATGGTTTCTCCCTTAGGTAAACTCATAGAAATCATTATTTCTCACCATAGGATCAATCCTTTCTTTGAACAAGTTAGGAATTTTCTCTTCTTTTTCTTGTTGTTCTTCAAATGGGGTTGGGAATATGAAGTCTTTGTATGGAACCTCTTGACTAATAAAAGTTTTGTCTTCTTGAAGAGATATTTTCAATCGATGGGATCTAGTGAAAACTGGCATTAACAAGGGTTGAATCAAGTGAAATTCCTCTCTCTTGGTGATTGTTCTTTAGGAAGTTTTTTAAAATATTAATTGATTTGTAATGGATGTTTCTTCCTTGTAACATGTATTTTCAAATGCAAAAATCACAAGAACACTTGTCTTTTAATTGACCTCCAAGCACAAAAATGTTTGAATATTTGAGATTCACAGGTCTTCCACAAGAAATCACCCCAAGCAATATACCTATAGTAAATTTTGGCTTTTAAACATGGCTCTATTGAGGTAGTCTTTCTAATTAACAAGGAGCTAATATAGATTCCTTTCAAAAGAAAATAAAGTTTCATCCCCCATTATAGGGGCCTCCCACCACCGGTATGTTGGAGTTTTGCACAATCCTGAAGGACTACTCGAGGAGGTTCAATTATTGATCTTCCTTTATCACTCACCCCATTAAGGATGAATGCATTTTATTTTATAGCAGGTCAGATTATTGTAGAAAAATAAATTGTATCCCACTTTGGTTTATCCCTAGATCATCAACCTTGTTAAGGCATGTTCTCAAGAGGCAAGCCCACTAAATCTCTAACATGTTCATGAAAGAAAAAGAAATGAAAGAGAATTTGATCCTCCAAAGGTTAAGAGTATATCCCTACTAATTTCCACTTCCAAACATGATAAACATTGTTCAATTTACAAGCCTATTTTAATCTAAGGGGAATTGAGTATTTATAGCTTTCTTATTCACCTAAAAGGTGAAGAGAATAATCACCTAATACTTTTTTCCACAAACAATAGACTTAATTTAGTGTTTGTTCATTTTTTTGTCCTTTCTTTTAATTGAAAGATTTGATAGGTTTGGCATTTTGATTCATTAAAAAAGTGAAGAGCATAGGCCTACTATCAAATCTAACAGACAATAATAGGTCTTCTAGTTATGCTAGATTCAAATCAACTTGCCATAATTTGATCAAATGCATAAGGTGTTAGGCATACCTTTTTTGAAGCTAGCAAAGGATAGGGGCATTTTTAATTTTAATTATGCATTTTGATACTCACCTAGTGGCAATTGTTCCAACTCCTTAGCATCCTCTTCTTAAGATTGTTAGGACAACATAAATTCCAAGAAAGGGTGAAGAAATCCAAGATAGTCAACTTTTACTCCTTTCTTAAAATGATTAAAATTGATAAATCTTAAGGAACAAAAATCCAATTAAGAGAAACAAATTTGGATTTATAAGATTCAATTATTTTCAAGTATCTTTCATAAGCTTCACCTTCATGCTTTGAATCCTCCAAGAAATTGTTGAGATGAACTATTATTTTCCTTTTTCAACCATCTCCTTATTTGTTTGTCCTCTCTGTTAACCCTGGTCTATAGTTTTCAGACCCTTTTATGCTCTGTCATTTGTAAAATGTAGAGAATTTATCAATTTTTTGACATAATTTTTTTATTAAAAAAACTAGTAGTACATGCTATAGAAAGCATTGTAAGCGCTATTGTGATTAGTGTACTCGCTACAAAAAGCATTGTAAGTGCTATTATGATTAGTGTGCGCACTACAAAATATATAAAAAGTGTTATTTAAGGAATTATGCATGCTACTAAATTAGGTAAATGCTAACAAATAATTCATGTAAAGTGGCATTTAAACCTTGAAAAATATTGTAAGCGTCGATATAGAGCGTGTATGTGTTATGGAGTCAGGGTGTATGTGCTGAAAGAAAATTAGATAGAAGACATAAGGATTTTATACGTATTAGAAGCCTACGTAAAGGCGTCAAAATTTATTGTGTACGTGTCATTTGGCTATGTAAATGTGTGATACTTTACTTGATACGTGCTATTTCACCTATCATGCAGAGATTTAAAACACAAATTCATGCAAATTTAGAAAATAAACTTGAAATTTAGTTAGTAGAGGCAAGATGCCCAATGGTGGGCATCATTTGTGTATCATAAATAACTTCATAGGATTAGTTTGTCAAAATATCAATTCAATTATGGGAAAATACAACAATTAAGAAGATATTGAATAAAAATAAGGATAATAAACATCCTATGGATCTCTAATTAAAGATGCTAATGAAATTCTCTCAGCAAGCTTCCATTAGAGGCAACTCTAAAATGAGAATTAATGCTAAAAAGATGAAGTATTATGCCTATTTTTTCTCAAAACACGCTAAATTAAGCTTTCAAATCAAATTCATTATAGTAAGGATGCAATTCTAAAATGCTTATGGGATCCTTTTCTCCTGATTTTTTCCTTCTATTTATATATTTCTCTAAGCTTAGGGTGTGGAGTAAGTTTAATCATGATTGAGTTTTGTTTAAGTCCATGGTTTCAAATGTTGAGACAATTTAAATATTTTTTTATCAAAGCTTGGGACAATGAGACAAAATGAGTGGTAAAGATGCATTCTCCAAGTGAGTGATTGAGATTAAATTTGGTTTTGATCCATGTGAGCTCAATTCTCAATTTCTATTGGTTGGTGTAATTCCTTCCCATGTGGTAGGTGAGAAATTTTAGGAATTAATTAATTGATTTATTCTATTTCTTTAGTCATGTGTACCCCTTGAATGGGTTGGATTTAATTTAATTCAACTATACAATTGATTTGATTAATTGCATAATTAAATGGCTTATTCGATTGAATTCATCCTTTTTGGCTTTGATTTCAATTAATCTTTGATTTTTCTCTAATTGCTCACTTGGATTAGCCTAGCCATATTTTGGTGTCTACAGTGACAATGGATGATGAAAGGAAGGGATGGATAAGAAAAAGGATTATTGTAGGGTATGGATAAAGTTAAGAAAAAAGGATGTATGAAGCTTTGTCAAGATCAAAAATGAAAAAAAGGGGATATGGATGGATGTAGGACTACAAAGGATGTTCTAGGTAGGGTTGTATGAGTGAAACTTTCCCCCAAGTGTAGAGTGCAAGAGGATAATGGATTTAGCCACAGTGCTTATTTGCTAGGTTTTTGTCATGGTACTTTCCCAAGGCGCCACAAGAAGTGGTTTTCACCATAGGAATAATTATTTATCTTGATTTCTATTTTTTTGTGTCACACAAGGTGCCTGTTTACTAGGTTTTCACCTAGGTAACCATTTTTGGATTTTTTGCTTATTCTTTTTTGACATTTTTGACTTATTGGAAGACAATGGATGCATAAAATGATATGAAGGAAGGACTCACACATATTGTTCTTTGGGTAGTATTCCTGAAGGACATGTTGTAATGGACCATGGTTGTTTGAAATTATACTCAAAGATGTTGATAGGGTGATGGAAACACATGATGAAATGAATGATAAAATGGACTAGGGTAAGAGTTTATGTATAGAATTGAATAAGTGGGATGGAAGGATGGAAAGTATGTTTTGGATAATGAATGGGGTGTTGGAAGAATTATGTATGTTTAGATGGAAATGTTGGCAAGATCAACATTTTCACACACCTTGAAGGGTGGTGGAGTGATAGAAAGAAAATGGATTTTTGATTTTGGGATTTAGATAGAGTAGTGGACATGGATTTTGGGAAAGAAGGACCCAAAATGGATAGAGGAGGTGATGGAGTATCTAAGGTAGTATATTTTGGGATATAGGCACCCAAAATAGATTTGGCATATGGAAGATATTTATGTGGAAGATTGATGGGAGCCTTTGGAATAGAAAGCTTGGATGCTAATTTTGATTTTTCTTTGGGATATTGTGCTTTGAGGAGCTGCTTGCGAATCCACATGGTTTTAAATTTTTAATTCTTTTGTGGTTCCTTGGAATTGCATAAGGGATTTAGGAACCCATATATCTTTTGACTTTTCTTTTTACTTTATTAGCCTTTGTGGCCTTTTGGAATTTTCTTTTTTGTTTTGGATCATATTTTCCTTTATTTTTGCATATGGATTGGATAGGACCCATTGATACTTGATTGCATTTGGATTGCTTGAATTATGGTTTTTATACTTGGCATTCAAATTTCTTGGAACGAGATTATTATTCATGGGTGGATAGGAATTTTATGAAGGATTTTTTGATGGGTAGATGGTTCTAAAAAATGTGTGCCTTTTCTGACTTGGATGTCGGAAAGGGTAAGTGTATTGTGAACCAATAGATGGAGGAATATATGGACCTAAGATGGATGGAAGAGAAAAATATTTTTACTTTGGTATGTAAGGACCCAAAATGGATGGAGGAGGTGATGGGGAATTTTTATGTCTGGGCTTATATGGGGAATTTTTGATATAGAGGGGATATCAACATCTTGATGTTGAGATATATAGCCAAAGCCTTGATAATATGGAATTTATTTGATATAAAGGAGTCCTAATATACTATTTTCACTGATACCTAACCCATTTCCTTGATAATGCATTTTATGAAAAATCTTTTCAGCAATTGGATAGTGATTATTTTTGAAACAAGATGTGAGTCCATTTTGAGGTGGAGGATGCACATATGGAATAGTAGGACTATGAAGTAGACCAGACTGAATGAAAGTGGATAAACCAAGTTGATATGTAATAGGCTCATTATTAATGTGGATAGATTTTATGGGATCTTGAGGTGGACATGGGAGTTTATTACACGTAGATGGAGGGATGATGGGATCTTTTGGTGGACAGGGAGGATTATGACATGGAGATGGATGGACAATGTGATCTTGTGGTGGATAGGGAGGATTATGACATGGAGATGGAGGGATGATGGGATCTTGTAGTGGACATCATGGAGGATTACATTAATCTTGACATGGAAGGGGATCATTGGATGGAGTATAAGGGACATTGTGGTATTTCTTAGGGATTGGATTATGAATGGGACTTGGAGGAATTCTTTTCTCTTGGGATAAAAGGGGATCATGTTGGACAAGAAACAAAAGAATATGGGGTCATCATAAGATTCTGGCAATATGGGATCTTGGTCAAATGATTGGATATTATTGGTATCTTGATCTTGACCAATTTTAAGACTTGTTTCTTTATACATTGGATTGTCCTCTTGACATGGGATATCAGTTTGGATTCTATGGTGGATTATTAAAAGGACTAGATGTTTGGACATGATGTGGAAGAACTTTGACTACAACTCAATGGAGTATCTTTTCTTGGGAGTGGAGTATATGGTGGAATTGGATCTAAGACTGTTGATTCATAGAAGAGACTAGCTTTAAAGGATGGACCAGCTGGGATTTCTATCATAGATAGCACTTGTGCGACAACTAGAAATGTTTCATTATTGAATATGTTGCTTGGTGGAGATAGTATAGTGGAAGAAATGTTGGGAGATATGGAAATTTATTATGGGATATTAATAGATATAGGTATATTATTTTTTCATATTTTGGAATGGTGTCTTGACATATATTCAACTCCTCATTAGGTGAATTATTTGGACATTATTTATTAGTAACAATACAATCATTGTTTAGACTTCTCATAATGATGGTAATAATTGTCAAATTATGGTTTTCTTTTGTATATGCAAGGTTAGCCTTTTATCTTGTCCAGTTTTGGAGACCTTATCTTTTCCATGATCTATCAATGGATTTTGGAATATCTTATGGTCTTGGTGAAGTGAGCTTAATTGGGTTTGTTAGCTAGGAAAGTAAATTCCCCTACTCAGTGATTAGACATCATATTTGGCAGCCAAAAATCCCTCTAAAAGCATCATTTAATTATCAACTCAAGGTCATATAACTTGAAATGGATCAGCATAATATATGTACTAGTCCTCTATAACAAACATGTATCCTATTTTTTTTTTTAAAAATACAACAAGATGTTAGGAGTGGGAGGTCAAGGTGGTGCTGGTGCAGATCAAAATTTGAATGGTGGCTTGGGTAGGAAACCTAGTAGCTCTACTGGGGCTTTGCTGGAGATGCGGGATAGTCTTCTAGAATCTTAATAGTGTCAGAAGACAAGGAGGATGATGGTGGGTCAATAAAACTTGTGGATGATGTTGGGTTTTCGAGTCTTATGGACCCATGAGGAGATAGTGCTTCCCCAGATCTGGGGGGGAGTCAAGAATCTTGTTGGAGACATCAAAAAAGGTGAGGTTGCTATTCTTGAAAATCCCTAGGTGGCATTGTTTGGCAAAAATCCTTCCAGAAAATCTTCACTTCCTGAAGCCAATAACATTTTTGATCCTATCAAGGGTTATTTTTCCATTTTTATCCCCGATACGGTGATTGATCACACTGTATCTCAGATGGACCTCATGCTGGTTGGGAAATATGCTGGGGTTAGGTTGAACATAGATTACTTTTGATGTTTCATTCAGAGAAGATGCTTTCTTAAAGGGAAAGTTGACATAGTTGCTATTCCAAAAGGTTTCTTTTCATTATCTTTTACCAATGAGGAAGATGTGACTAAAGCCTTATGTAGAGGCCCTTGGGTTATGGGTAAGTCATCCTTGGCTCTACAAAAGTGGGAGACTAATATGGATTTGAGTGAATCTTTTTTGGAATGGGCTCCTATTTGGGTTATACTTTTAGGTCTCCCTTTAGAGTATTGGAATGAATGTGTTTTCAAAGGAATAGTGAATTTTTTTGGTGAACTTCTTTCCTTAGACCCAGCTATAGTGTCAAGATCCAGGCTGGTTAATGCCAAAATATGTGTTAAAATATGTAAGTCTACTAACCTTCTTATTTCTATGGACTTAGTCTCTAAAATGGGTGTCTAGAAACAGGCAATTTAATATGAATTAGTCCCTTTTGCTTGCTTCATTTGTAAAAAAATGGGCCATTGGGCTAAAAAATGCCCGATGAAAGCTCCCAAGAAGAAAGAGGAAGACCCTTTGGTCATGAAGAAAGAGTCTTCTAATAATGTTTGGAAACCCAAGACCAATTCTAAGGGGTCCTCATAATCTTCATTAAAACCAACTAATGTGAAGCCCCCAAAGAATACTGATCAAAGCCCTGTGGTTGAAGACCACAGTAATGACAAGGTTGACATAGGAAGTAATATGTCAGGTAGTAATCCTGAGTATGAGACCTTGGTAAGTGACCAAACTAAAGGTATCAATTACATCTCTTCTATTGAAGTTAATCCGAATAATTTTTTTGGGGAAAACCAATTCTCACCTCTACTAAATGCTAATTTTGTGGTGGAAGAGGTGATCCAAGGGGGTGAGACTCTCCCTATTTCCTAGCCTGAGAAAGATAGCAGTGGGTTGAGCTCTAAGGATTCTCTTCCTGATAAGGAGAACATTGATCTTTTCTTTTTTTCCCAACCAGATTGTGATGCAAATCTCTTCTATAGATAAGGCCTCTAACCCTGAAGAAATTGACGATCTCAGGGCCCTCTCCCCTGAATTCCTTAAAGTCAAAGATCAAAATTAGACCAAGGAGGTTGGCCAGACCTCTAAAAAGAAATTTAAAGGAAACATATCTCCTATGTCCTTGGATGGTATTAAGACAAGAAGCAAGAAGAATGATGTAGGGAAATCTAAGGCTGGACTAGGAAGAAAACAAGCTAAAATTGGAAGAGAGACAGATAGTTGGCAAGACATTGCAAATGGGAAACATAGGACTATTCCGGAGGCCTTTTCTCCAAGTAAACTATGAAGATTATTTCTTGGAATATAAGGAGGTTGAATGCACCCCATAAACAAGACATTCTTAGAAATGTGGTTAGGGATTATAAACCTGATATCCTTCTTGTTCATGAAACTAAAATGAGTAAGGATAAAGTGGACAATCTTAGAATTTTTCATAAAGGTGGTGTTAGCAGTTATAGTTTGGTTGGAGCATCTGGTGGAACTACCATTTTCTAGAATTTGAAAACTATAAATGGTGTGATCATTGTTGAAGACCCTACTATGATATATGTTAGAATGGAGAATATAAGAGATAATTTTAGCTGGGTTATCACTAACATATATGCTCCTAATGCTAAAGTGAATAGAGCTAAGTTCTGGAAGAAAATTGCGGTTAGAAGGAATGGTTTCAAGGATGATTGTTGGCAAGCTCATGGGGGACTTCAATACCCCTCTTATGGATAATGAGAAGTATGGGGGCATCTTATCTCAGAATGATAGAAGAGCTGACCTTTTCAATTTCATCAATGACCAAGGCTTGATTAATTTAGATCTCTAAGGGCTAAACTTTACCTGGTCCAATCAGTGTGTTGGCATTCATAATATCCAGAGTAAGTTGGATAGAGCTATCATTACTCATGAATGGCTAGCTAAGTACTACTGCACCTTGTCTTATTTCCCTAAAATTGGCTCTGATCATTACCCTCTGATGTTGGAAGTCAGCCTTATCAATGCTCTTAGGCATTTTCCTTTCTAGTTTGAGAAGATGTGGATAAAACACCCCGACCTAGAGAAAAAAATCTCTCAGTGGTGGAATATTAGAATTGAGGGTACTACCATGTTCAAGGTTACCAAAAAACTTAGAAACATTAAGGAAAAGTCAAACTTTGGAAAAAAGAGGTTTTTGGAAACATTTTCTAGTAGAAGAAAAAGGCTAAAAATGACCTTTCTGCTATCCAGGATGCCATTCAAACTCATGGTCTGATGGACTCTCTTAAAGTTGATGAGCAAAAAGCCCTTGTTAATTACCATGATCTAATATCCAAAGAGGAAATCTACTGGCGCTAGAGATCTATGGCTATTTGGCTTCAAGAAGGGGACAAAAATACTAAGTTCTTCCACTTGACCACACTTAAACATAGAGTTGTCAATCGTATAGGTAAAATTTATAAGGATAATGAGGAGATCCACAAAGAAGAAGATATCAAGAATGTTGTTGTCAATTAATTTTCCTCTTTACTCTTTGTGGATATTAATCTTGACAGGGACAACCAAGATAAGTTACTGGAAGCTATTCCTAGTATTGTAAACCAAGATCAAAATAAGTATCTGTAGGCTATTCCTTCCAATAAGGAGATTAAGGATGTTGTTTTCTCTTTTGAAGGTGATAAGGCTCCTAGCCCAAATAGGTTCGCTATGTTCTTTTTTCAAAAAAATTGGCTTACTGTTGAAGGATGTTTTGAATGTTGTGAAGGAGTTCTTTGGTTGTAGAAGACTTCTCAAAGAAATCAATGGCACTTTTTTAGCCCTATTTCCTAAAATTGTTGGGGAAAATTCTTTTGATCAATTTAGGCCTATCAGTCTGTGCAATTCCTTCTATAAGATCTTCTCTAAAATCTTAACTACTAGACTTCTGAAAATTCTTCCTGATTTGATAGCTCCTTAGCAGAATGGTTTTATTCTTGGAAGACAATTATTGACTCCATTGTTTTGGTTCATGAGAACATACACTCTACCATCAAGGGAGATAAATAGGGCATTATCCTCAAACTTGATTTGGCTAAAGCTTATGACCGTGTTGATTGAAATTTTTTATGTTTGATTCTTAAGCAGCTTGGTTTCAATGAGAGAGTCATTCAAATTATTTATCAACTAATTTTAACTACTTCCTTTGCAGTTATTATTAATGGTTCTCCTTCCAAGTTCTTCAAAAATTCTAGAGGCCTCAAACATGGAGACCCTATCTCTCCTATTATGTTTACTCTTTTGGCAGAAAGCATGGGAAGATACTTTTAGCTCTTGGTCTCTAAGGGTGTAATCCAAGGTCTCCGACCCTCATCCAACCCCTTAACATGTTCTCATGCTTAGTTTGTGGATGATACCATCACGGTGGGATCATCAACTATCAAGGAAGCTAGAGCTTTCAAATCGGCCTTGAATTTTTACACCAAAGCCACTGTCAGCTTATCAATTGGTCCAAAAGTTCTTTGTTCTTCATGAATACCCTTGAGGAAAGACAACGCAAAATTGCCAGAATTTTAGAATGTAGTATCATCTCTTTCCCTTCCTCCTATCTTCGACTGCCTCATGGCCTTAATATTAGTGATTCTTTTTGGAATTAGCTAGTGGAAAGATTCTATACCAAATTGGCTGGTTGGCAAGGATCGGTTTTATCCCAAGCTAGGAAGGTTACCCTGATCAAGTCTTCTCTTTAAAGCCTTTTGGTGTATGCAATGAGCCTGTTTAAGATGCCTTCCAAATTTTCTAATAAAATTGACAGTATTCTTAAACACTTCCTCTGGTTTGGGGCTGAGGAAAGAAATCACATACCTTTGATAGCCTCAGATAGGGTGTGAAAACCAAAATCTTTGGGGGGTTTGGGTCTCAGACCAATCAAGATTATGAATAAAGCTCTGTTGGCTAAGCAGTTATGGGAATCTATGGAGAACCAAAGGACTGGAACACTATTTGTAAACATAAATAGCTTTTTGATACCCCTTCCATTGATCATTTTTTGTCCAGCTTTGAGAAAGTTGAGGGTTCTATTTTCTAGAGGAATATTAATGATTCTAGAAATATTGCTAGCAAAGGTAAATGCTAGAAACAGGGAAATGGCCTTAAAAATTAACTTCTAGAAACACCCATGGTTGTTTGAAAAACCTTTGAATTGCATCTTTGATAATCTTGATGAGATTTTAAGATGCACTACTAGATTTGGTCCTAAAGTAAAATATTACTAGATTAATAATTGCTTGGTGAATCTAGCTACAGTCAATCCTATTTTTCAAGCAATTGACAAAGCCCTTCTGGCTCAATGTTGCTATGTCACCAAGGATGAATCTCTAATTTGGGGTCCCTCTACTAATGGGAAAATTGAGATTTTCTACTGGATTTTCATCCAAAACAAATCTCTTATGATAGAAAACCTTGAAAAGAGGGGATTCATCATGCCTAATAGATGTTGTCATTGCCATGATGTTGAGGAGGATACTAACCACCTCTTTTTGCATTATCCTTTTTCTCAGCAGGTTTGGTCTTTCTTTATCCAGGATTGGGCCTTATGCTAGATTTTCCCTGCTTTGTCTGGGAATTCTGCCAGCAGTGGTGTTGTCCTAAGGAAAATGAAAGGGATAAAAAAATGTGGATGTTGGCTGCCCCTCATATTTATTGGAGCATTTGGAAAGAACATAACAATCATATCTTTCAGGACAATTGCAGTACTCCTGCCCTAGTGTTTGAGAAAGCGAAGAGAGGAATGTTGGAAAATATTTTGAAGGGTATCACCCAGCACAGCCAGAATTGTAAGGATTCTGACACAAAGAATAATGATCATGAGAAAAGTGTCTAGATTGCTTCCCCTATTGCTAGATCAAGATAAATTTTGATGGAGCTACCAAGGGCAATCCTGGTTCGGTGAGATGTGGAAATATTATCAGGGACTGCAATGGAAATTTTATAACTACTAATGTTGCCCCTTTGTGAACTCAAAATAACCATATGGAAGAAGCTATGGGAGCCTACTTTGGCCCACAACTTGCTAGCAGTCTCAATTTTGAGAATATATGGCTAGAAGGCAATTCCATGAACATTATTAACTGTCTTAAAGGAAACACAACTCCCTCATGGACCATTGAGAATTTCATATCCAAGGAAAAAGATATCATCACCAATTGTACCAAAATCCACATATCTCATGTGTACCATGAAAGCAACACTATGGTGGACAACTTGGCAAATATTGGAGTGAAGTCTAATGAGGTGACCATCATTTGGGATAGTGAGGCAGATCTCAAAGAGGATACTAAATAAAAAATTTATTATGATAAAATCACTCATAAGGAAGGAAAGATTTGATATGATTAATGAGACTCGTCTAAGTGATACGAAGTCTAGAAGTAGTTATGGGAAAGTGTGGAACTGTGTACTTAGCATCATTATTATAGCCAGTTCGCACGCTTTCTGGGTTGTGATTTCCATTATTGTCTGTATTTACATGGAAAACAACTTTAATAAGTGTATCATCTTAAAATGGAATCACTTCCATGTTAAGAACATTTATCCCTTCGATTAAGTGGTTTGGGGTCATGTCAAGTGCCTTGAATAGGTCTTTGCATGGATCTAGATTTTGCCCCCTGTTCTACTTCTCTCTCTACCTATTTCCAGCCTTTTTCTAGCACCTAGATTTGAGAACCTGAGATCGAGGACCTCAAGGTCAAGGTCAACCTCAAACCTGACCTAGGGTAGAGTTGACCTTGACTCTAACCTAGGGAAGAGTTGACCTTGACCTTGACCCTAGGTCCAAATTTCAAGTTCCAAAGGTTTCGGGATATCGGGCTTCGGAAAGTTTCATTTTCTTGCTTCTGGGTCGGCTGTTTCAGATTTCAAAATGGTAAACTCTTAAATTGAATTTAATCTAGGTCCATTTATAGGGATTAAGGTTAATTGGGATTTAATTCTCCAATGTCAGACTCTCTAGAAGTTTGTGCCTTAGATCACTATAAAAGGAAGCTCTCCTCTCTCATTTTCTCCACACACATATATCTCATCTCTCAATCCATTATCAAGTATTCCATCTCATAATCTCTCAAGCTCTCAAGCAACCATTTCATCAAGCATTTTCAAGGAAGTATTTAAGCCATCATCTCCATTCAAGTTCTCCTTTGAAGATCAAGGATTCAAGCATTCAAGCCTTTGAAGGGATTTGGTTCAAACATTCAAGATTCATTATTCAAAACCCTAGATCTAACCATCATGGTGGTGTGATCTTCCTTCAATATCCTTTGTTCATCTTCAAGATCCATTCATTCTTCCCTCAAGGTGGATTCCAAGCATACAACATGGAGGTTTTGATTTACATTTGTTAAAGTTGTGTTCAAGCTTTCATATCAATATACTTGTTTACATTTGAAATACAATTGCATATCTATTTAATATCATAGATTCATTGTTAGATCTACTTGTACTACTTGCTAGCATTCTCTATTTCAATTTCATTATTAAGGTTGATTCCAAATCAGGGTTTGACCAAGGCAAACCCCTCATCCAAAAAATAAAACCATTTTTCTTGCAGCTACAGGTATAGGACAATGGATTGTAATTCAGATCTGGATACCCTTTGCGATGAACTTCCAAGATCTGCAAACATAATTTTCATTGAAGCTGTTTCGGGTCAAGGTCGACCTTTAGTAGGGGGTAAGATTGTGCCCCACTATCTCAGTCAAGGTCGATCTACCTTCAGAAAGACAAAAATTTTCTGGTTTTTCTCTATCTCGGCATTTCCAATCTAGAGTAGGTTGTAGAATCTCCCGAAACTGAACACAGACATCAGAATTTATGATTTCCTCATCAGCCTCTTTTCAAGATAAGTATTCATGTTTTATCAAGTTTGTATGTCCATAACATTTTCCATCACACACACACCCTTCCACTACATTTTCAACCTATTCATCATATTATCATCATCCTTATTCATTTTCCACCATCTATTCATTTTGGTGACCTTTCTATTCACTTCCATCCATACTACACATATTTATATTTATTCATTTTGGTGAACCCGACAAACTTACCCCTTTTCTTTTGTGGAATTAGATGTCCTATTGTGTTAGATTTGTTGTTTAATCTTTTCTTGCATTAAGATTAGATTTATTTTATGCTCTTGCATTTTAAATTGAAAAATACAAAAAAATCTATATATTCAATAAAATCCAAAAAAAAAAACATTTCTTTCATTTCGTTTACTATGAAGATTCTTAAGATGCTTTGGTGTGTGGTTATGTTATTTATTACCCTTCTTTTAGCATCTCTTTACCATACCTATGATGTTTATGAGAGTATCATTCACTTCATTATGTTGATGATCCTTCATTTTGCTCTTGCCTATGCTTTTGTGAAATTGACTGATACTAGTCTTCCTACATTCAAAAATTTCATTAAAGATTCATGTGGTAGACTTATTATCCTTTTGGATTATGTGAAGAATATGGTAGATGATACACCTGTTGGAAATATTCAGGAATTAACCAAGTTACTGAGAGGGGAGGGGTGAATCAGTAACTCCAAATTTTCCTTCAATTACAGATGTATTAACATGTAATTTACTTTAACCTTTGCATACAGAAAGCATGAAACTTAAAAGCATTCACAATAATGACACATAGATTTGGTTACCCAGAAACCTTCGAAAAAGAAAGTAAAACTGGGGTGGGGATGAAACCCACAAAGCTTTAGTACTGCAGAATAAAGTTGACTGGTTAAGGCTTACAATTTGATCACTTCTGATGATCTGCCCTGTTAGGAGCAAAAAGGATTGCTAGATCCACCTTGTTAAAGGATTTACAAACATACAATGAAGTATGCACTCGGTAAAGAGATTTTACAACAGATTGTTAAGTCTACCTGGTTAAAGGATTTTAGTACTAATTCACCTGTTAGGATGAAACAGTAGATCTCTTGCTTTGCAACTGGATTGCTGATTGAGATTCCCTGAATGTACTAATCACCTTCTGTGATGAATTTATTTTTGCTGTTCCCTATACTGCTGTAGCCCTTTGTAATTCACTTATCTCTGCCTTTTCTTTTTATTCACATTCATACTCATATAATTACCTCTTGACATCTTTACAACATTGTTTATATACAAGTCTAAACAATTAATTACAATTACAAAGTCGGCTTGACAAATAAACATAAGTGCCACTAAGTCGGCCCAAGTATGGTTACACGGTTCCTGCAAACTAACTCGGTGACTTTCTGATACTCGGCATCCACTGCATTACTCGGCATCATCATACACTCGGTAGAAGTGAAGGCACGGTTCATACTGACCACTCGGTAGGTTTTGAACTCGGTAAATATTGGTGACTCGGTAGACACAATGTTACTCGGTTTATACTGTCCTGCTCGGTTTGTACTAACTTGATCAATTTGCACTGTCTTGCTCAGTTTGCACTGTCTGCTCGGTTTGCACTGTCTGCTCAGTTTGCACTGTCTGCTCAGTTTGCACCCAGAATGCAAATAAGTGTTGTCACTAGTGGCAATTCTGCTTAATGCCAACAATCTCCCCCTTTGGCATTAGTGACAAAAACACTTATTGGCCAAAACTTATATACATGAATCATGCTGAGTTTTATTTTGATTTTTCAAAATTTGTCTTTGTTATAGGGCTTTATACATTGTCTCCCCCTTTCAATGTGCTAACTTTTTCTATACAAATCTTCTTCTATACATATATCTCCCTCTATACATATCTCCCCCTTTTTGGCGATAATGCCAAAGGTGCATATACAAGTGATTTACAGAGAGAATCCAAAATTTGATAGAAAATCAGAATGTACCTTCATTATTAGTGCTAGGGTTCTGTCCCAACTTTCTTGCAGAATCTTGCATGTTTGGATTGCAACTTGGACTTCTACAGAGAGTTCAATCATGTGATCTGCTATAGAGAACTGATTGTCATGAATCAATGTTTTGGAATGTTCAATGTGCTTATACATTGTATTCATGATGGGAAGGATCATGTTCTGGATGTCTAGCAGTGTGGACCGGATCCTTGTGTCTTCTTTTAGTAGATTTGACTGCATATTTGATAGATATGAGACTTTCATGTGATGAGCAGAGCTTGAACTTGGTTCAAGTTGTAGCTTCTGTATGCTGATCTTCATATCCTCATCCATTTTATCCTTAACATCCTTTGTGAACTCGGCAATATTGCACAGTCTGGCCAAAAGAGAGGTGATATTTGAATAGGTAGATTCAATATTTGACAAATCTAAAGACAATTCCACTTGATTAATAGCTATGTGCTGAGCAATGTGCTCAAGCACTTTATTGTTGAATCTCTTCTCGGCTCTTTCAACTAACTTTTCTGTCCCAGATGAGTCCTCATTGTATTTATTTACTGCTTCAGCTAATTGTAGCAAAACATGCTGAGAGGAGTCTACTTTAATGCCTAATGCATCAGACAAAATGTCTTTAGCATCTTTAATGATTTGATATTCCTTGTCTCTTTCCTCTTTAAGCTTCTTTTGCTTTGCTTTCCTTTGGAGGATTTCACCTATATTTTACATTTGGTCCGCTGATAGATTTGCAAAATCTAATGTTGGAATCTCTATTTCTTCATCTAGGTCTATATCCTCTACTATATTCTTACCCAAAAATTTTATACTCGGTAGAGCCTTAGGCTTATCTGTACTTAATGCCTTAGTAGTAGTGACAATAGACATAGTTGGACTGGCTATAGAGACTGGCACACTGTCTACAAGAGAACTTAAAATATTTACACTTGTAGAATAAAAAATTAGAATACTTATAGTTGGAAAACTTGATGAAATGGGAGACTGCAACTCGGTAGAAGAAATGGTGGTTTCTTCTGTTGTTGCTATAGGTGATTGGACAAAAGTTGAAGTTGTCACAACCATGCTTGAAGGTGTCTCCGGGCTAGATGTAGAAACTTTTACTGGAGAGGTAGGAAGGGATGCAATGACTTCTGCTGCTATCCTTACAGTATCATCTACCTCAGTGGCTTCTTCTTGTTCATCACTGTCATCTTCAATATCTTTTATTATTACTATTTCAATACTCGGTTGGTGAAGGTGGTATATGTTCTTCCATGTGGCATTTGCAGCCTTCACAACTGATTCGATATTGTTGATCAGAATCAAACAAGTATTGAACCTTAGTGTCATCTTATTTTCATTTTCTTTTAATGCCTTCTTTACTTCATCAATTTTCAAGCTCGGCATTAACTGTCTCAGGGTTTGATCAAATATGTCTATCACAGTTTGCTTGGCATTGCTCCATCTCATTTTTATTGGATCTAATAGAACTGCTGGAACCTGTGGGGCTATGTCATCAGGAGAGTATTTCCACTGTCCCATCTTTTCAATAACAGCATCTTCTATTTCCTTCTGTTCTGTTTCCAATCTGGTTTCATATTTAAAAGATTTTATGTTACTTACTCCAGATCCTGATTCATCTCTAAAAAGTTTGATCCTCTCTTGAAAGTTTAGAGGAGGCCTTTTGAATACTATATCTTTGTCTGCCTTATCTTTATCTGCCTTACCTCTTGCACTTCTCCTTGTAAATACAGTAGTGGGAGGCTTAGGTGCCTTAGTGATGAATACCTTTCCTTTCTTCTTTGCAGGTTCTGGTTCCTCTGTTTTCTCATCCTTTTCCTTTTCTTCTTCATCGATATCTTCTTTGTCCTCGGTTAGCATTTGCATTTTGGCTATCCTCTTCTTTCCTTTGTTTACCACCTATGGAAGTTTTATGCTTAATTCAATTCTTACCTTTGCTTCATCATATGTTCCAAAATATGGAGCTTTGGGATTAACAGGCTGATTAAGAAGGGCTTCAATGATATTCTTGGTTTCATCAACATTTACCTCATAAGGAAGAGGTTTTACATATACAGTCCTCGGTTTAGCTGCTTCAATATATACATTGTCACAATCCACCATAAAACAAATGTCATCCTTGTAATCTTCCACCAACTTCTATGGAATCTAGAATCTGTCATACATTTTCTCTTTGAAAGACTCAAAATAATTATCCATGATGCTTTCAAAATTTTCACCCATTTCTGAGATGTATTCATTTATTTCATAAAGGACTGGCACATCTTTTCTCCATACAAATTTTCCTTTAGAAGGGAAGAATTTTTGAACATAGAAGAATAAATAGACCAATAAGGATCCAAACTTACATGGATTGTTTTTGGAAGTTTGAATGCTTTCCATGTTTTTGTTAAACTGCTTTAACAATAAGTCTGCTAGGTCAAATGTTAAGTTATTCTTGACCACTTTGTATGCTAGGTCAATAGCTTCACAGGAGACACTATTTTGTTGACTTGAACTGTAAATCTTATGGGCAATTATGTGTGTACCAAACTTTAGTTCAGCATCGGTAATGCTGCTAACTTTCATGCCTCTACCGTCCCACTCGGCTAGGGTTTTCTTTTCCAGTTCCGACTGACCTAGGGTTTTGGTAGTTTTTGCTTTGTTCAACATGGGAAGATCGGTGATTTGATGAATCATCTTCTTGGTGATCTCTATGGGTTGCTCCAGCCAAATCTTGCCATCATGTATACGGCTGAGAATGTATCTAACCCATTTATCCCGAAAGTTTCGAGGCAAATGTGCAATGTGAACTAATCCCTTATCTTCCAGATGTTTGTGCTCGGGTTTCAGAATACCATCCACACACAGTTCTTCATGCATAGTATCTAGTTCTAGGTTTCCCATTTCATGAATTGCATAGTTCAAATGATTACGAATATCATTAATAAGTAGGACCTTAGGAGGAGTCTGAGATTGAGCTCCGTTTAGGTCTAGGGCTGCTGCAATTGCTGGCACGATCTTGAAATCTAGTGCTTTCCATTCCCCTTGGACTAACATATCAGATCCTTTCTTCGCTGAGGTGCTGGATGATGCCATGGTAGCTCATAGAAGATTCTTTTCGCAAAAGGTATTTGAGTCGCTGGATTGTTCTTGAAGTTTTCTGCTCTCAAAGTGCTAAAATTTGCGGTGAGAAATGAGTTTGATTACTTGCCTTTTATTTACAACTATGTCATTAATGCTCAGTACAAATTAGGGTATGAATTCCGAAAGACTGTCACCCACTAAGAATTAATTGCTTGGTAAAGACTTCGCAACTCGGTGAACTCGAGAATTCATATTGCTCTGACCTTGCTCGGTAAAGACTAATACCGACCTTGTTCGGTTAAGACTGGTACCGACCTTCCTGTGATCTTACTGCATCTTGCATGCTGATTTAGATCTTTCTTTTAATTCAGTTCTGGAACTGCTTGAGATTGGTCTATGAGAATGTAGTTCCAGTGCTTTCTTGGAAATTTAGTTTGAGTCGGTAGAGCCACCCATTCCATTACTTGGACTGGTTTTCTCGGTAGATTTAGGAATCCATTTTTGTCTCACCTGTTTCCTGACCTTAGTTGCTTCATTCTTCTTTCCATCTTCAACTTCACTAGCATTCATGCAGTTTCTGGCTATGTGACCGAGTTTAGTGCATTTGAAGCATCTTACGATAGTATCTCTTTTCCTTAGATGATGTTTTATGCAGTTCATGCCAATGTGTCCATATTCTCCACAGTAATGACATCTACACTAGGTGTTGTAGTCCCATCCAAACATTGCTTTCACAATTTGTTCTGCTGGATTGAATGTCTTGGATCTGCACTCGCATGCTTTGTGACCTTGTTTGTTGCACTTGTGACAATTACCTCTGAATCTAGGTTTTTCCCTGCATTCATTTGCTTTGTGACCATGTTGATTGCAGTTGTAACATTTTCCATTGAATTCTTCTTTTTCATTGTTCCAACATTTATTTGAAGTATGTCCTATTTTACCACAATGATTACAAGTAGGTTTTTGATTTCTTTGAGTACCTTGCTTAGAGGATTCACCTTCTCCTTTGTATCCAAGTCCTACTTTTCCTTTCTGCCTATGCAGATTTTGCTCATACAACTGATTCAAGTCTTCTTGGCTTTTCAGCATTCCTTCATTGATTTGTTTTTCAGCGTTTAGGTCATCCACCAATCTTAGATTGATTTCCTTTTCAGATCTTAGTTCTTCTCTTGTGTTTTCTATTTCTGATCTTAGATTTAGAATTTCCTCATTTGTATGGGAGATCTGATCAATTAGGTTTTCTAGCTGAAGGGTTTTATTTTGAACTTCATTGTTCCTACCATCTAATTCATCTTTCAACTTGTTTCTTTGTTCTAAGATCTCACAAAATCTTGTTGAGTGTAGCTCTTGTTCTTTTTTTAATTTTCTCACTTCTTCCTGCAGAGACCCATTCTTTTCTAGGAGTTCTTTGACAGCATTGTTTGCTTCATCTGAGCTATTTGAGGGAAAAAGATCTTCAACCTTTTCTTCAATGTAATTCTGATCATTCATCTGATTTGCAAGTTCCTTCCTTCTTCTTAGGGATTGGGAAAGATGTTCTTTTGCTTCCTTTAGTTTAGCTATGGCCATTTCCAGATCTAGCTTTTCATTTTCAATCACCTTGTTCAGTTTGAATACCTCCATTGTCCTGGATCTTTGCTCAAGCTAGTTAAGCTTTATCTTGAGAACCAACAATGCTACTCTGATACTAATTGTTGGAAATATTTAGGAATTAACCGAGTTACTGAGAGGGGAGGGGTGAATCAGTAACTCCAAATTTTCCTTCAATTACAGATGTATTAACATGTAATTTACTTTAACCTTTGCATACAGAAAGCATGAAACTTAAAAGTATTCACAATAATGACACATAGATTTGGTTACCTAGAAACCTTCCAAAAAGAAAGTAAAACTGGGGTGGGGATGAAACCCACAAAGCTTTAGTACTGCAGAATAAAGTTGACCGGTTAAGGCTTACAATTTGATCACTTCTGATGATCTACCCTGTTAGGAGCAAAAAGGATTGCTAGATCCACCTTGTTAAAGGATTTACAAACATACAATGAAGTATGCACTCGGTAAAGAGATTTTACAACAGACTGTTAAGTCTACTTGGTTAAAGGATTTTAGTACTGATTCACCTGTTAGGATGAAACAGTAGATCTCTTGCTTTGCAACTGGATTGCTGATTGAGATTCGCTGAATGTACTGATCACCTTCTGTGATAAATTTGTCTTTGTTGTTCCCTATACTACTGTAGCCCTTTGTAATTCGTTTATCTCTGCCTTTTCTTTTTATTCACATTCATACTCATATAATTACCTCTTGACATCTTTACAACATTGTTTATATACAAGTCTAAACAATTAATTACAATTACAAAGTCGGCTTGACAAATAAACATAAGTGCCACTAAGTCAGCCCAAGTATGGTTACACGGTTCCTGCAAACTAACTCGGTGACTTTCTGATACTCGGCATCCACTGCATTACTCTTCATCGTCATGCACTCAGTAGAAGTGAAGGCATGGTTCATACTGACCACTCGGTAGGTTTTGAACTCGGTAAATACTGGTGACTCGGTAGACACAATGTTACTCGGTTTATACTATCCTGCTCGGTTTGTACTAACTTGCTCGGTTTGCACTGTCTTGCTCGGTTTGCACTATCTGCTCGGTTTGCACTATCTACTCGGTTTGCACTGTCTGCTCGGTTTGCACTGTCTACTTGGTTTGCACTATCTGCTCAGTTTGCACTGTCTGCTCAGTTTGCACTGTCTCCTCAGTTTGCACTGTCTGCTCGGTTTGCACCCAGAATGCAAATAAGTGTTGTCACTAGTGGCAATTCTGCTTAATGCCAACAACACCTTCTCCTAATCTTCCTAATCCTAATCCTATCATTCCTAACCTTTCTATTCCTAATCCAATGCTTAATTCTTCATCTGTTAATCTTCATTCTTCTCATACTTATGATGGAATTGAAGCTATAATTCAGGATGCAAATGTGTAAGACTTCTTTGATTTACCTTCTCCTCCGATTCATGATGATATTAAAGGAAAGGGTAAGGAAACTTCTTTAAAACCTATTATTCCACCTTACACAAACTTTACTCATGAACATGATAAACAATCACCTCCTGTAGATGCTTTACATGATATGTACACCACAGGATATAATATGATGACTAACAAGGATATAGAGGTTTAGGGCTTGGAGTTAATAAGCATGGTATCAAGTATTTAGTTCATATACCCCCTAAACAAGATATGCATGGTGTTGGTTGTTTGCAATCTCAAATTAAGGTAGGTGATGTTGATCGTCATCCTCCTCTTCATATTCTTCTCCCTACACCTAAATTAGAAAACTTTGATACTCGACAAGATGTAGCTAAGAGGGTGTATGTTCAATTAATGAATTCTAAGAAAGAAATCTTTAAACCTATATTGAAAGATGCTTTATCCAAGTACAAATGTCCTTTTCATTATAGGAATACACATTTACTTGTTGATTGTAAGCATTTCAAGTTATATGTTAGGGAAAGGGTTGCTTTAGGAATTATATCTCACTCTCATGTAGTTTTCCAATTCCTTCATAATTTTAATATAGGGGATTCTCCTCATTCTGATATAATATAGATTTCTTCTCCTCTTGTCTCTAGACTGGGGGGCAAGAGGTGTATTTTCATCCAATCTCCTATGATCCATTAGGATTTTTTTTTATGGGGCTTAATTGGTATTCTTTCTTCCCTTTCTCTCTATGGTTTTGTATTATAATTATTCATAGATTATATACTAAAGATATCTTTTATAAGACATTTTTTTTTGCAAAGGTATCCCCTGCTTTCATCCCTAAGGGGAAAGGTTCTTCCTTCTTTCTCTTTGTCTAGGGAACTGCTTTCCTTAGCTTAGTGATATTTGTTTATATTGCAATATTATTTCATCATACTGACAGATGTTTTGACTATGGATAACCTTTTTATATGAGAGGTTGTTGTCCTAGGTTATCACCTCTTCTTTATTTTTCAAATGATGTTCTTTATAAACTCATATCATTGCTTTGGGGTTAGAGTTTCTTCCCTCATTCCAAAAATTCCTCTTCCTCTTCTTTGCAGGGGGCTTGATGATGGAATCTTTGTTCCTGCTTGATTTATCTTGGAAAGATGATATTTTATCTAAAAGCACTCCTCTGTGGTGGGGGTCTTACTGATGAGATCTCTTTCTTTGAGGATCCTTTTCCTTAAGCAACATATCCTATTCAAAATTATCTATAGTCTTGGATGTAGGGGTCAATACCCCTCGCTAAGAATATGGTGTACATTGTTGTTAAACAGGATATCTCTTTACATTGTGAAGTAGGTATCCTCTTCATCTTCTTTATCATGTCTAGTAGACATCCACGATAAGGAGGGGGGCATATAGGGGGTCTCCCTTGTACTATAGTTTTTCATTCATATGCTAAATCTTGGAAGGTAACGCACATGAGTTGCTAAATCCTGAAGAGACATGCATTTTTCAAATTTTCAACATGCTAAATCTTGGAAGGTAACGCACATAAGTTGCTAAATCTTGAAGAGACATGTATTTTCCATATGCTAAATCTTCTGAAGGTAACACACATAAGTTGCTAAATCCTAAGGGGACACGCATTTCATATTCATAGTGATACAAGAAGGTGGATCTATGGGTATTCCAGAAGTAGTCAGAAGACGCATTACATTTGCAAGCATAGTTTATGGGTGAACTATCAGGTTTGGTCACCTGTTTGGCTCTCCCTCCCTTGGTGATTCACGGTAAGGTGGGCATTGTACTAGACGAGGTAATCACTTTCTCTTTTCTCTCTTTTTTCTCTCATGCTAGTAGGAATGGATCATGAAGCTATATTATTTATAGTATTGCTCTTGTATTTCTTATGTAATGATTTATGCTTTTATAATAGCTTTCCAAATATGATATTAGTATGGTAAATATTTCTTAGTGAGGTTTCCTCTACTAGTTGATTTGGGTTTGTTTAGTACTAACCTCTCTTTTGTGTTGTTTTTGGTTTGTTCTTTTTGCACCCTCGTGCATGTATGTTGAGTTAGAATCCTTAGGTGGGGGCTTGTGTCCTTAGCTAAGTTTTATTTTATCTCATTGCAAATCCACTTAGATCTCTTCTTTCTTCTCCTTTACCAAGAATTTGCATTAAATCCATACTCTTGCTAAAGTGGGAGCTTAATGTATCATCTTAAAATGGAAGCACTTCCATGTTAAGAATGTTTAGCCCTCCAAGTAAGTGGTCTAGGTTCATGTCAAGCACCTTGAATAGGTCTTTGCATGGATCTAGCTTTTTCCCCATGTTCTGCTTCTCTCTCCATCTATTTCTAGCTTTTTTCTGGCACCTGGACCTGAGAACCTGAGATCTGGGACCTCAGGGTCAAGGTCGACCTCCTAGGTCAAGGTTGACCTCGACCCTGACCTAGGGAAGAGTCAAACCTGACTCTAACCTAGGGTAGAGTCAAACTGGACCCTGACCCTAGGTCCAAATTTCAAGTTCCAAAGGTTTCGGGATATCGGGCTTTGGAAAGTTTCATTTTCCCACTTCCGGGTCAGCTGTTTTGGATTTCAAAATGGTAAAATCTTAAATTTCATTTAATCTAGATCCATTTTTAAGGATTAAGGTTAATTGGGATTTAATTCTCCAATGTTGGCCTCTCTAGAAGTTTGTTCCCTAGATCACTATAAAAGAAATCCCTCCTCTCTTATTTTCTCCACACACATATATCTCATCTCTCAATCCATTATCAAGTATTCCATCTCATAATCTCTCAAGCTCTCAAGAAACCATTTCATCAAGCATTTTCAAGGAAGTATTCAAGCCATAATCTCCATTCAAGTTCTCCTTTGAAGATCAAGGATTCAAGCATTCAAGCCTTTGAAGGGATTTGGTTCAAGCATTCAAGATTCATCATTCAAAACCCTAGATCTAACCATCATGTTGGTGTGATCTTCCTTAAAGATCCTTTGTTCATCTTAAAGATCCATTCATTCTTCCCTCAAGGTGGATTCCAAGAATACAACATGGAGGTTTTGATTTACATTTGTTAAAGTTGTGTTCAAGCTTTCATATCAATATACTTGTTTACATTTAAAATATAATTTCATATCTATTGAATATCATAGCTTCATTGTTGGATCTACTTCTACTAGTTGCTAGCATTCTCCATTTCAATTCCATTATTAAAGTTGATTCCAAACTGTGGTTTGACCAAGGCAAAACCCTCATCCAAACAACAAAACCATTTTTCTTGCAGGTATAGGTACAGGACAACGAATTGTAATTTAGATCTAGATACCCTTTTTGGCAAACTTTCAAGATCTGCAAATAGAATTTCCATTGGAGTTGTTTCAGGTCAAGGTCAACATTCAGTAGGGGGTAAGATTGTGCCCTGCTATCTAGGTCAAGGTCGACCTACCTTCAGAAAGACAAAATTTTTCTGGGTTTTCTCTGTCTCGACATTTCTAGTCCGGAGCAACTTGCATAATCTCCCAAAATTGAACATAGACATCAGAAATAGTGATTTCCTCATCAGCCTCTTTTCAAGATAAGTATTCCTATTTTATCAAGTTTGTATGTCCATAACATTTTCCATCACACACACACCCTTCCACTACATTTTCAACCTATTCATCATATTATCATCATCCCTATTCATTTTCCACCATCTATTCATTTTGGTGACCCTTTCTATTCACTTCCATCCACACTACACATATTTATCACTATTCAATAAGAACTTTCATAATTCTGAAAAGATCCCTCTATTATTAAATCTCTTCACTATGGGTGGTGATTTGAAATGGGAGGAAGCTAACAACTATAAGAAGCTTAAGGATGCCGACATGGCTATGGTTTAGTGGAAGCTAAAGAAAGGCAGGGTGACCCCTTTTCTGGAAAGGTTACATGCGTTTGACAAGGAGATCACTCAAAAATTCTTTGAGGGATGGAAAAATGATTCTATATCTGTGGAGGGTGGAACTGTGGAGCTTATTGTTCAAGTCACTAGAATTCCCAATGTTGGCTAGAGGTTTTACAGAAATCACAAGATTTCAGATATGGCAACCAAAAAATTCCCTAAATTTGAAAAGGGGCAGTTAGATTTTGTGGAGACCAGTTCCAATGGTTATATTGATGTCTTCAAAATCAAGGAGATTTGGCACAACATTCCACAGGTGGTGATGGAGTATTTCACCCTAGATGTTCAATTTACTCAGGCTCACTCCTACTATTTTATGTTTCTCAACCATTTTAGGTATAAGGATACTATTAACATTCCCTACTACCTTCATAGTTCTCTTGTTAAAATTCTCAATGAGCATAATATTTCACCTAAGAAATCTATTAAGCATGAGGGTTTGATTCTTATAATTTATGAGTATATCAAGAATATGATCCCTAACCCTAGCTCTACCCCTTCTTCATGAAAGAACAAAGGGAGTCCTATGACTCCCAAGTTTGGCTCTGCTAAATGGAAGGCTGAAGATAATATGGGTAGTAGTTCAAAGAAAATTTTCTTGGGAGAGACTGATGCCTATGACTATTCTAAGGAGTACAAGACTGAGGACTCTGAAGAGGGTGAGACTGGAGAGATTAAAAATATGCAGAGCCTAACAGGGAAAAGGAGGAAACTGATGATTTTGATGACATCACTACCCCCAATGGTGGTAAGGAGGAGATTAACAGAAAGGATTTTGATAAGGATAATAAGAAGATGACAAAGATCAAAAATCAAGCACATGAAGGAGCCCACCAGAAGGATATAGGATACTCCCATCCTAGAGAAGCTGATTTTGCTCCTATATGCATTGATAAGAAGGATATGATTGAGAGAGAGGACTTGGATAACAAGAACTAGGAAAGTGTGGTTGAGTTGAAAGATAAAGCTATTGAAGCGGCCAATTCAAAAGAAACCATGGCACACAACTCTCACAGCTTGGAAGATCTTGTTGACACTGCTATTTAGTATGCAAAGAAGCACAAAATTGATAGGCATTTTCACAAAGAGGAGGTTCCCATCATGGATTATTTTGTTTCTGGTGTGAGGCATGATGTGCCCATCTCCCAAGATTCTTAGGACAATATTTAGGAGGGTAGTGAGGATTCTAGTGAGAGGAGAATCAGAGAGTCCTCCATTAAGTTGATTTTTGAAGACTTTGATGATAGAGAGGAAGTTACTACTGGTGCTCTGCAAACTGCCAAAGTTGAGGCTCTAGACTCCTTCAGATCCAGCAAATGGTGCTTCCATGAGATAAAAAGGCTCCACCTAAAGTGCAGGAAACTTGAAGCAAATAATGCTAACCTTCAAGAAAAAGTTGATTCCTTTCTTAAAGAGGGCACTTCTAACACCCCTACTGCAGACATTCATGAAAGAATGGATAAAGTTGATAAAACTCTTACTGACATCCTCTAGCATAGCAACAATAGCATGAAGGCATCCAACATCAACCTCAAGGCCTTGGTTAATCTACTAGATAAAGCTATGAAGGAGGACAGTGATCACAAAAATGATCCCTTGGTGGATAGTCGAGGCCCTAGTTCCAGAACCTATGGGAGCAACAAGAAAAAATCCCCTTCTATGAAGAAGAATATTGATGAGCTGAAAAGTGTCATTGGTCAGATGGACAATATCCAGGCCAAAATGGAGAAGACTCTTGATGAAAAAGCAAGGGTTATGTATGCAGATGCTTAGGCTAGATTCGGTGTTGTTTTTTGTATTTTCTACTATCTTTTGGACTAGTGTTTTGTCCCTTATTCCATGATCTATGTAGTCCCTTTTTTGGGTAGTTCATTGTTGTTGCCTCTTTATTGTTGTTGTGATCTTTCCTTCCGATCTTTTGCTGCTAGAATTGTTAAGGGTTTCGGGTCCCTTCAAAACCTATTTTTTCCAGTAATCAAAACATGTATCCTATTTCTAAGAACATGATATTGGAAATGAGCATGCAATAAACAACTCAAACTCAAACTAAAGAAACATTCAAGCTATAAGAAATAAGAATTACTCAATGGTTGTAGGAACAGTCAATAGTTTTGTATCTCTATTGGATGCAGGAACAGTCACTAAACTTCTACAAAAAATCAAAGTACAACTATCATATTTGTTGAAAAGGAAAGAATAGACACTTTCCTGAGTGGGACCCCTCATTCAGCATCCTTCGAGAAAATACTAGCTAGACTTCAAACTTTAGAATCATATTATTGAATCAGCATTGAAAAGTGCATTGCTAGTAAAATGATTAACTTTGATAACTGGTATTAGTCCTTACTTCTTTTCTATTCTATATTATTTCTCTATCTATATCACTTCAGCCGAAGGCCAAAGATATTTTTTTTATAATTGAATTCAACTAACTTCTAACTGACTTATCCACTTAAGGTGGAAAGCTCTTATTACAAATAAAACTCATAACTAACAAAGAGTGGGTAGAGAAAGGCTGGGCCAAATTGACCGAGAAACATTAATGACCATCACACTGGATTTGTAGATCGTAAAGACACTTTTTGCTAGATTCATGCAACACCTTCCCTCATGGAAAATGGATCTTTTAATTTCTCCTTTCATTTCTTTGTGCTTCTGTAACTAAATAGGTCTTTACTAGAACCATTGGGAAGTAGCCTAATGGAGTGTAAATTCACTCCTGGGTCTTTGGGTTCTATAGAAATAACTTCTATTCCTCCAAAAATGGGTTAGCTCGACACATTAAAATTTATCAAATGCTCATTATCCATATTTAGTACATCCATAGCTCATTAAATACAAGAAAATGACATTCCTCATATGGATGCACAAAAGCAAACAGTGATGGCTACAAGAAGATAAAGTCTCAAAGGCACACATCACTTAGCCAAACAACAAGTAGTAGTTATGAAAACTATATCAAGGATTATTATAGTAGATATATATTCCATTATAAACAACTAAGTATCATAGTCCATGAAAAGGTTCTTATAGTTACTACTTAAAGTCTGTTAAAAGTTTGTAAAACCATATGAGTGTTGATAAGATAGTTTAAAACCTACCAAAATTAGGGCTCATCATTTCCCCTCAACCTAAGAATGGCCAGACCCATCAGCCATGGTTGCATTCTCTTTCTTGGATTTCTTTCGCAAATCATCTAGGAATCATTGGCCACATTCTCCTTTTGCAAAGCTCCACTAGAAGGCTTTCATTTCCTCTAACCTCTACCATTTATCAATCTCTAATTCACTGTTGTAGATGTTGTTCATCCCTCACATTGCTAATAATGGCCATAGGAGAATTGGCAGTTTCTTTACTAGAGGCAACCAATTTTGTTTCATTTCTCTTGCTCTCTCCATAAATAAAGTGGCTCACCTAGTAGCTAGATATAGATTGTTAGGAGAATGAGGATCAGATTTTTGCATCCGTGGTATGAGATCTAACCATCTCATTTGGAAATGATGAGTGGTAGTGTAAAGATCCTGATTCACAATCACATAATATTGAGGAAAATTGGCTTCTCTAAGAGGCTATACTAAGGGTTTGGACCACCCATGAGTCCACAATTTCTTCCAGTCAAAGTAAATTCGCCTACCCTTGGAGGACTCTCCCCGAATTTCAAGAGGACTAGTAGCTTCTTCATACTTATAAATATCAAATTATTCTCCCCTACTGATCTCATATTTAATCTAGGAAGCTAACATGTCAAAATGTGGATATCCCCGATGTAGAGGAGAGAATTCCAATTCACATCATCAGAGACCACCATGTTGTGAAGATAAAATTTACATAGGAGGTGCCTCAAATATTGAGGAGACTCCTTGTATGCTTCATAAAATTCATGGGGTGTTTTCAAAGAAGGGTTTTTCCCTTGCCAAATTCTAAGTAATTCAAAATCAAATACAATACCTTCAAGTAAAGTGCATAAACTGGAGGACTCCTACACTGGACAATTTTAGGAACTAGTTGCACTATTTCATTGAGAGTTACCTTGAGTTTTGAAATCTCTATATCTTTGTTGTTAATAATTCATTTTAACCTCTCAATATGAAGCTCATATGTGGCACTTTGATCCCACATTTGTTTTATATAAGAAACCATCCCTGCAACAAAGTCTATGAGATGTTCAGGTGGTCAATGCAGTGTTAGGATTAAGTAATACTAAGAGGGGGGGTGAATAAGTATTACAACACTTTAAATTAAACTTCAACTAATTAAAAATAAACCATATCAATGCTAAAATTAAAAGAACATAAACACACAACACATAACTCATAACACCATTATTTATTCTTGAGGAAACCCTGGCCAAGGGAAAATCTTGGTGGGGATGGTACCCACAACTTATGAACTAAAATATAGTATCCATGTTAGGAGATCTAACCCTGTTAGGAGCTGAGTATTATATAGTACATTTCCTTGTTAGAGGAATAAAAAACCCTATTAGGGGTATACAAAAACCTTGTTAAAGGTGGTGAGCTTACAACTCTTACAATTAAAATACTGTCACAAAAGTGTTCTTCAAAAAGTGAACTCCACAAGCATTTGCTTGTTAGATAACTAAGAGGGGGGGCGAATCAGTTAAATTAGTTATCTTATAGTCCCAAACTCTCAGATGTACTTATTCAAACTTTTTCAACAAATTAAGAAACTCAGTAAGATAAAATATATATTTGTCTGTTCATTTATTGAATACCAATTATAACCAAAATTATCTTTTACTGATTAATTCAATATGCAATATGTGAATTATGATAGTAAAACAATCATAACTAATAACACATAACACAATGATTTAACGTGGAAACCTTGCTAAGGGAAAAACCACCTAGGACCTTTAATCCAAAAATTTCACTCTTATGAAGTGAGCTTGGTTAAGAGCCAACCCTGTTAAAGGTTACAAAACACACTGTTAGGTGTGAGTGACCTTGTTAGAGGATTTATCACTAACGGTTAACTTTTTGCCAGAATTCACTATGGGGTCAACAAGATAACAATTAACATTCCTTGAATGTCATATGGAAATACAATAAGTATGTTAAGTCCACTCAGTTAAGATATTTTTCTATAATAATAGTTAAACTAGTACAGTAGTGATCTGATTCAAATACAACTCAATTTGCAAGTATCCAAATCTAAGCTAAGCTCATAAAACTCTTATGATCAATAAGCAATTCACTTCATCAATTTACCCAACTTACTGTACTTGGTGTATAGTTCTCTGACACTCAGTTATGCCTATAGCTCAGTTCTGTCTGTAACCAATTTGATTAGGAATGCATGAAAAATGTCTTCACACAAAATCTTTTGCAATCTCTATTCATCTGACATAATTCAACAATGAAGTATATGTCTCTTATATAGACGTGTAAACCATTTTCATATCAGCCATTAGATTTTACCTATTAATCTCATTCATCCATTTCTGCCGCTTAAGCCTTCCTTGACAGATGTGTCAATAACATGTTTCAATACCTTCCCTTATATCTTCTCTAAATTTTGTCAGTCGTAGATCTTGTAACAAACTACATTTGTTACCTCGAAATCATAGGCAATTTCCAACTTAGCAATTTTACTCGGTTGTTATAACATTTAATGTTTTCATCCATACTTGGTTAATACTGAGTCCTTCAGAGATAACTAACTTGATTATTACTATTGCTTGGTATACACAATACAGACTCAGTGTATACATAAATCTTCAATTACCAACCACATTAACTTGTTCAATTTTGATCTCTTCTTCATAATAGAATAATGAAACATGCTCAAGTCAACAATATAATGCCATAGACTCATTATTAAGTTACCAAATGTATACCTTATTCTTATTTGTCATATCCATCTTTTCCTTATGTAGATATCTCATTTCTTCACCATTTCTTTCTTGTACAGATGTTCAAATATTTGTAACTATCATGATAAGTATAGTCAAGACTAGTTGACATTAATGAAAACATATTGACTAATTTAATCATCTTACATATCACTTTTATAGCTTGGTGATCTCTAATCACTATCTCTTTTGTTCATCAAAATATTCAATCAGTTGTAGGTCATCAATCTCTCCCTTTGGCATTGATGGCAACACAAACAATATGAAATATGTCATACCATACCAAACATTTATTAGACAATATATGGATAAATGGTGTAACTTAGTAAGCTCTCCCTAGGTTGATATTTAATAGGTTTAATCACTATAGACAACATTCCATGCATACTCTCCATGTGGATTTGATCTTCTTCAGCTCTCTGATTCTTTCTTTCCTTGGAGTGGATAGATGTTAAACTTTCTCTCCCTTTCTTTGTGTTCTCTCTAACAAATATTTCATATGAAGTCTTTCTCTCCCTTTGACAACAATGCCAAAAGAAAATATACAGCTTTGCAGTAGCCAAGTAATTCTTTGTTGTTCGGTCCAGATCAAGTACCTTCATGTACTCATATACAATTCTTTGTTTTAGCTTCTTCAAACCTTTCACAACCTTAGAAATCCTAAAGTGTGAGCTGTATGCATCAACGTGAATGTTTTTCTGATAAAGTATAGGTTGATGCAACCTCCTGATCACCTCAATGATAGATAGACAGGAGATAGACCCCTAGTCTAGTCCTCAAGTACTCAAAAGTGTCCTTTAGTAAGGGCTTGGTAAATATGTCAACAAGTTATTCTTTAGATTTCAAAAATTTTAGTTTCACTTGCTTCTCTTGTACTTGTTCCCTCAAATAGTGATACTTAATAAATATATGCTTTGTTTCTGAATGCATCACCGAATTCTTAGAAATATTTATGGCACTTGTGTTGTCACAATATTTAATCACTGGATCAGTGATCACTTCATTCATTCCTTCCAACAATTATTTTATCCATGCAATATTTGAACAATTAGCAGTAGCAACAACATACTCTGCTTCAGTGGTAGACTAAGAAATACATGCTTGTTTCTTGCTTATCCATGTTATAAGTATTTCTCCTAAAAAGAATGATCCATCGGTTGTGCTCTTTCATTCATCAATGTTTCCAACCCAATCTGCATCAGTGTAAACTTAGAGTTCAAAATTGCCTTCCTTTTTGTACCATAATCCATAATCTTCAATTTTATTCAAATATCTCATAATCCTCTTAACTGCAACTATATGTGATTCCTTAGGATTAGCAAAAATCTTGCTACAATCCCAACTGCATGTGCTATATCAGGTCTACTATGTACCACATACATCAGTTTCCCAATCATTAACCTATACAGTTCTAATTTACCTCAGTTGATTCATCATCTTTTGTCAACTTACATCCTATCACCATTAGTGTTTCTACTGGTTGGAATCTTTTGTGCCAAAAGTTTTCAACACTTCCTTGATGTATTTTTACTGTGTGATAAAAATCTCATCATTTTGTTGTATAATTTGCAAACCTAGAAAGAATTTAATCTCTCCAAACATTGGTATTTCAAACTTTTTTCTCATTTCATAAGCAAAAGATTTAAAAATATTATCATGTCCTCCAAATATTATATCATCAACAAAAATTTCAGCAATCAAAATATTGTCATCATTGTCTCCTTTCATGTATAGATTACTATTATGACTTGTCCTCACAAATCCAATACTAATAAGATAAGCATGTAATATTTCATACCATGCTCTTGGTGCTTGTTTTAGTCCATACAAAGCTTTGTGTAATCTACATACCATGTTCTTCTTATTTGGATCAACAAAACCTTAAGGTTATTCTATGTAGACTTCTTCCTCAAGAATTCCATTTAGAAATGTTGATTTCACATCCATTTGATATACTTTGAATCCCTTATGTGCAGCATATGCAAGTAATACTCAAATTCCTTCAAGTCTTTCTACTGGTGCAAAATTTTCACCATAGTCAATTCCTTCTTCTTGTGCATATCCCTTACATACAAGTCTTTCCTTGTTTCTAGTCACATATCCATTCTCATTTAACTTGTTTTTGAAAATCCACTTAGTACCAATTACATTTTTATCACCTGGTCTCTGTACCAATGTCCATGTTTTGTTTTTCTCTATTTGTTCAATTTTGTCATGCCCCATAAAAATTTCACTCTAAAAAACACACCAATTTTTTTATTTTATAGGTTAAGTAAGCTTATGTTTAGAGGCTAACAAAGGACTAAAGTTTGCATGGATCTAATGCACATTCATCCCTAGGTGATGATAACTAGATTTCTTAGGTTCTCTACCATGTGGGTTAACCATACAAGAAAAGGGTTTGGTTCCTGACCTTGTCATCGTTAGAGAAGTAGGTTACCAAAATGAATTATGATTATACTAATACCCTTAATTAGGTCCTACGTCAACATTACACTACGTTAGATCATTAAGATTTATTTATTAAAGCGTATTGTCATTGTAGCATAAGGACCTAATCTACTAAATAATGGCTTTACAATTTCCATTATTTATAATATTAAGTTAAAATTTAACTTAAAATTTCCTGTAATTTTATTCCAAAATTCTCGTACACTCAACCCATTAATGGCTTAAATAAGAACATTCTTGCTGAATAATAATTATACTCATTACTAGTATTTAATGATTAGTATAATTATTACATAACCAGAAAAAGAGTAAATTACTAAATAATAAAATTAATTAATATAAATTATTAAATAATATTTTAATTAATTTAAAAATAATATTAATTAATAAATTAATTTCTTAAATAATATTTATACTAATTAATATTATCAATATTAATTAATATAACTATTAAATAATATAAAATAAATAATAAACTAATTATTTAATAATATTTATATTAATTAATATTATTATTAATTAATATAAATATTAATTAATAATAATAATTTAATAAAAATGAATTTAATAAAAAAAATGGCAAGTGTTTCTTTTAAAAGGGGCCTCGACCCACGCGCCGAAAAGCCCATCCCTATTCTGCTGGGCCCCGTCCTGTCTACTAGGGTGTACCTTGCCTTTGGTAGGGCCATCCTGCTATGGCAGGGCGATACCCTGCGAGTAGGGCCCGCCGACAAGCTAGGAAGGGGGTGTGGGGTCCACGGTACCCCCCCCCCCCCCCCCCCCTTATTAAAATAAAATTTTATATATATATTTTTTAAATAAATTTTTTTTGATTTAAAACAATTTTCTTTCCCTCACTTGTTATTATACTTTTTTTTAATTAATTTAAATTTTTTTTGATTATATATTATTTAATATATAATGAACAACATATTCTTTTTTTTTATAACCAATGCAAGGGATACTTATTTATTTAATATCATTTATTTATTTATTTATTTTTACCCAATAATAATAAAAAAGAGCATGTTATATTTTCTTGAATCTCAAAGCAGGAGTTAATTATTTGTTTATTTATTCTAATATTGTCATCATATCAAGTCATTCACTTTATGAAAGAGTTTTCTTTTTTTTTGTATATCATTTTTGTTTTAGCAAGTTGTCTGTCTTTTCAACTTGGGCTTCTTCGGTGGTGGCCCAGGTGGGTCCCACCCAAGCTGACTCACATAAGGTTTATTGGCCAAGATTTTATTCTCCATCCTTTTGTTCCAAGTGGATGGGGAATAATAATATTAAATGACTGTGGTTTTTAGGAAAATGTATGGGATTTCTCCCATACATTTTCCAGAGACCTGTAGGTGGTCATTTTCACTTTTTGCTTTTGCATTAGTTTGTTCTTTCTCCTTTTTTATTTCTTCTCTACTTGCTTTATTTGATTTCCTTATTTGCTAAGTGTGAAATAGGTTTATTAGATCTAGTCTTTATGCACAAAAAGTAAAAGTGATTTCTCCTAAAATCTAAGTATTTCAACATTGAATTAATCATGCAAACTTTCTATCCAAAACAACTAACTTTTAAGTTTTCAACTACCTTTCTTTAACTTGTTGATAAACATGAATAACTAATTTACAAACTAGTGACTCTATTTGCTAAGAAGATTTTTCTACATAACTGAGAATTCATCTTTACATTATTCATCTCACAATATTAATGACAATACATTATTCTTTCTTCATCCATAAATTTGATCACTCATCTCTACATTGTTCATTTCACAATAACAATAGCACTATCACAATGACTATTTCAAGAAGAAATTCATGAAAACTAAAATTCATTATTAAGAAATTTCATGCTTGAAATACTAACACAATAACAACATTTTGCTTCAACTTGAGCATCAAACCTTATTATTCATAAGGACATAAATCTATCAAAACTACATACATTTCTTCATGATGAAGTTACAACACACTTATCACAAATACAAGGCTTGGAGTGATGACTCCATTACAAATATACAATGAACTCAAGGGGTTCACAAAACTCCCTTACAATAACAACAATATTGAAACACAAGTGATCCAACTCAAATATGAAATATCATCAACTCTTCAAGTTTTCAACTCCAACCATGAAGTCTTCAATGGCTCCAAATTCCTGCAAATAAAAATACATAGGCCAAGGAGTGCTCACCTCCCAACCTAGGCTTCTATGAAGCCACCCCTGAGCTAGGGGAACCATCACAAAAATAAGGAGACAAACAAGAAAACTCACAATAACAACAACATAGAACATAAACCACAAAGAAATCTCCCTTCCAAGGTTATCACAAAGAGTCACAAAATGACTCAAAATAGGGTGAAGGTGGAACCAAATTCAAGAGGAGAAAGCACATCTCATGATGAGAGCTAAGCCATCAATTGGCTTCCTCATCATATATCTTTCACCACAATCACAATCTCAACAAACTCCTTATGACCCCCAATATACAAAAACATAAATAAAGATGGCTACATGGAGCCCATACATCCATGTTTCATCCCTCTCCTATCCAAGGAGAGACTCTACACCCTTGAATATCCCAAAAATTCCCTTCACCCCCAAGGCTACTCTTCCCTCCCAAGGGTGAGTATGGCTTTGAGAACTCCCTCAACAAAACACTACAACACATACAAGAAAACTTCAAGAAACAACAAATGAAACTACACATTTACAATGCTAAGAATTCATGAACAACAACAAGCTCATGATTCTCATAACATCCAAAAGAACTACACTTTCACAACACAAGAAAAATAATACTACAACAAACTTAAGAATCACCAATCCTCCATTATCACAAAATATCAAGCTCTCAACACATACACTACAAGAAAAATAATAACTAAATTTTGCATACAAGAAAATAACATACAAGAGAGCTCTTCCTCTCAACATGAAAAAAAAATAATCAAATGAAGAATATCACCAACCTTGATCCAAGCTATGGAAGAAAGTTGATGAAGAGCTTTTCCACTTTTTCCCAAGTCCTCTCCAAATTGGCAAATCTCTAAATCGAGAGAGTGGGTGTCAAACTCTTCCAAAAGAAGAGTCCCCTCTAAAAAGGCCTCCACACAAACTCCTATGGATAAGATTTCATTCCTATTGGGTGGTCTTCCCTAAGACCCTTACATGGTTTCCAAATTTGGTCTCTTACAAAGGTAAGCTAAAAAGGTGGGATAAGGACTACCTTTTTAGTGGGTGGTGATCTTTCCAAAACTTGGTCCCCAAAACTTGATTTTCGTCCATCTTGGTAAACCAACTTTTGGATGGGTCATTTGGTCAACCAAGGGTTATCCTATGGTGAAGAATGACCCTTACCCTATGGTATATCAAGTGGAGTAACTAAAAATGGTCTAAACACTCCCCTAGGCACCTTTTTAACCCTCCAAAAGTGCATGATAAGTTCAAATTCGAAATTCAAAGATAAGACACTACCTCAAGCTCCCTAACCAAGAGATTTCTCATGGGGATCCTCAAGGGTACTATCCTAGGTTGGTGTTCAACCAATCCCCAAGTGGACATGTCATGGCCACAAGTACACACATGTGTCAAGTGACACAAACAAAAAAAAGACATGTCACAAGCCATGTGGCATATCCACTTGGGCATTCTCACATAAACACATTTACAATTAATAAATAAATCAAATACACTCATGCATCATACTTTTACAAAATAAATACATTACAACAAGGTTTTTGGCTTCTCACTAGAAGCAACCTTGGTTCACGGATTTTCACTTTAGTCTCTGTGATGGTTCCCTGAATTTACCATGGCCTATTTCCCTGCACACTCAAGTCCAATATCAGTAGTCCAAGGAAATAAAACATGTAAATTCATAACATTAGTAATCAAGATAATTCATCTGTCAATTCATAATTCACATGACAATAATTGTTCATCCATAACCTACATTCATCTCATCATGAAATATACAATTCATCACTAAATTAACTAGAAACTTAATCATCACATACACATATAATCTAATTGAAAATTAAATATCCTCATGACATCATAATTCATTAATTAAATAGAATTAAGAACACACATGTAAGTTCCAAACTGATGTCTCAGTAATCATCATCCAAATCATAATATAATGTGCATCAAACTACTAAAGTGATAAAACCACAACATAAAGTATCATTAAAATCCATAGAGCATCAAAATATAATCATAAAATATGTCTATCTTGAATGCAGAACTGAATGACTATAATAGGCTCGGGGTGAGGCCTCACAAATTTCTTCATTCATTACTTTGACCCATTCATCATTCTCAAGTGCATATTTAACATTATTAGGATCAAATTCACAAACTAAACATTTTTTATGTCTTAACTTACTTCTTGTCATCATGCCTTCTTTCTTGTCTCCAATGATTTGGTTCTGTAGATGGTGTCTTCTAACAAATCTTGCTAGTACTTACTCTCTTCTTTTCTCATCATTCGATTTAGGTTCATTTTCTTCCTCGGTAACATCTTCTTGGTTCTCGATTTGCATTTGCTAATTCTTGGTAGCATTTTCATGTCGCTCGGTAGACTCATCCTGTGGCTTGGGTAGATAGTTAGGATGCTCAATATATGTAAACCTATCATAGTCTTCTAGTTCTTTCATGCTTTCTTCATCATTCTTTTCAAAAAACTCATGGACTTTCACATTAGCACTCTCAATCAATTTTTTAGTAGCTTTGTTCAAACATTTGTATGCTTTTTTCTTAGTAAAATATCCTAGAAATATTCCTTCATCACCTTTAGAATCAAATTTACCATTTGTATCATCTTTCAGAATGTAACATCTCCTTCCAAAAATTCTAAAATAACTTACATTTGGTGTATAAACAAACCATAGCTCATAAGGTATCTTATTTATGTCTTTATTTAGCTGAACTCAATTCAATGTGTATACAGAAGTGCTAACAACTTCTCTCCAGTACATTTGTACAATATTTTTCTCAATCATCAGTGTTCTAGCATAGTCAACTATAGATCGGTTCCTTCTTTCTACAATACCATTTTGTTGTGGTGTTCTCAATGCAAAAAATTGTCTTTTAATTCCATACTCATTATAGTAGTTAGTGAATTCATTACAAATAAACTCACCTCCTCTATTATATTTTACACACTTTAAAATTTTCCCGGTTTCCTTTTCAACTTTATCTTTATACCACTTAAACAATTTGGAAGCTTCATATTTCTCTTTTAAAAACATAATGTCATCATCCTAGAGTATTCATCAACAAATAGAATGAAATATTTGTCACCATAATAACTCTGAGTTCTCATAGGACCACATAAGTCAGTATGTACCAACTCCAAAATACCTTTAGAAGAATAGTATTTTCTTTTAAAACTAGATTTAGTCATTTTCCATTTCTAACATTGATTGCACATGACATGGTCAAGCTTAGTTAGACTTGCTAAACCTCTAACTCTTCTCTTTTTTATGATATTAACCATGTTATCAAAATTTACATGAGACGGTCTCTTATGCCACAACCATACATCTTCATTTCTAGCCAAAAAATAAGAAGTTTCAACAGTGTAAAGATAAAATAGATTACCTTTGGATTGTTCACCAATACCGACTAGTTTTTAAGTTCCATCATAGATTTTCACCTTTCTACTTTCAAATACAATTGAGTGACCTGAATTATTTAGTTGTGCCACACTCAATGGGTTATAGTTAAGTCCTTTCACCCAATATGCATTCTCACATCTAATCTTATTATTCAATAAGATAGATCATTTTCCTTTTATTAGACAAGGTGTATCCTTTACCATTTTAAGTGATCCTCCATTGTAATGTTCAAGGTATTCAAATTTATCCTCATCACCAGTCATATGATGTGTACATCCACTATCAATAATCCATGTATCATTCTTGCTAACTTTAGATATAAGTGTTGTTTCTACATACCTTTCTTCTTCTTCTGAATCATCTTTCATTGAAACAAATACCACTTCAACTTCATCATTAGTATCAGTGTCGGTGTCCTTATCATCATCATCAACAAGGTAACATTTCATTTTTCCTTTATCTTTGTATTCTCATTTGTTTCTTATGTCATAGTGTAGGTTTCCTTTGTTATCTCAGTTATCTCTTCTACCAAACTTTCCATCACCAGATCGGTTGTTGTCTTTATCTTCTTCTTTCTTGTTAGGACATGTAGCAGTAATGTGGCCAATCTCTTTACAATTAAAACATACTAAATGTAACTTTCCTTTATACCTTCCTTCCTTTACCTTTCTAAAGTCTTCTAGCCATAAGTTCTTAAAGCTCATCAAGGTCATGTTCACTGTCATAGTCACTTTCATTTCTTATGTTATGCTTACTACTAGAATTACCAATCTTCAGGGATAACATAAATGCAGACTTAACATTTGGTACAATACTATTGTCATAGTTATTCAGCTAAAAAGTAGTCAACTTTCCAATTAGACTATCAAGTATAAGAGTACTACTAGGCGCAGATCTCATTTCATGAATAGAAGATATTCTACTAGCATAGATAGGCAACAAGGTTCTTACTATTTTACTTACAATAGTTTCTTCAGAAATAGTACCGCCTGCTCCTCGGATAGCATTGATCACCTCTTTGATTCGGTTAGAGTATTGTGTGATGTTCTCACCTTCTTTCATCTTCATATCATCAAATCTACCTCTTAAAATTTCAGCTCTGGCCCTCATTACATTTACATCTCCACCATGAACTAGTGCAAGTTTATCCCACATTTCCTGTGATGTAGTGCATGCTTTGATATTTTCAAATTCTACATCAGATAGAGTAGCATCAATCTCTATCATTATTATATTAAGTTCATATATGTCTCTTAGCTGATCAACTGTCAAAGGTCCAACAGTCGGTTGTATGTAGCCATTGTCTAGGAGTGAGATAGAAGATTCTCCAATATATATGCGCAGCCTCATCTTGCTTTTCCATGTTGAGAATTTATCTTTGTTAAGCTTAGGCACTTCCCTTTTATACATCTTGTGATCATTTTGCTCAAGTCCTTGAAACTTTCCTCCAAGCAACCAATAGGCTCTAATACCAATTGTTAGATAACTGAGAGGGGGGTGAATTAGTTAAATCAGCTACCCTACAGTCCCAAACTCTCAAATGTACTTATTCAAACTTTTTCAACAAATTAAGCAACTTGGTAAGATAAAATATCTATCTGTCTATTCATTTACCGAATACTAGTTATAACCAAAACTGTCTTTTACCAATTAATCCTATATGCAATATGTAAAGTATGATAGAAAAATAATCATAACAAATAACACATAACACAATGATTTAATGTGGAAACTGACCTGCTAAGGGAAAAATCACCTAGGACCAATAACCCAAAAATTTCCCTCTTCTGAAGTGAGCTCAGTTAAGAGTAAACCCTGTTAAAGGTTACAAAACACACTGTTAGGTGTGACCTTGTTAGAGGATTTATCACTAATAGTTAACTTTTGACCAGCATTCACTATGGGGTCAACAAGATAACAATTAACATTTCTTGAATGTCATATGGAAATACAATAAGACTATTAAGTCCACTCAGTTAAGAGATTTTTCTATAACAATGGTTAAACTAGTACAGTAGTGATCTGATTCAAATACAACTCAATTTGCAAGTATTCAAATCTATGCTAAGCTCATAAAACTCTTCTGATCAATAAGCAATTCACTTCATCAATTTCCCCAACTTATTATACTTGGTGTATAGTTCTCTGACGCTCGGTTATGCCTGCAACTCGGCTCTATCTGTAACCAGTTTGATTAGGAATGCATGAAAAATGTCTTCACATGAAATCTTCTACAATCTCTATTCATCTAACATAATTCAACAATGAAGTATATGTCTCTTATATAGACATGTAAACCATTTTCATATCAACCATTAGATTTTGCCTCTTAATCTCATTCATCCATTTTTTCCGCTTAAACCTTCCTCGGTAGATGTGTCAATAACACGTTTCAATCTCTTCCCTTAGATCTTCTCTGAATTTTTTTAGTCATGGATCTTGTAACAAACTTCATCTATTACCTTGAAATCATACACAATTTCTAGCTCAACAATTTCAGTAAGCTATTATAACATTTAATTTTTTCATCCATACTCGGTTAATACTAAATGCATCAGTGATAACTAACTCGATTATTACTATCACTTGGTATACACAAGATTAACTTGGTGTATACAGAAATCTTCAATTATTGACCACATTAACTTGTTCAATTCTAATCTTTTCTTCATAATAGAATGATGTAACATGCTCAAGTCAACAATATAATGACATAGACTCATCAATAAGTTACCCAATGTATACTTTATCCTTATCTGTCATATCCATCTTTTCCTTATGTAGATATCTCATTTCTTCACCATTTCTTTCTTTTATATATTTTCAAATGTTTGTAACTATCATGATAAGTATAGTCAATACTAGTTGACATCAATGATAATATATTAACTGATTTAATCATCTTACATGTCACTTTGATAGCTTGGTGATCTCTATTCACTATCTCTTCTATTCATCAAGATATTCAATTAGTTGTAGGTCATCACTACTATGCTTTGATAGTTCTAGTTATAGCGTTGTCAATCTCAGATCTCTCATCTACTATTCACATCCATCAAATCATCCTCTCATATGTTCTATTTGCTTCCACAAAACACTCTATACTTATACTAATTTTGTCATCCATTTAGCTTCCAAATACAATACAAAACATAATAAATAATTATGCAAATGATAAATACTGAGTCAATGATCTTATATTACCAAAGTGTCGGCAATATAGAACTTTCATCTGACTTAGCATGTTACCCTTCCATCTGATCTTCCCTTAATCATTGCAACTGTTCATATACCCCATTTCACTGATTCTCTGTCTTCACATACCTTCACAACACTAAAATGTATGCGACCTTAACTAAAGGTCCTACATATCCCATACTATCTTCCTATAACTTTGCAAGCCATAATACATTATATACCATCTTCGCTGACCAAAACTGTACTATGGAATACTGTTATTCTGATTTTGTACTTAGTCATTTTCATGATTGAGTTTGCAATACATGTTCTCACTTCATGTGCTCACAAAAAATAAGTGTTTCCATAAATGACAACCCTTAAGTGATCCATAGTGCTCCCAAACATCACTTTCCAACAATCTCTCCCTTTGGCATTGATGGTAACACTTAGTGAAAAATGACTAAGTGTCAAAACACTATCTTCCTTCTACTCTCTCTCTCTCTCTCTCTCTCTCTCTCTCTCTCTCTCTCTCACACACACACACACACACACACACATATATATATATTTACAATTTTCTCTTCCTTTTCATTCTCTTTATTTTTCTCTTCTCATCCTCTCATTCTCTTTTTCTCATTTTTCTCTTCTCTTCCTCTCCCTTTGACATAAATGGAAAAGGTACTTACAAAACTTAAAAATTTCAAAATCTTAAGCACAAAAGACTTAGTACTTACTCACCAGATTCAGAATGTCTTGGAAAGAGTTTTCCAAGGTCTTCACTTCATCAACCTATGACTTAATTAGAAGTTCACTGACATGGATCAGTCCATTCAGTGCATAAGATATTGTTTCTACTGCCTTCAGCTCAGTGGGTATAGCTTTTTTAATTGGTCCTTCTATTTTCTCCATCTCTGTGAGATGAGCTTCAAGAATTGATAGCTTAGGAGTGGTTAAACTCTTTAGCAAACCAAATCTTTCCACTACTCTCCCTTTCTCTGTATTCAAAACACTTATCTTATCCAAAATCTTGGATGTTTGTTTGTCCATTTCCACCACAAATTGTGAAGAGGTTTCACAACTGTCCATTAAGCTATCTAATATAGCTCTATCTTTGGCTATGATGTCTTCAATATTCTTAACATGTCTGATAGGATTTATGCAATAGCTGTATATCTTCCTTCTTTGTGCCACACAACTCTTAGCCTTAATTGTAGTTGCTTTCAGAATATTCAAGTCCCATGAGATGGATTGACAAGAATCTCCTTTCATCCTTATCTTCTACAATCTTCATCAATGACTGAAAATGACCGTCAAAGTTGTCCAGTGCCAAGTTTAAATTTTCTACATCATCCTTTCCTCAAAAAATAAGAGGTGTAGGGAGTATTTTATTGACTGTCTCCACTGCCCTAGTGATCACCTTTACCTTCTTGTCCCCTTTTTGTATTGACCTTTCCTTTTCCTTAGCAAAATCCATGAAGGATAACCTCATGAGTTCATCCTCATCCATGCTTTCCACATCTGTGCTCCCTGGTTTGGCCATACTTTCCAACAATAAAGTGGAGGATGTATCTGGTTCTTTTTTTAGTTCAGTTCTTACTACTTCTTCTACTACTGTTTCTTCTTCCAGTCATTCTTCTTGCTATTTCTCTTTCTCCTATTCTTTTTCTTCCTTTGTTTGTTCTTCCTCTTTCTATCCTTCTTATTCTACTATCATTGCATTGTCTAGATTATCTTGAAATGGGTCACTTGTATCAAGTGAAGTGTCTAATTATATAGGCATACCAAAAATGAAGAAGTCTAGTTGCTTGTCAACTTCACTAGCTTTCTCACTCTCTTCTGTTGTCTTGGAACTTTCTCCCATTCCTAATGGTGTAGGTTTGGTAACCTTGGGAGGTGAAGTATTCTTAGGCATGCCGCACATAAGAATTTGGTCCATTTTCTTTTGTGTATCTTCTATTACCTCATCATACTTTCTTTCTATTATCTTCACCAATCTAGCCTTAGTCCTCAATAAAGGTTTCAACTCTTTGATGATCTTCTCCCTCTCTTTTATAGAGACTACATCTAACATGTCTTCAATAGCCTTCTTTCTTATATTCTCATCTTCAGACTGTGCTAACTATTTTCTTATTTCTAACTTTCTATACAAATCCTTAGGAATGCTTCCTTCTATTTCTAGAAAATTATTCTTAAAAATTAACAAGTGCTCAATTGTTGTGTCCTCAATTATTGCTTGATTATCTAAATCATACCTTTCATAGTATCTGTTTACTATTTTTGGATTTCCATCTCTTATCACTCTCTTTTGTAACATTTGAATATCTAACTTCCACAGATCTTGTGCCCTCTTCTGTACTTCTTTTTCTTCTTTCTTCTTTTCCTCTATTTCTACCTTTTGATTCTTAGGGTTGCTTGGTTTGGTAGATCTTCTAGGTGTGTTCATAGATGCAACCTCTTGTGCAATCTTCTCAAAAGTGACTGATAAATCTATCACACTAGGAGTAGAACTTTCTATCTTTTCTACTTCAGAAAGAGGAGGTGCTTCAATTGCCATGCTGGAAGATCCTTCTGTCATCTTTGTCCTTAGTTTCTTTAGATGCTCTCTAGTTATTCCTAGCTTTGTAGTAATGTCCTCAACTATTTTTTCAATCTTTCTCTTCCTTGTCCCTTTATCTTGTTCTTCTCTAACTTTTTCTGACTTTTCCTAGTATGTTCCCCATCTCTCTTTAGATGTGTCTACCTTAGCTGCTAGTACATGTTCAACTTGCATTGTTAGTACCTTAGAACTGATCTCATACCCCATAGGGCAACACCATTTCTTCCTTGGTTCAATTGCCTCAAAGCATACACAGTCAGTTTCAACCATGAAATAGATTGTGTCTTTTTATTTCTCAACTATCTCCTTAGGTATCCTGTATCTTTCCTTCATTTTCCTCTAAATAATTTTTGTCATAGCAAATAGTCAACCATCTACCCAATTTTTGTTTTGTCTTTGGTAGCTTTCAGAGATTTGTATACAAGTAGGTATATTGTCCTTCCATGCTTTAGGGTGCATTCCAAGGAATTTATGCTCAATGTAGATGTACATTTGAACTAGAAATGAACCAAACCTAAATGCCTTTGACTTATCTTTCTTGATAATTTTCACATTCTCTAAGAACTATTGTACTAGGATTTTGCATAAGTTATATCTTTTGTTTTCTCTAACCATCCTATAGGCCATCATAACTATTCCTGCTAATATAGAATTAAGTCTATTGTTGTAAAGCAACTTGTAACCTAGTAGCATTGCTACCAATCTCACATCTTATTGAAATATATCATTCACTGTCATCGCTCTCTTATCCCACTTATGGGTTAGGGTTTCTGCTTATTTTTTGATATTCTTACAGCTACTAGGATGGCTTCAATATTGTCTAATCTAGTTATCTCATGTATCATCTAGCCACATATCTTAATGGGTTTCTCTCCTATCCAAATAAATTGGTCATGAATTACAATTAGAATGATCTTGAACTATTCAATTTCGCTAAACTCGGTTAGAAGGGTTAACTTAATAATGGACTGGTCTTCCAAATTTTTGAACTCTTCTACCATCTTTCCATCTAATTCTATCATTCCATCTATTTCCCTATAGATATCTACATCCCCAATAGTATCATATTTGCAGTGGATGTATGCCCTAATGTCCTCAATGTGTAACACATCGTAAGGGGTTTGAAAAAATGCTCCTTCTGGATCATCCTCACAAGACTTTAATGGGTGCTTCTTGAACTTATACTTCAGTCTATCAACAACATCAAATATTACAGTTGCATCCATATCTTCTTGAATAGTATAAAGTCTAAATACCTTTAATACACTGAAATCCAGAACCTTGCTTCAAATGATCACGTGATATATTTGCTAGATGGTTGTAGTGCTTCTCAAATCCATTCTCCTTGGTCACTGATAATCAAATGGTACAAAAATGATATGCTTCAAGGCATTTTGTCCATCATGATTTGAGTGAATGCATTAATCATAGGTAGCTCAACTTTTCATGTTGTCCAGTTAACACAAATCTTTCAAACATGGAATATGAATCTCCAAGTGCTACGATCACAAACATAAACTCCACAGTGTTTGTACACACCATATCTAAGCTCGCATGAGCTTATTCCACACAAACAGGGGCTAGATATATTCTGATGTCTTCATCCAATGCTCCCCCTAAGGCCATGTGGCCTTCTAGGTCGATGTAGCAATGAAATCATCATGCGAAGACATAGTAGCATCTACTGTCTATCCCTGAACCAATGCCTTATTGAAATCCTTTATCTTCCATATCTTCTCATCCTATTCATTTTTTGATTTCTTGAAATGATTCTCGAGCTCATCTATATACTCATTAAGACTTTTACCATAGTCACCAACATTCTTCCTTATAACCATAGGTGGTGGTCCTCTTCTATTGTTTGTTCCATTATACCTACAAAAGCTCACTATGTGTCCTAGGTTGTTGCATTTGTAACATGTAGGTGGTCTCCTTCTATCCTGATTTACCTGCATCTTATAATACCTTGCAGTATACCCAAATTTATTGCATTTTTGGCATGTGATTTTAGCTCTTGACTCTTCTATGATATAATCTTATTTATATCTAGACTTATTAGTTTTTCTACATTCTACTTTCTTACGTCCATATGCATAACAGTTATGACAATAACCAAAAAAGGATTTGAAAGAACTGTTACCTCTACAATCTCTTTTCATGTTTCCAACTTTGTTGCATCCAAAGCATCTACCTCTGAAAGGTTTGATCTGATCTCTAGGTCTCTCAAGAGTACGTCTTTTTTTAGTCTTTTCTTTATGTGTTTCTTCATTAGTCTTAGAATATTCACCTTTATTGAATATGATTCCATGCATGTCTCCTTTAGGTTTCTATCTCTCTCTTTGCTCATCAATTTAATCACTTCTCATGCGTAACTTCTCAATATGCAATTTAGATTGGGCAAGTTCACCTTTTATGATCTAATTGTAATTCTCCAATTCTTGTCATTTGTCCTTGTAGTGGTCAAGTTCAATCTTCATTTTTCCTATTTGCACATTTTCTTCTTTTAGTGTCTCTTCAACTTTGTGTCTTGCATCCTTTTCATGTTGAATTTCTTTAATCATCAGAAGATTGATTTGTTCTTTTTCCTATTCTAGCTTCTTTACTTGATATGATGTATCATTGTTTGAATCCTCTTTGATCTTATCCATAAGGTCTTGTTTCTGACTTCTTGAAATTTCAAGCTATTCCTTTAGTTTCTTGATGAAACCTTCTGCTCTTCTTAATTTGAATTTCAATTCGCCATTCTCATCCTTTTCTTTGTCCAGTTCATCAAGTGCTACTTCAAATTTCTCTTGCAAACTTTCTAAATCCATTCTAATCTTCGTTAAGCTATTAAGCTTTCTCTCCAAGGGTCAATAGCTCTGATACCAATTGTTAGGATTAAGTAATACTGAGAGGGGGGTGAATCAATATTACAACACTTTAAATTAAACTTCAACCAATTACAAATAAACCATATCAATGTTGAAATGAAAATACATAAACACACAACACATAACTCATAACACCATTATTTATTCTCAAGGAAACCCTGGCCAAGGGAAAACCTCAGTGGGGATGCTACCCACAACTTATGCACTAAAACATAGTATCCCTATTAGGAGATCTAGCCCTTTTAGGAGATAAGTATTACATAGTATATTTCCTTGTTAGAGGAATACAAAACACTATTAGGGGTATAAAAAAAACCATGTTAGAGGTGGTGAGCTTTCAACTCTTATAATTAAAATACTGTCACAAAAGTGTTCTTCAAAAAGTGAACTGCACAAGCATCTTCTATGCTTTGATAGTTCTATTTATAGCTCTATCAATATCAGATCTCGCATCTACTATTCTCATCCATCAAATCATCCTCTCATATATTCTATTCGCTTCCACAAAACACTCTATACTTATACTAATTTTGTCATCCAGTCAGCTTCCAAATACAATACAAAACATAATAAATAATTATGAAAATGATAAATACTGAGTCTGAGATCTTATACTACCAAAGTTTCAGCAATATACAACTTTCATCTGACTTAGCATGTTACCTTCCATCTAATCTTCCCTCAATCATCACGACTATTCATATACCCTATTTCATTGATTCTTTGTCTTCACATACCTTCACAACACTGTATCTTACTGATATCAATACTAAACCATATGCGACCTTAACTGAAGGTCCTACATATCCTATACTATCTTCCTATAACTTTGCAAGCCATAATACATTATATACCATCTTCATTGAGCAACACTATACTGTAGAATGTTATTATTCTGATTCTGTACTTAGTCATTTTCATGATTGAGTTTCCAATACATGTTCTCACTTCATGCACTCACAAAAACATAAGTGTTACCATAAATGACAACCCTTAATTGATCCATAGTTCTCCCAAACATCACTTGCCAACATGCGGAGATGGCACAATTGGTGGCATTAATATAGAAATAGGTGGTACTTCCCTTAAAATTTCCACTTCCTCAATTTTATCATATACATCTCTTACTTCTTGTCCCTCCTCCTCAATCCACATAGCTTCTTCCTGCAATTTCTCCATAGTGTCTACTAACTCCCCCAACCCAATTTCTTCTGCAGCTACGTTGTAGGAGAAGAGTCTACAACATCTTCAAGTGCATATGTAAGACTAGTAAGATGTAGTGGTAAAGTGGGAATACTAGATAGATGAGGTGATTGTGGATGAATGAGATGGAATAGGTGGACATGAATCAATATTAAAAATAAGAGGAGTAGCCAACTGTCCCTATAATCTACTATTTTTCCATGTAGGAGTAGGGATGGGTGTTGCTTTATTTTGGGCTTTGGCTATAGGAGAAGAACTTTCACTGGAATGACTCCTCTTAAGATGTTTAGAAATAAATTTTGGTGTGTCTAACTAATAAATTTGAGCTAGAGACTTCCCTTTGTCTTTTTTTGAAGAAACCCTAGGGTTTGGTTGAGAAATTTTAGACATTCTTTCAAACAAGGGAACATTATCCTTAGAATCATCTAAGGCATATGATTTAGGGGAAGAAATATCAAGAGGTGCAGTTGTGGAGGCTTTGGTTGTTTTTGAATGACGCTTATTGGTAAGAGGCTTTCCTATGGGTCCAACATCCCATACTTCTAACCTAAATAGGTCCTGAGACTAACAATTTTTTCCAATGGCATAGGAGAATAGTCTCTTACAGACCTTTCTATTGTAATCACCAAAAATTAGGCTAATAGAACGTAATGCCCTATTTTCCCTAATTCAGAATAATCTCTTGATTATGTTAATTTGATCCTTGATTGTTAACACAATTTAATAAATTTGATAAAATCAATAAACTTCATAAATCAAGCATTTAATCATCAATAATTGATCAAAAATTACATTTATTACCTCTAAGCCTAATTAATTAAATCATTCCCATTAAATACATGGCTAGAGTAGTTAATTAAAACAAAGTAATAAAAGGCTAAAAAAAAACTCACCTCTCAAGGGACATCAAAGAAAAATTCAACCAATGAGAGGAGAGTCACATTGATCACTCACATGAATCAAGCCTAGAGGCATCTCAACCTCTCTTCCTAGGATGCATCTCAATCGTTCAATTCGATAGAGTTCTATAAAAGAAGGATTTTTAAACCTCAAAAGGATATTTAATTGCATTTAAATCTACATGTTGCACATTTGAATTCTTATCTAATTAGAGAACATTTCATTTTCATAGGATAATTGTGAAGGAATTAATGGATTTCTTAGTTCATGGTTTTTAGCTTTTATAGATTAAAATCTCTCATTCTAGCATTATATTATCAATGTTTAGAGTCTAAGGCTGAGACAAATTTTGGCTTTAGACATACTATTGTTAGTTAGAGAGAAATAATACATTTTTGTTAATATTCTTAATTCTTTATATGTTAATTTTCTAACAAGCTAAGGTCTTATTGAAGTGTTGTGTTGCAGGCTAGCAAGTACCACAAAATACACACACATCTATGAGAAATTTAATTAGGCAATGATGAGAAACAAAATTGAACTGACCCTTTCAATATATAGAGGCATTATTGAGAAGTAAGTTGTAAAGGAAATTAGGGACATTGACTATCTGCCCATGATGCATATGAGACAACAACTTAAAATGATGGGAATGGAGGATTGAAAACCTTCCTTTGCATGTCAAATACTTGATAACATAGGTGGCCTTCAAAACCCATTCCTTTGGTAAGCTTAGTCATTGAGCACCCTATTTGGTTATGCTTAATGTAGGGTCATTAGGTCGAGTGAATTCAGCTTGAGAAGTTCATGCATCCTTTGTTTGCGGAAACAATTCACTGGTTTGAGGTAACCCAGTACTTCAGAAATCCATTCCTCTATAGAAATGACCTTGAGACCTTTTACCTTGACCTTTCCATTCTAAAAATTTCTTGTGAATTCCTCTTCCACTTGCTCATCAAATGTAGTGAGCTTCATGAAATAATCAAGCCAGCCACATTTTTGAAATGCAGGCAAATTCTGGGCATCCTACAACCAAATGCGATGGTTTGACAGCTCATGCCTAACAGGTTGTCCTCCAATTGTTAACTTTGGTTATAGTTGTGAAAATCAACACACTTTACCAACACTCTACAAAAAATCAACCTCTTTCCTTTCTTACTAAAATTCCTGCAATGTTAACCACTTCCCTTTCCTCCCCTCAACTAAACTGTTAAACTATTGTCTCAAGAACTGCTAGAGATGTAGAAATCGGCTCATCAATTCAAACTTCAAAGTTTCAGACAAGTTTAGGAAGGAATGTAAGGTGTAATGGGTTTTAAGTGCAAAAGATACAACTAGAAAGCAAGTGAATCAGATGAAAAATCTTAAGTACTAATAGAAAGGACAGTTTGTTAACTCTATTTGAGTAGCTGGCGGTGGAAATAGATAGACATAGCAATTCATGCATGTGAAAAAGACTGAAAATTTGCAACCATATTCAAAATATAAATGTATTTTCTTTAATTAACTCATCAATGCAACTAAATAGAATAATTAACCACTTGAGATTATGTGGAGCGTACCTAGCATAATGAATACTTAAACAATTGATGTGATCACTCCCTCTTCGTTACAAATTATTCAAAGGACATGCTGGAGAAAAAGATGAATGATGGATAGATGAGATGGAAGAAAAAGAATATAGTACAGATGGCACATGGGTGTGTGTAACATAATGAGACCCACTAAGTGAGTCTTTTATTATGAAGGCCAGTGTATTATAATGCAACACTTAGAGAATTGAGCCGAGACTCAATCCTTTTGGCTATAGGATGTACACCTTGCTGATCAAACTAGAATTTCTTTAAGAATTCTTCCTTTTCAATGGGTTTAAGATGGGGTTTCAGTCAATTCCCATTGACCATCAATCTGAACCTAACATCATCTATTGTACGCAACTGTATGACACCATTTTCAAATACTTCTACAATCTCATAAGGACCCAACCATCTAGTTTGCAACTTTCCCAAATTTTCCTTATATCCAAAGTCATATAATAGAGCCCAGTCTCCTACAGAAAACTTCTTTTCCTTTATATACCGGTCATTCCATTTAATACGTTGATTCCAAATCAACTCTATGTACTACATGGCATCTTTTCCAAGCTCATCCAAGGCATTGAGTTGCATGACTCTTTCTCTCTTTGTTGTGGTTAGATCTAGATTGAGTTCCAATGCTATCCCAAGAGTCTTGTATTCAAACTCTATAGGCATTATAGTCTTCTTTCCATACACCATCTCAAAAGGTGTGTAACCTATGGTAGTTTTCCAAGTGGTCCTATAAGCCCAAATAGCTTATAACAGTCTTGCATCCCAATCCTTCTTATGTAGGTTCACTTTTTTTTTATCAAAATTGACTCAATATCCCTATTGGTGATCTCTGCTAGGCCATCATCTTGAGGGTGATATGGGGTTGAATTCCTATTCCTAAGATTATGTTCATTAATCAAAGTTGCTATTAGGGTAGAAGTGAACTAAAACCCTTGGTTTGTTACAATCTCTCTAGGAACTCCAAATCTGGTGAAAGTTTCCTCATAAAGGAATTCTGCATCTTTATTATCCCTAGCATGCTTCATAGGCTTTACTTAAATCCACTTGGTTACATAATCAGTACAAATAAGGATACATAACTTACCATTTGATGGAGGATCAATTAGGCCTACAAAGTCTAGGCCCTATTTTACAAAAGGGGTAACTACCACTTGAAGATACAAAGGCATCTCATCTGATCTAGTTGGTCTCCCCATCCTCTTGCACCTATCACATTTATTTGTGTACTTGGATGCATCCTTGTGGAGTCCATAAGGCTCATCATGTAAGGCATGCAATATATCATAAGTTTCCTCCTCCCTCACACATATCCTCATTAGTTGGTTTGGACCTATATAAAACATTCAATCTATAATCCAAGAGAAGTTAAAACTCTTTTCAAGCATAAGTTTTTTCTCCTTTTCTGAGAAATGATGAGGAGTCCTTCCTACAACTAAGTAATTAGCTATATCTACATACCATGGATGGATAACTTTTATTGCAAATAAATACTCATTAAGGAATGAATCTTCTATATTTGTAGAATTATCTTGCCTTTTCAATCTAGATAAGAAATCAAAAACCATGTTGGCTTTAGCTAGTTTATCCACAATGGTAATGTCAAATTCCTACATCAACAACAACCACTTGGCTAGCCTTCCTATTATAGAAGTTTTAATCATGAGGTACTTGATTTTTGCATGATCAATATGGACAAATATATTATAACCTAAAATGTAATGCCTATATTTATTAAGTGCATAAATGATTGCCAACATATCTTTCTCTATGATAGTATAGTTGAATTCAACCCCGTGCAAATTTTTGCTAACATAGTAGATGACATGCTTAGTTGACCCATCTTTTTGTCCCAAAACAACACCAACATCATAATTTTATGCATCTATGTGAATGTGGAATGAAAGTGACCAATTGGCCCTTTCAAAATAGGTTCTTGTGTGAGGGCTATTTAAAGTGCAAGAAATACCTTCTCACATTGTTTTGTCCATTCAAATTCTACATCTTTCTTCAATAGAACATATAAAGGCCTCACTATTTGATTGAAATCATTAATGAATCTCTTGTAGTATCCAGCATGACCAAGGAAACTCCTTAGGTCCTTTTATTTAGAAGGAAATTAGAAGGAAAGGGTAAACTAGAGATAACTTCAACCTTAGAAGGATCCACTTGTATTCCTATAGCAAAGATATAATGTATGAGCACTATTCCCTCTTGCATCATCATGAAACACTTCTGAATATTAAGTGAAAGACTATGATCTTTGCACCTTTGGATTACTTTCTCCAAGTTATCCTTATCTTATTCAAAAGTTGCACCATACATAGTGAAGTCATCCATATAAATTTCCATGCAGTCATATGAGATGTCAGAAAGGATACTAACATAGCTCTTTGGAAGGTTACAGGAAATCCTAATTTGATTATAACCACTAAAACCATCAAGGAAAGAGAAGTACACTTTACTTGATAGACTATTCAACACTTGATCAATAAAAGGAAAATGAAAATGATCTTTCTTTATTGCAACATTAAGCTCCCTATAATCCACACATACTCTCTACTTACCCCCTTTCTCAAGAAAACAACCAATGGGGAAACCCACTGACTATTTGAAATTGGGTGGATAAACCCTACATTCAACAAATTTTATAGCTCCTCTTTTACTATCTCCCCAAGAGTTGGGTTAGCTCTTCTTTGGGGTTGTCTGACATGCTTCAATTTATTATCAATAAAGATTCAACGTGTATATAATTTAGGATCAAACCCTTTCATGTCACTATAGTCCCAATAAAAAGCTACCTTATGGTTAGTGAAGATTCGATTTAATGACTCGTGTTGCTCATTAGTAAGGTTGTTGTTGACATTTAAAACTTTTCCTACAACAATATCTACTTGTGAGGTTAACTCTAACATGGAAACATCAGACAAAATGGGCATCCTTATCTCATAAGGTAATAAGGTATGAAAACAATCCGTTGTTGTAGGAAAGTGCACAGAAGTAGAGGAGGAAAGAATAGTTTGCAGTGAATGTGGACTTTATCCACATAGAGGATATTAAATACCATAATTATTTTGGATGTCATTGTCCAAAAGTCTATCGTCTTCTTGATTCTCAATAAAAGGTCCCCTTTTAATCATCATTAGGTTCACCATATAATTAACTTCCTCTTGAATATCTTCCCCTAAATTAGGCCAAATTGCTTGTAGTCTGAAGTTGAGGTTGGGATGGAGCATAGAGAGTGAGATTTTTTATGTCATAACTATCAGAGATGGTCATGTCTCTAGACCTACAACCTATATAAGCATCTACAGTTTCCAACCAAGGTCTTCCTAATATGATTGGATACCTTCCTAATGGTGTTTTGGGGGACAACGCCATGAAATCTGTAGGGTATTCCCATGAATCCAAGGTGACTACAAGGTCTTCTATGACTCCATTAGGTTTGACAGTGGAACTGTCAGCAAGTTGCAAGATAGTAGGTGTAGTTCTTAAGTTTGAGATACTTAATTACACCATAAGGTATTTTTTCATCACATTTATGGCAACTCCAAGATCAACTAGAGAATTTCTTAACCTGAATTCCATTAACAATGATCTCCACCATAGGACTACCAGGGTCTGATTATTTTAAGATGGTAAGCTTTCCCAACATTAAATCAGAAAGTTGGCCTAAAACATGAATATTTTGAGGGTCTCTCTTCTTCCTATCTAGCTTCTTTAAACATGCCTCCTGGATAGCCTTTCTATAAATGGAAACTTCTTTTATGGCTTGGAAAAAGGGTATCTCCACACATATATTCTTTAACTGCTCAATAATGTCAAATATAAGTTCTTCATGTGGTTGAACAATTTCCTTTTCTAACTTCTTAGATAAAATAGGTGCTCTATTAGAGGTTGTAGGCAAGGGATGATTAGGCAATAAATCCTTAGTTGGGGCTTTTCCATTTAGGATTTCTTGCTCACTTACCTCAAATGGAACTTCGGTAATTATAGGAGGAGTTAGTGTCAACAAAATAGTCCCTGATCTCAGATTAATATTGGTAAGGGTATAGGAAGGTTGTTGGTTAGGATCAACAAAGTAAACTTGTTGTTGTTGAGGCTTTCTATTGGGATTAGGTATTGGTTGAGTTGGTTACCGAGTTGGTTTAGGATTTAAATTCTACATGGTTGCAGGAGGTGGCATAATGGCCTATTGTTGGGGTTTTTGAAACAAACCGATAGGTTGATTAGACCATTGTTGTCCTCCGTTCCACTGATTAGGTTGTTGCCAACTCCCTTGAGGGGGTTACCATTGGTTTTGGGGTTACCTCCATTGATTTTGAGATGGAGGTTGTTACCATTTATTTTGTTGCAGAGGTATCCACTGGTTTTGTTGGAGACTAGGACAAGGGTTATTCCCGTAAGGATGAAAGTATGAAGGATACTAGTATCGCCACTGATTATTATATAAAATAGAATATTGAAAGGGATCCTAAGGTATACCTTATCTAGGGGTATACCTTTTCTAGGGGCCCATGACCTATGTTGAGCAACAAAGAACACTTTCTCATCATCTCCTTCAATCAAATTGAACTCAGTGGGAACATGGAGTGCCTCTAGGTTGGTCGGTACCTTGCATCTAGAGTCCTTCTTTTGTCTACAATGAGGGAAAAATTCAGCCAAAATTTCATTTTCTTCATCTTGCTTCCTCTGAGATTGCATGGCGTCTAGGCGGGTAGCAACATTATTAATAATGTCCTTCTTGAAGTCTGACAAGAGATTATAAATCTCTACCTTGAACACTCAAAAACCATTAGCTTTAGAAATAGAAGTTCACAATCCTCTTCCTTTCTTCACACCCTCCCTTGAGTAGTTGAGATATATTTTCTTGATATCATTACACTCTCTCTAAGTAATGTCCCCTCCTACCATGAGGTACAATGCCTCCATGCAATTGTCATTAACTCCTCTTAGAAAGAGAAGTTTTTGGGACTCTTCATTCAACTTATGTTGAGTATTTTTTTGTAGGTTGAACATGAACCTTGAGACATAGTCTTCTAATGTTTCATCCTCCTTTTGAGATTTTATAAAGATATCATCCCCTCTCATATCATTACCCTTACAATATTTTTTATATTTGTCCAAGAACAAGGCCTTGAGACCATCCCAAGTAGTTGTTGCATCTTCTCCCAATTCCATGAACCACCTCAAGGCTAACTCTTTAAGGGTAGAAGAGAAAAATTTTACCCTATGAGCATCTCTGGAATAATCAAAACTTCTACAGAGGATATCAAATTCAAACAAAAAGGTATCGGGATCCTATCTGATCAGCCCATAGAACTTGGGAAGTGTTGAAGAAGGTATGTTCTTGAGATTATGATTGGCATGCATGTTAGGGATTGGAAAGGGAAAAGTAGGTGGAACTACCATTCTCGCCTGAGTTCTTGGGTTTATTTCCTAAGTTATTGGGTTTCCCCTTGGCTGGTAAACTATAAGGGACAATTGAGCATTGTCTTGGTGCTGGTTCAGGTCAATTAGCTCTTAAAATAAGTGCAAGTCTTCTGAGGAAGAAGAAGGAGGAGGAGGGGCTAGATTCTCGTCAGCATCAACATAAGGTTCTTATTCTTGGGGGGTTCTTGTATAATTTCTCTAGGAAGGAATCTTCCAAACTCATCTCTTCTTCTATGCATACAACAAATAAAAAACTAGACTATGGAAAAAAATTGGAATTTTAAGATAAAGACTAATTGCAAATTTAGGCTTACAACTACCATGCATGCTACAGATTCTTAGTTCGACACCATCCCCAACAACGACACCAAAAATGTAGTGCTCTTAATTGGATTTATTAACTAGGAAAGGACATTCCCCTACTCAGTGATTGGACATCATATATGGAAGCCAAAAATCCCTCTAAAAGCATTATTTAATTGTCAACTTAGGGTCGTATAACTTGAAATGGATCAACACAATATATGCACTAGTCCTATGTAACAAACATGTATCCTATTTCTAAGAACATGATGCTGGAAATAAACATCCAATAAAAAAATTTAACTCAAAATGAAGCAACATTCAAGCTATAGGAAATAATAATTACTAAGTGGCTACAAGAATAGTCGACAATTCTATATCTCTATTGGCTACAGGAATAGTCACTAAACTTCTACAAAAAGTAAAAGTACAACTATGATATTTGCTAAAAAGGAAAGAATAGACACTTTCCTAAGTGGCCCCACTCATTTAATGTCCTTAGAGAAAACACGGGCTAGACTTCAACCTTCAGAATCATATTATTGAATCATCATTGAAAAGTACATTACTAGTAAAATGATTAACTCTGATAACTAGTATTACTCCCTACTTCTTTTCTATTTTGTATTATTTCTTTATCTATTCTATCTATCTATATCACTTCGGCTGAAGACCAAAGCTATTTATTTATAACTAAACTTGACTAACTTCTAATTGGCTTATCCACTTAAGGTGGAAAGCTCCTATTACAAAAAAAACTCTCATAGCTAACAAAGAGTGGGCAGAGAAAGGCTAAGTCAAATTGACCAAGAAACACTAATGACCATCATGCTGGATTTGTAGATCATAAAGACACTTTCCACTAGATTCATAGAACACCTTTCCTCATGGAAAATAGATCTTTTAATTTCTCCTTCCATTGCTTTGCGCTTTTGCAATTGAATCGGTCTTTACTGGAACTATTGGACAGTGGCCTAGTGGAGTGTAAATTCTCTCTTGGATCTTTTATTTATGTAGAAACAACTTCTATTCCTGTGGAAATGGCTTAGCTCAACACATGAAATCTATCAAGTGCTCATTATCCATATTCAATACATCCATAGTTTATTAAATACAATAAAACAATATTCCTCATAAGGTTGTAGGAATATAAAGTCTCAAAGGTACACATCACTTAGCAAAATAGAAAGTTGTAGTTATGAAAACTATAGAAAGGATTATTATAACAAATATGTTCCATCATAAACAACTAAGTATCATAATCCATGAAAAGTTTCTTATAATTACTACTTAAAGTATGTAAAAAGTCTGTAAAACCATATGAAAGTGTTGTTAGGACATAGTTTAAAACATGCCAAAATTAGGGTTCATCACTTGGTTTGTGGTGCCATAATTTGTGACAACTTCAATTTCACTATAGTCGATGAAATCTTGGACAATGTGACTAGTTTGCATACAACCGCCTATTTTGTGCCCCTTACTTCTGTGATAGTTATAGTGACCATTGTAATCCCACCATAATGGTGTACCAGGACCTTTGTAATGTCTTATCTTGGTTTTGACTATATCAATTTTTTAGGATTGTCTAAAGAGGTTCTACAAGAGGTGTAAATTCTCATCGAGGAGTGGGGTACCTTCTTGCATAATTTTTTTGTTGGGTAAGTGCATTGGTCTATTTGGGACTTTGTCTAGGAGAAATGATGTTAACATTGTGAGTTTTTTTGTGTCGGTTGGGTATGTTGGATCAGTGCTAGTTGGGTATGTTGGATAGGTGTTGGTGCTTGCACACGTAGGACTAGTTGTACTATTTTTGCATCCACAATGCCATCATTTGTTACATTCTTATTTTTGGACCAGTATTTAGTTTTGTCGTAAAGTGTTGGGTTAGTGGTCTCTTTATTGAGGATTCCCTTCAAGGTGAGGGATAATTCTACTTTTATCCCTTACTCGGCTAGCTCTTTAAAGGTCTCAATGCATTGGGAGTTAAGTTCACATATTAGGTCTAGCTGACATTTTTCAATGAACATGTGGATCTTTTCTTTAGTTGGCACATGGAAGGATGCCTTAAAGGAAAAATTTCTCCAACATTGTATAAAAGAGGCAAAACTCTCTCCATTCTTTTACTAGGTGGTGTAAATATCCATTAATGTTACTTCCATGACTATGTTGTGCGAATAGTGTGATATAAATTTTTCTGCTAGTTCATTCTATGTCTTTATCCTAGGAGGGAGTCTAGAGAACTAATCTATGGTTGTACCACTAAGACTACATAGAAAGAGTCTCATAAGATATGTATCATCATGAGTGACTTCCATGCAAGATGTGAAAAACTCCCTTATGTGATTGCATGGATCACTCTTTTCCTTGTATCTATCAAACTTAGGTGTGACAAAGTTGGTTGGAAAAGGTGGAATATGTAGTGTCCTATCAAAGGGATAAGGACTAAGGTTTGTTGTTGTAGAAGACATTTTAGAAATGTCTATTTGTAGATTTATTAACTGTTGCTGAAGGATTTGTAACTATTGAGCAAGTATATTAGTGGGTGTTGGTGTATTAGGTCTCGTATTAGGATCAACATATGGGATTCTAATATTTTGGGATGATGTAGGTATATACGACGATAGAACATGATGAGATGATGGGATATATTGAGGTACTGGAATGTATTCAAATGTTGGATTATGCTGAGGTACTAGATTTTACTGAGGTTTTGAAATGTATTGAGATGTCGGATTGTGTTGTGGTAGTAGATTATGTTGGGGTGCTAGATTGTGTTGAGGTACTGGAATGCACTAAGATGCTAGATTTTGTTGAGGTATGGGATTATGTTGGGGTGTTAGTTTACGCTGAGGTACTAGGATGTACTGAGATGCTAGATTTTGCTAAGGTATGGGATTATGCTGGGGTATTGGTATATGTTGGGGTGTTGGATTGTGCTAAGGTATTGGGACTTTTTGGAGTGTTGGTATATGTTGGGGTGTTCGATTGTGCTGAGGTATTTTTGTAAGATGGGAAGTATTAGGCCCATTTTCTATCTTTTTTTGGATGAAACTAGAAAATATTGTTGAATCATCTAGATTAGGTGGAGGTGCCCCTTGACTAATTTAGGGTTGTCCTAAATTGGAAGGGACACTTGGCATAGCAACACCAGGAAGCTTTGGTTGAGGTGATCCTAGTAGGAGTGGTCCTTGCTTTGGTTGGGGAATTATGCTAGAGGAACTTGTTTCCAGCATTTGTGAAGTACTCGGTGGATGAGTCAAGGAAAATATAGGTGGTTTTGGTGTGGTAGTGAGTGTAGTAGATGCAGATGGAAAAATGAAAAATAAGGGATTAGTGTACTGGATCCCTAGGGTACTAGAAGATGTGGTGACTTGGGAAGTATTTTGCGTGGAACTGGTGGAGGATTGAAATGAGTGGTAGGGTTTTCATTAAGGCTACCCAAGTTGGTGGTATATGTATGTCTTCCACTATGACGAATGTGTCAAACCCAACTACTAATTTAGAACCTTTTTGTGCAAGCACACGAAAGCATTTTTTTGGGTTAGATTCCAATATGGATTCCAAAACTAATTTTAATTCTCTTCAGCTAGGGCTTCAAAAAATTATTCTTTCATGCATCTAGCTATGATTTCTTTAGGGGAGAGTTCATACACTTGAAAAGTATCATCTGGTATTTTCTCATGGTGTGAAAATGTCTCAAGATTGTTGTAGTCTAGTGCCAAGGTTCTTGGTGCAAATTCAATTTTGTGATGGGGATTATGGTTAGGGATTTTATTGTACTCCATTGTGTCCTTACTCTTCTTTGTTCATGTGTTCGATATATGCAAATATATGATAAATACAAAAGAACTAAGAAAATCATATTCTTTCTTTTTGGATTTTTTGGATATGGGATGATAATGCAAACTAGGAATAAATAATCAAATATGATGTCTAAGGTGTAAGTACCTTACCCTAAGAGAGATTCTAGAAATGTCAACGGTAATCCCTCTAAGAAAAGACCCAAATGATAATGAGGACTATCTTGACACCAAAAGGTAGGACAAAAAGTGATAAATTCTGGTTAGTATATGTCTGAGATAAATATTAACCAAAATGACAAGGTGCGTTTGCCGAGGTTAGTAGATAAAGATAGTGATAATGGCGTCAAGATAAAATGCAAGACTACTATAGGAATGTACTAGGAAAATAGACCGTCTAATTTGAAAAAATGACTCTAGGAAGTGTAATATTCTAATCCTAAGAAATACAAGCTATGTTTTTGAGATTTTTTGGATTTTAGAGACTAATATGATGACTATGTAAAAATGCAAGTTTCTAAGATATGTATATCTAATATGTTGATCACAAGGAACTAGGATGTAATGTTTTTAGGATGTTGTAGGACCAATTATTTGTAGGATAAATCTTGTAGGACAAATGTTGTAGGATAATTGATGTAGAAAAAATCTTATAGGAAAAATATTGTAGGACCAATTGTTGTAGGGAATATCTTGTAGGAAAAAATGTTGTAGGACAAAATATTTTTAGGACAAAATGTTGTAGGAACAATCTTGTAGGACAAATTGTTGTAGGACCAATATTGTAGAAAAAATGTTGTAGGACCAAACTCAAAAAACTCAAAAGCAATGTGTAGCTATAGGACTGAATCAAAAGAAATGATCTATGTATATTAAAAAAAATTCAAGATGAAAGTTTTTATTAAGTCAATCACAATGGAAGTAGTATATAGGCAGTTTAATCTATGGTCAAATTTGGCTTCATCTGAAATATTATAGGCCCATTGCTTGGGTGTCCGTCAACTTGCATAGTATAAGTGTCACATAACTAGAGCTAAAAAACCCTTGAGGTGCTTGAGCTATAGCCTTATCCATGTATTATTGTTGTGTTAACAAAGATCTCTTTTGCAACATAATATCTCTAGGACATATATGATGGGAATCTTTGTGGGAGATTCTTTTTTAGCCTCCCCTTGCACTATAATAAGATAAATATTCAAAGGTAAACTAAGTGGTCTCTAATTAACATGTTGTAGTAAGTTCTGTGGAGTCTCCCTAATCATTTTGTATGTGTACGAATCACTGAAGAGCCTATTTGACCATGCTGGCTACCTAGGGATACTTCACCCAGTCTAGACTAAATGCACCTCGCCCAAGCTTGAGGAGATAAGAACAAAGTTTTCTCAGTCTTATTTATATATCGACTAGAAGGATTTTCTAGTTTGAGGTCATCCTCTATAACGGGTTAAGAGAACCCTCCAAATAGGCCTCTCTAAAATAAAAATGGTTGCTAATTTAACAAGTTATGCAAGTACACCAAGAACTCCAAACACCAGGTTAATCATATTAAGCACCAATAGTCAAATGTGAACTGAGCTATCATCCATACAAGCACATGAGTTCAATTTTAAGCCCAAACCAAATGAGATTTTTTTTCTTCCAATTTTCAAATGCACCAAAGTCCAAATGTATTTTTCCTTGTTTAATTATATTTCACTAATTTCAAATGATCTTTGCCTTGTTCAATTTTTAACCACACATCAATTTTAAGCACTAAAACAAAGTATGAGTTTGTGATGTTTGAGCATACATCATTCATTTTGAAGCATCAAAAATGAAAGATGAGTCAATTTTATATTAACAAGATTAAAACCTGCTTCCAAACCACATACTAAAAGGAAAAGTTAGTACTGAAAAAAACATAGCAATTATTTTTGGAATTCTCTTACAGAAATAAGGTTAATGTCACGACAATTAATTTTTTTAGAAATTCTCCATACCTTGTCCACATAGGTGTCCATAACTCCTTCTCTGATTTATATCTCCAAAGCATTGATCCGTTGTATCTTAGTTGGTATTTTGTTCTTTTTTATCTCTCTTTCTCTTCTTTTATGCTCCACGAGTTCCTCAATCTTGAATTTTTTGTGTTTTGATGGCCAAGTACATTACATCAAGTGCATATTTTCAACAATGAAAATGTGTCATTTTACAATAGAGAATAAGAATTTAAACAAAAGAGAAGAAAATCTCATTTTGTAGTTTCAAAATAATATTTTTGATAAAATGATTATCACCTGCACCTGCACACAAAAAGTAAAGCTTTCAAAGAAAGATATATATATATATATATATATATATATATATATATATATATATATATATATATATATATATATATATATATATATATATATATATATATATATATATATATATATATATATATATATATATAGTCAAAGATAAAATCATAGAGAATAGACCCCTTGTAGAATTCCAAGACCTTTCCAAAAATGTAACTTTTTAAAAAAGAAATGTTGATTTGTGTCTAAAAATAATTTTTAATGAAATCTCATTAAAAATTTGAAAAATAAAATAAAATTTGGATTGTAGCTTCCTTATGTCAAAAAAAACTTGTAAAAAGTTATTTAAAGAATAATTCTTTATTTTGTGCTCTAGGGACCCATTTTATCAAAACATACTAGTTTTAATATATCTATCTTTTTGCAAAAATTTTTCATCAAAATTAAAATCATAGAGAATAGATCCTCTTTAGAATTTCAACACCTTTCTGAAAATGTAAATTTTTTAAATAAATAGGTTGATTTTCCCATAAATTATTTTTTTGTAAGATATCATAAAAAAGTTATAAAAAAATTTAAAACATTATGAATTTTGGACTATAGCCTCCATATATTAGCGCAAACCTGCCAAAAATAATCATAAAAAATTCCAAGCGGTTTGAAAGATGTTACCAAATTTCATGTCGGGTTCACCATTTGTAATCAGGTATAATAGGATCAATAGAAACTTGCAATAACATATAAAAACTCAACCACAAAGAAATTGTTAGAGAAATTAGAATTCCCAACCATCAAGAAATAATGCAAGATAAACAATAAGCATAAACATCATACATAAAAAAATAATTTAAGAACATGAATATGCAAACCATATGAAATCCTTCCTTAGTGTTCTCTTTCCCATGCAATGTGGGCTCTCAAAATCGGGCTCAAGATTATGCCAGCATAAGAATTTAAAGTAATTGTCATTGTTTTTTCAAAATATGAGAAAAAGACTCTCTATTTATAAGATTTTAGGTGTTTCAACCAAGAATCCATGATTGAAGGGTTGATTGACTGTGATCGAGGAGTTGAACTCAAAATGAGTGAGAGTTCAACTGAGTTGATTGCTTGGTTTAACAAGATTGATTGATTTGTCAACAAATAGATTAGAGAGATTACTTGAATGGACTCATAAGATACCATAATATACTGGTGAGTTAATTGATTGCATGGATGAGTCAACTGAGTGCATAGATTAGTCGACTGATTACATGGATTAGAAGATTGAATTGACTGAAGACCTAATTGATTGCTAAGGGAGGAATTAACAATGTGGATTGAATAGTTAGGAGAGAAACTTGTGGAGTGAGTATGAGTTAGCTTTGGAGGAATAAATCATGATTAAATAAATAAAAGAATTATTTACTTGCACATGTGAGAATTTATAAATAAATAATTAATATTTATTTATGAGATAAGAACATTTAATATAATTAGATAAATATAATTTATTTAATTATGATAATAATTTTGATTTAATTATTACATAAATGTAATAATTAGAAAGAGGGAATATTAATTAAATATAGTTATTTAATTAATTGAATGACACAGGGTATAATTAAATAATGTTAATTATTTAATTATATTATAGATGGATAATTGATAAAATAATTATTTAGATGATTAATAATTAAGATAATTAATTAAAATCACTTAATTATGGAATTAAGGAGAAATGATGATTTTGTCTTTAGAATATGGTAGAATGCCATGATTAATTAAATAATAAAGAGTATCTAATAATTTAAGAGGAATGTTAGTGAAACTGTCATTTGTAGGCATAAGACAGTTTTGGGTGTCTACAGTTTGTAATCGCCTCCTTTTGTAGCCAGACACATATTTCTATTTTTCACTTGATCATTTGAATTATCTTTGGGAAACATGTTAAAGTTAAGCTACATGATTCGATCTCCATATTGGTCTTGCAACACAGATTGTTTTTAGAAAAAAATGCTTTATTTTGCAAGAAATCGATAATATGTTGGTTTGATTCAAAATCCTACCAATTTGCTTGATTGTATGGGACTATAGGCCTTAAAAAAATCTTGATATGTTGGTCATTTTGTCTACAATATATGCTAGTATGTCATACTGACCACCAACTACTACAAGCCAATCAACATGTTTGTTTTGATTTCTAGGAACACTTTCAATGTTGAAGGCCTCAAAACCTTTAATTAAGTCCTAGACTCTATGTTTGTTTGATTTGAGAAGGTTGTTATTTGTTTAACTCTAGTTCTTAATTTGATTAACAACCAACTCATTGTCTCCAAAAAATGATAAAATTTGATATTTCTTTTTTGTTCAAATTTAAGACCTTGGATTAAGGCTTCATACCCAGCCATGTTGTTAGTGCAACTAAAATGGAGCCCGAATGAGAAGTAGTATTTCTCCCGCTTAGGAGAAATAGGAATTACGTCAACACCTACACCATTCTCATTTCTTAAAATATCAAAGAACATGTTCCATAATCCCTTAGTATCTTCTTATGTTTTGATGAGAATGGGAATATGAGTATCCTCCTCATGAATGCAATAGGTGTGAGGTCCAATTTATCTAGCCTCACACAATGGACCAAACTAAAAATAATTATCCTATTCATCTAATAAAACCTCAATAACCTCCTCCAAAAGAGTAGTTGGATCATGAACAACACATTCATCTACTTCTTCATGCAAAGTGAAATTCATATTAATGGGATTAGAATGTATGACTGCGATTTATGGAAATAGGTTATATTGTTATGGAAACCTTTGTAACATGTGGGACCAATCCATGGATAATTACCCACCTATTTTGGATGTGAAGTCTCTAGATAAACAGTTGGAAAAGAAAGAAGGGAGATCTATGACATATGTGGCCTGCAAAACCATGCAACCAGGGAACACATGCAATGCTATCTTTAAGTCTTTGATCACCCTTACCATATTAATAGAAGTGCCATCTAATTGGACAAGGTCCCCTTAGTCACAAGTTCATACTCAATACCAAGAAGGTCATCTATCTTCTTAGGCATGATTGAGCTACTAGCTCCTGAATCTATCATGCAATTGTGAACTAAGTTATCTCCTATAACTAAAGAGAGATAAAAGTGTGGAGGCTTACTAATTTTTCTTGGATTTTCTTACTTCTTGGGTTGAACCAATCTGGTTGGAGCTAAATTATTACATATTTTTTTTATAGGGGAAGGCTGATGGAAGTTCCTTAATAAATCTTGAATAAAATTTATCTAAGATGGAATAGAAAAGATCATCTCACATGGTGAAATTGAGGCTAGACTTCTTCATTTGTTCCACTATGTTGAAAGGAAAACCAACTATCTTTGAAGGACCTTTAACAACAACTAGGTTTTATTTTGGTATTGGCGTAACTCTAGGCTCCTCTTGCTTCTTGTTGCTTTGATTTATACTCTGATTTGGATCTAGGACAACTACATTGTCTGGTGTTCTTGGGATTGTAGTATGTGCAACCACTTGTGAAGTTGAATCTTGAGCTGTTATGGAGAGTGAAATACTCTCTATTGATCTCATTTTTGATCTTATATTTTGTGCTACAACATCATTGTTCTCTTGATTAATACCACCAAATTTTGACTCTTTCCAATTACCAAAAGAAGATTCTCCTTATGTGTGAGTTTGATTTCCAATATTTGATAGATTTTTATCATGATATTGTTGCCCTAAAATTGTTGGCTTATTTTGAACAACTAGAGCTCGAGAAAACTCTCTATTTTGATATGTAATCTTATTATGAGGCTGATTATATGGAAAACATCAATCTTTCTCATGAGAAAGATTATTCTGCATTGGAACAAGTTCCTTGAACCATTTGTAACTGTAGGGTGCACAATAATCAAGGGCTCCATATTACTCCATTGGTTTTGTCCATAAAAAGGTATCCTCATTGCTAAAATTATGCATTATTGTCTTGATTTCGTGGAGCTCATTTGAAGATGTAGAAGGTGCATATGGTTGACTTGTAGGAGAAACCATAATAGAGGCCAAATTTGGTGGTGGAGTAGGGATTTCTTGGAATAAAGGCATTGGAGACCTTGGAGTTATTTCCCAATCTTGTATTAGATAATTTTCTGCCCTTACAAGTAGATAATATGTATTTGGTAGAGTATCCCCAACCCATTGGTTGTATCACAGTAGATACATCACTATTGCAAGCCTTTAGATAGTACGAGAAGACATGGTTTGGAGTTGGATTTATGGGAGTAGTAATTCTATCCCATGTCTTTTTAAATCTATAGTTAATCTCCCATGACTTCTTATGGTGCTCTTTTGATGGTAGTTAGTTTCTCCATAAGTGATAGGTGGTTACTTTTATCTTTAAAATGCTTGCATAATGATTCCCCCAACTCATATAAATTATGAATGAAGTTTTGATTCAACCCTCAATACCAATGTAGGGATTTTCCTTTAAATGGTGTAACCAAGATTCTAACTACAACATTATCTTCAATGACATCATGGATATTGCAAATATTTGAAACTTCTTGGATGTGTTCTATAGGGGTAGTGGATGTTTCACCTATGTAATAAGGTACATTGTTTAATGCAACCACTAGTATATCATTCTTTTGGGCTAATATGAGGGGTATACCACTATTGAATGTAGTAAAAAATTAATTTCTAGGGATAGCCATATGGAATATTGGTTATTCAGATGAGTGGTTTAGGCAAAAAACTCTGCACAAGATAGTTGAATAAAAAATGAGGTAAAACATATAATCTTATTGATGTAAAGGCAAGACAATGTTTATAGTTAAATAAAGTATAGATTTCTAAAAGAGAAACACGAAGAAGATCTTGAAAAATATGTTATAGAATTAATTTATAGTTCAAGCATAACTTTGATTTGGACTTTGAATTCAAAACCCTAACCCAACTAGGGTTTGGTTGCAAGATACAGATGAAGATAGATCAAATTAAAAAAATTGATCTTTGCATGCATATTGATCTTTGGAAGTGACAAGATGAGGCCACAATGATTGTTCTCTATAGAGGAAAAAAAAATCTATATCTACGATGACTCTACAATAAGGCAAGGCATGCTTATTCTTTTTGTCAGAGAAAAGTCACTTGCAGATTATAAATGTGCATGGAGAGTGTCCTAGGATTTCATGTGCAGAGCTTGTGAACAATAATGGCATCGTTATGAGTTGATAGAATGCAAAGAGGTTGCTAAGGTAGATGATGAATTTAATTTCAACCTCTCTACCTATGTGCATGATGCCATAGTTGTTGAAGTTTGAAATTGGCACAAAATTTTTAATGTTGGTCATCAACAAAGATTTTCATGCATAATTAGATGACTAGAAGTAGGAAGAAATCCTTCATATTCTGAGTTTAGATTTACTTTTAGTTTAGACAACTCACAAACATCCGTGGCATTGACACAATACTAAATAATATTCTTATGGAGGTGCAGACGACCGTAAATGTAGATTTGTTAAAATGTTATTTGTGAACCATGCCGAGACCCCACCATGTTGATTAGATGGTCTATGCACATCTGTGACACTAACAAGATACCAAAGAATATTCTTGCACAGGTAGAGAAAAGCATCTATATGCCCTTTTCTTTACTTCAAAATAATGTGCCCCTAGTCAAGCACTTGTTGAGTATCTGCCTCTCCTTAGATTGACATCAACACACATTGCAACCCTTGTAGACAACTAGATGAAGGATATTTCTACTAGAATTTAGATCCACCAGACACATGGAATATTTTTGCGATCCTATGCCTTGACATCATAACATGCCACAACCCCACAAAGGCGTAGATGAAGGTTCTTACCCTAATAGTTGACATTTTATGTTATTTTCATGTCCATATGTTATCTCTTGATTATTGCTTGACTGTTGTAGAGGTGCAAAGGAATTTTGGGAAGGTTTGGACACATGCCCAAGAGCAACAGGTGGCCTAGGAAGATGGGTACGGTTGGTGGATAGAGTAAATGAGGTCAAGCTGGTAAATCATAAGTGATTGATTAACTAGTCCAATCAACACAAGATTGTAATTTTGGCAAAATGACTAAGGCAAGGAAGATAAGGGTTTTAGGGGTTATTCTTAGGACCATTAGCAGAGGCGTTTAACCTATTAAAATTATCTTAGATTGGACATATGAGATAGGATAAGGGTGGCATAAAATGCCAACAATATATAACATAAAAAAACACATAACCTTATTAATGGTATAACTTAAAACCCCATATATATAACTTAGAACAAGACATATATATTATGGTATACAAAAAACTGGGAAAAATGTTTCATCAAGTTAGCACTTATAGTGTTGAGCATCATTTACAACACTTAGCAAACACCATGTAGCCAAACATGGAAAATCCATGAACATATTCAAACAATTGTAGACATAAAAAATATAAAGAAACTTCAAACAAGCTAGAATTAGAATGTGGGGAATATTTGGATCAATGTGGTTTTTGCTTCTCCTCATTGTTTACTCATCCTCTAGGAGTTACTCTAAAGCAATATAATGAAATGAATTTGAACCAATGTAATGACAATTTGAATTTTATGCATTAATGATTTTTGGATTGGTTGTTTGATTTGGATATATAAATATCTTTCACGCTATTTGGATTTTGTTTTAACATATGCTTTATGTGATTTCAAATTAGCCATGTAAATGGATGACTTGATTGGTTTGTTGATTGCTTTTATTATGCATTGGCTGTCTTGTTGATTTAATAACTTCAATGGTGGCCTTACGTCTTCTTGTTGTTCAATGCAAGTGGAAGTGGGTGGAAGTGTCCATTACATGCGCTTTAGTATGTTTAATGGGGCAAAATGTCCCAGTTTTGGTTTCACAATTGATGTGAACCTGGTCTGATTGATTGACGTTGGATCTAATTGGTTCTTCTAATGGGATGAAATGTCTTATTTCTTGATGAAGTGGATTCACTCTTTTTTTTGTACATATTAAAAAACTGAGCAACTAAGGCTCATGTGTTTAAACAGTTTTAGTATTTTTTTGACTTGTGCGTGGGTGTTTGTTTCATTGTTGTGGTCATTTTCATACCATCGTTAATGCAATATGGGTTATGACAGTCATAAATTGAATATGCTCTAACTTGCAAAAATGTACTCATTGGAACTTAATTTTGACAATAATATGCATATTTTAAAACACTTTTGACATGTACAATGCGCACTCCATTGAATCACTACATTTGGTCTTTTTTTATGACATGTGTTGATGACTTGACTACTCTAGACTACAGAGCCCAAAACCCTCCACAACTATCCCCATGTCACAACCCCGTTCCACTTGTGGGTCCTCTCCCTTATTACTACAGAGAAAATTCCTCTAAAATAGTTGTTATAATTTAATTGATGTACTAACTAGATTAATATTTATATATAATTAAATCTATTTTAAAAATGAGTCCACATCTTAAATTTATTAAATGTTAAACCCATAAATGAATTACAACATTATAATTATAATTATACAAAAATAATCAAATATATTAAAACAAATTAAAGATTAAAATGCGAAGTTTAAATTTGAAATAATAACATATGAAAACCAAATCATATTACTAAAACCATGCATAATTTTCTTACAAAAAGTAAACAAAACTACAAAAGCAATGCACTTTCCTCCTTCAAATCTCTCTTCCAGATGTAAATAATGAGTAGCTTGGAAATAAAGGCAAAGTCCCAATCACACCATACGCATATCATATCATGCCCCAACACATTTCAGTCTGATTGTCTACAAGTTTAAATTAAAACCTAATTAGGTGTGGGCACCTGGGTAGTCAAGCTGCGTCGGTATTGCTACAATAGATATTTATATGTATAAAAAAGGCTTCCTTTTTATTTGGGTATACCATCTCCACCTCCACCTCCACACAATGCAATGTACTCGTGCTTTTCTTTATATGCTTGGAAAACTCTTCTTTAGCTAGATCTCCTGTAGATAAGAGCAGGCAGTTGAAGTTCTATTCTAAATCTACAACAATCAGATTTGCTTCAGTTTTAGTTTAATCCTAAATCTACAACAAACAGATTTTGAAATAGAAAAGAATTGGCAGCGGGATTTGTGGGTTTGATGGCGGGAATAGAGGAGGATTCGTTTGCAGATTCAGAAGATGAGGGGACGGAAGAGTACAGGAAAGGAGGATACCACGCTGTTCGCATAGGGGATTCCTTTAACAATGGCAGATATGTAGTTCAACGGAAGCTGGGCTGGGGTCATTTTTCTACTGTCTGGCTCGCCTGGGACATCCATCAATCGGTACTAATTTCTTCATTTACCCACCAATTTCGTAATTATCGTGCTTGCTCATGACTATACTGTAGCTTAGGTCACATTGGAGGATCACAGGTGTTTTGAATTCCTCCGGATCGAACATAAAACCTTGTAATTCAGCTTCTCCCACATAAGAATTTGTCACGGAATTCCTTTATAGGTAGACAACCAAACAGAAAGAAAATTTGTGTACCCACAAGGGTTCTTCTTCTAATATTCATTTATTGACAGGGAACTAATTTTCTCGGAAGGTTTTTAGGTTTATTCCTGTGTGGAATTTCAGAGGCATAGGTTTTGTTTTTATTAAGAGGGTTTCATCTTTCATTTACAATTGCATTTTTTTCATAAAACTTAACTATTTGCCCAGGGATCCATTTATATAGGAACGCGTCATATATGTTATGATAACTAATTTTCTTGGAGGGTTTTCAGTTATATTCTTATGTGGGGTTTCATGGCTGTAGGTATTGTTTTTATTAAGTGGGTTTCATCTTTGGTGAATGATTATATAGAATTGTGCTGTGCACAATCTCAAAATTAAAATTGCAGCTTGCAGATCCATTTATGTAGATATACTGTCATTATGTTGTGTGAACCGATTTTCTTGGAGGTTTTTCAGGTTTGTTCTAATGTGGGTTTTAATGGGCGTATATTTAGTTTTTATCAAGTGGGTTGCATGTTACATAAATACTTATAAAGAATTGTGCTATGCACGTTCATAAAAATGGAATTGCTACCTGGAGATCTATTTATGTGTGAATGTGTCATTTATGTAGTGTCATTCTGTTGCAGAGATATGTGGCGCTGAAGGTGCAGAAGAGTGCACAGAGTTATTCAGAGGCAGCTTTGGACGAGATCAATATATTAAAGCAAATTGCAGCAGCAGATCTGGAGGATAAAAGTGGCGTTGTTAAATTGCTCGACCATTTCAAGCATACTGGGCCTAATGGGCAGCATGTTTGTATGGTTTTTGAGTATTTGGGGGACAGTTTGTTGTCATTGATCAAGTATACTCAATACAAAGGAGTTGCCTTGGATGTAGTTCGTGAAATTAGCGTCCATATTTTGAAAGGTTTGGATTATTTGCATCGAGAGCTATCAATTATTCACACTGATTTGAAGCCTGAAAATATTCTTTTATATTCCCCCATTGACCCATCTAGAGATCCAAGAAATTCTAATGAACCTCCCTTGCTTTCACCCATTTTAGACAATCCTAGTCACCTTTTAAGGTCTTCTAGTGGAAAAGAGAGTATAAATGAAGCTCAGAAGAATAAATTGAAGAGAAAGGCTAATAGGGCTGTGAATAAATGTGTAAGCAGTGTCATGGTTCAAGAAAGAGAATCAGCCAATGCAAAGCAGGATGGAGATGGTGCAATTAAAGAGCAAATTCCAGCTACCGGTTTGAGACATCCAAATGAGAGAGATAATAAAGCAATTCCTTCTCCGAAGATTCAGAGCCTACAGCCAATGGATTTGAGATGCAAAATAGTAGATATGGGGAATGCCTGCTGGATACACAAACAGTTTACAACAGACATCCAGACAAGGCAATATCGGTCACCAGAGGTTATCCTGGGTTCAAATTATTCGACACCTGTAGACATGTGGTCATTTGCTTGCATAGTTTTTGAACTTGCAACAGGTGATGTGTTGTTTGATCCACATGATTCAGAACATTATTCTTGTGATGAGGTAAAGCAGTTTCATCCCCAGACTTTTATGTGGTTAGATTCCTTTTGGATATTTGATTTTTGAAAACTAACTATTATGCATAGAAGTTTACACCTTAGCACTTGGTGTTTAATTTAAACCATAATTGTAGTTCACATTCTGAAAACTGTGGTTTAGGTTGTTAGCTACATTCTATTATACACGTCTATTAAGATTTTCTGGTTGGCCCTTACCCTACAAGTTTACCCGTGTATTTAGCTCTCATGTAATTGTGGTGATTGTTTTTGTATAGGATCACCTTGCCTTGATGATGGAACTCCTTGGGAAGATATCTCGCAAGGTAAGATGCCGTTTAGAAATAAATGACTTCCTTGAATTGTTCATGGGTCAAGTTTCTTTTTTTAACATTATGTCATTTGTTCATGAGTTGAAAGTTGAAACATCAAGAGTGCTATTCTTTGAAGTGAGGCATCATGTTCTAATGCAGATGATGTGTAAACAGATTGCTTTAGGTGGGAGCCGTTCACGGGATCTTTTTGACAGGCACGGGGATTTAAAGCATATCAGACGACTCCGATTTTGGCCCTTAGATCGAATACTTGTCGAGAAATATAAGTTAAGTGAGAAAGATGCTGGCAAACTTGCAGAATTTTTACTTCCATTGCTGGACTTTGCACCAGAAAAGAGGCCTACAGCAGGCCAGTGCCTTCTTCATCCATGGCTCAAACAGGATACATATATTTGTCCTTCATTAACTTCAAGGAAGAACAGTTCGACTGAGATTGAAGATATAGATAGAAAAAAAAGGGAGAATGAAGGTACAAAAGAAGCCTTGGAGAAAGCTGAGTTTTCAATGAGAAATATGGCAATTGAAGGCAGCCTGGCAGCAGGTTTCAGTAAAACAAAGTTGTCTCGAAGGGTAATGAATGAACAAGCAAGTAAATTTCTCAAGTGAGTATATATAAGCCTGGTTTGTTCCTATGGAATGCAATGGTTCTGAAGACTATAGTCATAAGATGCATCTTGGTTGCTAACTACAGATCCCCCATGCTGATAATTTTTTTGAAACTCGTAAAGTGTTTCTTTCTTCGATGTTGATATTAAGGATATTTGATTTTATGGAGGCTTCAGGGTTTGCTTTGAAGCAATCATACTTCCAAGATTAGTCTCATTGTATCAGAATTACAGGACCTGGAGGGTCCATCTTCGCTTTTGTATTTGACATATATTATTCCCAGTCCTTCAAGAAACATAAAAAGGTTAATGACTTGGTGGTTTGATGAATACAATCTTAGGTTTGCTAATCGTCTATGGGCCACTACAGTTAGTATTGAGATTAGCAGTTTCTACTGTTGGTCATACCTGTGGCTCACTTTGATTTGTAAATAAGGCATTTTGTGGGATGGCTGATGAAACAGGAATTGATGACATAAAAATTACAGGTAAATGTTACATGCATTTGGAAGTTTGTTTGGAGCAAGCTGCTTATGAGAGAGGGCTAGCAATAAAAGTTGTAATTTGTATGGAATGCGGTGGAGTCATGTCATTGCTCTTAGTGAGTGAGCACGATACAGAACAACATTACTTTTTACTCACTCAAGAATGCCATTTCTATACTATTGAATTGCTGATATGTCAGCAACAAACTTGTGATTACATACAAGCTTGCAAGTGAACTGTAATGAGACAGCTAACATTATTTTTTGAGTAAATTTATTCAGATTTCACAAATGCCTTATGGGACAATTGCACCCTTTTTCTCATGTACTACTGACATTTTAATAAAATGTCATTTAACTGAGAACCGGTTTGTCTTTTAGACTGTCTTGGCCAATTTGCACCCAATAGCGTCATTGCTCGAGATGGGCATATCAAGATTTGTACACAACATAATTTTTATTTCTATGGTTATTGGCACCTAAAGTTCTAAAAATTGACAGAAAATTCAACCCGCCCTTCAAAAGGTTTTGTGTTTTTTGAAGCAATTATTGTTTATGTTACAAGTAGTACATAAATAATAGAATCAGAAATTAATGATTATGCAATGTTTATCCTTGAATTTCAGATGATTTTTCTGACTTTTTGGTTGAAATATTAAAGTGATTTAATTGTAACGCACATTATGGTGAATGAGAAAGTACGCATAGCGGATTTTAAGTTCTTCGCAACAATTTTCTAATGGATCATAAAGAACAAGGAATCTAATTTTTTGTTCTAGTTTTTGAAACTTTCTAATTAAAAAATACAGACTTCATACCATAACAGGGGCATAAGCCTTGACAGACGCACTAGTATAATCTCAAATTCAATACCAAATACCATTCATCTTAACTTTTGAGTAAATATAGATGCAATGCCAGCTGTAGCAATCAAAATCTCAGTAATGTGGGCATCCTACCAGACTAAAAAACTTTCTACGTGCCTAAGGCACTGATAAAAAGTAGCGAAAACAATTGTTTACAGCTTTTCTTAAGTTTTAATAGACCCCAGAGGGGAGTATTTTGTGACCCCAATCTGACAGTCGTCCCATATCAGAAGTAAACAAGGACGGTATGGCATAACAACCATGATCATTACAACCCGGTTTGGTGGGTGGGGAGAATATTGTCAAAATGCAATATGACCTATAATACCCAAACTGAGATGACGTGAATTATCATTACGAAGCCTCTTAGGCTACGATAAATTTATAAAATTGAAGCAAGCTTGAGGAAATTAGAGAGAGCTATGATCTTCTTTTCAGACAGTTTATCATTAACAAGCACAAATTTATTAGGCCCATAGTTCTATTATACATGAAAGATGAGGGTCTCATTTACAGATGTTTAACAATTTTTTAATCTGAAAATGGATCCAATTTCTGATCGGAAGTTTCGTTCACCTACATATAGTCACCTACATATAGTTTAAGAGTTAGCTTCATGTAGACATTGAAATTACTAGTTTCAGTGATCAAAGAACTTTTATGTTATTGTTAGCATACAAGAGTGTTATTTCAAGTCTTAAACACACCATAATATGTCTAAATAAGCAATATGAGAGAAATATTATTAAGAACAGATACAATCGCAAGAAAGACTTGTCATGACCTAGTAGGAAAATTTATTATAAATGAGTAGAAGGAAAATACATAATGAAAATGCATATAGAGTCTACATAAAGTAGGAGATAATGATACAAAATATTCTTTAAATTGCTGAAGCTTATTATGGAAGATTTATGAGACCTTTATGGATTAAGTACATGGAATGAATTTCAGAATATGTATAAGATATTCTATAACATGTATAAGATATTCTATAAGCTGCTGAAGTTTATTATAAACGATTTATGAAACCTTAATGCATTAAGAATAAAGAATGAATTTTAAAGCATATAATAAGATGTATTTGTCTCATGTATATTAGTTTATTTAAATTTGCTGCGAGCTTTTACACATTTAGGCTTTTTAAAAAATGCATTATACCAAGGTTTACTACATACAAGTAAAATCTTGGACTGATCTAAGTTTTTCCGTCTAAGTGGTCAAACATAGACTTAGGATGATTTAGGGTATCCCAAGGGAGATGGAGGATATGTGTAAGCATCCAAGAAAAGTCACGAAGATATGTAGCTTTCAAGTTTTACTTTCATGTTTTTATTGTTTTACATAGGGTAAGAGAAGTGTCACTAACTATGGAGAATAAATCATTGAATGAGTCAAACCAACCATGACTACAACAAATGGACCATAATTATTGTGTATGTAAAAATGCCTCTTTGTAAAATGTGTTAAATTTGTTACAATTTAAGTCTCGGTTGGATTATGAAGATTGTTGTTAACTCAACTCAACTTAACTTCTATGTATTGGTTTGCAACTTTTGACATTTAGGAAATGTAAGGGACTCTATATTAAGCAATTTGGAATGATGAAATGCAAACACTATCACTAATTCTTTCCTATTAGGACTCAAATTCGCAAGTGTATGTCATAACAGGAAGGATTTTAAGAGTTGCATTGACATTATAAGTTGTACAAATTCTCCTATAATGCATAAGACATGTGTCTGTTTATGTCTATTTAATTTTCTATTTGGCCCTATATTACACTTTTATTGGCAACGTTTTGTATTGCCATCAATATACTTTGTGGTTGAGATTCTGTATTGATATTTATTTTCTTACTATATATTATGGGAGACACATGTCTTTATATAAACGTGTTAGCTTTATTGTTTTCACTATATAGTATGTATTGACTATTGTATTTAACTTTAAATTTTTTATTACTGTTAATTTCTTCATCTTGGTATCTTGTTCATACTAGTCAAATTTGATTTCTAATTGGATGTGATAATCTAATGTTATTTCATTGAATATTATATCACATTGGATGTTTTATGCTATGTTTTGGCTATCCTTATATGGTGCATATATGTTTGATGTTTCACTTGATTATGTGATCGTTTATTAGAGATGGTCAAGATGAGTTAATGGTTTATCGGAGATGGTCAACATAAATTAGCTTGTTCGCATAATTCCATTTCACTCAGTTGAATTATGAGATGAATCTTATGAGTCATTGAAACTTGTATATACATATTGATGACAATTTTAAAATCTATGTTATCATGCCATTTGAGTGTGTTTATTATATTGCTATCTTGCATTTGAATTAATTTTGACCTATATATTTGTTTTGCTATGGAATTTATAATATGTTTTTTGAATTGAAAAATGATAAAATGTATCTTAATTCATTTCATGTGAAAATAAATTAAAATGGGAAGAGAGATAGGTTGGCAAACATGCATAAGTGTGAGCACGCAGAGGAGGGTGAATACAGAGTAGGAGAAAAGGAGGAAGGGTTTCCTAGTTAAGATGATTCTGCGGTGCCTTCGTGAATTTTGGAATGTGGGCGTAGGGAATAGAGAAATTGAACAGATACCTTTGTCTCCTGGCCCTGAGCCTTCGTGTGGTGTTGATAAGGAGGCAAGTGAGGCAATTCAGAGGACAGGGAAAACTCTTGGGTTATGGTGACCAGGAGAGCTAAGAAAATGGGGAGTAAACCTGCGGTTGCTATAGGGGCTAGAGGAACTAATTCCAAAGGCAGGAAATTAGAAGCAAAATAGACAAAATTAGAGGCTCTCGGGAATTAAAGAAATGGGTCCCAAAGATCATTGAAGAGTTTTGTTAGGTCAGGAGGAAAGCACGTCCTTATAAGAGAAGAATTTATGAAGGTTGTAAGCTGGAATATCCAGGGCCTCAATGCCCAAGAGAAGTGTCGCTTGTTGAAGCCGTTGATTTTAGTGGAATCCCCTCATGCAGTTTTTGTTTGGGAAATGAAAGTAGATTCAATTAAACTTAAGGAGATATCGGAGAGAGTATGGAAGTAGGGTGAGGCATTATGGTGGTAGCAAATGGAATAACTGATGGCCTGGCTTTGCAATCATTTGGAATAGCATGAGTTTGGAAGGCAAGGTGGTAAATGTGTCTCTCTCATGTAATTATGTTAAGATCAGAAATTTTGGGGCTACGGGGATGCTTTTTGGTCTTGAACGTTTATGGGACTAACACTGAACAAGACAAATTCAGGACATGGGATTACACCAGGGGTGTATGAAGGATTTATGAGGTTAAGGAATGAGTTGTAGGTGGTGATTTTAATTTCGTGCTCAACCCAATTGAGAAGAAAGGTGACATGGCATTTTCCATTCCTGGTTATGTAGAGTTCGAAAGTTCATTGAGGACTTAGCTCTAGCAGATATCGAACCCAAGCCGGGTTGGTTCACATGGAAGAATCGAAGAATTGGTGAAAATAATATCTTGTGTCATTTGGATAGGTTCATTGCAGTTCCTAGTGGCTGTTGGACATGGACAATTTCATGTCTTCAATGATACATTTGGTGGTTCAGATTACTGGCCCATCTCTTTGGAGCTCAATAGGAAAGTGAAGCATAAGGGGATCCCCTTAAAGATTTTGAAAAGGCCTTTCCGGTTTGGCGGAGTAAGGATTTCAAAGGGAATAAGTGCTATATACTATTCCAGAAGATTGAAGAAGTACAAAGGTAAGCCAAACCTTGGAATAAAGTAGTCATTGCTAAATTGTTTGAGGAAAAGATCAGAATTGGTGTGGAGTTGAAGGAAGTAGAAAAGAATATTGCGGATATTGGCTACTCGCAAGAATTGAAGGAAAGAGAACGGGTTTTGGAGTGAGCAAGAACGTGTTCTCAAGATGGCGGAGATTCTTTGGTAGCAAGAGTCCAGTGTTAAGTGGCTCATGGAAGGTGACCGTCATACAAGTTTCTTTCATTTATCAAGCAAGATAATGGTGCTATAATTGACCATGAGTCCGATATTTGGGAAGAGGGTAGGAATTGCTTTTTCTAGCTTTTCAGGGCTCCTCTTGAGGTGGATGACGCTGGTCAAGATGTCTTTCATAGTAATATTCCTAATTTGATATCAGGGTAAGTGTGATATCAGGGCAAGTGTGGTTCTTGGAAGGGCCACTAGTTATTAGTTGAAAGAATCACTTTCATCAAGACTAGTACATTTGATCTTATTTTTCTATCAAAAATTTTGACCAATAAATAAAAAAGTTTTGGTTGGTCGGATTATAGAAGGAAAACTTTAATTTTTTTAATCTATGCTCACGTTGGTTGAAATTTCGACCAATACGGGCATAACTTAAAAAAAAAGGTTTCATTTATCATTTCATTATTGCCCATGGCGAATAAGGGCAATGCACGAAGGAGGAATTTCATTTGGACCGCATTATCTGCATTTTCATTTGGACTGCATTATCTCTTCATTATTACCCATGATGAAGAAGGGTAGCGCGTGAAGGAGGATTATCTGCATTTTTATTTGGACCGCATTATCTGTATTGTAAGGATTTTCATTTAGGTTTTATCTATAATTTATGACAATCTCAATATCCTATACTTGTATTACAAGATCTTTTTGATGAATGAGAGTGCGCAATTCAAATTTTTTACTTGGATGAGTCAAGGGGCATTTTCATAGTTTTGTTCCGCACCCACAACTATGATCTTGTATGAAGTGTTAAGAAAATTTATATACCTAGTGCAATCCATTCATAGTATCTTATTTCTTCTCTTTGGGGAAAAAATTTGATAAGACCTTGGTCAATATTTGTTCATAAAGATTTAGTTTCAATGCCCTTCCCCAAAACAACATTCTAGACACACAACGAGGAACCATTACAAGATATTTGTGGTCATCTTTTTGGGCTATAGAATTCTCCCATCTACATTGCAAAGCCACCTTATGAACCCTGTCTTTAAGCCAATCATCTGGGTTTCAATTTGTATTATTTGTTATTTCATGATATGAAACATCTACATCATATGATGGGAGAACCATCCACCTTGGAAAATAGTAGGGGTTTGATGAAGTGCTTTGCATTTGGAAGCAAACCAACTATATGATAAGAATCACACGTTGACTGAAATGCAAAGTTGACTGAAATAAAAGTTGGTTTCTTGTACATTTTTCATTGTATTTCTGCATAACAGTCTCTATTACATACATTATTTCATGCTATAGACTAAGTATATTGTTCTCAAACCTATTGGATCAGATATTTGAGGTGTGAATCTAATTCATTTTGGCTTTTGAATCACCCAATTTCATTAAGTATTGAGAAAGATATCCCAATTTTAGGGAGTTTGACCAAATGAATGTCATTGGTATGATGGATGTTGGTCTAAGCATGTGTGAAGGAAAATGTCTGATTTCCTATCTAAGTGTTGACATGACAAAGATAGTAAGGTGTGGCAGAGCCTTTGTCTACACAAGGAGTATTAGAATGGATTCACAGAGTTGAGTTAAGTGCATGGGTGAACAAGGGAGATGTTAATATCTTGGAGAATATTGAGGTCCAAGGTAAGGGAAACTAGTTTACTATTTGCATGTAAGTGTTTAGGACTGTCATAGTTTGACAAAGAAGTCATTGTTCATTGTTTTAAATCAGTAATATAAGTGGTGTTAAAATGTTTGGATATAGGAGTGTGGGAAAGTCCTAAGTGTTGTGATGGTTAGAGTCCCAAAGTTTTGGGGATTGAACAATCAATGAGTTTTGTCCACGGAAGTGGATAGGCAAGGTTGATATAGACCGCACATGAGAATAGCCTTAGTAAGTAGATGTTGTGTGTGGATGGAATCAGTCAATAGAAGTTGCAGATTAGAGTTTGGTATGAAGTTGATGCCATGATAGGATTAGAGGTTGGGTACATTTAGCATGTGGAGTTTGGTGGGTATGAGTGACTTGACCATTGAAAGGTCTTGTGAGTGTGAGGATTGAGTGGAGTTTGGTGGGTATGAGTGACTTGACCATTGAATCTACCTACTTCCTAGTCCTTATTTCCACACACCCTCCTAGCCCCGATCCTATCTGAACAGTCCACTGCACCTTCCTATCTTCCTAGCAACATCCCTTCCTCTCAACTAGACACCACACATTCTGTCCTCTGTGACAATCCTTACAACTCTCTCCAAAATGCACTTACATAACCCTTGTATTGTTCTTTCTGACTTAAACCACCATTAGGTACCTTCACACGTTTTCTCTAGGCCATGTCCCCCTTTCTAGACCCTCATATGGTCTACCAAAGATTTTACATAAACATAAACACAAAACAACTACTTCCTGTCCTAACTGGACAGTCACTGTCCTCACTCACAAATACATCCTACAAACCATCATCTTAGATATTCTAGCTGTGTGTGAATTTTGTACCTAGTTGTAGACACAACACTTCAGTAAAACATTAGAGGTTAGCAGAAAATCAAAATCGTGCAATGAAATGGAAACTAAACTAACCAGATGATTTACTACCTTCCAGTAGGTGCGAGTATGATACTCTCAGATCAGACCGAGACCAGTGACAATGCAACACCTAAACGAAGGATTTGAATGCAAAATATGAAGGATTATGAATGCAGATTAAGCTATATTTTTGTATTTTCTATGCAATAATAAAAAAACTGTATGAATCTAAGCTATATGAATGTAATGGAATGCAGATTTAATCTAAGAATGCTATGAATGAGTATGAAATCTATAATATGAAACTATACAAAAGCTAATGACCAACTATGAAAGATCTCACAAATCGCCTATTGCAAATGCTCAATCTTTCAATCACCAATTCACCAGAGTAATTGTGCAAATTCGAGTGTTGATAAAAATGAAGAGTTGAGCCTTGATTTTATAGAAATCCAAGGCTTTGAGGATGCAAGAGAAAAGCCATAAATCACTCTTGATAAACTCAAGTTGATTTTTGAGTTATCAGGAAATTAGAGATAATTAACTCACAAAAATCATGCAAAAGTAGAGTTTTAGATAAAATTTCAACTCATCATCAGATGTTGAGTTTCAATTTTAAAATTGATTGTTATTTTCTAGTTGCTTGCTTTTCTGATTGTGCATGATTTAATTAAAAATTAATTAAAAATAAAGTGATTTATTCTCAACTTAACTGATTTTAAAATTAAAACAATTGATTTATGGGTTAATCAATTATTAAATCAAACTTTTATTCAAAAACTATATTATTAAATATTGACAACTTACTTTAATTAATTAAATAGGAATTTAATCAATTAGTCATAAGATTTTTGATTTATTGTCAAAATTAAATAATACAATTTAGGAATAAATATAATTAAATGTAATTAAATAATTAAGTGGCAGTATTAAATTTGATTAATTAAATATTCAGAATATTCAATTAATCAAACTTTAGGATAAATAAGATTTATCGCCAAATAATTATTAAATTAAGAATAATTAGGATAAAATAGGAATATTGCTAAGAATATTCCCCGATGTAGAATTTAGGATAATCAATTAAATTCAATAATGTGCAGATGTGCCTTAGGTTAGGACTTTTGTATCAATTTCATTCGATTTGAAGATGTAGGAGGTTAATGAACCTATAGCCCATTTTTGGGGTATTACATTTTGCCCCTCTTTGAATTACTGTGCGAAGCGTAGTGGTTCAAAGAATAGTTTGCGTATGATAAAAATGTATGAGACTAATTTGAAAGATTTGAAAGATTTGAAAGATGAACCAATTCTGAGATAGAAACCAATTGAAAGATTTAAAGAAAAGAGATACCAACCCAGGCCTAGAATGATCAAGAATCGCAATGATGCTAGCTATATCAACAATGAACTGGTGATTACGAAAAAGTGTCAAAATGCCTAATTCTGAACCTTATGATTGTGAAGAAGTGAGTGACCGATTCCAGACCTTAATGTCCTTGTATGAATCATATTGGTATCACATCCTGAACCCATCAGTTACGAAGAAACAAGGAAATAACACTAATGAACCGATGGTTATGAAAAACTGATACAGTTTACAAGATAGATTAGGATACCAGATTGATATGGATCTCGATGAATCTGATATGCCCCAAGCGATGATAGATTTGCCCCAAGCGACGAGAACTTTTGATGAGTCAGCAACTAGACGTGGTTGTTGTCTTGATTACTGAGGAAAGATTGATTACAGATTTAGATTTATAGACTTGAATGATGTGCAATATCATGCCCCCTTCGGGATTAAAATTGAAATTTGACAAGAAAAGTCAATGTTATAGTTTAGGAGCATGTTAATTGATTTGAGAAGTGGTTACACACGTTCAAGAACGCATTCTGCATCATTTTAGAGGTTTAGAAGATCAAGTTTGACTAGGTTAAACCATGAGTTGACCATAGTTGACCAAGTTGAAATTTTGATAGTTTGATGTAAGATAATCAGTTAAGTTGAATTCTAAATTTCTATGATGTTTGAAGGTCAATTATGCAAGCAGTAGACCATCCTAGGTCCAAAAATTTTAAATCACGATTTTGACATAGTAAACGTTCTCAAATTTTGATTTTGATCCCGAAAATGGGTTCAGAATGTTGAAATTAGCTAGGAGTGCAATTTTCGTGAAAAATGGAGCACTCTTGAAAATTAGGTCAAAAGCTATATAAAGGTTAGAAGGGTCATTTTCAATTCATTTTCACCGTTGACTTTTGAAAACCTTGTGGAGCACTCTGAGTGAGAAAATGACAGAAATGAAGGTACTTGTGTCTTCTCACCATTTTGAGCGCAGCAGGAGGCATCAGAGACCTCGACAGTATGGACATCCGGTAGGTGGACCTCTGTGCCTCTCTGAAAATTCAATTTTTCTTTGTTTATAGCATTTTTAGCACATTTTTCATACGTTTTCAATGTTGAATTTTTGCATGCACAGAAACTCGTACGACTGTCCTTCTGGGCTCGTACAACTTTTCAAGTCTAGTTAGGTTGTTGTATCATTATCCCCCAAGACTCATATGAGAGGGACCCAAGAGTCATACGACGTTTCATCGGGTCCCTCATAACTTGTATGAGGAGATGCTCAGTGTCGTATCATCATTGTTTGTCGTATGGTAACTGGTGAAAACTCGTATGAGTTTCAATGCCAGTTTGCTTTGTCGTTTGAAAAATAATGAGTCCAAAACTCATTTCTAGGTCAAATTTTTGAATTTTTTGATATTTTAGCCAGTTACTGAGTCTTTGATCTACCTTCTGAAATAGTAAACTGTGCAATACCTATATTTGTAGCCTCTTTTTCAACTAAATTACTGATAGAGTTCCCTGTTTTTGTGTTGTGTAGGTCACATATCTTGATGTTCATGTGCACATCTCACACCCTGCTACTCAGTGACTCTGTGTTTCATTTCCTGATCATATGAGAGTTCATCTTGCTTCATGTGGATTTGAGTATCTGATTCATTTACCCAAGATTAGGGTAAATCATGGACTATTGACTGCTTTGATAGAGAGATTCCATTTTGAGACCCAGACTTTCCACTTGTCGACTGGGGAGATCACTATTACACTAGAGGATGTGTACCGTATACTGCGCATTCCCTTCCATTCAGGTCAGCGTCCAGAGTATTTGAGTTCGGGGAACTCTAGTTTACTAGCATTCAGACGTCTTTTCAGAGATGATACCCAGCTGACTGGTTCTATTTCTTGGGAGACCTTGGTACAACGCTATGGTCAGACACATAGATTACAGTGCATCCTTGCCAGGATGATAGGAGGTATTATTATGTCCGACCGTCAGCAGAACGGTCTATTGATGGGTTGGGCACTGATGGTAGCACGTCTAATGGTGACTCCTTCTGAGTTAGCATGGGGTCAGTGTTTATTAGCCCATATGTTCTTTGAGATGCACGAGGTAGTGTATCAGGAGAGCAAGACTTTTGCTATTGGTGCTTTAGTTCTATAGATCTGGGCATGGGAGCATATCCTGGTTTTGAGACCAGTGTTCCAGTCACAGCGACAACCATAGGAGCCTGTTATTTATATTTATGCTGGATACGTCACACAGGTTCACATGGGCCATGTAGAGTACTGGAGACGATGCCTTGATGACATGACATTTGTACGATGGAGGCCTTATGTAGATATTGAGCCTTGGCCTACTGCACGAGAGCAGTTCAGTTTCTTCTTCCAGAGCCAGGTGTTGATTGGATGATCATCATCTATACTAGAGAGATTTATCATTACTAGGGTGTGGTGACAGTATAGATGAGTGCACGATGCACCTCAGGATTATGCCACTTACGCTCGGATAGCTCATGAGCTCGGACTTGGATGGACCCCAAGGCTTTCTTATGCCTTGTGTTCATAGGAGTACAATGGTATTGTTGGCAGGGATTGGGAGTATAGACCATAGGTTGTTGATGCTGGAGTGATAGATGGCTTCATATCATGGTTGAAAGATCACCCAATCTATAGGTTCTCTGATCCCACACAGCGGATACCTTCCATGGAGGAGGCTATGGATGTTACTAGAGCTCTGATGAGATAGGGCCCGAGGCCCACACAGGCTCCAATTTTGCACCCCACACCTCCGAGGCTGAGAGTGATGGTTCCTCCCCAGAGATTAGCAGGACAGATGGGGCCCCCTCATCCCACTAGTTCTACAGTAGATAGGCCTACAGGTTCACAGAGGCAGACTAGGGGAGAGAGTGGTACTTTAGGTAGTGTTGGTACCACTGAGGAGGTACTTGCAGATGAGCAGGTTGTAGGTGGTGATTTTGATCCATTACAGGAGGATACTGATTTTGATCTTGGTGCAAAGGTTAGACACCATAAGGCGCAAAGAGCCAAGACTACAGAGTAGCCTACTATAGATATTGATATGCTGGCGGCCGATGCTGATCCTAGTGTACCACTTACTCCACAGGAGGTTGTGAGGAGACTCAGATTATAGGTCAGGGACCTAAAGGTGCGCAGTGCTCATTGGGAGGAGAGGTTTCTAGAGGCAGATAGACAGCGTGCTAGGCTTCGTGGTGAGGTTTAGAGATTACAAGCAGAGGTTATTCATCAGATCTCTTAGGCCACCTACTATGTTTCTGCATATTATGCTATTGTTCCGGCTGCACAGAGAGTTCCTTCATATTCGTAGTATATGTTAGCATCAGAGGGAGCCAGGGCACCTAGAGAAGAGACAGTGCCAGATGCACCACCACCACCTCCACCAAATGGAGAGGATTAGGCCGATAGTTGATCTGGCTTCCTATTTTGATATTTTTGATCTTTTGTCCATAGATATATTGTTCTGACTCTGATAGCTCTCATGAGCTCATTCTTTGGTACACTATGCCAGTAGTGCACCCCCGACTATTTTGAGTTTTATGATATATATATGAGATCGAGATTTTTGGTTGTGACTTCATGTGTACTTGTCATGTTTTTTATTTATGATGATATCATGTGATGTAAATGCTATGAGTAGAGTAGAATGTATGTATGGATTTATGAAATGCAATGATTTCTTTCAAATGTATGAATCTTATTCAAATGTGATTGATTATGGAAAGTGTATGTATGGAAATGTATGTAATGCAATAGATGAAAATGAATGATGAATATGTAATGTAAATGCAACGATACACATGATATGTTTTGCAGGTATTGATGAAGACAAGTACTTAGTCTTATGTCAAAAAGGATGTTTAACCCAGGATTGTAACTACTTGCATTTTTGTGAGAAGACCTTCGTATGAGATTCAACTCTTCATTTTCAGTTTAAGTATAGTTTTTAAAAGAATTGTTGAAGATTTTCAAGCAATTTGGGAGATCATGCAATCATGCAAAGTGTAAAATGACATGCAAAATGAAATGCAACCTGAGACTTAGGACCTAGTCACTGATCATGTGTCGGCCATTTGTCATCATTGAACTTTTTAGGTAACCGGATAAATCAATACAACATCCACTAGTTGTGAAACTATAGACATATGAATATTGATTTGTATGCGCAGGAATCAATACAACACCCACTAGGTAGGCAACCATGGACATATGAATATTGATTTTATTTTCGGAATGTTGGATTAGATATAAGCACCAAGGCACAAACGCCAGGATGACCTAAATATCATGTCCATTTTGATGTAGCAATTTGTATAAGCATCAAAACATAGACGTCATGATGATCAAAATACACCTTGAGGAACAAACACATCAAATAGTCAAGAGATCATTCTAAATCCAGTGTGAATTACCTGTAGTGACCCTTTATCGCTCACATCCTCAGGTAAGATCACATTCCACAGTAGGAGTAAGAACTCACTCAAAAAGACAATAGTTCGATCAAACCTCTTTGAATTTTTTGGGTATCAATGGTCGAGGTATGCATGGCCATCCAATTCGAGATAGAGGCTCTTACAGAGGGACACTATTTCAATCCAGAATTTCCAAAGTTGTTAGATTTTCACATACAAGTAGAAGACAAAGAAAAGATTATGCCCCCAGTCATCACTCTCTAAATCCTATAAAGGACATCATCGAAGAGCTCGAAAGGAAACAATATGCAAAAATCTCAATGCGAATCAGTAAGCATACAAAGAGATAAAAGCATGTAAAAGCATAGATTGTTTTTAGTTTGTGTTTGATTGCGTTGTTGTAGATGCAAAATCCTTTCTGGAGAGGAGACAGACAGGCTGACTTGGATAAAGCTTCAAAGGACTTTGATTGGATATGACTCATCTAAGATGTACACTGGAGACCATAAGATATGACATTGATTGCCCCCAAGTGTTAAGCATTGATAGGATACAGACACCTAAGCTGATTGGTGTACAGACAACCTTTATTGAAATAAGAATGCAAAAATAAATAGGGAAATATGTACAAACTAAAGCAAGACTGAAAGCTGGGAAAGACCAAGATTGCGTTGATAGATGGAGCATTTTGAACAAGTGGTGCTCGTTTGCCAGGTTTTCACCATCTTGGCAGAGATTCTATTTTTGCTACCAAGGCACTTGTTTCCAGGTTTTCACCAAGGCACTTTTTCTTTTTCTCATTTTTTTGTATTTTTCATTTTTCCAATTTTTTTGATATTTTTGGTATTTTTTGATTTTTTTGTGAATCATCAAGGCACCTATTGCTAAGTTTTCACCAAGATGTTCATTTTTTCAGGACTTTTTTAGATTTTTAAGATTTTTTCAAGATATTTTACCATACACTGAATGCCTTAGGCATAAAATTTCTTTAGATGGAGAACGTTGATTGGTTCTCAGAGCTGTTCTCCTTCAGTCGTTGAGAGTTGATAGGCTCCAGAGCCAAAAGTAGCAGTGATTACAAAGGGACCCAGCTAGTTGGGTTCAAACTTCCCCTTGCGTTCTCTATGTGATTAATTTTTAGGATTTTCTCTCAAGACTAGATCACCAACCTGAAATTCTCTGTGTCTGACTTTCTTGTTGTAGCCTCTAGACATTCTTTTCTGATACAGTCTGAGATGATCATACGCTACTTGTCTGTGCTCATCTAGTAGTTCAAGTTCTTGCATCCTAGACACTATGTAGTCATCGTCAGTTACTAGACCACACATTCTGATTCTTAGTGATGGGATTTCAACCTCAATAGGCAGTACCGCTTCAGACCCATAAACTAAAGAGAATGGAGTAGCCCCAGTGGGAATTCTGATACTTGTTCTGTAGGCCCAGAGAGCTAGATTGATCATGAGATGCCAGTCTCTTCCTGTCTTATTAACTGTACGGTGCAAGATTTTCAATAGATTCTTGTTAGAAGCCTTTGCTTGTCCATTCCCTTGAGGATAGTAGATAGATGACCAATGTCGTGTAATCTTGAATTTAGCACATAAATCATCTAGGTCTTTATTTTTGAATTGTCCACCATTATCTGTGATTATAGAGTGTGGAATACCATACTGACATATGATGTAGTTCAAGATGAACATAGATATTTGTTTTCTAGTTGCTTGTGTCAAAGGGACTGCTTCTACCCATTTTGTGAAATAATCTGTAGCTGTGATTATATGAGTATGTCCATTAGAAGAATGAGGATGTATAGATCCTATAAGATCAAATGCCCATTGATGAAAAGGCCATTGTGTAGTAAAGGGAATTAAATCTCTCCCTGGAGCATGAATTAAATTACCATGTACTTGGCACTTTTGACAGTTCTTAGCAAATTTGATTGTGTCTTTCTCCATTTCAGGCCAATAGTACCTAGCCCTAATAAGCTTTTGAGCTAGTGTTAAACCATTCGAGTGTGACCCACATATACCTTCGTGGACTTCCTCGAGTGCACATTGAGACTCTTCCCATTCTAAACATCTAAGTAGCGTACCATCAAGACCTCATTTGTATAGATCATTACCAATGATGACATACCAGGATGCATTGTGGATAAGGTATCATTTCTCATGGCGATTGAAGGTATCAGGAATGATTTGGTCTTTGAGGTAGGAGAATAGGTTTTTATATATGGATGAATCATGACCTACAACGGTGCAGATCATGCGGGTTTCAGGAAAATCATATGCAGGATAAGATAGTGCTTCCATTAGGAACTCATAGCGTAGCTCATGTTCAGGCTGCTGCAATAAAGTAGATAGCATTGCCATTGCATTGACAACTCTATTATTTGTTCTAGGAATTTTCTCAAATGTGATAGATATGAAATATTTCTTTAGATCATCTACCATTCTTTTGTATGGAATGAGCTTTTCATCTTTCATTTGGTACACATCATTGACTTGATGGATAACAAGTTGTGAGTCTCCATGAATGTGTAATTCTGTTACTCTCCACTCAATTGCTATTTTCATACCATTAAGAAGGGCTTCATATTCAACAATATTATTTGTACAAGGAAATTTGATTCTGAAAGCTTTAGGTATGGAGTATCCTTGAGGTGTGATAAATAAGATGCCTACTCCAGATCCATTCTGTGTATAGGAGCCATCAAAGAATAATTACCATTCTCTAGAAGAAAGATTCATGATAGAGGAATCTGGAAATTCCATTTGCATTGGTGTATCATCAAACATAGGTGCATCTGCCAATTGATGAGCAATAACTTGTCCTTTGATAGCTTTTCTTTCAACATACTCAATGTCAAATTCACTTAAGAGCATGATCCATTTGGCTAATCTACCTATGAGGGAAGCTTTTCTTAGTAGGTACTTTAGTGGATCAATCTTAGCTACCAAATGTGTGGTATGAGCTAACATGTAATGTCTCCATTTCTATGATGCAAAGATCATAGCTAGACAAGCTTTATCAATCATTAAATAGTTCTTCTCATATGCAACCAATGTTCTACTGATATAATATATAGCCCTTTCCTTTTTATTCTCATCATGATGTGCAAGCAATGCCCCCAATGATGTATCTGTAGCGGAGACATATAAGATCAAAGGCTTCCCCTGAATGGGAGGCATCAAGATAGGAGGATTTGATAGATATTTCTTGATATGATTAAAATTCTTTTCACATTCCTTATTCCATGCAAAAGTCACACCTTTATGTAATGTCTTTGTAAAAGGTTGTGATATGTTTTCCAACTGAGATATGAAGCACCTAATAGATTTTACTCTTCCTTGTAAAGTCCTCATTTGACTAATATTCTTCAGGGGTTGCATCTCCATTATAGCCTTTACTTTAGCTAGATCAACTTCAATGCCCTTCTTTGAAACTATGTATCCTAAGAGCTTTCCAGAAGTGACACCAAAAGCACACTTCTTAGGATTTAGTCTGAAACTAAATTTTTCCATTCTGTCTAGTATCTTGCTCAAGTCATTTAGATGTTTAGCTCTAATCATAGATTTTGCTAAAGTATCATCAACATAATCCTCCATGGTTCGATGCATCATGTCATGAAAGATATATGTCATAGCTCTTTGATATGTAGCACTAGCATTTTTAAGCCCAAATGACATGACATTCCAACATAAGGTACCCCATGCACATGTAAAAGTAGTTTTCTCTTGATCCTCTAGAGCAATTTTTATTTGATTATATCTGGAGAAACTATCCATTAAAGAATACATCTCAAAACCCGCAGTCATGTCCACTATCATATCAATGTTAGGTAGTGGAAAATCATCCTTAGGGCATGCTTTGTTCACATCTCTAAAGTCTGTGCACACTCTGATTGATTTATCTAGTTTAGAAATAGGTACAATATTTGAGATCCATTCAGCACAGTCAATAACATGAATGAATCCAGCTTTTAGTAGTTTCTTTAATTCAACTTTTACCAAGAGTACAACATGTGGATGCATCTTTCTCAATTTTTGCTTAACAAGTTTAACATTTGGAGCTATAGACAAATGGTGCATTATAAGATTAGGATCCAACCCTGGCATATCTAAATATTTCCATGCAAAGTTGATTTTTTTCTCTGTTAAGAATGTTGTAAATTTTTTCTTTTCTTCTTCTGATAAGGATTGTGCCACATGGATCAACTATGGTTCCTCTACTGTTCCCAAGTTGATAGATTGAGTGGGCTCAATTAGAACTGGAGATCTATCCTGTAAATGACTCGGAAGGACATCAAATATCTCATCCTTGGGCGCCTCAAAGAGGTTTTCACCTTCGGATACATCTTTTTTCTTTACTATTTTAGGTTTTGAGACTGCCACAAAGTGGTTTTCACCCTTAGAACTCCTTTTCTTTTGACTAAGATACTTGATGTCCGACTCCGTCATGCTGACGTTCGATTCACTGATGGAAGTCTTCATAGGCTCAACTACATTTAGGTAGCAAGCAAGGGCATAGTCATTTGGGAAAGTAAATATACCTTGGCTCAGATTCGTGGAATTTTGGTCAAGAAGGTCAGGATGTTGGATAGTCAAAGTGGGAAAAGTTTGGGAGATAGTGTTTACGGATATCAATCTGTCATCATTGGTCCTAACCTGACACTCAAGTTCAAAGGTGATATTACAACTTAAGACGTTCAATTCGTGAATAGGCTCAATGTCACCGTGGGAGTCCAATTTAGCCATAGGTGGATCAGATGCATTAAGCTCATCATTTTTCTCTAGACTTATGTTGGGTTTAGGTGCATATTGGTGAATAACATCAACATGTTTCTCTGTAATAAGTTCATCTGGTTCTGGAATAACTCCCCATTCATAGTCATTTGATTCATATTCTATTTCTTCATCTAGACCTTTGGGAAATCTAAGAACATGTGTAAAGTCAGGACAGATTCCCCAAGAAGGGTTACCCTCAGATTCTGATTTGAATTCATACTCATGGGAGTCTGTCTCAGAATCACTGGAATGCTCCAAGTGCTACGATATAGTGATAGGTTTATCTTCCCTTTTGTCTATTTGATTACCTTCGAGATTAGCTGGTTCTTGTGTTGCAACTATCTCTTGTTCCATAGTAGGTTCTTGTGTTTCTACTACATTGATCCTCTTTATTGGATCATCTTCAGATTTAAGGAGGTCTTTTACTTCTTTAGGAAAATGCTCATAAGGAATGAGCTCATCAATGGTGTCAGAATCTTCACTATCAGATTGTTTTGTTTCCTCTTTCTCAAGGAGAGCTTCTTCTAGTTTGATTTTCTCTATGACATGTGGGGAATTCTTGCTAAGATAGAAAGGTTTCTTCTTGTACCCTAGACCTGTGGTATTCTTATTGGTTCAACCATGGTGGTTAAGAGGAGATAGAAGACCCTTGCCTTGTAGTCCTAGAGGTTCTTTTCTAGTATATCCCATTTTTTTGATCAATTTGTCCCCTCGACCATATGACTTAGAAGGAATCTTCGATGTTTTAGAATCACATTTTTGAACAACTTGAGATTTAGGTTCATCTTTGTATAGCCATGCGAGAATAGCTTCATCTTCTTCAAAATCTTGTTTAGATACTTGTTCTGCAACAAAATTTCCTTTATATGCCTCAAGAGGATCTTTAGACTCTAGTTTGGACTGTTTTAGAGTTTGTCCATAAGACTTAGGTGAGATAGGGAGAGACATCAAAGATAAGACTGACTCTATAGTATATTCTCCCATACCTTTTTCTTTGATCTTAACCTCTTTAGCAATGTCTTCCATCTTGGATGTTGAAGCAACGTCTAGCTGCTTAGTGGAAGATTCTCTGTTATTAGGAACAAGTTTATCAACACTTTCCTTCAATGCATTGCAAGTTGTATATAGATCAAATAGAATCATCACCTCCACTCCTTCATAAGGAAATTTCAAACATTGATGGTATGTAGAAGGAATAGCTTTCATCTCATGTATCCAGGGTCTCCCTAGAAGAATGTTGTAAGCCAAAGGTAGATCAAGAACTTGACATATAGTATCTCTGATGACAGGACCTGCTCTGATAGGTAAGACAATTGTTCCCTTGGAGGATCTTTCTTCTTCATCATATGCCTCGATAGTTATTTTCTTTCTGGGATCAATAGCCATTTCTGAAAATCCCAATTGTGTGATCAAGCTGAAAGAACAAATATTTAGACCGGCGCCCCCATCTATCAACACACCTTTGACATGACAGTTTTGGATGAAGACTTCAATATGTAAGGGCTGGTTATGTGGATGACTCAAGGAGTTATCATCTTCCTTTGAAAAGGAAATATATTGTGGAGACGTAAGATGACCAACCACTGTTTAAATCAAGATTATCAGGAACATTGGATCTAAGCAAAGCTTTGTCTAGAATGGCTCTATGAGCTGGAGATATCTAAAGCAACTCAAACATGGAGATTTTTGCATTTGTATGTTGTAGTTGTTGGACAATACTGTATGATGTAGGTTTCGTGTCTTTAGGATTTGAAGATTTAGATGTAGTCTTCTGTTTAGAAGCAAATGAAAGATTGAAAGGAACCTTAGGGACATTGGATGAATTTGGTATTTGTCCTTGTAGGTGTGCCTGAGGTTGTGATCGAGTAACTACATTAGCTGATTGATTTTATCTATCTTTTCTTACAATTGTGATGACATTGCAACGCTCAGATAGACATGGTTCAACCATATTGATAACAACATTGTTTCTAGAATAAGCATAATTGACTTTAGCACCCATATTAGGCTGAGAAAAAGAATATTCTTTACCATGTTTAGGAAATGGTTATGTGAATGTTGTATGATCATTATTGCTCTTATGATTGTCAATCATGATCTCTCCATTATCAATTTTGTCTTCTATGATGTGCTTCAAGTGAATGCAGTTATTAGTCTTATGACCCTTATTGGGATGGAAGTCACATAAATCGTTCTCTCTCCACCATTTTGGTTTAGGTTTAGGATCAAAGACTTTTATCTTAGGCAAGTAGATGATTTTGTTTGCCAATAGAGTTTTCATGGCAGATTCCAAGGATTCTCCAAGAGGAGTGAATTTGCGATTAGGATCTGTAGCCCAAGGTTTATAATCAGATGAATTTTTGTTGGACTCTGTTGCTTTAGCTTCGGAAGCTTTGATGGCTTGGGTACCAACAGTGAGATTGAAAGAAGGTGCCTTGGATGGGGCACAGATATTATCAATGACACCTTCTGTGACAACACCTTTATTCTTGTTCCAAATTTTTTTTTTGTCCTTAGAACTAGATCCAGATTCATACTTGTCCTTGTGAAGTGTGATATCTCCTTTTTTCACAAGTACTTTCTCAATTTTGATCGCATTATCTACCATCTTATCAAAAGATGTATGATTTTGCATTTGTAAAGGGTAGTTGATTTCTGGAACAAGATTATTGATGAATATTTCCAGCTTCTCAGTTTCTGGAATGGGTCTAGCATATAGAGAAAATTTCTTCCTCCATCTCTTGAGAAATGTTAGGAATGGTTCACTTGGATATTGCTTCAAATTGAAGATGTTGATCATGGTGACCAGATGTTGAATATTGTAGGAGTATTGTTGATAGAATAGTTTGATTAACTCCTCAAAAGTTTTGATAGTTGGAGGCATTCTAGAGAACCAATTAATGGCTGCTCCTCCCAGAGATTGAGGGAAAAGATGCATTAAGTAAGTTGGTTCATGCATAAACTCCATAGATTGAGTACAAAATTCTCTGACATGATCTTGAGGATTAGAGTTTCCATCATACTTATCATATTTAGGCATCTCCACTCTTTTAGGGAATGGCGACATGTACAAGTCTTTATCAAATGGAAAAGGGCATAGAGCTTCCATGGAGAACTCCTTAGGTTCTTTTTCTTTCTCAAGTTTGTGAAGTTTGACTTGCATGACATGCATCTATTTCATTATAGCCATGATAGGAGTTTCTTCCTCTCGTGTAATGATATCTTTGACATTAAAGTTTGGAGGAAGTTTAGCTCCTTGATGAGCTAACTCTAGAAAGTAAGCTTCTCTATCTTCCTTCAAGAAATGCTTCATCATTCTTTTGAAGTTATCATCATTTTGATATTGGGCAATTTCAGAAGGTGTAGGTTCTTGATCCATACCGTGTTGAGATTGATGTTCTTGGGACCCATGATGTGTCCCTCCGTGAGACATGTTAGGAGTTTTAGGACTCCCTGGATTAGATTGAGGTGGAGCTTGTTGATTACCTCTGTGAGTTGATGGAGGGGGTATGTAACCAATTTTTAATTGAAAGTTGCCAAGACCGTCATCTTCGTAAAGACAAGAATTGTAGAGTTGTTCAAGAGTTGGAGCTTGGAGAGTATTAAGAGGTATTGCATGGGATGTTTCTCCAAATTTCTTATGTGATGAAGCTCTAGTTTCCACAATTAACCTTGAGTGAAGCAAGAAAGAAAGATGAAGACAACTGAAGAATGACTTGATTCAAGAAGATTGAATGACACAACCTTGTCAAGATTGAAGTGATTAAAGATTAGATCAGACGTAAATGAAGGATACTATGCCACAATAGTGTGGGTAGACGCCCAATAGATGGCAGGCACGAGCTCACAACACTTAGCCGTTTTAGCAAGAAGACTAAATTTGAAGATAATTTTGACAAGGCTTTAACACAAGATGAAAAAGATTCAAATCGATAGATCAGAAGACAAAATCAGACCTAAAGGCTCACTTGAGGAAAATGAATGAATTTTTTCTAGTTTCTACTCTGTTCCTGACACAGTGATTTGTTCGATAGATTCTGTAAATAGGCTGTAAAAACTAGATCTCTGACAATTTTGACCACTTTTTAGCACTAAAATTTCTCAAACAACTTTCTGCAGGATCGTACAATAGTGGGTATGCTATGAAATGACAGTTGACAAACTCGTAAGACAATTGCAAAGATCGCATGATAGTTGATAGCAGGATTTTGACTTTTTGCTTTTGACTAGTGGAAAAACTCGTACGACACTATACAAGCTATCATACGACAATACAGGGGTTCTAAAATGACAATTTTCCAAAACTCGTACGACACTATACAAGCTATCATACAACAATACAGGGGTTCTGAAATGACAATTTTCCAAAACTTGTACGACTTTCTGACCTTGTGGGATGAATTTTGACTCCATAAAGGAATTTTACTTCAGATTTTGAAACTTTTTGGTTTTTAGATTTAGATTGTCCACAAATTTTTCTATCCAGGTTTGAAGATTATTTTGAGATTGTTCATTTTCAGTAACCAAATAGATAAACAAGCACGCAAAACAATAAGCAAGTGATTCCGAGCACGTCTGAAAATAATGAACAGGGGACAAAGCAACCCTGCGCATGAACAATCAAGTGACTGAATGTGCTAATCCTTAGTAGTGCTAATTGTGTATGTTCCAAAAAGTTTTTCAATAATGCACATATTCCTAGGAAAATGAAAATTTGGCCTCACTAGGGTTTGTAGTAATGGTTTGACTCTGCAACTTTTGTGATCTCAAGAGGGAAAACTCCAATCCAAGCGCATCGGAGTTTTGACACAGTCTGAGAATTTAATCAATCAGGAGCTGCTAGGGAGATTAGATAGCCCAACAAGAGATCACACCTATGAAGATTTCCTCCACAAGGACATTTATATAGCGGCTACTACTACCATGGTGAAAATAGCTATTACCGCTTGAGGTTCTATCCACGCGGTTGACCCAATTAAGGGAATGTCCACTATGGTTAACCTTCTCTAAAGGTGACTCACAAAATATACCACATGGAGACTGGTTCCAGATTCAAGGATCTGAGTTTCTGATACTACCCAAAAAGGGAGTAGAGCATAGTCCTCTAGCCTTTTCACTTTTAACCAAAACAAAGTAGACAGATTAATCCGACACGCTAAGACCAAGTTTATCTCACAAAGATCTATGATGTCAACCACTTATGATCTATCAACCTCTCTGGAGAGAGAATGTATCAATCAAAAGTTGAAGACATACAAATCTAGTAGAATGTGAGACTCTCTCAGTAACCTCCCTACCTACAAGGGGATCCTTTGTCAAGAAAAGCTTCACATGCATGAACAAGCATAAGAAGCTCAATCTCTCAAGATCATCCACAAATAGTGTTCATAGGGCCTATTTACTATGTGTAATAGATATGCAAAAAGCAAATCTATGTTCATTTTATAGCCCAAAATGAAGTCTGTGATATGCAAGCAAGAAAAGTCACACAAGCTTGACACATGAGAGTTTGTTTTAATCCAAATCAAAATGTTATCAGCTTGAGAAGAATACTTGAATTTCTCGCAACATGCTTAGTAGATTTTTACCTATTTTAGCAATTTAGTTGCACTTTTTCCAATCAGATTCAACAAATATCAATAAAAATAGAAGATTTCAATTGTTAGGGTTAGCTGTTAGTCCAAATCTGAAAATCAAATCTGAGAAACTGCAAAAAATTCTGAAACGACAATTGAATTCTAGAGTCAAAACTCGTACGACAATGGATTACCTCCTAGATGACGGTTTGGAAACTTGTACGATAGTGGGTATCTTCTCATATGACAATTGAGCTTGCAAATGACTGTGTGTACTTTTTGATATGAGCCTCGATAAGATCACTTGTCGTACAATAGTGGGTACCTCCTGATACGACTTTCTGACAAAAGTCGTATGAAAAATGTATGGACAGAAAATAAAAGATCACAGTTTGAACTAGAAAATGACAAGAAATTGATAGAAATTGAATGGAAACCCATTTTAGGGCCCCATGGTGGGTGCCAAAAATGTGTGTGTGAATTTTGTACCTAGCTGTAGACACAACACTTCAGTAAAACATTAGAGGTTAGCAGAAAACCAAAATCATGCAATGAAATAGAAACTAAACTAACCAAGTGATTTACTGCCTTCTAGTAGGTGTGAGTATGATACTCTCAGATCAGACCAAGACCAGTGATAATGCAACACCTAAACAAAGGATTTGAATGCAAAATATGAAGGATTATGAATGCAGATTAAGCTATATTTTTGTATTTTCTATGCAATAATAAAAAAAACTATATGAATGTAATGGAATATAGATTTAATCTAAGAATTCTATGAATGAGTATGAAATCTATGATATGAAACTATACAAAAGCTAATGACCAACTATGAAAGATCTCACAAATCGCCTGTCACAAGTGCTCGATCCTTCAATCGCTAATTCGCCATAGTAATTGTGCAAATTTGAATGTTGATAAAAATGAAGAGCCGAGCCTTGATTTTATAGAAATCTAGGGCTTTGAGGATGCAAGAGAAAAGCCATAAATCACTCTTGATAAACTCATGTTGATTTTTGAGTTATTGGGAAATTAGAGATAATTAACTCACAAAAATCATGCAAAAGCAACGTTTTACTCAAAATAGAGTTTTAGATAAAATTTCAACTCATTATCAGATGTTGAGTTTCAATTTTAAAATTGATTGTTAATTTCTAGTTGCCTGGTTTTTGATTGTGCATGATTTAATTATAAATTAATTAAAAATAAAGTGATTTATTCTCAACTTAACTGATTTTAAAATTAAAACAATTGATTTATGGGTTAATCAATTATGAAATCAAACTTTTATTCAAAAACTATATTATTAAATATTGACAACTTACTTTAATTAATTAAATAGGAATTTAATCAATTAGTCATAAGATTTTTGATTTATTGTCAAAATTAAATAATACAATTTAGGAATAAATATAATTAAATGTAATTAAATAATTAAGTGGTAGTATTAAATTTGATTAATTAAATATTCAGAATATTTAATTAATCATACTTTAGGATAAATAAGATTTATTGCCAAATAATTATTAAATTAAGAATAATTAGGATAAAATAGGAATATTGCTAGGAATATTCCTAGATGCAAAATTTAGGATAATCAATTAAATTCAATAATGTCCAGATGTGCCTTAGGTTAGGACTTTTGTATCGATTTCATTTGATTTGAAGATGTAGGAGGTTAATGAACCTATAGCCCATTTTTGGGGTATTACACTATCCTCCACCTTCACTATGGAACATAAGGAAACCCTTTGCAACACCCCTACACAAACTAATCCAGATGGATCTAGAAGGCCAAAAATTAAATAGTCTCAAAATCTCTCAAAATTAGTGTCATTGCGAAGAGCTCAAAAAATTGAACCTGACACAACTTGAATGGGCAAAAAAGGAGCTCGTACGCGAAAGTTATGTTTGGTCAAAGGTCTAGTCAAAGGTTGACCAAAAAATGTGGAAGTTTGACTATCTCAAAATTGGTCAAAAATAGTCTCAACTCAAAAAGCTCATCAATAGCTTTTTGACGTATTTTGAACGGACAAAATTTGAGTTCGTATGCAAAAGTTATAGCCAAACGAAGTTCTTCGGTCAAAAAGATGACTAAGTGGCCATTGATGACGTCATAAATCTAGTCATCATGCTGATGTGGAAAAAATATATATCCCCCTAAGTTTACTTACCACTACATCATAATTTATTAGAGAATAAAATGGTGGACGTTTACTTTATTTCACAAAATCCATTTTGTGGGATTCTAGAGGATTTTGTGGAATCCCACAAATTTATGGGATTTGAAAGAAAATCTCCTCAAAATTAGAAAACAACAAAAAACCATAAACCCATTTAAAATAAGAATGGGCCCGGACACTCCCTATTTTTGTGCATTTGTTATAAACAAACAAAATTTAAACAAATAATTAAAACAAATATCCTAAACATATCCGTCCAAAAGGGATTTGTTTATTTTGTATGGCTTATAATTTATAACAGCCAAAAGGAGGTTTTAATATGGTTATTTTGTTAATTTAAAATGGGGAAATGAGTTATTATATTTGTTATTTGGTTTTCGACCAAATAAGGAAAATATTTTGTATAAAAGGGGAGTTGTTTTCCTTTGGAAAACAATGAGCCTTGGAGGAGTTAGACTTTGGGAAATGAGTCTTGGAGAATTATTGTAAGTCTGAGAGGAGGATTTATTGTGAGATTAGAAAGAATTTTTTGAATTCTTGAGAGGAGATTACAAGGTGTTGTTTTTACACCAAAAATTGTAAAAGAAAGAAGGAGACTGTGAATGAGGTTAAAAGCTTGGATGTTGTAATAAGGCGATTTGAGCCTGGAGACATTAATAAAGTGGTCCCCGAATTGAGAAGCGGACCCAGAGACGTAGTCCTAATCGGACAAACTCTGTTATCAAGTGTTTTCGTATTCTCTTCTATCTCTCTCTCATTTATTTTTATGTTCTCTCATTTTCTTACTGGTAATATTCTCTTTTATGTAATTAAACACATAATTGTTTGTAAAGTGTTTAAAGTATAACTCTTTCTTGTAATTTCAACGGTTAAATACATAACTACGCAATTACTGCCTGGATCAGGGAAATAAATCTGTATTTTGGATTAAATTATAAAACTTGTAAATCCTAGTTTACAGATCACAAACAAACACACCCTCCAAAGGTGAAGAAGACCTCAACCAACATCTGCTACCCCTTTTTACCACCCTTCTATGACTATACAGTCACTGTTATATCCTCATGCACGTGCCAGAACTTAGCATGGCTCCTCTGCAACACTTGGACATGTAATATACAACACCTCCCACATCCATGCCAAACATGGGGGTTTGTTGAGCATGGAAATAAAAGGAAATCACATCAGAACAATGACAGATAACCTAAATGAGGGTTTGGATCAGTCACTGCAGAAAACCCGACAACTCAACAAATACATAATGAAATCTTATGCGGCCACAAATATTTGAAAGACTATTCAATATGCTATCATTCCCTTATGAAAGATTACTTTAATGAAGAATCTAAAATGTAGTGGTTGTGCAATTCATAGTGGAACTTGGGGTCACAAACCATCCATTCTCTCTGCATGTAGCATTCTCTAATTTAATTCGCTTAGGCAATTCGTATATTCAAACTTTAATCGATACAAAAATTTAGAACATGGCTAAAATATTCATTTTCTTTGTTTCATTCAGAATCACACTTAACTAGAGAGGGCAACCAGCTAAGGACACTTGCTACATATTTTGATCAAAATGCCAATGACACATAATTAAAAACCTCTAACTTTGTCCTAGATCACATCTATAATATGGCATTCACGAAATATCTACAAGATTTTTTTTTTCCATTTTTGTCTCTGTTGATTGCAAGAGTTATGTGCATTGGCATATTTCTCTTTGCATTTTTAATGTCAGGTTATTCTTCTATTTTCCATGCAGCTCAGATAGAAGCTACAATTTTAAATGATGAAACAAAACATGTAAAGTCTCATGACAAGAGACCGGCCAATTCATCAAGTGATTTATGACACTACCATCAACAAGAAGCCCAAAATAAAAAAGATTCCATCTTGAAGGTTAATGAGCCTCCTGACGGAGATATGGATGAAAAAAATGGTGGTAGATGGTACACAAAAGAACAATGTAAAGCAAGTGGCAAAGGGTATGCAAAAGGAGGATATAAATCAAGTGACCGAAGAGGGTCTACAAAAGCAACATAACATGTCAATATCTTTTGGAAAACAAGACGACTCAATGTTGAAATGGGTCCTTTGTAATGGAGATCCTAATTTCATCCCATCCCTTGATAATGTTAATGCGATAAAAAAACCAGCATCATGTCGACATATGAAATGCAGGGAGAGGCACTGCCCTATTGAAGAAGACTTACTGAGATGCCTTCATCCACTTCCTGATGGTTACAAATCACATATACACTAGCCTCAAAGCAGGGACAAGGTGAGCTTGCTCTTTGGGTAAATCATATTGAGCTTGAGTCTTTTGAAACTTTTCAGCTTTTAGCAACATCAATTTAGTTTATAGATTCTAAAAAAATATTTTATCAGATAATGTAAAGAGAAATTTTTTTACTAGGGTCTACAACTTCCTGTTCCTTTTAGAGTTTATAGCCAGTCTTGCATTGTGATCAAGTAGGGTCTTGCGTTTGTGAAAATTGTACCTGATCTGTAGACACAACACTCAGTAAAACATTAGAGGTTAGTGATAATCAAAATTGTGCAAAATTGAAAACTATCTAACCAAGTGATTTACTGCCTTCTAGTAGGTGCGAGATTAATGTTCTCAGATTTTAATCGAGATCAGTGACCTAGACGACACCTAAATGAAGGATTTGAATGCAAAAGATGGATATGAAATTGAATGCAATTAATCTATATTTTTGATATTTTCTATGCAATAAGAATGATAAAAACTGATATGAATCTATGAATGCTATTGAAAATTGATATGAAATGAATGCTAAATGATCTAACAATGAAGATTCTAACAATGATATGAAAACTATGAAATTCTATGCTAAGATATAAAAACTATGCAATTGAAATTGATCTCACAAAGCTTTGAATTCGCAAGTTGATTCTTTCAAGCTCCAATTGTGCAAATTCTCCAAATCTGATATGCTATGATTCCTGTAGAGTAAGTTTGCAATTTGCGAGATGATTGAGAGATTGAGAGATGATTGAGAGATGCATTATGAAGAGATGAGCCTTGTTTTTATAGAAATTCAGGGCTTTGGAGGTGCATGAGAAAAAGCCATAAATCACTCAAATAACTCAGGTTAATTTTTGAGTTATTTTTAAATAAAAGATAATTAACTCACAAAAACATGTAAAAGCTAAGCTTTAACTCAAAATAGAGTTTAGCTTTAATTGATAATTGATAGTTGTTTGCTTTTATGATTGTGCATGTTTTATTTATGAATTAATTTAATAATAAAGTGATTTATTTCCAACTTAACTGCTTTTAAAAATAAAACAATTGATTTATGGGTTAATCAATTATTTAATCAAACTTTTATTAAAACCTATATTATTAAATAATGACAACTTGCTTTAATTAATTAAATAAGAATTTAATCAATTATTCATATGATATTAGATTTATTGTCAAAATTAAATAATACAATTAATAATAGATATAATTAAATTTAATTACACAATTAAGTGGCAAATATTAAATCTAATTAATTAAATATGAAAATATTCAATTAATCAAACTTTAGGATAAATGTGATTTATTGCCAAATAATTATAAAATTAAAGATAATTATGATGATTAGGAATATTACTAGGAATATTCCCCGATGCAGAATTTAAGATAATCAATTAGGATTCGATGATGTTTAGATGTGCCTTAGATTAGGACTTTGATGTCGATTTCATTCGAATTGAAGATGTAGGAGATTAATGATCTTATAGCCCATTTTTGGGGTATTACATTTTTCCCCTCTTTGAATTACTGTGCGAAGCGCAGTGGTTCAAAGATAATCTGTGTTTGATAAAGATATGAAACTAATTCAAAAGATAAACTGATCTCAAGATAGAAACTGATTGAGAGATATTGAGATAGGAGGTCCTGAATGACCAGAGATAATGTTCACTATAGAAGCGATGAACTTATGATTGCGAAAAAGTGTCAAAATGCCTGATTCTGAACCTTAGGATTGATAAGAAGTGAGTGACCCGTTCTAGACTCGATTGTCTTAGCAGAACTAGCAAGTATCACATCCGAATCCTTCAGTTGCTGAAGAACCAAGGAAAGAACACTATGATCTGATGGTTGCAAAAACTGATACAGATTACAAGATTAAGAGAATACTAGATTGATATGGATCGATGAATCTGATATGCCCCAAGTGATGATAGATTTGCCCCGAGCGATGAGGTCTTTTTTTTTTTGATGAATCAGTAACTAGACGTGATTGTTTATCTTGATTACTGATGAAAGATATTGATAGATTTGATTGACAGACTTTGAATGATGTGCAATACCATGCCCCCTTCGGGATTAAAATTGAAATCTGACAAGAAAAGTCAGCGTTATAGTTTAGAAGCATGTTAATTGATTTGAGAAGTGTGGTGAAACACATTCAAGAACACATTCTGCATTGTTGGAAGGTCCCAAAAGACCAAGTTTGACTAGGTTTGACCATGAGTTGACCATGGTTGACCAAGTTGAAATTTTGATAGTTTGATGTAAGATAATCAGTTAAGTTGAATACTAGATTTTTGTGATGATTGAAGGTTGATTATGCAAGAAATTAATAATATGAATGATCTCAGATTTGAATTTTGATCCCGAAAAAGGATTCTACTTGCTATTTCATTGGAGGAACCTTCGTGTGAGATTCAGCTCTTGTTAGACTTGAAGATGCGATTTGAAGAATAATTTAAGCATTGAAGTTCATTTAATCATTGTGAGATCATGCAAACATGCAAAATGCAAAGAGACATGCAAAATGAAATGAGACATGCAAAATGAAATGCAACCTAAGACCTAGGACCTAGTCACTGATCATATGTCAATTTGTTATCATCATTGAACTTTTAGGTAACCGAATAAATCAATACAATGCCCACTAGCCATGAAACCATAGACATATGAATATCGATTTGTATGCGCAAGAATCAATACAACACCCACTGGTTATACAACCATGGACATATGAATATTGATTTTATTTTTGGAATGTCGGAGTAGATATAAGCACCAAGGCACAAACGCCAGGATGACCTGAATATCATGTCCATTTTGATATAGCAATTTGTATAAGCATCAAAACATAAACGTCATGATGACCTGAATACGCCTTGCATTGCAAACACATCAAACAGTCAAGAGATCATTCTAAATCCAATGTGAATTACCCGTAGTGACCCTTTATCGTTCACATCCTTAGGCAAGATTACGTTCCACAATAGGAGAAAGAACTTACTCAAAAAGATAATAGTTAGATCAAACTTCCTTGAATTGTCTGGGTATCAATGGTCGAGGTACGCATGGCCATCCAATTCGAGATAGAGGCTCTTATAGTCGGACACCATTTCAATTCGGAATTTCTAAAGTTATTAGATTTCACATACAAGCAGAAAACCAAGAAAAGATTATGCCCCCAGTCATCACTCTCTAAATCTTGTAAAGGACATCATTGAGGAGCTCGAAGGGACACAATATGCAAAAATCTCAATGCGAATCAGTAAGCATACAAAGAGATAAAAGCATGTAAAAAGCATAGATTGTTTTCAGTTGAGTTTTGATGTTTGATTGCGTTGTTGTAGATGCAAAATCCTTTCTGGAGACAAGACAGACTTGACTAACTCACATGAAGCTTCAAAGGACTCTGACTAGATATGATCCATCTAAGATACATGGGAGACCATAGGATATGACATTGATTGCCCCCAAGTGTTAAACATTGATAGGATACAGACGCTTGAGTTGATTGGTGTACAGACTGACTTATTGAAAACTGGAAATGCAGAAACAAACCAGGAGATATGTACAAACTAAAGCAAGACTGAAAGCTGGGAAAGACCAAGATTGTGCTGATAGATGGAGCGTTTGGAACAAGTGGTACCCGTTTGCCGGGTTTTCACCATCTTGGTAGAGATTCTATTTTTGCTACCAAGGCGCCTATTTCCAGGTTTTCACCAAGGCATTTTTTTTTTTTGTATTTTTCATTTTTTCAATTTTTTTTGTACTGTTGATATTTTTTGATATTTTTTGTGAATCATCAAGGTGCCTATTGCTAGGTTTTCACCAAGATGTTCATTTTTTTCATGACTTTTTCTGATTTTTAAGATTTTTTCAGGACATCTACCAAGCACTGAATGCCTTAGGCGTAGAATTTCTTCAGATGGAGAACGTTGATTGGTTCTCGGAGCTGTTCTCCTTCAGCCATTGAGAGTTGATAGGCACCAGAGCCAAAAGTAGCAGTGATAACAAAGGGACCCAGCCAATTGGGTTTGAACTTCCCCTTGCGTTCTCGATGTGATTGATTTTTAAGATTTTCTCTCAACACTAGATCACCAACCTGAAATTCTCTGTGTCTGACTTTCTTTTTGTAGCCTCTAGACATTCTTTTCTGATACACTCTAAGATGATCATACACTACTTGCCTGCGCTCATCTAGTAATTCAAGTTCTTGTAACCTAGACACTCTGTAGTCTTCATCAGTGACAAGTCCATGCATTCTGATTCTAAGTGATGGGATTTCAACCTCAATAGGCAGTACCGCTTCAGACCCATAAACTAAAGCGAAAGGTGTAGCCCCTGTAAGAGTTTTGATACTAGTTCTATAGGCCCAGAGAGCTAGATTGATCATGAGATGCCAGTCTCTTCCTATTTTATTAACTGTTCTATGCAAGATTTTCAAGAGATTTTTGTTTGAAGCTTCAACTTGTCCATTCCCTTGAGGATAGTAGATAGAAGACCAATGTTGTGTAATCTTGAATTTAGCACATTAGTCATCTAGATCCTTGTTTTTAAATTGTCCCCTGTTATCTGTGATTATAGAGTGAGAGATCCCATATCTGCAAATGATGTAGTTCAGGATGAACATAGAGATCTGTTTCCCCATTGCTTGTGTTAGAGGAACTGCTTCTATCCATTTTGTAAAATAATCTGTAGCTGTGATTATATGGGTATGTCCATTAGAAGAGTGCGGATGGATAGCACCTATGAGATCAAATGCCCATTGTTGAAAAGGCCATTGTGTAGTAAAGGGAATCAGATCTCTCCTTGGAGCATGAATCAAGTTCCCATGTACTTGACACTGTTGACAGTTTTTAGCAAATTTAATAGCCTCTTTCTCCATTTCAGGCCAATAGTACCCAGCCCTAATAAGTTTTTGAGCTAACGTTAAACCTTTCAAGTGTGACCCACATATACCCTCGTGGACTTCCTCTAATGCACGTTGAGACTCTTCCCATTCTAAACATCTAAGCAGTGTACCATCTAGACCTCATTTGTACAGATCATTACCAATGATGACATATCGGGATGCAGATCAGATAAGGTTTCATTTCTCAAAATGGTTAAAGGACTCAGGGATGATTTGGTTGTGGAGACAGGAGAACAAATTTTTGTAGCGGGATGAATCATAACCTATAATGGTGCAGATCATGCAGGTTTCAGGGGAGTCATATGCAGGATAGGATAGGACTTCCACCAGGAACTCGTAGCGTAGCTCATGTTCGGGCTGCTGTAAGAGAGTAGATAGTTTTGCCATTGCATCGGTAGCCTTATTCTCCATTCTGGGTATTTGCTCAAATGTGATAGAGATGAAGTATTTCTTTAAATCATCTACCATTCTCTTGTAAGGAATGAGCTTTTCATCTTTGGTTTGGTACACATCATTGACTTGATGGATAACCAATTGTGAGTCTCCATGGATGTGCATCTCTGTAACGCTCCACTGTATGGCCATTTTCATACCATTGAGAAGTGCCTCATATTCAACAATATTGTTTGTGCAAGGAAATTTTAGTCTGAATGCTTTGGGTATCGAGTATCCTTGAGGAGTGATGAATAATATGCCTACTCTAGATCCATTTTGTGTGTAGGAGCCATCAAAGAATAACTACCATTCTCTAGAAGAGAAGTGCATGATAGAGGAATCGGGAAATTCCATTTGCATGGGTGTATCATCAAACAGTGGTGCTTCAGCTAATTGATCAACAATGACCTATCCTTTGATAGCTTTTCTTTCAACATATTCAATGTCAAATTTGCTCAAGAGCATGACCCATTTAGCTAGTCTACCTGTGAGGGCAGCTTTGCTTAGGAGATATTTCAGTGGATCAATTTTAGCTACCAGATGTGTGGTATGAGCTAACATATAGTGTCTCAATTTCTATGATGCAAAGATCATAGCTAGACATGCCTTCTCTATCATTGAGTAGTTCTTCTCATAGGCCACTAAAGTTCTGCTGATATAGTAGATGGCTCTTTCTTTCTTGTCTTCATCATGTTGCGCTAGCAATGCCCCCAGTGATGTATCTATTGTGGAGACATATAATATTAATGGCTTCCCATGAATAGGAGGCATTAAGATAGGAGGATTTGAGAGATAATTCTTGATATGATCAAAATTATTTGCACAGTCTTCATTCCATGCAAAGGTCACACCTTTATGTAATGTCTTTGTGAAAGGTTGTGATATGTCAGCTAACTGTGATATGAATCTTCTGATAGATTGAACTCTACCTTGCAATGTCCTCATTTGGCTGATATTTGTGGGAGGTTGCATCTCTATTATAGCCTTGACTTTAGCTGGCTCAACTTCAATGCCTTTCTTTGAAACTATGTATCCTAAGAGCTTTCCAGAAGTGACACCAAAAGCACACTTCTTAGGATTTAGTCGGAGACTAAACTGTTCCATTCTGTCTAGGATCATGCTCAAGTCTGTTAGATGTTCAGTTCTAATCATGGATTTTTCCAAGGTATCATCCACGTAATCCTCCATTATTTTATGCATCATATCATGAAAAATAGATGTCATTGCTCTTTGCTATGTAGCTCCAGCATTTTTGAGTCTGAATGGCATAACATTCCAACAGAAGGTTCCCCACGCATATGTGAATGCAATTTTCTCTTGGTCTTCTGGAGAAATTTTGATTTGGTTGTATCCAGAAAAACCATCCATAAGGGAATACATTTCATAGCCCGCAGTCATGTCCACTATCATATCAATGTTAGGTAGTGGAAAGTCATCCTTAGGGCATGCTCTATTCACGTCTCTAAAGTCTGTGCACACTCTGATTGAACCATCTGGTTTTGAAATAGGTACAATGTTAGAGATCCACTCAGCATAGTCTATGACATGGATGAATCCAGCTTTTAGGAGTTTTTCTAGTTCTGCTTTGAATAAGAGTGCAACATGAGGATGCATCTTTCTCAATTTTTGCTTGATTGGTTTTACTCCAGGAGTAATGGATAGATGGTGCATAATGAGATTGGGATCCAATCCTGGCATATCTAAATATTTCCATGCAAAATTGATCTTTTTTTCTGATAAGAATGTAGTGAATTTTTGTTTCTCTTCTTTTGATAAAGATTGTGCTATATGTACCAATTGTGGTTCCTCTGTTGTACCCAAATTGATGGATTGAGTGGGCTCAATCAGAACTGGAGATCTATCCTATAAATGACTTGGAAGGACATCAAATATCTCATCCTTAGGTACCTCAGAGAGGTTTTCACCTTCAGATACATCTTTTCTTTTTACTTTTGTAGGTTCCGAGACTGCCACAAAGTGGTTTTCACCCTCAGAACTCTTTTTCTTTTTACTCTTGTTTTTCTGACTAAGATATTTGATGTCCGACTCGGTCATACTGACGCTCGGTTCACTGATGGAAGTCCTCATAGGCTTGACTGCATTGAGGTAGCAAGCAAGGGCATAGTCATTTGGAAAGGTGTAGATACCATGGCTTGGGTTCGTGGAAGTTCGGTCAATAAGATCAGGACGTTGGATAGTTAAAGTGGGAAAGGCTTGGGATATGGTGTTCACGGATGGGGATATGTCATCATTGGTCCTAACCCGACGCTCAAGTTCAAAGGTGATATTATAGCTCAAAATGTTCAATTCGTGAATAGGCTCAACATCATCATGGGAGTCCTCTTCAGCCATAGGTGGATCAGACACGTTAAGTTCATTATTTGGCTCTAGACCTACGTTGGGTTGAGATACATATTGGTGAATAACATCAATATATTTCTCTATTATAAGCTCATCTTCTTCTGGAATGGCACCCCATTCATAGTCATTTGACTCAGCTTTTGATTCAGGATCTCTAGGAAATTTTAGAAAATGTGTGAAATCAGGGTGAATAACCCAAGAAGGATTACCCTCAGTCTCTGACTTGAATTCATATTCATGGGAATCAGTGTCAGAATAACTATCCCCTTCTTCTTGATCAGTTTGATTGCCTTCGAGATTAGTTGGTTCTTGTGGTGCAACCATCTCTTGCGCTACAGTAGGTTCTTGTGTTTCTACTACATTAAATCTTTTGATAGGATCATCTTTATCATCAAGAAGATCTTTGATCTCTTTAGGCAATTTTTCATAGGGGATGAGTTCTGAACTATCTGAATCATCATCTGAGGGTTCTGTCTCTTCTTTCTTAAGAAGGGGTTCTCCTGTTGCAATTTGTTCTATGACATGAGAACAACCACCTTTGAGATGATAGGGTTTCTTCTTAAACCCTAAGCCACCAGTATCTTTGTTGGCTCTACCAATATGTGAAATGGGTGTCACAAGACCCTTACCTCTGATTCCTAGAGGTCCTTGACTGGAATATCCCATCTTGGCTATCAATTTGTTTCCTAGACCATATGAATTAGAAGGGATTGTAGGTGCTATAGATTCACTAGGTTGAACAATTTTGGATTCAGAATCATCTTTGTATAGCCATGCAAGCACAGCTTCATCTTCTTCAAATTCTTGTTTGGATACTTGCTCCGTGACAAAATTTCTTTTGTATGCTTCCATAGGTTCCTTAGGTTCTAATTTAGATTGCTTCAAAGATTGTCCATACGACTTAGGTGAGATTGGGAGAGATGTCAGAGACAAGACTGGCTCTATAGTGTATTTTCCCATCCCATTTTCTTTGATATTGATCTCTTTAGCAATGTCGTCCATCTTAGATGTGGAAGCCACATTTTTTTGCTTGATGGAAGATTCTCTATTATTGGGAACAAGCTTATCAGCACTTTCCTTCAATGTATTGCAAGTTGTACTCAGATCTGCTGGGATAGTAACTTCTACCCCTTCATAGGGAAATTTCAAGCATTGATGGTACGTAGAAGGGATGGCTTGCATTTCATGGATCCAGGGTCTCCCTAGAAGGATATTGTAAGCCAATGGTAGATCAAGCACCTGACATGTGGTATCTTTGATGACCGGACCCACTTAGATGGGTAAGACAATGGTGCCTTTAGAAGCTCTTTCTTGTTCGTCATAGGCTTTTATGGTGATCTTCTTTCGAGGATCAATAGCCATCTCTGAGAATCCCAACTGTGTGATTAAGCTGTAAGAACAAATGTTGAGGCCTGCGCCCCCATCTATCAACACAGGTTTGACTCGATGGTTCTGGATCAAGACTTCTATGTGCAAGGGCTGATTATGTGGGTGACTTAGGGAGTTGTCATCTTCCTCTGAAAAGGAGATATATTGTGGAGACGTTAGATGACCAACCATAGTCTGGAACCTGTCTAGATCTAGATCATCAAGAACATTAGAGCCGAGCAAAGCTTTGTCTAGGATATCTCTATGAGCTGGAGATATTTGAAGTAACTCAAACATAGAGATTTTGGCATTGGTATGCTAGAGTTGTTGGACGATGCTGTAAGATGTAGGTCTTGTATCCTTTGGATTGGAAGATTTTGAGGCAACCTTCTGTTTAGAAGTAGATGTGAGATTGAAAGGTATCTTAGGGACATTAGATGAACTTGGTGTTTGTCCTTTCAGATGAGCCTGAGCTTGTGATCTGGTAACCGCATTAGCTGAGGAATGATTTCTATCTCTTCGTACAATCGTGATGACATTGCAGCTCTCAGAGAGATATGGTTCAACCATATTGATGACAGCATTATTTCCAGGGTAGGCATAGTTGACTTTTGCCCCCATGTTAGGCTGAGAAGTGGAAACTCCCTTTCCATGTTGTAGAAACAGTTCTGTAAATGCTGTGTGATCATTATTGCTAGTAGGATTATTGATCATGATGTCCGCTTGATCTATCAAGTCTTGAATGGTATGCTTCAAGTGGAAGCATCCATTAGTTCTATGGCCTTTAGTCTGATGGAAAGCATAGAATGCATTATCTTTCCACCAATATGGTTTTGGATCCGGATCAGGGTTTTGGATTGGTGGTAAAGAGATCATGTTATCAGCTATCAGGGTTCTCAGGGCAGATTCCAAAGATTCTCCCAGGGGAGTAAATTTTTGTTTATTATCCCATCGTTTGAATGGCTTCTTTGGAGATGGTTCAGCAGATTTTTTCTCTGAAGCTTCAATGGCTTTGGTGGCAAGGGTGAGATTGTAGGCCGGTGCCTTTGATGGGGTGCGGATAGTGTCAACAACACCATCAGAGACAATACCTTTATTTCTATTCCAGCTCTTGTTTTTATCTTTTGAGCTAGATCCAAATTTAGACTTGTCCTTTTGAAGTGTGATTTCTCCTTTCTTGACAAGTACTTTCTCAATCTTGATTGCATTATCCACCATTTTATCAAAAGACACATGATCTTGCATTTGTAATGGATAATTGAGCTCTGGAACAAGGTTATTGATAAAGATTTCAAGTTTCTCCATTTCAGGAATTTGTCTAGCATATAGAGAGAACTTCTTTCTCCACCTCTTGAGGAAAGTTAGGAATGATTCCCCTGGATATTGCTTGAGGTTACAGATATCGATCATGGTGACCAGATGTTGAATATTGTAGGAATATTGTTGATAAAATAATTTAATCAATTCCTCAAAAGTTTTGATCGTAGAAGGTAATCTTGAAAACCACTGAATGGATGCTCCTCCCAAGGATCTAGGAAAAAGATGCATTAGATAAGTCGGTTCATGCATGAATTCCATGGATTACGTACAGAACTCTCTAACATGATCTTGAGGATCAGAGTGTCCATCATATTTTTCATACTTTGGTATCTCCACTCTTTTTGGGAATGGTAGCATATACAAGTTTTTGTCGAACGGGAAAGGACATAGGGCCTCCATGGAGAACTCCTTGGGTTCCTTCTCCTTCTTAAGATTGTTGAATTCAACTTGTATAGCATGCATCTATTTTGTCATAGTTGTGAGTGGAGTTTCTTCCTCATGTGTGATTATATCATCAACGTTAAAGTTGGGAGGAAGCTTAGCCCCTTCCTGGGCTAATTGTAAAAAGTATGCCTCTCTATCCACTTTCAAGAAATGGCTCATCATTCTCTTGAATTCATCGTCATTCTAACATTGATGGATTTCAGAGGGGGTAGGTTCTTGGTTGGCATTATGTTGAGAATGGTGTCCTTGGGACCCTCCTCCTAGAGAACCATGGTTTGTCCCTGCTTGAGACATGGTAGGAGTTTTTGGGCTCCCTGGAACAGATTGAGGAGGAGTTTGCTGATTACCTCTGTGAGTTGATAAAGGAGGTATGTAACCAGTTTTCAATCGAAAGTTACCGAGACCGTCATCTTCATAGATACCTGACTTGATGAGTTGTTCAAGAGTTGGACCTGGGGTATTGGTCAAAAGTAAGTTCTGAGATGTTTCTTTTGATTTCTTATGTGAAGAAGCTCTGGTCTCCACCATTAACTTTGAATGAAACAGAAGAAAAGGATGAAGACAACTGAAGAACAATTTGATTTGAGAAAATTGGATGACACAACCTTGTCAAGATTATGATAGTTTTGAAGATTTGATGAGATGTGGGTGAAGGAAACTATACCCTGGATGTATGGGATAGATCGCCCAAAAGATAGCGGACACGAGTTCTCAACACTTAGTCTATTTTTGAAGATTGATTGAAGATTGATAGTTATGACAAGGTTTTGACATGAGATAAAAAGGACTCAAATTGATCAAACAGAAGACTAGATCAGATTCAAAAGATCAAACTCAGAAAATGGTAGAATGCTCAATAGCTACTGCTCTGTTCCTGACACAATGATATTTTTGACAGATTCTGGAACTAGGCTGGAAACATTGGATATCTTGCAATTTGACAATTTCTGACAACTCTCTCAAATTTTTCCAAATGATAATCTGCAGACTCATACGACACTGGGTAGTCTATGAAATGACAGTTGCTAAAGTCGTACGACAGTTGGGTAGAAATGAAATGACAGTTGTAAAACTCGTATGACAGTTGCTAACAGGGTTTTGACTTTCTTGAATTTGCTGGTTTGAAAACTCATACGACACTGGGTTCTCAATCATACGACAGATGGGTGATACTGAAATGACACTTGACAAAACTCGTATGACTTTTGACTTCCTGAAATGACTTTTGACTTCAGAAAAGATTTTACGTCAATTTTTGCAAAATTTAAGGTCTTCAATTCTGGATTGTTTGCAAATTGTACTGTCCAAATTTTGAAGGTTATACCAGATTTGATCATTTTTAATAGCCAAGTAGATAAACAAGCACACAGAACAACAAGCAAGTGATTCCAAGCACGTCTAAAAATAATGAACAAGGGAAAAAGCAACCTTGCGCATGAACAATCAAGTGACCAAATTGTGCTAATCCCTGAGAGTACTAATTGTGTACGTTCTGAAAAGTTTTGCAATAACACACATATACCTGAAAGTGAAAAATTGGCCTCTCTAGGGTTTTTAGTAATGGTTTGACTCTGCAACTTTTATGATTCAAAGGGGTGAACTCCAATCCCGGCGCACCAGGGTTTTTACACAGTCCAAGAACTTAATCTTCAAGAGCTGCTAGGGAGATCTGACAACCCAACAATGAACCATACCCGTGGAGATTTCTTCCACAAGGACATTTATATAGCGGCTGTCACTACCACGCCAAAAATGGCTATTACCACTTGAGGTTCCGTCAATGCAGTTTCCCCTATGAAGGGATTGTCTGCTACGGTTAACCCTCTCTAAAGGTGACTCACAGATTTATACCACAAGGGGACTTGGCTCCAGATTCAAGGTTTTGACACCTCTTCACTTTTAACCCAAACAAAGCAAGCAGATTAATTCGACACACTAAGACAAAGTTTTGTTCCACCAAGGTCTATGATATCAACTCCATGTGATCTATCAACCTCTTCGGGGAGAGAATGTATCAATCAATAAGAGAAGATGCACTAACCAATTTTGATTCACCAAAGCTTGTGATATCAACCCTACGTGATCTATCAACCTCTCTGGAGAGAGAATGTGTCGATCAATAAGAGAAGATGCACTAACCAAGTTGAATGTGAAACGCACTAAGTATCCTCCCTACCTACAAGGATTCTATCATCAAGAAAGATTTCTCTAGGAATCCAATCTCTCAAGAATCATGAATAGTGTTCATAGGGCCTAATTACTATGTGAGCACAAATATATTCCCGAAAGCAAATCTACCAAAAGCATCCAAAAAGTAGAAAGAGGAACACTTAATGCTTAAAGAAAATATGAGATGAGTCCACAAGGTGGAACACTTAACACCTCACACAAGCTGAAAATGAGTCCACAACTTAGAAAACAAGTGAGTTCCTAAAAGCACAAAAGGGTTGCCAAGTGGAACACTTAACGCTTCTGTCCTGTTGACCCCTTCCCTTTATGGCGTTGAGATTGCAACCACGGGGTGGAAATGAGGGGCCGACGGATTAGCAAGTCCAATAACCCAAGATAGCAATCAAGATCAATCACAAGTATTCTAAGACTACTTAATGAATCCTTAAGGGATCACAACCTAGTATCAAATTATGCAAGTGTGTAGAAATAGATCAAAAGCATGAAAAGATGCACACAAGCTTGACACATAAGAGATTTATTTTAAGTCCAAATTGAAATATTTTCAGAACAAGGGGAATACCTCGTGATCCTCGCAACGTGCTTAGTAGATTCTACCTAATTTTTAGCAATTTTTGTTGAGCTTTTCCATGCAAGCAAGTGACGACCTCTCCAACAAGCAAACAAGCAAATAAGATATGCAAAATATATTCAACTTATGAAAACCATAGGGTTAGCTCTAAAAATCAATTGTTATGAGCAATAATAACCATAAATTAATCCAAATGATAACTCATATCATGCATTGAATCATATGAAAAATAAGTGCATACCCATCATAAAATTTTAATTTTTTTGCACTACATTTGACCTAGTCAACAAGATTTGATTTTTTTGATATGATTTTGGACACAAAAATAGAAATTCAGAATAGAGACCCCTACTAAAAAATAGAGAGGTTTCCAAAAATGTAAAAATTTTAGAAAAATCTCTTCATTTGTGCCCTAGAGACCCATTTTATCAAAATAGACTAGTTTTTGTAAATTGACTATTTGAGCTACTAAATTGCATCCAAATTTAAAATACAAAGAATAGACCCCCTATAGAATTTAAAGAGCTTTCTGAAAATATAAAAAATTTAGAAAATATGCTGATTTGCGTCAGATATTAATTTTTTATGAAAAATTGAAAAAAAATTATTAAAAATTCAAAATAATTCAGAAAATTCTGAATTTTTTTCAAAGCTTCCCTGATATGTCTCCAACTTGCAAAACAAATTTCAGACCAAAAATCTAAGCCGTTTGGGAGATAAAATTAAATATTTGAAACTTTAGGGTTTTAGCTCCAAGAATCAAAATCAGCATGCAAAGGTGGGTTGCCCCACGGTGGGCGCCAGAAATGTGTGTGTGAAAATTGTACCTGATCTGTAGACACAACACTCAGTAAAACATTAGAGGTTAGTGATAATCAAAATCATGCAAAATTAAAAACTATCTAACCAAGCGATTTACTGCCTTCTAGTAGGTGCGAGATTAATGTTCTCAGATTGTAATCGAGATCAGTGACCTAGACAACACCTAAATGAAGGATTTGAATGCAAAAGATGGATATGAAATTGAATGCAATTAATCTATATTTTTGATATTTTCTATGCAATAAGAATGATAAAAACTGATATGAATCTATGAATGCTATTGAAAACTGATATGAAATGAATGCTAAATGATCTAACAATGAAGATTCTAACAATGATATGAAAACTATGAAATTCTATGCTAAGATATAAAAACTATGCAATTGAAATTGATCTCACAAAGCTTTGAATTTGCAAGTTGATTCTTTCAAGCTCCAATTGTGCAAATTCTCCAAATCTGATATGCTATGATTCCTGTAGAGTAAGTTTGCAATTTGCGAGATGATTGAGAGATTGAGAGATGATTGAGAGATGCATTATGAAGAGATGAGCCTTATTTTTATAGAAATTCAGGGCTTTGGAGGTGCATGAGAAAAATCCATAAATCACTCAAATAACTCAGGTTGATTTTTGAGTTATTTTTAAATAAAAGATAATTAACTCACAAAAACATGTAAAAGCTAAGCTTTAACTCAAAATAGAGTTTAGCTTTAATTGATAATTGATAGTTGTTTGCTTTTATGATTGTGCATGTTTTATTTATGAATTAATTTAATAATAAAGTGATTTATTTCCAACTTAACTGCTTTTAAAAATAAAACAATTGATTTATGGGTTAATCAATTATTTAATCAAACTTTTATTAAAAATTGTATTATTAAATAATGACAACTTGCTTTAATTAATTAAATAAGAATTTAATCAATTATTCATATGATATTAGATTTATTGTCAAAATTAAATAATACAATTAATAATAGATATAATTAAATTTAATTACACAATTAAGTGGCAAATATTAAATCTAATTAATTAAATATGAAAATATTCAATTAATCAAACTTTAGGATAAATGTGATTTATTGCCAAATAATTATAAAATTAAAGATAATTATGATGATTAGGAATATTACTAGGAATATTCTCTGACGCAGAATTTAAGATAATCAATTAGGATTCGATGATGTTTAGATGTGCCTTAGATTAGGACTTTGATGTCGATTTCGTTCGAATTGAAGATGTAGGAGATTAATGAACTTATAGCCCATTTTTGGGGTATTACAGGTCTCACTGATTAAAGCTATGGGAGTCTATTGGAAAGGCGATAACAAAACACTATCTATTAGTGGTCAAGGCATTATATTTTGTTTGTTTAATCAGTTGCGTGCCTAACTAATGCCCTTGGGGGTGACCCCACAATAGTGGATTACACTTTTTTAGACATGTTGATTTTTGCTGAAATAACACATTTTTAATAAAATATGATGATTTAAGCCTTGAGAGGTTCCATTTGAAAGAATTAATCACAAATGGTTAGCACAAATCCTCTTAGATAAGAAAAACATTGATATAACATATATACTCCTCATTCATACCTACAATGGAGTCTCCTTCGCACCTATTAAAATGCTGACAAAAAATCACTTCGACTTTATCTTTTGGCAGATCAAATGAATCCATTTGACAAACCTATTTATGTAGTCAGGCACTACTGATTAAAATTTTTTCAATGATCATAATGTTAATATATATTAAGTTTATTAGGACTTTGTATTTTTAGTTTTACTAAACATAAATATTTCACCGTATGTCTACCTCTATGTTTGATGCTTATGGAAAAATAGTAAATGAGAGAAAAAAATTTATAAAAAATATCTATGCCCTAGGTATTGAAGTTCTCTTTCTATAAAAAAAAATAAATAATAAAATTGGACAAATACACGACAAGTTATAAGTTATGTAGTCAAGGTATGCCAAAATTATGGTTTAGTCAACTTCAAACATTAATAAAATGTGTAATAATAGTGATAATGTCATCAAACCAATTACATGCCCTCTATATGGATGTTACAAAACTAAATTCAAAAGAATCACATTGATATCTATTTTAGAAAAAAATTATGCTCTATGAAAACAATGTAACTCTTTGAAAATGACATTTTCAGCCACATACCAGTTTTTGTGGGAGAAAGAAAAAACCTTTAAAATCAATTAAAAAATAAAAATAAAAAATATATTTAGAATCTAGACAAAAAATCCTAAAAGACTTTAATTCACTTTATCTTCCTATTTCAAATGGTTTAACGACAATATGCATTTGAATCTGAAAGTTTTTTTTAAAAATGTAGATTTCAGTGTCCGTACAGGCAAAAAAGTGTAACCCACTATTGTGGGATCACCCTTGGACAAAAATGCCTTCTTAGACAAGATGTTGGAGTAAAACTCCATTGCTAGAATCCACAACCTACAAACACACCTTCACCATATGAGAGATGCAAATGACATTTCACTAGATAAATGGATTGTATTGAGATTTCTTATAGTGTACAATTGTGCTTTACTTATAAAGGAAAGGAATGAACCAATAAGCAAAAGTAACCATGCAACTACCAATAACTAATACTATTACATAAATATGGAACAAATTATCTGCTAAAATATTATGTTGACTATCTAAATGAAACTTAAGAAAGGTAGGTAAAACCTCATTTACACCAACACCCCCACCTTAAGTGAAATCTAGGGAGAAGATGATTATGCTATATGAGTGTTAATGATTTGTAGCTTTGGTCAGATTAATCCTATTGATGAAATAATATGCATGAGTAATCTCTATAAGCTGATTATAGATGTCATTGGTATTATTAATAGTTAATGAGTTATTATATATATATATATATATATATATATATATATATATATATATATATATATATATATATATATATATATATATATATATATGTATGTATGTATGTATGTATGTATGTATGTATGTATGTATGTATGTATGTATGTATGTATGTATGTATGTAATAAAGTATATGAGTTATTATTATGTATATATATGTAGATATATATAATAAAGTAATTTCTTCTTTATTATATATATATACATAACTACGATTAAATATACAAATATATGAATTGCTTGAGTGAATTAAATCTGAGAATGCTACATGTAGAGAGAATGGATGGTTTGTGAGCCCAAGTTCCACTTTGAATCACACACCCACGAAGAACTTGATATGAAATTTGGAGGACCTAGGGCACAATGCTAATCCACATACACACAACATATACAACCTTCACCTATATATAAGAGTTGAATAGAGAAGGTATATGAACATGTGATGAACATGCAAATTTTCTTATGCAGTACTGGGAGCTTACCCTGCAAAACATGTACTATTGTGAAAATCATCACAAGTCCATTTGTTGCTAGGTCTAGCTCCCAGTATTGCTTGGTCAAATCTGCATGTTTGTCACTTGTGCATATACCTTCTATGATCAAATCTTATATGCTGATGAGGCATATTAATGTCTTGATTTTAATATAAGTTTTTATAATGTGGATACACTCTTTGTGCTTTCATAAAACATTCCTGAACACTTGTTGTAATTATCTTGTGAACTTATGCCAGAAACAACTAGAACCTACTAAACCTATGGGTAGTGTGTATGACATGTTCTTCTTAATACTATACATAGAATGCATTATTTCATATAATTGTTTTAAGCTATGCTCTAATATTTGAGTAAAAGTAGGAATGTTATCTTGCATGTATATTCCGGATGTTGCTAACTTTTTAGGAAAATGATGAGCGACGCAAGGAGTGGTGATCACTGCATTCAAGGAGGAAGACAATGAAGACAAATCATGGCAGAAAGAGCGCAGTTCAGTTCTGTTGAATAAGCCACGCCTGCAAAGAAGTTCCAGAGAATATAGGGGATACAACTTGCTATATTTCTTGCGAGTTGTTATTCTGTTGCTTGGCAGTAAATGTGTTATGTCATGGTTATTCTTCCACCTTCTTTTCTAGCAATGTTTGCTGAAGTCTTTTATGAATGTTTTTAATAAGAATCCAATCCTATATATATATATATATTGGATCTTGGATTATCCAAAAGGCTAATGAGAAAATAGATAGTGTTGATTTAGACTCAGAAGTTACTTTCCTGTTCTTCATGGGTTGTTCAGTTTCTATGTAATCAAAGAAGGATTTTAATGGGAGAAGGATTTTGAAGCATTTGTTGTGTTCTTAGTTAATTGAAACTGACCAAGGGGGCCCACTTGGGAGGTGGAATAGATCTAGGTAGAATAGATTCATTTCTTGCAATTTCCCATTTTCAGATAGATTTACTATATTATTCCTGCATCATCATTACTGTGAAGTTCCTGCAGCACTTGCAGAAAATGATCATAGTGGATGTTCTGAGTTGTTAATTAGTTTAAATTCATTTTTGAAGCTTCCTGCAATTATTTGTTGTTAGCCAAGGTGTGTTTACTATTCTGTAGTAGCAGCATAGATTCTTCCAATGCATTTTTTTTTACATTCCTGCAGCATAGGTGTTATGACTCCTAAAGGAACTTAGTGCACAAACTGTGCTAGCCCATTTCAAGTCCTATGTCCCTGGGTTGACAATTCAAGTGTATTTCATGATGGAATAGATAATCTTTAGAATAGATATATTATCTTTGAAGGAGAAACAATGGCATGATTATCTTCATCTATTGTGAAACCATACATTTTTGGCGCCGCTGCCAGGGATGGTGTCAAGCTAGGAACCTTCTTGAGTCATTTATTTTCAGATTAGTTTGTTAGTTAGGAACTACAAAGTTGTGATCTTGATTAACAAGTCACCAATTTCTTGCATGCATCAAAGAAAGAGAGATGTCCATGGTAGATTCCTTCCTAAGGAGCTTGTGAAAACAAAAGAGGAATTTGAAGAACTTGAACTGCCATTTCTAGACACAAGCCCAGAGTTTACTACATCATCATCTTCAGTAGAAGAAGACATCCAAAAAACATTTGACCTCCGTCCATTTGAGGAAATATTGGCCAGCTTCCATACTAACTCCACTTCAGGACCACCTGCTGTTTAGAATCCTCCAACAATTACCAATTTTTAGCCACAGTTTCAATATCCTATAACTGCAGCTATGGCAGCTCCCACATTTCCATTTCCAATACCAAGTCTTGTCAATAATCCCAATCTCAAAAATATACCTGCATCGACATTACCAAAGTTTTATGGTCTCGTCACAGAGGATCCTGATACTTTCCTGTTTGAATTTGATATCCTATGCCAGAGCTTTGACTATAATAGTGACAGCCACAAGCTAAAATTATTCCTAGCCACACTAAAAGAGTCAGCTTTAAAATGGTTTATGGGCTTGGGGGCAAATGCAGTAACAAATTGGGATGATATGAGATGACTGTTTCTTAACAAGTATAAGGAATATTGTAGGGGAAATGATTCAAAAGGTGATGATATTTTTAGAATGTCACAATGAGAAGATGATACATTAGAAGATTCTATATCTCCCTTCCTATTTAACTTACAAAAGAACCCACAACATACCCTACAAGAGGAGTCCCAGAAGCTGATTTTTCTTAGAGGAGTAAATGAGAACTATCTTGAAGCATTGGATTTAATGGCAGGAGGAGATATATCCCAATCTTCATGGGATGACCTTCAAAAGATTTGCCAAAACTACTCTAGGTCAGTAGTAAAGAAAGGAAGGGGATTTCGCTCAGTAATAGCCAAAGGAAGTGGCTCTGGTATTTCAAAGATGGAAATTTCAAATTTGTTGTTTGATTTCAAGCAAGACATCATCAATGATGTCGCAACACATTTGGATACAATGGCTGCTAAAAAGAAACATGCAGAAGCTGAGGAGCAGTTAGCTTAGTACTGTCCACACTGCCAGAAATAGAAGAAAGATTGTCATTGCAAGTTGGTCGCTAATGTGGAAAACTAGCATCTTCCAACTAAGTACCTAAAGATAGAAGGAGAAGATGAGCAAGTTTTCTTCGTTGCTCAATGTCGGCCATGGGCCCCACGTCAAGGTATGCCACAAGACCCTTTACAAAATTCAAATTCATATGGTAATCAATGTCAAAACCATATTGTCCAAGGTCCTCCACAATATAATCAGCCTAGTTGAAACAATGCTTGGCAAAATAATCCACAAAGTCAATGGTATCCTCCATAGTTCCAAAACCAATGACCACAATTCCAAAACCAATGGCAACCACCCCAAGGAAATTGACAGTCTACAAATCAATGGAGAGGACCTCAAAAATGGTCTAACAATAGTGGATACCCACCTTTACCACCTCCAGCAAATACACCTACAATAATGCCACCTCCTGCAAAGTCTGGACCTCAAAAATAGACTTAGTTGCCTGCACAACCTCAACCAAATCCAAATAACCAACAACCACAACAACCAATGTATGCTGCTGATGCCCAACAGTATCCTACTTATGCTCTAAATGTTGCCGATATACATTTGAGATCTGGTACAACCTTACCAGTGCCTGAACCACCTTTAATAACTAAAATACTAGATCCTCCTACAGCATCAACACTAGCAACTTCTCTGTCGCAAGTGGTTGACCCAGCAAATGTAACTAGTACAGTTCAAAATCAAACTGCAGTTGAACCTCCTTTTCCACAAAAGCTTATACAAAGTAAACCTTCACAAACAAAGGAGAAAACTGTTGACATTATTGACCAATTGAAGAACATGCATGTCCAGATTCCTTTGTTCCAAGCTATTAAAGATGTTCCGCTTTATGGAAAAGCAATCAGAGAAGCCTGTCTTAAAAATCCTGGGAGGAAGAAAAAAGACCCAACCACAGTCCATGTTATAGGACAATTGGCTAACATTATGTTAGGAAAATTGGTTATTCCCAAATATTCTGATCCAGGAAGTCCAGTTGTGAATGTGATTATAAATGGTCAGTCAGTCAAAAATGCCTTGATTGATCTTGGTGTAGCTATAAATGTAATGACCAAAGATACTATGAAAAAGCTAAACATAGAAGGAATACGGGCTACCCCAATAATTCTACAACTTGCTGATAGTTCTACTATCACTCCTGATGGAATGATAGAAGACATAGTAGTAGCCCTAGATTCTCTAGAGTACCCTGTAGATTTTATGATACTATCTCCAAAAGTCAACTTAGCTGATTACCCTGTCATTTTAGGATGACCATGGTTAGCTACAGATGATGCAAATATAAGCTGTAGGTCAGGAAATATGACCATATCGGATGGACAAGCAACAAATAAATTTGTCTTGTATCCTCCAGTACAACCCCAACCAGATTTAAGCACACCCATATGGCTAGATTTAGGAGATGGAGATGAAGAGTTAAATTCTATAGTACAACTTATGATGTTGCATAGAAAGTCCTTTCTCAAGCTGCAAGAGGAAGATTTAGTAATTTAGAGTATTCTTAATAATACTTGTATGGTAGAAAAGGATATATCTGACAGCTCTGTGTTGGAACTAACTACATATGAGGAACATAATGAGAATTGTTTTTTTCCTGAGAAACTAGATATTATCCATCAGCTTTTACCATGTGAACTACATACAAGTCCCATCTCTGAAGTTGCTATGGTGAATCTCACAACTACTATTGAGTTGTCAAAAGGTCATAATCTCCATGTCAATAACAAACTACCTCCCAAATAGCTAGAACAATTAACAGAACTTCTCCAAAAACATGAAAAGGCTTTTGCATGGGATTATGGAGATATGAAAGGATTAAACTCCACATTATGCACTCATAGAATATATATCAATGAAGGGTGCCTGCCAGTCCGTCAACCCTAGAGGCAGATTAATCCAACACTCAGGGAAATAGTTACAACTGAACTATAAAAATTACTTGATGCTAGTTTCATATACCGCATATTTGATAGCCGATGGGTCTCACCTCTGGTTATAGTACCTAAAAAGGGAGGGAAATGGTAGATTTGTGTAGATTATAGAGAATTGAATAAGGCAACAAAGAAAGATCATTTTTCTTTACCATTTATTGATCAAGTTCTGGATACTCTGGCTAGTAAGAAATATTTTTCTTTTCTTGATGGATATAGTGGTTATAATCAGATAAGTATAGCTCCAGAGGATCGGGATAAAACTACATTTACATGCCCATGGGGTACTTTTTCATATTCTGTATTGCCATTTGGCCTGTGTAATGCTCTAGCAACATTTCAAAGAGCTATAATAAGTATTTTTGCTGACATCTCACATGACTGTATGGAGATATACATGGATGATTTTACAGTGTTTGGGGTAACCTTTGAGGAGGCTTTGAAAAATCTTGAAAAGGTTCTTGTCCGATGCAAAGAACATAACCTATCACTTAATAGTGAGAAATGTTTCATGCTCATGCAGGAAGGAGTAGTGCTTGGTCATTTTATATCAGCAGTAGGCATACAAGTGGACCCAGCCAAGATAGAGGTAATCCTAATGTTTCCCATACCTACTAAACCAAAGGATGTAAGATCTTTTTTAGGACATGCTGGCTATTATAGGCACTTCATTCAAAATTTTAGTCAAATAGCTAGTCCCTTGTATACATTACTGACTAAAGAAGCTGAATTCATTTGGACACCAGCATGTAATGAATCATTCCTGCAGCTTAAGAAACTCCTCACCACAGCACCACTTCTTAAGGGACCAGATTGGTCTATTCCATTCCATATCCATACTAATGCATCATACTATGTTGTGGGTGCTGTATTAGGACAAAAGCCTGCTAACCTTGAAAATGCAATCTACTATATTAGTAAAAGTCTCCATGGCCCTAAACTAAAGTACACAGTAACTGAGAAGGAACTTTTAGCTATATTTTATGCATTGAATAAGTTCAGACATTATGTAACTGGCTATCCTATTTTTGTTCATACTAACCACTCAGCTATAAAGTACTTGATGAACAAACCTACTGTAACTGGCTGATTGGCAAGATGGCTACTATTATTGCAAGAGTTTGATATTACCATTGTTGATAAGCTAGGAAAGGCCAATGTAGTTGTTGACCATTTGTCCAGACTTCAACTTGTTGATGAAGATCCAACTCCAATTGAAGATACATTTCTAGATGAGCATTTATTCCATATAACAACCCATACACCATGGTATGCAGATATAGCAAACTATCTTGCTACAAATAAAATGCCACCACACTTCTCCGAAAAAGATAAGAAGAAGCTTGCAGAGAAAAGTTTTCATTATTCATGGATTGATAACAATCTCTTCTATACTGGACCAGATCAAATAATGAGGAGATGTGTCAGGGAAGATGAAATATATGACATATTACATGCCTGTCATGATGAACCATGTGGAGGCCATTTTGCAAGGAAAATAATAGCATTAAAGATACTTACAACTGAATATTACTGGCCAACACTACACAAGGATGCAGCAACTTATACCACTAAGTGTGACAAATGCCAAAGAATGGGCCGGCCAACAAGATCAAATGAGATGCCACTCAATCCATAGGTTGTTGTAACACCCTTTGACAAGTGGGGTATGGACTTTATAGGCCCAATTGACCCACCATCAAATGGTAAATCCTACATCTTAGTATGTATGGATTATTTAACAAAATGGGTTGAAGTCAGGGCAATGAAAAATGCAAGGGATGAGAAAGTAGCTAAATTCTTATATGAAGAAATATTCACATGCTATGGAGTTCCCAGAGAACTTGTCATAGATCAAGGAGCCCAGTTCACATCAAATTTGATCATTGAACTTATGAAAGAATACAACATAAGACATCAGAAATCCAGCCCTTATCACCCTCAGGCAAATGGGCAAGCAAAAGTTACCAATAGGGAAATTGAAGCTATTCTCACAAAGACAGTGCAACAACATAGAAAGGATTGGAGCAACAGATTAACTGAAGCCATTTGGGCTTATAGAACAACATGGAAGACAAAAACTGGATTTATCCCATTTGAACTTGTGTATGGCAAAGAAACAATGTTGTCCATTGAATTTGAACATAAAACATTATGCACTTCTCTCAAATTAAACATCAGTCTTCCTGTAGCACAAGAAGAGAGACTTCTCCATTTGAACTCACTGGATGAGATGAGAAAAATAGCTTTGCAAAGAACAGAGATCATACAAAAACAAAGAAAGAAATGGCATGATGCACATATCAAGAATAAACAATTCCAAGTAGGAGATTGGGCTCTACTCTATGATTCTCAATACAAGGAGATACCAGGAAAATTGCAGACTCAGTGGCTAGGCCCTTATGAAATTCAACATGTATTCGACAATGGAGCTGTTCAGCTGACAAAAAATGATCCAATCTAGTTCAAGCTGCTTGTAAATGGCCACCGATTGTGACTCTATCATAAACCACAGACCAAGGATGAGTTCCTGTAGCAGTTCCAACCAAGAAATTTACCAACTCTAATGGACAGTTCCTACAGCAGAAGGTGCAAACCTTCTTCCTGCAACAGAACCATAGCAAGCCTTCGATGCACATCACATAATAAAACCTCATTTCATATGAGGTCCATTCTTTCACTCACTTTTCATTTTCTTCTTATCAATTCATCTCATTTCTTTGTCTATCATCCACTCAACCTCCACGTCACCCACAAATTCTATTTTTAATGCTTTCAATAAAACATGTCGTCAACACCTTTTCAGGGATCACCAAGCTTCGCCAACTTATCAACTTGCATGCGGCTGTGCAATTTAATAGTTTGAGGTACACATTTTTTACTTTTTTCTCATTTTTAGCGCATAGGTTTCAGTAATTATATATAATACTGCATTAAATGTATCGTTTAAGCCTAAAGCCAGTTTCCCAATCCTGTGCAAAATTTTTTAAGTGTGGACACTTGTCAAAATTTTGTGGGGGCAAGGAAAGTGTATTTATTTCCAAGTGTCATCTCCAAGTCACCCTAGTCATGTCCATGTTATATGCTGTACTTTGGCTGCGGTCTGTTTTAATTGTTAAATCTTTATTGTATCTGTTGTACCTTGTCATTCCGATTTTGGGAAAGATCTCCTTAGTTTGACATGACTAAAAAGGACTATCATTTATGCAAAGAACACTCCCAGTTAAAACATTGATGTCCTTCATAATTATTTTGCATACCAAACATAACGGAGCTATGTTAAGAGAATGTGGTATTGACATTTCTCAGAAAAAACATTTTGAATTCTGAGAAGAAGGTATTTGCAAAGTGTTATCAGGGTGGTGGAAATAGAGAAATTTAACACTAGGCATTTTGAGGATGGGAGGTCAGTTGCAGAGACATGAGCTGGTTGTTCATGGTATCTTATTAGTGGATGTGGAAGTAGTCCATACTTTCAATGCCTATGGATGGCTTGGCTACTTCTGCAGCTAACATAATATAATGATGAAGCAACAATGGAGTTTATGAGGACATTTGATGAAGGAGAAGCCACAGTATGGGGATTGAAAGTGGTTGCTACTAAGGAGTGCATAGCAGAAGTCACAGGACTACCAATTAGTGGAGAGCATTACCCAAATGAACATGACGCCAGGTCATCACTGGCATAGTTTTCTCAGCCAGGTGAGCCTCCACTAGAAATCATAAAGCAAGGGTGTAAGAGACTCTCTCTTCTAGCATCGTATTCAGAATTGGCAAACTATATCATCAGGTATTTGACCTGCGAAGGAAGATTTTCAAACTTACACGCTCATCATTTTAAGCTACTCAATTGTGTAAGGCATAACATTCAAGTTAATGTTCCCAATTTCCTTTATAATATGTTGTGTATAAGTGCTAAGAAAACTCAAAAAGGAAATGAAAATTCTATTTCTCATCATGCCCTAGTTAAAATTTTAGTTGAAAGGTCTCTTCGGGATTCTTCCCCTGTATCATGGGAAAAATTTATTGAATTTAAAACCTTACAGCCTCAAGCCAACCTTGTCCAACAAAATTTAGGGAATGAGGAAGAAATTGAGGGGCCTAGTCAGAATCCAGCTGAAATAGAGAAAGAACCAGTATTACCTCCTACTGATAAAATTGTTGAGCCTATTTTAGAAGGTGATATACCTAGCTCTACCATAGATAAAGGTAAACATAAGGTTGATGAAGGAAGCCCTAGTTTTAAGAAGAAGGAAAAAAATCCTACTGTTCAAGAAACAAAGAGAAAGAGGTCTATTCCTGCAACAACTAATCCTGTAGCATCTACCCCAGTACCATCTAGACCAAAATAGACCCACAAAATAGTACAGGTTAAAGAGGTTCCTATACAATGAAGCCCTCACATGAGAGGTCAAGTCTCAAAACCTCATGTAGAACAATAGGTCGAAGATATTCCAGATGACTCTCCTGTACAGTTGGAACCCCAAAATGTGGAGGCATGTGAAAGTAAGCTTGATAGTGAAATGCCACAGGGTGATCAAGAAATATGTGAGCCAAATCCTGCTGTAGTTCCAAAAAATGCCCCTGAAAGTGTTCAACCTCCTCCACCAGTCCCAATATACACTAATGTTTCTATTATCCCTTATAAATGCTCCTGGTACACCCATTATTTCTAGAAAGTTGCTAAGAAGCAAAAGAAGAAAGCCATGGCTCAAGAATTTCCTCCGTCTACAATTCAATCTGTATTATTTGGTTTGTACAATCACTTCATTTTTCAAAAGGCCTTGTGGAAACAAGAGAGAGAGCAAATGTAGAAGGTAATATCTGATAAGGATGAGGAAATTGAATCCCTCAAGGAACAACTTGAAAAATAGAAACAAAAGATGAATAAGGTTCTGAAGATAACTAGCCAAGTCATGACCTATAGATCACCACCAAGGGTGTATTCTATTTGTCTCAAGGATTAGTTTCTATTATTTCAATTAATGATGACAATCAGGGATATTGACTGTGAGTTTAAAACTGCTCAAGATTTCTATAATGTGTATCAGACTCTACCCACATGGCAGAAGAATTTGTTGTGTGAACTCTATTTTCATAATTTCATAATTCCACATGAAACAGAGTGGAATCCTCTGCTTTACATAGGAGATGTTCACCTTAGGGCTTTAATGTCTTAGATGCACAATGAGACAAACTATGACTAGCAGTTAAATGCCTACAGGGATCTTGAAAAGTCTAAACCTTTGCCACTATGGGTTGAATCACATAGGCCTGATGATATTTTAAGAGATTGGTTCAGATTAACCTATGGGTAGCCAAAACCAGAAATCAGGGCTAAAGTATTTGCAAAAAGAGAAAAGGTTTATAGAGATTACCAGACACTCCCAAATTTCACACAGCAAAGAGCTTTCTCAGGAATTAGGAACAGGTGGAGCCGACTGACAGATGCCTTCAAAAAGGTAGAACCACATAGTCCTATCAATTATGAGGTAGCTGTTCACAGGGTGGCTAAATATATACAACTAGGATGATAGGTCAGAAAGGAACTATGGATGCCCTTATCCTTTCAACCTCCTACTCTTCTTTTCCCTCTCTTTGATAATAGTGCTACTAGACTAGACCTGCTGGTTGAGGAGCATAGAGGTGATCACTAGGAGCATAGTAGAGGATTCTACTACACCTTTAGAAGTGGGAAAAAGGGGAGAACCTCAGTCAGAGACTTGAGAACAATGGAAAAGAAGTATAATGCTTGAGGACAAGCATTTGGATAGTGGGGGGCAGATGATGAGGCATATTAATGTCTTGATTTTAATATAAGTTTTTATAATGTGGATACACTCTTTATGCTTTGATAAAACATTCCTGAACACTTGTTGTAATTATCTTGTGAACTTATGCCAGAAACAACTAGAACCTACTAAACCTATGGGTAGTGTGTATGACATGTTCTACTTAATACTATACATAGAATGCATTATTTCATATAATTGTTTTAAGCTATGCTCTAATATTTGAGTAAAAGTAGGAATGTTATCTTGCATGTATATTCTGGATGTTGCTAACTTTTTAGGAAAATGAGGAGTGATGCAAGGAGTGGTGATCACTACATTCAAGGAGGAAGACAATGAAGACCGATCATGGTAGAAAGAGTGCAGTTTAGTTTTGTTGAATAAGCCGCACCTGCAAAGAAGTTCCAGAGAATATAGGGGATACAACTTGCTATATTTCTTGTGAGTTGTTATTCTGTTGCTTGGCAATAAATGTGTTATGTCATGGTTGTTCTTCCACCTTCTTTTTTGGCAATGTTTGCTTAAGTCTTTTATGAATGTTTTTAATAAGAATCCAATCCTATATATATATTGGATCTTGGATTATCCAAAAGGCTAATGAGAAAATAGATAGTGTTGATTTAGACTTAGAAGTTACTTTCATGTTCTTCATGGGTTGTTCAGTTTCTATGCAATCAAAGAAGGATTTTAATGGAAGAAGGATTTTGAAGCATTTGTTGTGTTCTTAGTTAATTGAAACTGACCAAGGGGGCCCACTTGGGAGGTGGAATAGATCTAGGTAGAATAGATTCATTTCCTATAGTTTCCCATTTTCAAATAGATTTACTGTATTAGTCTTGCAGCATCATTACTGTGAAGTGCCTACAACACTTGCAGAAAATGATCATAGTGGATGTTCTGAGTTGTTAATTAGTTTAAATTCATTTTTGAAGCTTCCTGCAATTATCTGTTGTTAGCCAAGGTGTGTTTACTATTCTGTAGTAGTAGCATAGATTCTTCCAATGCATTTTTTTTTACATTCCTGCAGCATAGGTGTTATGACTCCTAAAGGAACTTAGTGCACAAGCTGTGCTAGCCCATTTCAAGTCCTACGTCCCTGGGTTGACAATTCAAGTGTATTTCATGATGGAATAGATATATTATCTTTGAAGGAGAAATAATGGCATGATTATCTTCATCTATTGTGAAACCATACATACGCACAGGTGATGAACATGAAGATTTTCCTAAGCACTACTGGAAGCTTACCCTGCAACACATGTACTATTATGAAAATCATTACAAGTCCATTTTTTGTTGGGTCTAGCTCCTAGTATTGCTTGGTCAAATCTGCATGTTTGTCACTTGTGCATATACCTTCTCTAATCAATTCTTATATGCACAGGTGATGAACATGAATATTTTCCTAAGCACTACTAGGAGCTTACCTGCAACACATGTACTATTGCCAAAATCATCAGAAGTACTCCATTTTTTGTGGGGTCTAGCTCCCATTATTTCTTGGTCAAATCTACATGTTTGTCACTTGTGCATATACCTTCTCTGATCAACTCTTATATGCACATGTGATGAACATGAAAATTTTCCTAAGAACTACTAGGAGCTTACCCTGCAACAAATGTACTATTGTGAAAATCATCACAAGTCCATTCGTTGTCAGGTCTAGCTCCCAGTATTGCTTGGTCAAATATACATGTTTTTCACTTGTGCATATATATAGTTTGATCAACTCTTATATGCACAGGTGATGAACATGCATATTTTCCTAAGAACTACTGGGAGCTTACCCTACACACATGTACTATTGTGAAAATCATCACAAGTCCATTTGTTGTGAGGTCTAGCTCCCAGTATTGCTTGGTCAAATCTGCATGTTTTTCACCTGTGCATATACCTTCTCTGATCAACTCTTATATGCACATGTGATGAACGTGTAGATTTTCCTAAGCACTACTAGGAGCTTACCCTACAAAAAATGTACTATTGTGAAAATCATCACAAGTTCATTCATTGTCGGGTCTAGCTCCCAGTATTGCTTGGTTAAATATACATGTTTGTCACTTGTGCATATATATACTTTGATCAAATCTTATATGCACAGATGATGAACATGCATATTTTCCTAAGCACTACTGGGAGCTTACCTTGCAAGACATGTACTATTGTGAAAATCATCACAAGTCCATTTGTTGCGGGGTGTAGCTCCCAATATTGCTTGGTCAAATCTGCATGTTTTTCACCTGTGCATATACCTTCTCCGATCAACTCTTATATGAACATGTGATGAACATGCATATTTTTCTAAGCACTACTGCGAGCTCACCTTGCAACAAATGTACTATTGTGAAAATTATCACAAGTCCATTTGTTGTAGGGTCTAGTTCCCAGTAATGCTTGGTTAAATCTACATGTTTGTCACCTATGCATATACCTTCTCTCATCAAATATTGTATGCATAGGCGAAGACTATATATGCACAGGTGAAGGTTGATAAACTCTAATCTCCTATTTGTATCTATATGTTATCAAAGAAGTTCCATTGAGAATCTTGTCTACTTGAGAGATTTGAATTGTTAAAGAAATTGGCATTTGGAATTTTATTCTTTGGTTGTGTGATTAGAGAAGGTATATGCATAGGTGATGAACATGAAGATTTCATAATAATACTTTGAATATTATTTTGACCTCTTCTCATAACAATAATAATATTAGTTTATGTTTTACATGATTGCATTCCCCAAATCATTACTGGCAAAATTTTGAACATATCTAAATGGAATGCTTTGTGCCCGACATACTTAAATGAAATATGCCAAGAAGTACCAAATGATGAATGCTCAATTATTGTAATGGAAAATCATAAGAACTGTCCATTTCTAGAACTTGATTTTCTATAGTCTTAATGTTTTTTATACAATCCTAATAATTTTTCTTATTTCTTGTCTTTTGTCCCTCTTTGATTTCCTATGTCTGTGCTTGGTGACAGGATTTTCAACATTGTTGACAAAGTGTGTTTCTTTTTTGATTATTGATTGATCCTCTCACCTTTCCTTGCTTTGTAAATTTCATTGTCCCAATCAAGTTTTACAGTATTTTTTATTAGGTTTCATGTTTTCAATTGTGGAGTTCCACATTGTTTGTTGTTCTTGATAAATTAGGCCTTGAATTTGACTTTTCTCATGTCTGAGTTTGTGCCAATTGTGGAGTTCACCTTCTTTTGATGGTATATTTCATTGACTCTATGTGGAATACTATTTTGTTCAATGTTTTATTTCAGCTTGATATTTCATTCATTTTCCATATACACAGAGACTACACATGCTGATAAAAAAATGAGCTATTTGATTTAGGTTTACTGTTCATGATTGTAAATGGTCAATATTTCTGATGGTACTACTTGGTGTATTCCATTTAAAAATAATCAAGTTTCTATGGCTATGATAAATGTCCCTTTGTGTTGAGAAAATTAGAGTTGAGAAAATGGTTGTTCAGTGACTGTATCTATAGATTGGAAATAAATCATCCTTCTTCCACCAATATTCTAGTCAATGTACAAGCAACAAACCATTCCATTCAAGAAAGACCATTTCTAACAATATCAACCCAGAACAAAATAAGGAGACAATTGCTAGATTGTGGTCTAACTTTAAAAGAAAAGGTGATGGAAAATGTTATTGTCCCTACAAAATTTGCAAAGAATTAAAGACTCAAAGATATCTAATCAAAATAGCTGAGGAACATTGTAGGCATCATGGTCACATTGAAGGGGGAAATGAATTTTGTCCATTGGTATGTATTTCAATATATTATTTTAACAATTTATATACATAAGAAATGAATTGATGATGACATCATGGCCATGGGTAATTTAAGGTCATCATTTTGATATAGGTCAACCACCCTGGGTTTCATGTTATGGACCATGAAAATCTAGAGAATGTGGATTTCCAACTAAGGGAACATGGAGGTGCTAATATTGAAGTAGAAGGTAATGATCCCATGGAAGAAGATCACGATGATCAAGATGATTATGATGATCATGATGATCAAGATGATCACAATGATCAATGTGATGGTACTAGCGCAATTGATGATGATGATGATGAAGATGAACTTGATGTACCTATACTTGAGAAGGCATAGAAGCCCCTATACAAAGGCTCCCAAACAACTCTTATTGCTGATGTATTGTTGTTGATGAACTTGAAGGTTATGACTAGTTTATTCAACATAGCAATCACACGTATGTTAAGGTATGTCATATATGTAATCTTTTTTCATCTTTCTTAGTCGTAATTTCCTTATAGTTAACAAAGGGTGAATCATGTACCAATTAATATTCTTTATATTAACAAATTATATATTTTGTCATAGGTTGGTAGGTGAGTGTTTGTTACCACCATCAAACATTGTACCTCCCTTGTACCGAGAATTATCTACCATTATGAAAGATATTGGAATGGAGTATCAAATAATACATGCATGTTTGAATGATCATATTATATATCATAAACAACATGAATTTGCAATAGAATGCCCTGATTGTCATATTAGTAGATATTGATAAGATCAAATAATGAAAAAGGTGCCTCACAAGGTTCTTTGGTATATTCCCATTATTCCACATCTACAATGATTATTTAGGTGCACTAGCTTGGCACAATTTATTGATTACCATGCATGCAATAGAAGTCACACTAGTACATTTGAGACCTTTTTCTAATAGTTGGCTGTCGATATTCCAACACTATCCTGGTGATCAAGAGACACCAACTGTCATTGCAATTTTTGAGTCAAAATTACCAACGATGAGGATAGGAGTCATAATTATGATGCAAATGGTCATCGCAGTATGCATTCGAAGACAACCTGGAAACATGGTGAACAAGCCATTGGGTCTATTTGCTTTTGTCGCAATTCTGATAGAAATGTTGTATTTACGATGGATATACTGTACATGTGACATCTATCTGTCAGATATTTCTGATAGATAGCCATCATTTATTGTGTTTTCCCATCGGTCATTCTTTGGTTAGTGTCATAATTGCAATGATCTGTTGTATTTAATATATATATATATATATATATATATATATATATATATATATATATATATATATATATATATATATATATATATATATATATATATATATATATATATATATATATATATGTATATATATATTTTTCGTACATGGAGTGAGACCTTAAATTATTAAGCTTCTCTTTGTTTTAAGAATAGTTTAACATTCTCTACTTAGCAGGGCCAACCACGTGAAGGTGGAAGCTCATCTGGTCCCTCCTAGGAGCCTCTTATGACCCTTTATGACATTTTAAGACCTCTAAGATGTATTCTTAGGGATCGTAAATGGTCTTAAAGGGTCATAAGGGGTCCTGGGACACAACAGGTGAGAAACACACATATAGGCATCATGGTCCCAATTTTTTGGAGACACAACATAATTGAGTGGTATACCCAGATGATGCAATGCAACCACTACTCCTCTAGTTCCAAGTTGACACTGCGAGATCCAAAAACTATAGATAAGGAAAAAATTTAGAGAGTGGAGGAGGGCCATAATGACCAAAATAATATAGGGTCCCTATATTATTTTGGTCATTACAGCCCTCCTCCACTCTCTAAATTTATTCCTTATCTATGGTTTTTGGATCCTGGAGTGTCAATTTGGAACCGAAGGAGTAGTGGTTGTGTTACATTGTCTGGGTATACCATTCAATTATGTTGTGTCTCCAAACAATTGTGACCATGATATCTACATTTATGTTTTTTAGCTATTGTGATATCTACATTTATGTTTCTCAGCTATCGTGTTTATGTGCATGTTCTTTATGTGTTTGGATTCTCTCCCTTGCATCCAAAATAAGATTTTCCCACTCTGAATCGAGAATGCACATGTAAAACAACTAGAATATGCATGGATAATAGGTGGAGCTGAGAAGAATCAACACGTTTACATTTTAAAGACCTCTATAAAAAATGCAAACCTGTTGCATCTTTCAGCTCCACCTAATATCCTATGCATATGAATTGAAATTTCATATTGAACTAGGTGTCTCCTTCTGGATTGCCTGAAACCAAGAGATTGTCATAGTTAACATCTAAAACCATCATTGCACTTTTGTTATAATTAAAAACTACATTAACACTTATTATATAAGTCTGAACCAAGTGAATCATCAAATGGCTGATGGTGATTGATGAAGAAGATTTGAAAATGATGATTGATCCAATTCAGATTGGTGCAACATTTTCAAATCTTCTTCATAATCATCATCAACATGGCCAATTTTGCAAAACTAATTTTCTAGAATATTGGTGGAAGAAGGATGATTTGTTTGCAACCTGCCGATATAGACACTGAACAACCATTTTGTCAACTCTAATTTTCTCAACACAAAGGGATATTTATCATAGTAATAAAAACATGATTATTTTAAAATGGAATGCACCAAGGGTACCATCACAAATATTGACCATTTACAATCATGAACAGTGAACAATAAAATAGCTCATTTTTGTATCAACATGTGTAGTCTCTATTTAAATTCAAGGCCTAATTTATCAAGAGCAACAAAAATTAGGATGATAGAAAAATCATTAAGACTATAGAAAAATGATGCAGTCAAGGATGAAGGATCCAATTAAGGATTGTCCAAACTTGTAGCCAACACCAACACAACATAATTACACAATAATAACACCAGATTTGAAAGAAAATAGATATCTTTATTCATCAAATAACTGATCACATGCAATGTGCCAGGCTATAAGGCCTTCCCAGTTACAACCAAATACAAAGAAAGAAACATTTCTACAAGATCACACAGGATCCAACATGCTTCTCCTTAGCTAGCTCAGGTCTACAACATAATAGGATACTAGTAGACACTCCAAGAAAGATCTAAACTTGTGCTCGCAAGCCACCAAACAATCTTCTTGTTCCTAAGCTCGCAAGCTACTAACTCTGCTAAGTTCTATCCACTAGATCTACTCTCGCCAAATCCCCCCTCTAAACAACTACCCAAGCACCCCTTAAATACTAATCCAAAGCCACAAGTTGGCTGGATGAAACAATTAACTCCTACTAACAAATATTAAATGCCAAAACATGGTCGGCTCTCAAATGGCCTTACAATAAATAAATTCTCCAAGTCGGCCTCCAGATCCACATAGGAGAATGCAACATGCCAGATCTGGGTCCCCACACATCCAACGGTCAATCCATAACTCATGGAATGCGACCCAAATTAAATGCACCAGTCGGCCAAGCTGATTCACCAAGAACAACCATCGGTAATCCAAACTACCGAGTGCCAGGAAATACACCGAGCAAACATACCAACTGAGCTCCACAAGCATTATCGAGCACCAACTATGTCGTGTATCCTTCAATGACCGAGCTCCCTTCAATGACCGAGTCCTCCAGTGACCGAGCCACTTTAGAAACTGAGAAATAGACATAAACACCAAGACCCTCTTGGTAACTAAGCACTGAGAAACAAAACACCAAGTCACCAAGTGACCAACATCAACCGAGATCCACTAGAACTTCCAACTGAGAATCACCACCAAGACCACGGAGCTCCATCAGTGAAGAAAAAAAAACTTTGACCAAGAACTATTACCCAAATAACTGAGTAAAAGAAGGTCCTTACCGAGCTCATCCACCTCCTTGACTAAGTGCCAGAAAATCATAAGGAACTGGACAAGAAGCCAAGATGCCACTGAATCAAAAAATCATTAGGAATATAGAAAAATCATTAAGACTATATAAAATCAAGTTCTAGAAATGGACGGTTCTAATGCTTTTCCATTATAAAAATCAAGCATTCATCATTTGGTATATGAACAGGTGAAAAATATGTATATTTGACCAAAGACCATTGGGAACGACCCAACAACAAATGGACTTGTGATGGTTTTCACAATAACACATGTGTTGCTGGGTCATCTCCTAGTACTGCTTAGGAAAATATGCATATTCATCACCTGTGCATATGAAGTGGCTCTAATGGAAAGAAATAAGAAAAATCATTAGGACTATAGAAAAATCATTAAGACTAGAAAATCAAGTTCTAGAAATGGACAGTTTTGATGCTTGGTCATTACAACAATTGAGCATTCATCATTTGGTACTTCTTAGTGTATTCCATTTAAGTATGTTAGGCACAAAATATTCCATTTAGATATGTTCAAAATTTTGTCAGTAATGATTTGGGTAATGCAATCATGCAAAGTATTCTCTAATCACACAAGTACCAATCAACATCTCTTGTCCAATCGTGCACACAAACATGTACGAAAACATATGGAACATATTATAAAAATTGCCATTAAAATAATTGAACATTCATCTTATTAATTAGCATTCATTAAAATGCATTCATTAGCATTCATAAGAATCATTAATTAGCATTTATTAACACATCATAACATTAATTAACATTCTATCTCAGATCAAAGCGGCAGCCTCTATTTTTACTGAGCATGGGTTGATTTGCAGATTCAAGGGTTTTTGGCCCTCTCTACCTGATCTCCATTCTTGGATCTCAAAATTTTGGGAACCTTTAACCTCTGGCTCAATCCATATCTTCCCTATGAAAAAGGCTTCTTCGTGGCTAAATTTGATAATGTAGAGGATAGACATACTATTTTATGCAAAAATTTCTTTAGCTGGGAGGATAATTTTTTGCTATTAATGAAACCATGACAATCTGATTTTTCTCCTTCTTTTGAATCATTTGATTTGCAACCTATCTGGGTTAGGCTACCTAATATTCCCCTCCATCTTTGGATTGACTCCATTCTAGAGACTGTGGGGGATGTAATTGGGGATATGTTAATGGTGGATGAGAAATCTTTAGATCTTTTCCATTCTACTTATGCTCGTATCCTGGTGGATATTGACACTTCTAAAGGCCTACCTTCTGAGATTAAACTTTTTTCTCCTTAGGTCAGAAGTTGGATTCAACAATTGGACTATGAAAGTCTCCCCTTTAGATATAGAAGATGTCTTATGACTGGTCACGTTGCTTCACAATGTGATCTTTAAAAATTTAAAAAGAAATCTTTGTGGTGGAAGGGTGCCTCCTCCTAGCACTATATAGTGGAGAAGGTGTCTTCCCTTTAGAGCTTCTCACAAGTGGTTGAGCAAGTTGTTGTTGGTCCTATTTCTCCTTCTGCTGATGGTTTAGTGGATGCTATTTCTGCTAGCTCTGCTGCTGGTTCTTTGGAAGTTCCTACCAGTCCTGCTGGTGTGGATTCTGGTGCAGTTGTTTCTCTTACTAGAAGCCCAGCATGTCTTACTCCTAAGCTAGCTTTTCATGCCAGTTCTGCTAGTTTGAATACATCTGTTGGTAATGATGTCTCAGTTCCTCTTGTTGGGTGCTTTTCAGATCCTTTGCTGGAGGTTGTTTCTCTAGATTCAGTCTACTGGCAGAAGAAGGCATCCAAAGTCAAAGATGGTTGGATAACTGTCAAAATAAAAAATTCAAATAAATCCTCCTCATCATTCGACATGACCCTTTGATCTCATAAAAAAAGGGGATATCTGATTAGTCTTTTCTTTGGCTTCTCAGTGTGTTGTGGTTTGTGTGTCCTCCCTCCTTCTGGTAGGACTGTTTCATCTCGGGTGCTTGATTTGTAATATCTTTCGGGTGTTCTAATGGTGTTTGGTCCTATGTTTAGGTTGGACTATTGTTTTAATGGCACCTCAATAGCTTTATCTTTCATCCTAGTTATGTAAAGGGTTTCAAGGTCCCTTCAAAACTTATTTTTACCTTAATAAAAAACATTTATTAACACGTAAGATTAAAACATCGAGATATAAACATCAGTCATTATCAAATAAGTTGCATAAATGAGAATCATTTTTTTTTTGATTTTTGATTTTTTGTGCTTCCCTAAATTGTTGCAGAGGCATATCCATGTCGACATCATGATTTCTTCTGGGCCGTACAGGTGATCTCTCTATCCTTTGCAAAGGCAAGTCCTTGACAATAATAAATAAAAGGCTTAAATTAAAAACATATTATCATTATTGTTATTTTTATACACTAAGTTTGCACCTTTGTTTGAAGCTCTCATAGTCTTGATAACCTAGTATAACATGGGAATCATCTCTAGGTTGTGGGACCTATGCTAACTGAGATGAGACCTCCAGGTTCTAGGCTGGTTCCTCTTGGATAATCACCTTAATTTGCTTCTAAACATGAAAAGTAAATCTTCTGAGGGAAAGGGATAGAAGGAGTGCTTGGAAATGGAAATGACTGAAAGAAAACTACCTACTAGGTGATACACCAAAATTAGGGTTTGGATCTCAGTATAGAAGGATGGAATCAATGAAAGGCTTAGGTCTAATAGGTCACAACTTACTGAATAGGCTTGCATAAGTGTTTCATAGGAGGGCCTAAACATAAGACACAACCAATGACCTGCAAACAGACATTCACTTTTGCAACTCAGTGTAGGAATGAGACAAAACTGTTAGGGGGCTGAAGTATACCCACAAAAATATCTAAATCAGATCAAACATAATAACACACACAATTGCAGAAAGTAAGAGGGATCAAGAACCCTAAAAATATCACTGAAAACATCATATACTTTAATCCAATAAGAGATAATCCAAACAAGGAAGCATAGGGACATGAAGAATTGTCACAAAATACCTCTAGAATATTTTAATTATCAATGGGAGAAATACAACTATATAAGCCAGAGGGTAGAGATGATACCATAGATGACCCTTAAGAAAAGATGAAATCCTTTTTACAATTGTCCAACTCTGAGCTCAAAAGCTCCAAAAAAACAATATATACATACTAAACTGCACGCAGGCAGGAGTAAAAAACCTAACTAGGGTTTCATGGATTTTACATTAAAATAATATTAAAACTCTAACTGCCATCAAATCTGATCATAAATGCATCTCTATAATATTATGGCCGATCAGATACTATCTGCCCATCTCTGTACTGCATCAACCTGCAGACAAGCGACCTAGATTCATCTGCCTTCCTGCATAAAGTCTCACCATGAATGCTCAATCTGGTACTTTTCTGAGACAAGAATTGACCCATGACAGCTACCCAGACTTCTTCATCATCTTCTTTCAATTGCAAATGTCCTGGAGACATAAATTTTTTGAGCTACCTCGCCGCTTGCAGCCTGCAAATCAAATACTGGCAAAAACCCTCTTAGACACATTTGAATTTGAAAAATTAACGACTAGCTGGTCATTTTAAAATGCGACCATCAATATCCTTTGTTTCCTGATAGATGAACGGCTCAGATCTATCCTAAATGGTTGCAAAACCCTTTAAAAATTTTGAGTCCATATTAGCAATACGAGGACCAATGAAATTTTAGCACGTTAGCATGTTTGGACCCACCTCAAGTTTTCCTCCTTTAAGTCATTCAGTGACTATGCGACTGAAGAATTCTAAGTCATGAGATCCTTTGGCTTACCCTGGTCTAGTTAAGTGATTCAGTGAACAAGGATTTTCAATGAATCGCTGGGTCTTTCTAATAACCCTGGTTACATTAAGTGAACATGAGAAAACCTTTTGGTCGCTGAATCATAGAATACTTCCTTAACCGCTTATGAGAATCTGGCCTACATTTAGCGAACTAGTGACCGAAGACAATCGCTAGGTCACTGAGAACTTTAGGGCTTCACTAATTAATTTTGAGACTCTACGAATACACACATTCGCACATTCACCAGATCAATTGGAGCACTGCTATTTTATCACATGAATACATGACCAAAAGGAACTTATCAGAGCTGCCAAAACTTTGTTAACCCTGGGCCCATCTCCACATGTCAATCTTCTATTTGTTCTCGATCGCCCCATCAGTAGACACCTTGGCAAGCCCTCTTATGACGGACCCACTAAAGATAAGATTTTGATCCAACGATGGGTGCATGATCTAATGGCCACTGAATATTCCTTATGCCTTTGCACTAGTCGTAGATCTATATTAGACCGGTACCCCTCTGACAAATGGACCCGCCTATAACCTATCAGCACTTGGTGACTAATCATGAACCTCCAAATCACTTTGACCTAGCATTAGAGCCACTTGACAGAGGCTTGAACACTTGGCAAAATAGACAGCTAGTGCAAAATCTCATGGCTCTGACACCATTCATGAGAACACACGCCAGCCATCAATCTCTATCCTTCTGACATTCTGCAGGCATTTCGACATGGCCCCATTGACATATGCCTAATCATTATTATGTGGACCAATCAAAAGCCACCATTTGTATATACGTAGTAGTGGACCTGCCTGAATGAAGAGTTATGTCACCAGGAGGAATCAATGATAGTCTTAAGTTTGCAAGCTTCTAACACCTTTCATGAGAAAATAAGCCAACTGTTATATCAAAAGAGGACTGACAACTGGGCCCACTATAAAATTGCAAGTCATCTCCTTCGACCAATGAAATACCTCCACATAGGACATAGTGGCAATGGACCCACAAAGGCATGAAGCACTGAGGAAAAGGAAAGATCGATGGTTGTCGTAAGACCGCAAGCCTCTGACACATGCTATGAGATTTTACGACAACTGTTGATCTCATCAACTGGGACCCCACTACAAATTTAACTCCAGAAGCCTTAGCGAATGTGTGACCAAAGAAAATTATCGCTCAGTCGCTAAATATTTAGAAGTAGCACCATTTTATCTTGCGACTAAGAAAAACACTACAGTTGCCAGTTCACCGAGAGGAAAAGGTAACCACCGGAAAAATTAGAGGACTGGCAACTGAGGAAAGGTAAACCACTCACAGAGTCATGGGATGTTAAGAACTTAACCACTTGGATTAAGAGAATACGTGAACCACTGTAGTCACGTAGTCAGGGAATGAAAGGTCCAACCCGCCAGGGATTAGGAGAACTTGTGACTGAAAGGAAAGAATTACGCACATGGGCTTTTGGGGACTTAAGTGGCCGAGATAAAGTAGCATGAAAATAGAACATGGTCTAGGGTCTCTTAGGGTTTTTTATCACCAATGGCTAGTTTATGAATTTTTTGACTTGTAGACTAGAGAGTTAAAAGATTGCAGAGGCTAGGAAACAAGAGATAAATTCATGAAAATTTTGGGGATGCCTAACAAGGTGAAAATAGAGACTTGGGGATAGGTTTTAGCCAAATTTTCATGTACATGGAAATTAGGGTAAGATTTTTGGCGATTTCTGCTAGATGTCAACCTGCTAGACATGGATCAGTGGCCTTGAGATATCCATTGGGCATGGGGCTATCAAAACTAAAAAATTCTCACAGGGAGACAGAACTAGAATTAGAGAGACAAACTTGTGCACAGGAACTTCTTGAAGAGCAGGAAACTAACCTAGAAAATAGGGAAAGAAAGCAGGGAAACTTATTTACAAAAATTTATAGAGAGTGGTTAACCTCAAAATAGGGCTTCAAGTGGAAACCATTTACTAATATTGGCAAGGTATTTCCTTCAAGATTTGATAGCTAGAAAACATTGGATCCCTTGCATTCTATGATTACAAATGGTCCACCCCAAAATGAATCAAATTTTGTATGCCTGCCAGGTCTGGATTTGAACTCATCCCATTTGAGGACTACATCCCCAACCTTGAAATTTTTGACTCTGACTCTCTTATCAAAACTTTTCTTTGTTTGAATCTGATGGGATTCCATGTCCTGCATTGATTTGTCTCTGATCTCTTCCAATTCCATCAACTGAGCATATCTGATCTGCAAAGGATCTCCTTCCTCAAATAGGGCATACTGAGTGGCTAAGTCCAGAGCTGGCAATTCAGCTGAGATGGAAAACTTGGCCTCTCTACCATACACTAACACATAAGGAGAATTACCAATGATTTTCTTTGGGGTAATTCTATCTAACCACACTGTAGACCTAAGTTTGGTATGCCAATTCCTCTGATTATCTTGAAGAATCTTCTTGATTATCCTAATCAAGTTCTTATTGGTGGATTCTACCAAGCCATTACCTTGGGGGTAGTAATTGGAACTGGTATTCAGATAGATGCCATTCTTGATTTCCCACTTTGAGACTTTAAGGCCTGTGAATGCCAATGCATTATCTAAAATTATGGAGTCAGAAGTGTCAAACCTATGAACTATATCATCATAAAAGCTTAGGGAAACACTCTCATTGGCTTCTTTTAAAGAAATTGCTTCTATCCATCTAGTGAAATAATCTATTGTAATGATTATTCATTTATGGCCTACACTAGATGGAGGGTTGATCATACCAATGAGGTCTATACCCCACTTCATGAAGGGTTGCTCTATTCTGACTGGCTGTAGGGGCAACACTGCAAGCCTTTCATTTCCTACAAACATGGCACACTTGATACATTTCCTCACATACTCATGACTATCCTTAAAGATAGATGGCCAATAGTACCCGACCCTCATGATTTTAAAAGTAGTAGTCCTAGGAGAGAAGTGACCTCTAGAAGGTCCATCATGAAATTCAAATAGGACATCTACTATCTTTTTTGAATCTATGCATCTTAAAAGGACACCACTATGATCCTTCCTAAAAAGAACTTCATCAATCAACACAAAAGGAACAGATTGTAACCTATGATACCTTCTTTTTGCTGAATCCAAATCTGTAGGACATTGTCTTGTCTTCAAATAATTGATCATATTAGGCAACTAGCTTGTTGCCTTGGCTTGTTCTTCTATATCATGCACCACCAGAGATGCATCCAACTGTTCTAGTTTCTTTGAACTCTCATCTGATGCCAAATGCTCACAAAGGCCTCTTCCTCTAACCAACTTGGTAGTTTGAATATCTATGTCATATTCCATCACCTTGGTGATCCAACCAGCTCTTTTCTCATTTAGGTCCTTGGAAAGCAAAAATTCTTTGACACTTGGATGAGTAATGTTCAAGTGTACTTTGCTATGGGTTAATAGATATCTAAACTTTTTAAGGCTTTTCACCACAACAAGTACATGTTTCTCTACGAAAGAGTATCTCTATTCATACTCCTCTAAACCTTGCTAAAGAAAGCAATAGGCTGCTCCAATCCATCTAAATTTTCTTGAGTTAGCATTGCAGATATATCATCATGACCTTCATAAGCATAAATGATAAAATCCTTACTGAAATTTGGGTTTAGGAGAGAAGGGGCTTCTATTAAGGCCTCTTTGATAGCTTGGAAATTAACTCTCCCTTCTTTGGTCTACCTAAAAGATAAACTCTTCTTTAACATGGCTGTCAAGGGTTTGAGTAAATCTGCAATGTTAGGCAAGAACCTCCTAACAAAATTAATCTTTCCTATGAAAGATTGGAGACTTTTCTTGTGATGTGGTAGGGGTAGCTCTAGGATAGCTGCAATTCTCTTAGGATCTACTGTGATCCCTTCTTTGGATACTACATATCCCAACAATTTTCCTTCATGAACCACAAACACACATTTCTTGGGATTAAGAGATATCCCAAACTCTCTACACCTTTCAAAAATATTCCTCAAATGTTTGATGTGATCTACTACATGTTTAGAATAGATATTTATTTCATCTAAGTAGACCAACACAAACTTGTACATAAGGCTTTTAACATATCCATTGCCTTTTGAAATGTATCACCTACATTTGACAAACCAAAGGGCATCTTTTGATAAGCCATGGTTCCCCACTTGGTTGTAAATGTAGTCTTGTATTGATCCTCTCCATTTACTAAGATCTGATTGTATCCTGAATAGCCATCCAACAATGAAAATCTCTTAGATCCAGAGACACATTGTAAGATTTGTTCCATAGAAGGTAGTGGATGGTGGTCCTTTAATGAGGCCCTGTTAAGATCCCTGAAATAAACACATAACCTCAGCTCCCCATTCTTCTTCCTGACTAGAACAAGGGTAGAAACCTAACTAGTATGCTTGATGGGGTAGATGATACCACTTTCTATTAGTTTGAGTACTTCTTTATGCATAAGTGGCTCAAGCTTGGGATTAACACTTTGTTTTTGCCTCACTGGTTTGGCATTTGATTCTAACTCAATAGTGTGTTGAGAAAGGGTAGGATCAAAACCCTTGAGGTCTTCATATTGCCATGCAAAAACATCATTTAATTCCTTGAATAATTGGGTATAAGCTTTCTTTTCCAATTCAATGTTTACTTTTCCAAATTGTAAGCTCTTACCTGGTTCCAACTCTAGTTCAACACAATGTTCTTGTTGGACTACCAGGCTAGCTTTTCTTCTCTTAACTTCATCATCCTTGTTGAAGGTAGTCTCCAAGGTAACAAGACCTCTAGGCATCTTATTAGACTTTAGTTGTATCACCTGATCACCATAGTTTTGTGATAGCCTATCTTGATTATGTTCTGAAAAAACATCTTCTTCAAACAAGAACTGCAGAATTTGTTCATCATTGTCAAACACTTGCCAATTAACATCATTATTAGGAATATATGATCTGAAAATCACTTTGATATGCTGTTGATCCCTTTCTTTTGAGATGCTATTTGGAATATCATACAGAGATCCAATAGTGGCTAACCTATCTGCATTTTGATTTAGCTTCCTAGGGATAGCAACAATATTGAAAGCATGGAAATCTTCCATTGCATCCTGAACTCTATGTTTGTATGCTTTCAAAGTGTCATTCTTGGTTGCACTTATCCCTCTTACTTGGTTGACAACTAACTCACTGTCACCATAAAATTTTAAGGCCTTAAGCCCTCTTTTTCTAGCCCACTCTAGTCCATTGACTAGACTTTCATACTCTGTAGTATTGCTAGTGCAGGAGAAACTAAATCTAAAGGTAGTATAATACCTTTCTCCTTTTGGGGACACTAGCATAGCACCATGACCAGAACCATGTCTACTTCTAGCTCCATCAAAAAATAGTTCCCAAACCTGATTATTCTGATCCTCTGAATCAGTGTCTTGTTTGAAAAGGCTTGGCTCTATGGATCCACTTTCTTGTATTAAATAACTTCCCAAACCAAAATCCCAAACAAGATGTTCTTGGGCCTCTGAAGCTCTTTCATCTAGAAGAATATTTGGGATACTCTCTATCTTTGTGCTTGCTTCACTAATGGTTTGGAAGTCACTCTCATCAAATATAGGGCAATTTACATTGATGGTACTGGACACATATGGTTCTATATGGTGTACTGCTAATGGTTCTGACTTGATGGTGACCTTGGTCCCATACCTTTTATGAAATAACATGTGAGACCAATCAGAAGATGGGTAGCCTCCTATCTTGGCTGTAAACTCCCTTGAAAGACATATAGCAAATAATGCAGGGAGATCTATGATATATATATCAAGGAGGATGGAGAAATTAGGACTAGCATGAAGGATTAGACTGGTATCCTTGGCCACACCTATAGTATTGACTGAGGATCCATCAATTTGGGTAACCTTCTTTTGGAAGGGCTCATATTTTAGTCCTAATTGGTTAGCTACTTTCTTGGGCATTACAGTGCTAGTAGCTCCACTATCTACCATACAATTATGTACTAAAGATTTTCCAATAATTAGAGATACATAAAAGGGAGGTGGCTTTGAATTCCTACCTTGCATGGCGTTGGCCTTGGAGTTGCTACTCAGAGCCTCCTTTTCTTGATTAGTGTTAACCAACATTAGCTTTGTAGCTTCTTTTGCAGGTTGAGGAGTTGCTACCTCTGTCATGGCCTTCTTCAAAATTTTAGGCTGTCCTGGAAGAGCCAAAGAGTCCCACATGGACATGGTGACATTCACCTTCTTCATGTTGTCTATGATATTAAAAGGTGTCACAATGTGTACTCTCTGTTGTGCCTTTACTATGATGGGCTCCACCCCTTTGGAATATTGGCCTTCTCTGCTTGTGATGATAGGAGTCTCCTTAGGTGTGATGGGAGTAGCTTGTTGTACTGGCTCTGTAGATGTAGCTACTTTGGCATTGGAATCTGCTCTCTCCATGTCTTGAGCTCTCCTTTTTGCTCTTGTATAGGCAACAAAAGAAACCTCATCATTCACTCCATTGAAGTTTGATTGCTCCCAATTGAAGAGAGCAGTCTCATTTTCTTGTGGTTCTTGTTGGGGAACTAAGCCACTGGATGAAGCCTCTGATTGAGCTTGTGAGGCATTTTGAACCATTAGAGCTTGGTTCATCCATCCATTTGAACATGTAGCCTGATTGTGAGGTTGATTACAAGGAAAACACCATTCATTATCCATAGCCATATTATTTTGACTAGGAACCATATCCCTCACTGGTTTTGCAGAATTTAGAGGTGCAGGGTTATATGGTTGGAATGGTCTTTGATTAAAACTTTGTCTTTTTCCTTGATAGCCTCCTTGGTATGGTGGCCTACTTTGTTGATAAGGCTGTCCTTGATTTTGATATTGTTGATTAGGACCTTGGCCTTGTGGCTGAAATGATGGTCTGATTCTTGACCTTGCTTCTTCAAATTTGTGACCTCTTTAGTCAAGGTCTGCAACAAATTGGTCATTTCTTGCTTACTACTTTCTTGGCTATTCTTTATCTCTTGCAGCTCTTGAGAGAAACTAGCTCTCAGCTCTTGACCACTAGTACTAGCTTGGGGTACTAATATGGTGGGAATAGGGGTAAATGGGGGTACTTGGGTAGGTGCAATGGGTTGAAGGCTAGGAAAAATGGGCATTGGAGGCCTTCTAGCAATCATGCCTACTTGAATCAAATAATTCTCAGCCCTGACAGCTATGTCAAAAGCTTAGGGTAAAGAAGTACCACCCATAGACTAGATCATGATAGAGATTTGACCATTCAAACTTTGCAAGTAGTATAGAAAAGTGTGGTCAGATGATGGTCTTATAGAGACTAAAATTCTATTCCATGTTTTAAGGAATCTACTATTGTAATCTATCATTTTCTCTTGAGGGTCTCTCTTAATAGTTGTTAACTACTCAACTAGAGACAAGTTATCTGATTTATCCTCAAAATGCTTACTTAATGTATCCCCTAATTCATCCCATGAAGTAATGGAACCAACAGTTAGAGTTATAAACCATTCTAAAGCCTTACCTTTTAGAGAGGCTGCTAATAATTTTGTGGCCACATCCTCTTGAGTTATGTTGTGTATGCTACAGATGGTGGTCACATCTCTTATGTGCTCAAAAGTAGTTGTCTGCCCTTCACCTGCAAAATTAGGTATACTCTTTAATGCCACCAAGGGCACATCATGATGTTGAGAAAAGGCTAATGGACTTCCTTGGTTGAATGGTTCAAAGGCAAATGGTCTTGCCATTGTAGGAGTTGGAAACTTAAGATTAACAACTATGTGAGCTGTATTTGCTACTGGATTTGAATCCTCTTCTAGATCTCTGGTTAGAGATCTGCCTCTTCTTCTTGAATGAAAGGGAAAAGATCTCCTTTCTGAAGTATCAGGAGGTGTAGACTGAATTCTCCTTGCAGGGGATGTTCTTTGAGTTGACTTGCCTTTATGACTTCTTCTTGAGGGAAACTCTAAAAATTTGGTGGGCTTTGAGTTTCTAGTCTCAATCTTTCTCATAAACCTTAAACAAGGTCAGCCTGGATCTTTGAAATCAGTGGAGTTGCCATATATACTTGGTAGAACAACTTCTAAAAGCCTTTATCATGCAACCTGTATATCAGAGATAACATAATCTTGAACAATGAACTTCTTGTGTGGTCCCACCGGGCATGCTAGAATTGTTATACACTAAGTTTGTGCCTTTGTCTCAAGCTCTTGTAGTCTTGATAACCTAGTATAACATGGGAATCATCTCCAGGTTGTGGGATCTATGCTAATTAAGATGAGACCTCTAGGTTCTAGGCTGGTTCCTCTTGGATAATCACCTTAATTTTCTTCTAGACATGAAAAGTAAATCTTCTAAGGGAAAGGGATAGAAGGAGTGCTTGGAAAGGGAAATGACTGAAAGAAAACTACCTACTAGGTGATACACCAAAATTAGGGTTTGGATCTCAGTATAGAGGGATGGAATCAATGAAAGGCTTAGGTCTAATAGGTCACAACTTATTGAATAGGCTTGCATAAGTGTTTCATAGGAGGGCCTGAACATAAGACACAACCAATGACCTGCAAACAGACATTCACTTTTGAAACTCGGTGTAGGAATGAGACAAGACTGTTAGGGGGCTGAAGTATACCCACAAAAACATCTAAATCAGATCAAACACAATAACACACACAATTGTAGAAAGTAAGAGGGATTAGGAACCCTAAAAATATCACTAAAAACATCATATACTTTAATCCAATAAGAGATAATCCAAATAAGGAAGCATAGGGACATGAAGAATTGTCACAAAATACCTCTACAATATTTTAATTATCAATGGGAGAAATACAACTATATAAGCCAGAGGGTAGAGATGATACCACAAATGACCCTTAAGAAAAGATGAAATTTTTTTTATAATTGTCCAACTCTGAGCTCAAAAGCTCCAAAAAAATAATATATACATACTCAACTGTACATAGGTAGGAGTCAAAAACCTAACTAGGGTTTCATGGATTTTACATTAAAATAATATTAAAACCCTAACTACCATCAAATCTAATCATAAATGCATCTCTGTAATACTATGGCTGATCAGATATTATGTGTCCATCTTTGTACTGCATCAACCTACAGACAAGCGACCTGGATTCATCTGCCTTCCTGCACAAAGTCTCACCATGAATGCTCAAGCTGGTACTTTTTTGAGATAAGAATCGACCCATGAAGACCACCCAGACTACTTCATCATCTTCTTTCAACTGCAAATGTCCTGGAGACATAAATTTTCTGAGCTACCTCGCCGCTTGTGGCCTGCAAATCAAATACTGGCAAAAACCCTCTTAGACACATTTGAATTTGAAAACTTAATGGCTAGCCGGTCATTTTAAAATGTGACCATCGATATCCTTTGTTTCTCGGTAGATGAACAACTCAGATATATCCTGAAATGGTAGTGAAACCCTTTAAAAAGTTTGAGTCCATATCAGCAATATGAGGACCAATGAAATTTTAGCACGTCAGCACATTTGGACCCACCTTGAGTTTTCCTCTAAGTCATTCAACAACTATGCGACTGAAGAATTCTAAGTCATGAGATCCTTTGGCTTACCCTAGTCTGGCAACAAACAAGGCTTTTGGCTGAATCACTGGGTCTTTCTAATAACCCTAGTTACATTAAGTGAACATGAGAAAACCTTTTGGTTGCTGAATCATAGAATACTTCCTTAACCGCTTAAGAGAATCCAGCTTACATTTAGTGAACTGGTGACCGAAGACAATCGCTAGGTCATTGAGAACTTTAGGGCTTCACTAATTAATTATGAGACTCTATGGATACACACATTCACACATTCACCAGATCGATTGGAGCATTGCTATTTTATGACATGAATATATGACCAAAAGGAACTTATCAGAGCCACCAAAACTTTGTTAACCTTGGGCCCATCTCCACATGTCAATCTTCTATTTGTTCTCGACTACCCTATCAGTAGACACCCCGGCAAGCCCTTTGACGATGGACCCACTAAAGATAAGATTCTAATCCAATGGTGGGCGCATGATCTCATGGCTGCTGAATATTCCTTGTGCCTTTGCGCCAGCCATAGATCTATATTAGACCGGTAACCCTCTGACAAATGGACCCACCTATAACCTATCAGCACTCAGTGACAAATCGTGAACCTCCAAATCACTTTGACCTAGCATCAGACCCACCTGAAAGAGGCTTGAACACTTGGAAAAATGGATGGCTGATGTAAAATCTCATGGCTCTGACACCATTCATGAGAACACACGCTAGCCATCGGTCTCTATCCTTCTAACATTCTGCAGGCATTTTGACATGGCCCCACTGACATATGCCTAATCATCATTATGTGGACCAATCAGAACCTACCATTTCTATATACATAGCAGTGGACCCACCTGAATGAAGAGTTAGTCACCAGGAGGAATCAATGATAGTCTTAAGTTTGCAAGCTTTTGACACCTTTCATGAGAAAATAAGCCAGCCGTTAGATCAAAAGAGGACTGACAACCAGGCCCGCTGACAAATTACAAGTCATCTCCTTCAACCAATGAAATACCTCCACATAGGACATCATGGAAATGGACCCACAAAGGCATGAAGCACTGAGGAAAAGGAAAGATCGACGGTTGTCGTAAGACCGCAAGCCTCTGACACATGCTATGAGATTTTATGACAACTGTTGATCTCATCAACTGGGACCCCACTAAAAATTTAACTCTAGAAGCCTTAGCAAATGCGTGACCAAAGGAACTTATTGCTCAGTCGTTGAATGTTTAGAATTACCACCATTTTATCTTACGACTAAGAAAAACATTGCAGTCACCAGTTCGCCGAGAGGAAAAGGTAACCACCAGAAAACTTAGAGAATTAGTGATTGAGGAAAGGCAAACTGCTCGCAGAGTCACGAGATGTTAAGAACTTAACCACCTGGATTAAGAGAATACGCGAACCACTGCAGTCGCGTAGTCGGGGAATGAAAGGTCCAACCCGCCGGGGATTAGGAGAACTTGCAACTGAAAGGAAAGAATCACGCACATGGGTTTTTGGGGACTTAAGTGGCTGAGATAAAGTAACATGAAAATAGAACATGGTCTAGGGTCTCTTATGGTTTTTTTAACACCAATGACTAGTTTATGAATTTTTTGACCTGTAGACCAGAGAGTTAAAAGATTGCAGAGGCTAGGAAACAAGAGATAAATTCATGAAAATTTTAGGGATGCTTGGCAAAGTGAAAAAAAAGCCTTGGGGATAGGTTTTAGCCAAATTTGCATGTACATGGAAATTAGGGTAACAGTTACAAGCATTTCAATACTTAAAAAAATATATATGTGATGCTCTTTACCTTGTCCAACCACATCATCTTGCCTAGTGGCTTGAACCTCTACACCCTCATCGAAAACAAACTCTTCATCCCATGTAACTGCAATACACAATGTTTTATTAATCCCAACACATTATAATTAAATTTTTATTACTATGCCAAATTCAATTTAAAATATTTAGTTGTATTAAATATTCAATAATCAAAATTTGAATAGAAAATGTATACCTTGAGTACTAAAATTCACATTTGAATTGACGCCTCCATCATGCTCAGATGGTGTATCAGGGTTAGCAAGATACATTCCAATGTAAATAATTAGTGCATTTATCAACAATATATACATATAAATACAGGACAAATACTAAGAACTGTTAATTATTTAGTTTAATACATATAAATATATTCACTTTAAATTTTTAAACAAATATATAATCATTGTTTCCTTACTTAAAACAAATATGTTCACTTTATGTTGGAACTTAACATCAAATACAATAATTGGTAAAGTATTCAACTTGAAATAAAAATCAATTGCCTTATTTACATGATCAACATATCCAACAGAAGAACCTTGTGCACTCATTGATTAGAATCGTTCAGCCATGACTATATAGCCTTGTTTGTAGCCTATTTTCTTGTCCTCTTCTATAATCTTTTGTTTGAACTCCAAGGCCTACATTTTTGTTTGGTATCATGAATGTTTATTGTAGTGAATTTCATCAAAACTAAATTGATTCCAATTTATAAATATTTGCATACAGTTTTTCATTTACTAATACTTACAACTCATGCAACAAGTTTTGAATATCCACTTGATCCAAGCTTTTGTTGGCCATGCTTTTTTTTTCTTTCTTCTATTGCCTTTGATGTGTTAGGCAACCTATGTGATGTTTGAAATATGTTAGATCACATAAGTACAAAGAGTAATGTTATCCTAATTTTCTACATGAAGGATGATAACCATAAATAGGAAAAGATTGCATGAAGGTACATCTATTTAACATTACTTTTTAGGTGATGAAGATAAATATTTTTCTATTGCATTCATATCATTAGTTATTGTAATCTAAGTGTTGATCATATCCAAATTTTAAATTTCATAATTGATCATTACATTGTGCATTCAAACTGAATGTAATAGAGAAATGTTCTTTCATAGTTCATCTTTCATGTTGGAACAAAGATCAAATGGCAAAATAGAAAGCATGATAGAAGTATGAGTAGGGTCCCATGCATTGCCTTGGAGTCTTCTACATTTAGGAGCTAGTTGTTTGTTAGGTCTTCAAGACCACTGTCTGAGTCCTCATGTCTCATATCTTGTGTCTTAGGGTCTTATCCTGCATCATAGTGAAAAAGAGTTAGATCCAGTTGGATCTAAGCAATGTGTAAAACCTAAAAGCATCATACAACAATCAAATCTTTCAGAGCTGCACATCTATCTATGGTATCAATGCAATAGAAAAATATGCATCTGCATAAACTGAATGATAGTATTAAAGGGTCATGACTCCATGTAACCTTTTACTATTTATGGTCATCATCATGCATGTTTTTAATATATAAACCATATATCTGAATCAAAGGGACTTAGTTCTTGTAGCCGAGAAACCTTTTTCAGAAACAACACGATAGTATTTGTTAGTGAACACCATCAGTTGACCAATATTAATGTATGAATGTCATCATACATCGCACTTTCTCAAAAAAATTGATTATTTGGTCATGTTCACTAACTTAACATATTTGATTTGATGTTTCTTTTTAAACAGAGAAAATGCATTCCAAGAAATGAAATGTGTATTCCATATCATAGTCAAAATAAAATGTAGTATGGTGTTCACTGAAAAGATGCTACAAAGTGTTGTGCATGTGCAGACAGGAAAGTATTCATTACTAAATGTCAAGTACAATAAATGATCAAATAACAATGGTATCAGATTATGTGTATGTTCAGAGAAAATATCAACTACATCTATTTTTTTCAATGTTTAAAAAAAAATGACCATTGGTGAATTGCACAATCTCAAGTTATAAAGGTACATCTTAAATCACAATGAATGCCAAATGATACATGAAATGATCCAAATGATAGTGATAAAAAATGATACATGTTAAGTGACAATGCTAGGAGAAAAGAAAATATGCATTTTAAAGAATTGAGCTTATTGTTCACAGAATATATTTCATGAATGTCACGAGCTCGTGCTCAAACTCCATGAAGTATTATTATAGTGTTTGTGGGTGTCACAAGCCCATGCTCGAACCCCATGAACAAGTAAACAAAATAGTATTGCATTTCATACATTTAATGAAAATCAGCATGATGCACTTGTCTCTATCATTCCAGCAAAATAAAGGCCAGATGACTTGAAGATTTAGACAACATCTTGTATCTAGTCAAGCACATTTCAAAGTTGAGAACATTGAAAGGCTTTGACTTATAGTAGATAAATCAAAGCATGCTGCCTACTGTTGGTTTATACAGAGTAAAGAAAGTACAAACATGGTCACTGTTGATAGTAGACAGTAGGAACTAAAAAAACTCCAAAGTCGATAGCTGAAGACAACAACAAAAAATGAACTGTAGATGACTAATGACAACAATGGAGCATCAAAATAGCTCAAGCTTTCCATGGTCACAAACAAGGAATAGTCAAAAGTGGAGTTTACAAGCGGCTATCAGATTTCCATTTTTTTAATAGAAAAGAGAAATAAACCCCAAAATCATCGCAACAGTTTATAAAGAGTCACTAGTACATTTGAGGCCAAATTCTGAAGGCCATGTGTCAGATTTGCAATGCCTATTTGTCAAAACTTTGAAAGATGTGTCTATCGACATTTTTTTCATTGGAAATGGCAACAAAAGTGATAACCGTTGGTATTTCGACATCGTTTCCCATCGAAAAAAGCCACATAAATAGGAATTTTACTATCAGACTGATCTGTCAAAAAATGGTTCTTACGATGTTTCTTCGGTCGGAAAGGTGACATATATGCAGTAGATGTCTGACAGGAGAACCCATCAGATTTATAGAAATCCTGTCACACAAATCTGTTGGATTGGGGTTCCGTCCAACGGTTGACCTGTTAGAGATCTGATGATATATAATAAACTACCGACATGATAATCCGTTAGACGTATAGCGTTTATGTCGGAATAACTTTACTACCTATCAAAAAAGCGATGGATGGGCATAGTAAAGATAAAAAATCTCAAGAGACCATCATAGTTGGTATCTATCTTTGGTTTGTATATTGACAAAACATTTTACATTTCTTTAGCTTATCAAATGAGGGGATTTGAAAGAATTTAATAGAATATTTTTTTGATAACGTATATTATTTAAGTTGACATTGCATGAATTTATTGGCTCCACACACTTGTATACTATGAGCACAACCATAAAGAAGCATCTCCTCCCATGGCCTACATTACTCAAGCCATGGGAGGGGATGCTTCTTTATGACGATGCTCAATGTATATAAGTGCACAAAGTAGATAAATCCAATCATCATCAAATTAAAATAATATATGTTATACATGAAAATATCATACATTAAATTCTTTCAATCACCACATTTGATGAGCTAATGAAATGTAAAATATTTTGTCAATATATGGACCAAAGAAGGAGACCAACTATGATGGTCTCTTGAGCTCTTCTATCTTTAGTCCTAGCTACTAGGTAAGGGCTAGAAGACTTATACTTGTTGATCATTGAGAATAATCACCGCCTTGCCTTTATGTACACTGCACAGTATCCAATATAAGAGAAGGCAAAAAATATGAATGGATAAAAGAAATGAAAGATACAATAAAATTATCTTGTTGTTTACCTTCTCATAATTGATCCCAGTCTCGCAAAAGTAATTTTATATGATCACTAGCACATTTCGTGAATGGATGAGAAATAGTACCCAAAGTTTCTAGATTCTGAGAAGAGGTATGAGTGGAAGCCAAAAAAGGGATATTTGTGAAGGTTTTATAGATGTAGTATTGAATCATCATCTCTGCACTGGTACTCAATCTGGAAACCCTCTCTAGAAAATCTCCACATCTAGCAAATCTCCACAAAAATCCCTTCTGGCCTCCACTGCATATACATCTTCTCAAGATCTAAATATGCTCCATCATTGATTCCCGTCATTTTTCACCATCTCTATGGATTGAGACCTTAAATTATTGAGCTTCTCTTTATTTTGAGAATAGTTTAACATTCTCTGCTTAACAGGGCCAACCACGTGAAGGTGGAAGCTCATCTGGCCCCTCCTAGGAGCCTCTTATGACCCTTTACGACATTTTAAGACCTCTAAGATGTGCATTCTTAGGGGTTGTAAAGGGTCATAAGGGGTCCTAGGACACAACAACTAAGAAACATAAATGTAGGCATCATGTTCTCAAGTTTTTGGAGACAACATAATTGAGTAGTATACCCAGATGATGTAAAGCAACCACTACTCCTCTGGAACCAGAGGAGTAGTAGTTGCTTTGCATCATCTGGGTAAAAAACTTAGTTATGTTGTCTCTAAAAAATTGTGACCATGATGCCTACATTTATGTTTCTTAGTTGTTGTGATATCTACATTTATGTTTCTCAGCTGTCGTGTTTATGTGCATGTTTTTTATGTGTTTGGGAAGACATATTTCCAGCCTGGGCCTGGATCCTACGAGAATCAACTTCATAACAATGAAGTAGATGGCAAATTAGAAATTAGCTTCTTAAGAAAAATCCCATAATTGACCTATGCGTACCTCAATTCCCGTGGCCTCTATGCGTACCCAAAGGATATATTTGAAACAACAAGGGTAAGGCTTAAAGATCTGTCTAGTGATGCAAAATTAAATTCTTTAAGCCTTACCCTTGTTGTTTCAAATATGTCCTTTGGGTATGTGTAGAGGGCACAAGAATTGGGGTACACACAGTTCATTTATGAAATTTTTCTTGGAAGCTAATTGCTTAGCTCTAATCTGCTTCATTTATTATCAAGCTAATTGTCGAAGGATCCAAGCCCAGGCTAGAAATATTTCTTCCCATTTTGTTTAAGCCATATTCCTTGTTCTTGTCAAACTTCCTTGGTACAGTAGGTGTGCTCTTTGTAGTACTCTTCTTCAATCTATGTTCGACGATAATCATCTTCTTCTTCTTCCTAATTGCAGCCAGAGCTTCCTTTTTATCAAGATTCAACTCCACTTTCCCCATCTCATCATCCTCATCACCCTCAGATGCCATCCTAAGCTCTTCTTCCCTCTCCAGTTCTTCAAGCATTTATAAGATATCTGGATCAATAAAGTCTACAACATTGTGTCCATCCATGACATCAGGAATATAATCTTCTTTCCACTCTTCATTTGCCAAAATATACAACATCTTCAAGCTTGTAGAGTAGTCTCTAGTGGTTGCAAATCAATATTATTACAAACTACAATAAGAGGCTTATTGGAAAACAAAGGTTTTATGTTGTGAAATAGAGATTCTTGTTGCACAATACTATAATGTCATGTCCATAAATTTATACTAAAAAACACACCAACTTTTTTTTGAAAAGGTTACAAGTTTATGTCTAGAGGTTAGCAGTTGACTAAAGATGAAAGGTTGAAGCTGAGAGAGTGTTGATCAACTTGATTATAGAAAAACTAAATTTCGTGAAAGCGTTCGAAAGAACGGATCAAATTTCCATTCATTCCTAGGTGAAGGTTCAAGGTTTACATAGGTTTGCCTCCACCATGGCGGAGGACTGAAGGAAGATGAAAAGGGGCCCAACAACCCTCAAGGAATCTCAAGGCTAAGGTCTCAATTATGTTCGCAACTATATGGTTATTATTTCTATTAGGATTACTTATTTGATATAACTAAGTCATAGTAAATCATTTGTTGATACACAATAAATTTAAGTTTAATTAGCTAGCTAAATAGTCTAATTAACATAAGATTATATTACATTTAATAATTTAAATAAAATCCAATAAATAAGGCACCAACTAAATACCTCGTATAACAAATTTAATTAACTTACTAAACCTTACTAAATTATCCCTCTTTTGCAATATCCTCAAAATAACATAGTTAATGTTCGCCATACTAAGAAAATAAAATTCTAATTAAAATAATCTATTAATTAAATGTATCAATTAATTAATGATTTTGGCACTCTAATTAATGCATATATTTATTCTATAAAGTATAGAATAAAATAAAATATTAACTAGTATAAAATGTTAATTATTACCCATTCTTAAATGTACTAATAACTTTCCTATAAAATTAGATTACTAAATCAAATCATTAGATCATATCCTATGAACTAACAACAATTCACAAATTAAATAAACCTAAATAATTATTATTGATGATCTTATTTAAACTAATTATCAATTGAATAAAATAAAATATTAGTTTAGCAAGTTGATTTATTAAAGGTTAATCTAAAGCACATTAACCATAACTATTAATTAGTAATTAATTTCATTAACTATGAATTTGATCACAAATAAAATTAATAACTAATAATAAAATTAACAACTAAAAGAACCAATCAAACCCAAAAGAATTAGTCCTAACTTACTAACCTATTAAACCTAACCTACTAACCTTATCACCTATCCCATCACCCCCCTTCCACCATGGCCCACTTGCCAAGTGGGTGGGGTGAATAGGATTCCCAAACAATGTTAAGGCTGCAAAAATGCTTGCAATGAAATTCTATAAAAGGGCAGACGCATGGTTCCAAGGACATGAGTTTGGGGCCCGCCAAAACTTGCCAAACTTGCCAAAAAACATGAATTTTGCATGGCAAAGGTAAGAGTTTAATGTGCCAAAGACAAGATAATAAATCTTGTCAGCAACAAGTACATGAGGAGAAGGAAAGGGATGGCATAGGGTCTTGGACTTTGGGGAAAGTGACAAGCATGGTGCTGACAAGACATGTGCTCCCCCCATCCTTAAGCAAGGTTTTTGTCTAAAGAAATTGTTTTAATATATATATTTTTTTGGTTTAAAAAGGTAACTCAGAATACCACCAACATGGAATAAGGTAATTTTTTTAAATTTAATTTAATTTTATTAACTAAGTCTCATTCTTTGATGGTTTGTGGTAAAAATTATATATATTTTTTATATAAATATTTATTTCTTTTAGGAGACTTTTTAGGCCCCTTTGGGGAACAACCCAGGTGGGTCCCTCGAGAGGTCTAGTATTCCTAGGATTGATAGAGTAGGATCTAATCTTGCTATATCATAACATTATTAAAATTTCTTCTTGACAACTAGTTGTAGGATAATAATATTTAAATGATTGTGGAATTGGAAAATGTATGGGAATTTTTCCCATACATTTTCCAGAGACCTGTAGGTCTCTTTTTCACTTTTCTTTGTGTTTTTCCACTTGTTTAAAATTTTTCTTCTCACCTTTATCTACTCTTTCTTTTGCATTTATTGTTTTGCTATCTCAATTTAGTAAAGGTGAAAGAACTTGATCCAAGTATTGAAAGATTTATGAAACTCTAACTTATATATAAATTACTAATTAGATTAACAATTTATATAACTAGTTGCCAATTTTCTCAAAGTAAATTGTTTCTCACATGGCTACTAATAGTAATATAACAAGATAGCTTAAATGACAGAGAGGGATTTTATGATACAATTCTTTTCTTTGCACTAACATTTCTATTCAAATGAAGAATACATTGTCCATTTCCTATTCAAAATAACATGAATACACTTGCTTTCATCTCTTGAACATCACACAAAAATTTCAAGAAGAGGAGAACTACACATTCAAAGACAAACATACTTTGTTCATTCTCTTAGAGAAACTATTTCACAATGAACAAGAATATTGCCACATAAAAACTTGATATGAATTTCAAGTAATACATCTTCTACTTATATTATAATTTCCCAAATACAATAAAACATGGAATATTTCTCATCCCAATAATTCAACAACACAAGACTTAGGCTCTCACAAAAACACCAAAATGGGATCACTCCAATGCTTCTTCTTCTTGCAACATGAACAACAATACCTGTAAATGGAAATAATATAGACCATGGGATGCTCACCTCCCATCCTAGGCTTCTACGAAGCCACCCTCGAGCTTGGGGAACCATCACATAAACATGGGATTACATTCAAGCAAGCCAAAACTCAATAACACAAAATTTACATTGAAACTCCCATCCAAGGCAAAACAAAGAGTCTCCAAATGACTCATAAATTGGGGTGAAGGTGGAACCAACTCAAGGGGAGAAAGCACATTTCATGAAAACAAAAGACAAGCCTTCTCTTAGCTTTCTCAACACACAAGATGCCACAAAATCCCACACAATAAAACTCCTTATGAACCCCATGGCTTCAAGCCATACAATCCCTTATGACCCCCAAAAGAAATGGCTACATGGAGCCCATACATCCATGTTTCTTCCTTCTCCATACCAAGGAGAGGCTCTACACCCATGGCTGTCCCAATTGATCCTTTCACCCCCAAGGCTACTCTTCCCTCCCAAGGGTGAGTATGGCCTTGAGAAATCCCTAAAGAAAACAATACAACACAAACAAGAAATCTCAAGAACTCAAATATTCACATATACAATACAAAAATATTTGCACAACATCTAGCATAAGATTTCACATATACAACTACAAATCTTGCAACACAACATACTCTCAACAACAAAAATATGGAGAACACAAAATTACAATACTACATACAATGAAATTATCATCTACATGAGATTTCATGAAGAGCCACCAAACTAAGTCTAAGAAATAATGGTGAGAGAGTTGAAGATGAGATCCTTTTGTCCAAGCATTTTCCTCTATCCAAGTTCCTCCAAAAATTAACTAGTCTCTAAGTTAGAGAGTGGGTGTCAAACTCTTCCAAAAGAAGAGTCCCCTCTAAAAAGGCCTCCACACAATCTCCTACGGATAGGATTACATTCCCATTGGGTGGTCTTCCCTAAGTCCCTTACAAGGTTTCCAATTTTGGTCTCTTACAAAGGTAAGCTAAAAAGGTGGGATAAGGACTACCTTTCTAATGGGTGGTGGTCTTACCAAAACATGGTCCCAAAAGTTGATTTTCGTCTATTTTGGAAAACCAACTTTTGGATGGGTCATTTGGTCAACTAAGAGTTATCCCATGGTGAAACATGACCCTTACCCAAAGGTATATCAAGTGGGCTAACTAAAAATGGCCTAAACAGTCCCCTAGGCACTTTTTTAACCCCCTAAAAGTGAATGCTAAGGTCAAATTCGAAATTGATTGATAAGACACTACCTCAAGCTCCCTATCCAAGGGATTTTTCATGGGGATCCTCATGGTACTTTTCTAGGTTGATGGGCATCCAATCCTTGAGTGGACATGTCATGGCCACAAGTACACACACATGTGTCAAGTGACACAAACAAAAATGACACATCACAAGCCATGTGGCATACCCACTTGGGCATACTCAACGTTAATTACATAACAATTTAACATATAAATTAAATACATTCATGCACATTACTTTCATGAATTAAATATGATACAATGAGGTTTTTGCCTCTCACTAGAAGCAATGTTGGCTCGAACTGATTTACACAAAAGTTTATGCTCTGGTTCCCTGAATTTACCATGGTCTAATTCCTTGCACACTAAAGTCCAACATTAGTAGTCCAAGGAATATAAACATGTAAATTCATAACATTAATAATCAATATAATTCATCTCACATTTCATAATTCACATGGGAATGATCATTCACCTATAACGTACATACAACTCATCATGAAATAGTCAATTCATCACTAAATTAAGCCTGTAGCATATTCATTGCATATATAATTCAATTGCAATTAAATTTCATCATGACACTCATAAACTTCATCTAAGTAATTAACTTTCAATTTGTAATAGAAATCTCATCGTATCATAATCGAATCAAATCTCCATTTCCTAGTTACTTACGTAAACATATAAAATTCATCACATCATCACAACATTCATAAATCAAAATAACCATACATTAGATTTCATATTTATATCATAAAATAGTCATCCATAATTCATCACCTAACATTTAACCCGAAATGAAATACACATCTCAACCTTATTCATCTCTTGATTTTCACTTTCCTAACAACTCATATCGACATAAATTCCCTAATTGCACATCTCAGTATTTCATCTAAATCAATCATCATAATGTCAGTCATAATGTATCATAAAGTCAACATTGTGAGTATAGAAAGCATCATAAAATGTAATGTATTCTCATCTACTGTAATCAAATCTTTGTCTAAAAGAGTAAAATCTACTAAGCTAATCAAAACATTAAGCCAATTAATAAGGCTACCATAATGATAATGGAAAAGCTATGATAGGTCTAGGGTGAGGCCTCACATCCTCACCCCCTAGGCATGAACGTCCTCCTGGAAGTTATGCCACTTAGGGTTAAATTTCCAGGGTTGACATCTATCTTAGTCCATTGGATAAATTTTGAAATGCTGATCTCATGCAATGAGGAATTCTAATGTTGCTACATGTAATGGCTATGGTTTATCTTATTTTAATCAATTCTAACATTTAAAAGTATAAACATTGTATGATTGAACTGATTATCCAAACATCACAATCTAATATTATTTTACATATTTATCATAACTTCTTCTAGCAACAAGATCATGTAAGGTAATTCCAATCAACACACCAGTGTTGGATCTGAGGTCACAAGGAAACACACTAAGACAAGGGACATCTTCCTTACAACATATCTCAAATGTATGCTAACATCACTCTAGATGTTGGTCGCTATGAAGTTCAATATCTAGAGTATAGGTCCAATATTATGCTAAAGGTATCATTTGTCTCTCTACAAATCCTTAGTTTGTACCAACTTTATATTATATTTGTTGATACTATCATAATATCTATGAAAGAAGATCATACAGTAATCTTACAAGGACTATACATATCACAACCTATAAAAATACTCTAACCAAGGCTACTAGCATGGTCATAGATAGCACTAATGACAAGCTGAACATAGTGTGATGGGGAACTTCTTTACATTCCCTCCCTATTTATATTAATAAAATATGATGGATTTCCCCAATAAATCTTCTCCTTCATACAACTTACCATGAAAGGACTTGCCAACAATTGCAACCATAAGAGCCTCATCAAATATTCATAAAATCCATAATTTAAAAATTGAAAAGAACATTTCATCAAAGTGAGATTCAAAAAGTGGCCACATTGGTAAAACTTTATCACAAAATAAGTAAAGACAAGTCCTTGAGGAAAATAAGGACATTAAAATAAAGTTTGGCTAAGCATCCCAACATAAATTAATTACTTTTACATTGTTGGCAATCACAAAAATCAACTTATGAAACAAAGTAAAATAAAAGAAAGATAAATTTAGAAATCCATATTCTACCACAATCATTACATGAACTATGTGACTTTTTGAGGTCACTAAGAGGGAGATGGGGAAATCACATCATACATTTATTATGACAATGTTTAATATATACCAATTATGTCCTGACAAGGATAAAGTACTAAGGGTTTTCCAAGAAAACATTTATTTGGGAAGAGAGTTAGACACACAAAAACTCAAGAGACAACTGCATATTTACTAATAATAGTCTTACTCACTCTATAAGATCTTTCACTATTTCCAATCATATAATCATGGTATTCACATCACAACCTTCTCCTCTCCTAAAGATAAGTTCCCACTGCAATGTGGTTCACTTATGTCTCACTCTCAATAACATGGAATACATCATCATACTTACATAACATTTAAATGGCCCGCTCACTTAGGCCAATAAGGCATAGAACAACTCTATTACAACATCTATAAGGCTATTAATTTTGGGAATATAGGAATGACCAAAGATACGGTTACCAACACAACAACTCCATGAGTACATCAACTAATATAATTAATTCATATGAATTTTATTTTTTTTGCATCACAACCCTCAAGAAACTTCTCAAGTGGCTTTATTTGGTGAGTTGGCACCTGATGTCCACCACTACGTTTCCTAGCTTATTGAACTAGTCATTCACTCAGGGTACTCCTCATATAACTTCTCTCATCACAAAAGGTATTCTGCTAGTTAATTTTATATTACTATACAAATGTTTCATTAAGTTTTCATACTACTCTCAATATTACCACTAAATATCCACTCTACACAATAATCCCAAGCATATTACCTTGAATCATGAGGAGGGTTGCCTACCTATTTTGTACATAGAGTAAAGACATATAGTAAGTTATACTTTAAGAGTTTAATGACTATCTATAAGGATTTAACGAATCACTCTCACAATCATGTCTTATGTTTTTTTAGGTCAAGCTCTCCATCTTATTGGACTCAATAAGGTGTGTCCATCCAAAGGGTTTATATTCTCATTCGTCATTCATATAGCATGCCTCAGAAGAAAATTCTACTTTATAGCAGGTGATTTACTTTTGAGCTAACTCTGCAATGCACAAAGGGACTACCCAAAAGTACAATCCCTAAATTATATTATTCTATTTATAAATGCATTAACAAGGTTCCAATTTAATTATGCACTAATAATTACCACAACATAGGATAGTCAAGTTATCTATGCTAGATTAAATGTATATTATCCCAGTTTGCTCCATTTTAGTCTCTAAAAATTGTCATTGATTGTCCAAAGTTACATTACAATTCATATAATGTTTTTACAAAACACTGACAAGGAGGTCACTGATTCATAGCTATCATCTACCTCCTGGTAAATTCGTAATTGCCTTTCAAATATGTTAGGACACAAAAGAATTTTAGGTTACCTTTCTACCTTGACCCTTGTATCATCTTGGAAGTGTATCTTGATAAGGGTCTCCATATTAAATTACCAAGTAACTCTATTGACACATGTATTGTCTTCATTTTTACTATCGTATTATAGTCATTACACAATTAGATTGATTGGTAATTTGATACTAAATTCTTAAGAACTCCCCTGAAGTTTTATTCATGAAATTTGAAGGAATTTCTAGGTAGTCGAATCTTCCATTACTTACCGATATTAGTCTTTGCTTTCATATTTCCAAGGTGGGGTCGTCACATGTTGATCAATCTTTTGGCCAAGTTACTCTTTACATTTTTATTACTAGGGTACCCTTTTGTTATTAACATGTGCTTGCTAAAGTATTTCTTATTAATGTTGAAAAGAACATAACATAAAATTTATGCAGCCTAGACTCTCAATAAAGAAGTTTCTAAATGTTTCCTCACAAGAAGTTTAAGTTGCTAGCACTACCATAACAACATTTCCATCATAAATAATAAGGTTTTAAATTGTGAACAAGGTAAGGGTAGGTGGTTCCAGTGTTGAGCATTTGTATAACCTCTAATTTATTCTCCGTTCAAGCATTATGTGAATCCTACCACAACTAATGCTTTCCTTGATACATGTTGAGTGTATAATTACATCTTAATCTTACTTAATAATGTGGTCAAAATAATTTTAATTCATGTATCCATAAATATTGAACATAATCCGTCCATAACCCTCTTAAGTTATTCTTCTAGGTATACTCATTATATTAGTTTATATGAACTTCTTATGCAATAACATGTTTCCAATTTACTCTGACCCCTTAACTTGAGTTATTAAGATATTTTGATTTTCCTAGTCTATCTCCTATAGAGAACAATTAAGCTAAATTATGGAATCAAATTAACCCAAAGAGTGATCCATCCTATACAGAATTGGAATTATAATAATTTGATGGATTCCAAGGGTCATAGGAATTCCCTTGATAATGTAATGAAGGTCCATCATACTATTTAGTAAAACTATTAAAATTTATCAAAAAATCTATGTATAAACTTGGGTCTACTTGGAGAAGGCATAACCTTCCAGTCGTAGCTCCAAATTGTGAACTGCTTGAAGCGTAAGGGGAGGCATCCTAACCATTTCAAAAGGATAAAGTTAGATAAGAAACGTAATGGGTTTAGGTTCCAATGTTGAAACCTAGGCTCTGATACCAAGTGTCATGCCCATAAATTTATACTAAAAAACACACCAACTTTTTTTTGAAAAGGTTACAAGTTTATGTCTAGAGGTTATCAATTGACTAAAGATGAAAGGTTGAAACTGAGAGAGTGTTGATCAACTTGATTATAGAAAAACTAAAGTTCGTGAAAGCATTCGAAAGAATGGATCAAATTTCCATTCATTCCTAGGTGAAGGTTCAAGGTTTACATAGGTTTGCCTCCGTTGTGCCAGAGGACTGAAGGAAGATGAAAAGGGGTCCAACAACCCTCAAGGAATCTCAAGGCTAAGGTCTCAATTATGTTTGCAACTATATGGTTATTATTGCTATTAGGATTACTTATTTGATATAGCTAAGTCATAGTAAATCATTTTTTGATACACAATAAATTTAAGTTTAATTAGCTAGCTAAACAGTCTAATTAACATAAGATTATATTACATTTAATAATTTAAATAAAATCCAATAAATAAGGTGCCAACTAAATACCTCGTATAACAAATTTAATTAACTTACTAAAACTTACTAAATTATCCCTCTTTTGCAATATCCTCAAAATAACATAGCTAACGTTCGCCATACTAAGAAAATAAAATTCCAATTAAAATAATCTATTAATTAAATGTATCAATTAATTAATGATGTTGGCACTCTAATTAATGGATATACTGATTCTATAAAGTATAGAATAAAACAAGATATTAACTAGTATAAAATGTTAATTATTACCCATTCTTAAACGTACTAATAACTTTCCTATAAAATTAGATTACTAAATCAAATCATTAGATCATATCCTATGAGCTAATAACAATTCACAAATTAAATAAACCTAAATAATTATTATTGATGATCTTATTTAAACTAATTATCAATTGAATAAAATAAAATATTAGTTTAGCAAGTTGATTTATTAAAGGTTAAATCTAAAGCACATTAACCATAACTATTAATTAGTAATTAATTTCATTAACTATGAATTTGATCACAAATAAAATTAATAACTAATAATAAAATTAACAACTAAAAGAACCAATCAAACCCAAAAGAATTAGTCCTAACTTACTAACCTATTAAACCTAACCTACTAACCTTATCACCTATCCCATAACCCCCCCTTCCACCATGGCCCACTTGCCAAGTGGGTGGGGTGAATTGGATTCCCAAACAATGTTAAGGCTGTAAAAATGCTTGCAATGAAATCCTATAAAAGGGTAGGAGCATGGTTCCAAGGACATGAGTTTGGGGCCCACCAAAACTTGCCAAACTTGCCCAAAAACATGAATTTCACATGGCAAAGGTAAGAGTTTAACTTGCCAAAGACAAGATAATAAATCTTGTCAACAACAAGTACATGAGGAGAAGGAAAGGGATGGCATAGGGTCTTGGACTTTGGGGAAAGTGACAAGCATGGTGTTGACAAGACATGTGCTCCCCCCCTGCTTAAGAAAGGTTTTTGTCTAAAGAAATTGTTTTAATATTTTTTTTTGGGGGGGTTTAAAAAGGTAACTTAGAATACCACCAATGTGGGATAAGGTAATTTTTTTTTATTTTTTTATTTTTTTATTAACTAAATCTCATTCTTTAATGGTTTGCGGTAAAAATTATATATATATATTTATATATATATATATATATATATATATATATATATATATATATATATATATATATATATATATATATATATATATATATATATATATATATATTTAGGAGACTTTTTAGGCCCCTTGGGGGAACAACCCAGGTGGGTCCCCCAAGAGGTCTAGTATTCCTAGGATTGATAGAGTAGGATCTAATCTTCCTATATCATAACATTATTAAAATTTCTTCTTGCCAACTAGTTATAGGATAATAATATTTAAATGACTGTGGAATTGGAAAATGTATGAGAATTTTTCCCATACATTTTCCAGAGACCTGTAGGTCTCTTTTTCACTTTTCTTTGTGTTTTTCCACTTGTTTGACATTTTTCTTCTCACCTTTATCTACTCGTTCTTTTGCACATAGTTTATTGTTTTGCTATCTCAATTTAGTAAAGGTGAAAGAACTTGATCCAAGTATTGAAAGATTTATGAAACTCTAAATTATATATAAATTACTAATTAGATTAACAATTTATATAACTAGTTGCCAATTTTCTCAAAATAAATTGTTTCTCACACGGCTACTAATCGTAACATAACAAGATAGCTTAAATGATAGAGAGAGATTTTATGATACAATTCTTTTCTTTGCACTAACATTTCTATTCAAATGAAGAATACATTGTCCATTTCCTATTCAAAATAACATGAATACACTTGCTTTCATCTCTTGAACATCACACAAAAATTTCAAGAAGAGGAGAACTACACATTCAAACAAAAACATACTTTGTTCATTCTCTTAGATAAACTATTTCACAATGAACAAGAATATTGCCACATAAAAACTTGATATGAATTTCAAGTAATACATCTTCTACTTATATTACAATTTCCCAAATACAATACAACAGGTAATATTTCTCATCCCAATAATTCAACAACACAACACTTAGGCTCTCAAAAAAACACCAAAATGGGATCACTCCAATGCTTCTTCTTCTTGCAACATGAACAAAAATACCTGCAAATGGAAATAGTATAGACCATGGAATGCTCACCTCCCATCCTAGGCTTCTATGAAGCCACCCTCGAGCTTGGGGAACCATCACATAAACATGGGATTACATTCAAGCAAGCCAAAACTCAATAACACAAAATTTACATTGAAAATCCCATCCAAGGCAAAACAAAGAGTCTCCAAATGACTCATAAATTGGGGTAAAGGTGGAACCAACTCAAGGGGAGAAAGCACATTTCATGAAAACAAAAGACAAGCCTTCTCTTGGCTTTCTCAACACACAAGATGCCACAAAATCCCACACAATAAAACTCCTGATGACCCCCATGGCTTCAAGCCATACAATCCTTTATGACCCCCAAAAGAAATGGCTAGATGGAGCCCATACATCTATGTTTTTTCCTTCTCGATACCAAGGAGAGGCTCTACACCCATGGCTGTCCCAATTGATCCCTTCACCGCCAAGGCTACTCTTCCCTCCTAAGGGTGAGTATGTCCTTGATAACTCCCTTAAGAAAAAAACACAACACAAACAAGAAATCTCAAGAACTCAAATATTCACATATACAATACAAAAATATTTGCACAACATCTAGCATAAGATTTCACATATACAAGTACAAATCTTGCAACACAACATACTCTCAACAACAAAAATATGGAGAACACAAAATTACAATACTACATACAATGAAATTGTTAGGAACCTGTGTGTTCCTTTTGTTTATTCTATTAGTGTAGTGTTATTGGACGCATATGCTTTGTAAGTCATCCCATTAGTTTATTTTATTATCCCACATGCATAGGTAGTATTACTTTTCTAGATCGTACTTAGTATATAAGTGGGTGTTGAGTCCTTTGTTGGCACCGAAGAGTTTATTGTATTGAGCTTGCTCAAAGGAGGTTACCCCCTCAAAGTGGCCCGTGATCAATAGACTCACTCTGAGTTCTACTTTGCTCTATATTTCTATTATTTCATGCATGTTCATTATAGCGTTGCTGGAGGTTCCTCTCATTTGGTATCAGAGCACTTTCTTGGGCTCGCTGGTGGAAATTCTTTTTTTCCGTTGGGCTTTCAGGTTCCTCTCAAATCTCATCTGTGTTACAATTGGGTTATTTCAAATTACAGAAATTCTTGTTCTTGCGATAGTTCAATTCCGTTGTTAGTATCTGAGTTAACAAAAAAAAAAAAAAAAACTTTCGTATTTTTGCCATAGCTTCCTTGCTTCTTTCTGGTTTCCTCTCAAAGTTTCTCAGCACCTCCGACATACCCTTTCGCATACTTCCTTCCTTGAGGATCCTAACCCCAATTCCCCATATTTAAGCCTTAAATCCCTTATTTCTCAAATTTTAGGGTTTGCCCTAACTTTTCTGTTTCTCAACCAATCGCCACCAAATCAAAGCCACAAGGTTCATTTCCTCATTCTGCTCCTTTGTCCCTCGTAGACCGCTCCTCCCATTCTACCTCCCCACCCCTGAAACCCTCATTTTTCTTTTTTCCTTTTCATCAGAAAACACATATCCACTCTTCGAAACCTCATTACCCATCTACGTTTTTCCCAACTCCAAGTTTTCCCTTACTGAAAAAGTTTCTATTTCTCTTTTTCTTCCCATTCTAAAAAAAAAACAAAAAAAACCCTGCTATATGGTTGTCACCCGTACAAGAGCAAAAATCATGGAGGAGGAACTTGCCTCCCTCAAGACCAGACTTCAAGATCTGGATGAAAAATTTCTCGGTCTCACTCTTCAACAGTCAAGCCTAAACCGAGGCCATTCTACCGACACTAGTTCTAGCCCTTTTCGTGGACCGAAGCTTGATTTTCCTCGCTTCGATGGTGCTGATCCAACTGGATGGATTTACCGGGCAGAGCAGTATTTCAGTTTGCATAATACTACAGATTGCAACAAAGTTTCACTTGCATCTTTTCATTTGGAGCATGATGCTCTTCAATGGTTCCATTGGTACATCAAGGCTAACAATGATCCCACCTGGACAGAATTGTGTACACTTCTTTTGAAGCATTTTGGCCCTAGTGATTTTGATGACTTCACAGGCACACTCACTAAACTCTAACAAACAGGCACAGTGAGAGAATACCAAACAGAGTTTGAAAAATTAGCTAATCACATAGAGGGATTGTCTGATGAATTCTTTCGTAGTTGTTTTATCAGTGGTTTGAAGGATGCACTCTGATCTGAAGTCAAAATGTTTTGGCCCACTACTATGATGGAAGCCCTTGGGTTGGCTAAATTAGTAGAGGACAAGATAAATGCTTTACAATGATCCAGAGCTAATTTTGTTCCATTTTGAAATGCAGGCTCTCAACATCCTCCGGTCACACCAACTCCCAAAACTACTCCTATCAAGCACTTGTCTGAAATAGAGATGCGAGCCCGTCGGAAAAAAGGGCTTTGCTATAATTATGATGAGAAATGGTCCTGAGGCCATAGATGTGTGCAGCAAAAGTTCTATCTCTTGGATGTGGATTCCCCACCTGAACAGGAAGAGTATGAAGATGCTCAAGAAACAGTCGATGAAGAGGTTGAACCAGAAGCCCAACCAGAGATATCTGTCCATGCTTTGGCCAGAGTCACTACCCCACAAACCATGCGGGTTCGGGGTTACTTCAAGAAGGTCCCTCTTACTATCCTCATTGATTCTGGTAGCACTCACAACTTCATTGACCCCAGCATAGCCAAACGGGCTGATTGTTTTGTTCATCCCTGCTCTAACTTTGAAGTCATGATTGCTAATGGGGGGCACTTTACCTTGCAAAGGGAAATGTCACAATGTGCGTCTCTCTATTGGAGATTATACCCTATGCTCTGACATGTTTGCCTTGCCCTTAGGGGGTTGTGATGTGGTTTTGGGTGCCCAATGGTTACGCACTCTTGGTCCCATTCTTTGGGATTTTTTTGAACTTTGGATGAAGTTTTCAGTCAGTGGGAAACAACACACTTTGACAGGCTTGCAGCCTGGGTCTCTCAGCATCATTAGTTCAAATCGTATGGAAAAGCTTCTTAAGAAGAATTCACATGGTGTCATCGCTCAGCTCCATTCCATCCAAATGTAGCCATCAACAGTCTCTAGTACTCCAGTAGATCTACAACAAATTTTGGATAAGTATTCCACTGTATTTGCTAAACCTACAAGCTTTCCACTGTCTCACCCAGAGGACCACCGTATTCAGCTCCTTCCTAGTACCATCCCACCCAATATCAGGCCCTACTGCTTCCCCTTTCATCAAAAGACTAAAATTGAGATGCTTGTTCGTGATTTACTGAAGCAAGGTATTATTCGCCCTAGTACTAGTTCTTTTTCATCTCCAGTTCTACTGGTCCACAAAAAAGATGGGTCTTGGCAACTCTGCATTGATTTTTGAGCCCTTAATAATATCACCATAAAGGATAAGTTTCCCATTCCAGTTGTTGATGAACTTCTTGATGAGCTTCATGGCACTCATTTTTTCTCAAAGTTGGATCTTCATTCTGGGTATCATCAAATTAGGGTCAATGAGGAGGATATTCCTAAAATAGCCTTCCGCACACATGATGGTCACTATGAATTTTTAGTCATGCCCTTTGGCCTCACTAATGCTCCTTCAACATTTCAGGCAGTGATGAATAAAATATTTCGGCCCTACCTCAGAAAATTCATTCTAGTCTTCTTTGATGATATTCTCATCTATAGAAAAACTTGGGTTGAGCATCTCCATCATCTGGAACTCATACTGCAACTTCTCTCTGATAATCAACTCTGTGTGAAAATATCAAAATGTGTGTTTGGCCAGAAGGAAGTGGAGTATCTTAGGCATATTGTTGCACACCATGGGGTTCGGGTGTATCCTACCAAAATAGATGCCATGAAAAATTGGCCGCATCCTCAAACTCTCAAGAGCCTTCGAGGTTTTTTGGGTTTGATTGGCTATTACCGGAAGTTGGTCAAGAATTATGGGAAGATTGTAGCACCATTGATAGTTATGTTAAAAAAGGATGCTTTTACCTAGACCCAGGTTGCTGAGAATGCATTTGCACAACTGAAACAAGCTATGTGTAGTACACCTGTTCTTGCTATGCCATATTTTTCTAAGCCCTTTACTATTGAGAGTGATGCTTGTGGCAATGGACTGGGTGTTGTTCTCCTTCAAGATGACCATCCTATTACATTCACTAGCAAAGCTCTTTCTGGTAAGAATCTAGCCTTGTCTACATATGAAAAAGAAATGATGGCTATTTTGCATGCTGTACAGAAGTGGTGACCATACCTCCTTGGGAGTCATTTTTGCATCAAGACTGATCACCAAAGTTTGAAATACTTCCTGGAACAACGAGTATCCTCCCCTGCACAACAGAAATGGGTCAGCAAACTCATGGGGTATGATTATGAGATCACCTACAAGAAGGGTAAGGACAATATTGTGGCTGATGCTCTTTCCTGCACATTTGATGATCAAGCTTCACTTTCAGCTATTTCTATGCCAATCCCAAATTGGTTAGAATCTGTTCAACAGGGCTATGTCAATGACCCCTCTTTATCTCAGATCATTCACCAGTTGGCCAATAATCCTTCTATAGTACCACATTATTCATGGGATGGTACTTCTCTCTGCTATAAGGGGCGTCTAGTGCTTCCTCAAAATCTAGATTTGCAACAGGCTGTCTTTTATGAACTCCATGCTTCTCCTTCGGTAGGACATTCTGGGTTTCTCAAGACTTATGAGCGGGCAAGGCAGAATTTCTTTTTGAAAGGAATGAAACAGATGATTCAATAGATGGTGGCTGAATGTGATACCTACCAACGCCACAAGGGTGAAATGATCCTCCCTCTTGGTTTATTGGAACCCTTGCCCATCCCTACACGGATTTGGACTGATATTTCTATGGATTTCATCGAAGGGCTTCCTAAATCTGGTGGCAAAATAGTGATTTTGGTTGTGGTTGATCGTCTCTCCAAATATAGTCATTTTTGTGCCCTCAGCCACCCCTATACTACCTCCTCAATTGCACAGATCTTCATGGACCAGATCTTTCATCTACATGGCCTCCCTTCTTCCATTGTCTCTGACCGTGATGCAGCTTTTACCAGTCATTTTTGGACAGCATTGTTTCAGCAAGTTGGTACCAAACTGAAGATGAGTTTAGGTTATCACCCATAAATTGATGGTCAGATTGAAATCGTCAACAAATGTTTGGAAACTTATCTTCACTGCTTCACTTCTGAATAGCAACATCAGTGGGCCAAGTGGCTTCCTCTTGCAGAATGGTGGTACAATACCTCTTACCATACAGCATCTAAAATGACTCCCTATGAAGCAGTTTATGGGCAGGTACCCCCAGTACTCCTTCTCTACACTCCCAGCAGTTCACCAGTTTAGGCAGTTGACACAGTTCTCTGCACCAGGGATCAGATTCTTCACACTTTATAGGATAATCTTCACATGGCCTGCAATCGCATGAAACAACAAGTAGATCAACATCATTTTGAGTGCTCTTTTCAAGTTGGGGATATGGTTTTTCTTCATCTTCAACCATACAAGCAATCCTCCCTGAAGCTTAAAGGGCATCATAAGTTGGCCCCCAAATTTTATGGGCCATATAAAGTTCTGCAGAAGATTGGTTCAGTTGCTTACAAACTAGAACTTCCTCCTTCTCCCATTCATCTAGTATTTCATGTTTCTTGTCTCAAGCAAGTTCTTGGCACTAACATCAAAGCACAGACTACTCTACCTGAATTGGATAAGGAAGGATCCATTACTTTGGAGCCTGAGGCAATCCTTGACCAACACACTCATCAGCTTCACTCTCACTCTATCTCTGAGGTATTGATTCAGTGGCATGGCATGCAACCAGAGGATGCTACATGGGAACCCCTTCTTTAGATTCAACAACAATTTCCACACCTTAAGCTTTGAGGACAAAGCTTTTTTCTGAGGAGGAGGGGATGTTAGGAACCTGTGTGTTCCTTTTGTTTATTCTATTAGTGTAGTGTTGTTGGACGCATATGCTTTGTAAGTCATCCCGTTAGTTTATTTTATTATCCCACATGCATAGGTAGTATTATTTTTCTAGATCGTACTTAGTATATAAGTGGGTGTTGAGTCCTTTGTTGGCACCGAAGAGTTTATTGTATTGAGCTTTCTCAAAGGAGGTTACCCCCTCGAAGTGGCCCGTGATCAATAGACTCACTCTGAGTTCTACTTTGCTCTATATTTATGTTATTTCATGCATGTTCATTATAGCGTTGCTGGAGGTTCCTCTCAGAAATTATCATCTACATGAGCTTTCATGAAGAGCCACCAACCTAAGTCCAAGAAATAATGTTGAGAGAGTTGAAGATGAGATCCTTTTTTCTAAGCTTTTTCCTCTATCCAAGTTCCTCCAAAAATTAACTAGTCTCTATGTTAGAGAGTGGGTGTCAAACTCTTCCAAAAGAAGAGTCCCCTCTAAAAAGGCCTCCACACAATCTCCTAGAGAGAGGATTACATTCCCATTGGGTGGTCTTCCCTAAGTCCCTTACAAGGTTTCCAATTTTGGTCTCTTACAAAGGTAAGCTAAAAAGGTGGGATAAGGACTACCTTTCTAATGGGTGGTGGTCTTACCAAAACATGGTCCCAAAAGTTGATTTTCGTCCATTTTAGAAAACCAACTTTTGGATGGGTCATTTGGTCAACTAAGAGTTATCCCATGGTGAAAAATGACTCTTACCCAAAGGTATATCAAGTGGGCTAACTAAAAATGGCCTAAAAACTCCCCTAGGAACTTTTTTAACCCCCTAAAAGTCCATGCTAAGTTCAGATTCGAAATTGATTGATAAGACACTACATCAAGCTCCTTATCCAAGGGATTTCTCATGGGGATCCTCATGGTACTTTCTTAGGTTGATGGGCATCCAATCCTTGAGTGGACATGTCATGGCCACAAGTACACACACATGTGTCAAGTGACACAAACAAAAATGACACATCACAAGCCATGTGACATATCCACTTGGGCATACTCAACATTAATTACATAACAGTTTAACATATAAATTAAATATATTCATGCACATTACTTTCATGAATTAAATATGATACAATAAGGTTTTTGCATCTCACTAGAAGCAACCTTGGCTCATACTGATTTACACAAAAGTCTATGCTCTGGTTTCTGGAATTTACCATGGTCTAATTCCTTGCACACTAAAGTCCAACATCAGTAGTCCAAGGAATAAAAACATGTACATTCATAACATTAATAATCAAGATAATTCATCTGACATTTCATAATTCACATGGCAATAATCATTCACCTATAACATACATACAACTCATCATGAAATATTTGATTCATCACTAAATTAAGCTTGTAGGATATTCAATTGTAATTAAATGTCATCATGACACTCATAAACTTCACATAAGTAATTAAATTTCAATTCGTAATAGAAATCTCATCATATCATAATCGAATCAAATCTCCATTTCCTAGTTACTTACGTAAACATATAAAATTCATCACATCATCACAACATTCATAAATCAAAATAACCATACATTAGAATTCATATTTATATCATAAAATAGTCAACCATAATTCATCACCTAACATTTAACCCGAAATGAAATACACATCTCAACCTTATTCATTTCTTGATTTTCACTTTCCTAACAACTCATATCGACATAAATTCCCTAACTGCACATCTCAGTATTTCATCTAAATCAATCATCATAATGTCAATCATAATGTATCATAAAGTCAACATTGTGAGTATAGAAAGCATCATAAAATGTAATGTATTCTCATCTACTGTAATCAAATCTTTGTCTAAAAGAGTAAAATCTACTAAGCTAATCAAAACATTAAGCCAATTACTAGGGCTACCATAATGATAATGGAAAAGCTATGACAGGTCTAGGGTGAAGCGTCACATATAACCACAAGACCCCAGAACATCAAGGAAAAACAAAACAACCACCTTCAAATTAGCCAAGGTAATAATATTGAGCATCTCTATGGCATTCCTGTCCTCCAAGGGGTGGTCCAAAATACCAAGGGTATCGATAGGCTAAATAGCTTCAGACTGTCACATAGGCCCAATGGCTCTGCCTTGTAGCCCATGACATAAAGCACACTGCTCAAAGAAAAGTACATGTCCATATTGTAGAAATGGAAAACAAACAACAAGAAAAAAAAGAAAAACAAATAAAAAATAAAATACTTCAATTAAATAATCACCAACAATGATACACATAATACCTCTGTATGCAGCCTGTATTTAACATTTTGAATGCAAGAATGAAAGAAAACATGGAACTAAGCCCACAGTTCATAGGCCCATAGAGGGAAATTTATCATAGCCATAGAAATATGATTATTTTTAAATGGAATACACTGAGGAGTACCATCATAAATATTGACCATTTACAATCATGAACAGTGAATAATCAAATAGCTCATTTTTTTATCAGCATGTGTGGTCTCTGTGTATATGAAAAATGAATGAAATATCAAGCTGAAATAAAATAGTGAATAAAAATTTAAATTCAAGGCCTAATTTATCAAGAGAAACAAACATTAGGATGAAATAAAAATCATTAAGACTATAGAAAAATCATTAGGACTATAGAAAAATCATTAAGACTAGAAAATAAAGTTCTAGAAAAATCATTACGACTATAGAAAAATCATTTAGACTAGAAAATAAAGTTCTAGAAATGGATAGTTCTAATGCTTTGCCATTACAACAATTGAGCATTCATCATTTTGTACTTCTTGGTGTATTCCATTTAAGTTTTTCAGCTGTCATGTTTATGTGCACGTTCTTTATGTGTTTGTCTTCTCTCCCTCACAAGGGATACACTGATAGGTAATTGATTTGAAAACATAATGATTTGATAGTATTTTTTTAGGATAGGCATAATCATCCCACCAACCTTAATTAGCAACATTTGTGATATATTCCAAGTAATTATAATCAATATGCCCAACAAACATAGACTTAGTAGTAAAAGCATAAGGTTGCACATCCACATCCGCCCTAGTAAGTATTAGAGCCTTTCAAATTTTTAAAGAACACAAACTTTGTAAATCAAATTGATATTTCATTAAAAACTATGTTCTTGATCAAGTTCTTAAATATTAAAATATGAAATAAAAAGAAGATGTAATGAAGATGACATGTGCCTTGTAGTGAGGACATTCAAGAGAGGTTTGATGAGAATTTAGATTTCTCAAAGATTGATTTTGAATCAACAATTGGTGAAGAACATGAAGTTGATATGGATAGGGATTCATTTGACACACCAACTCCTCTTCTTAATTGATAAGAATATGAGGAAAATCTAAATTTAGTGGTGTGTGGTGAATCTAAAGATGGAAGGAAAGAAAAGTCCCAAGTTTTGAATTTGGACAGTAGAGGCTCCTTTCCTCATTCTCACAAGTCTACAGATTTGTCACATGGATTTATTAGTAAAGAAGAGGCATATAGCATTGGAATTCAAGATATAAAGGTTTGGCCTGACCATTGCACAAAAAAGGTGCTTGTATCCATTTAAAATTTGTCACCAGGGTATGACCATAATTCTGAGTTCATAACAGTGACATAACTCCACTACCTCAAGATATGGCAACCTTTGGTCAAGAAGAGAACAATGATTTACATCCTATATTTGAGGGTACAAATGGTGCAAGCATGGGACATGATGGGGATGATACAACACATCATAATTAATAAAATAACTCTTGCCAACATTAGGGTACCCATAGATCAAAATAGTCCTGGTATTTGGGTCAATAGATGACAACCTTTCCATATGCTGCCCCACCTATTTGAGGTAAGCTAAACTCGGTCCAATTCTCTTAAAAATCATACACATCTATCCAAGTGCAATAACCTTCAAATATTTTCATCGGTAAAGAGAATCCCCATATTTTATCAACCTAACATAGTCTTTGGCCACTTTGGCAATGAGAACCTCAAAATAGAGAAAAGAAAATTAGTAAAACCAGTCTATGCTGCTATTTGTGAGGGTACTATCATGATAAGTGCCTCTCAAACCTCTCCAAACATGTAAGATTGTCTTTAAATACTTTATTGATCTCTTCTAAACATTAACCAAATCAAACCTACATTTGAATCCACACACAATAACCCAAAATGAAGGGTTTTGTATCCTTTAATGAATCTCAGTCATTGGTAACGCATGGACAGTCAAACCACTAGTCTCCAAAGCATTCAATAAGTGAATATGAATGCTTGAAAACTACTCCCAACAATTCTTAAACATAATTTATCTGATATGATGAATTCTTAAACAATTAAGGTTGGAGTAGACATAGTTATTACACAGTTTTTTGTGTGGTACAAGGAAGATTTGGCTAGGTAAAATCTTCCTTCGTGCTAGTAGTTTATAGAATTAGACCTTTATTAACAATTCATCATATCAGATAAAGTATGTTTAAGAATTGTTGGGACTGGTCTTTTGGCATGTATTAAACATAATAGAATTTTTAGCATATTATTATCATTCTATTTCTTTGTTGTAAACATGTCATTGGTTCAGTTTTAATCTATTGGTGTCATGCCCTAGCCCATGCTTTATCTCTATTATTTGATGTTATTGGTGCTTGTGCTCAAGGATATCGATTCATTGTTTTGAAATGTTGATTGAGGTTATCAAATGGAAAAAATAGAAAAAAAAATTTAACACATTTTTTTTTACAAAACTGAACCAATGGCATGTTTACAACAAAGAAATAGAATGATAATAATATGCTAAAAATTATATTTTGTTTAATACATGCCAAAGGACCAGTTGTATGAGTGGATTATATTTAATACACACCAAAGGACTAGTTGTATGAAATTGTCAATCACATAGCATTTCACTATTGTATGAGTGGATTGTGCAAGAAAAATTAACATTAAACAAGGAGAAAACTCCTCAACACATCTTGGAAACCATTGAATTCAATAATAAATGAAACCTAACACCAACACTATTCCTTCCATTCACTTCTACCAAGAATAAATCATTTAATCCACTCAACATTACATATAATCATTAGACAATTACATTTCCTGAATGTGTAGAGGAATAGTCATGACCAAAATGATCAAAAGTACTTTCACCCTTGCACAAGCTATTCCGAACTTCAAGTAAAATGAGAAATATGCTATATAAAATCATTCATATTCATAGTAACCATTCAAAGGATCATTTTTTCAATGAACCCTATAACTGTACCCCTACGACAGAGAAAGGAAACCTTAAAATAGAGAAAGGAAACTTAGTAAAACCAGTCTATGCCATTGTTTGTGAGGGTACAGTCATGATAAGTGCCTCTAAAACTCTCCAAACATGTAAGAATGTCTTTAAATACTTTATTGATCTCTTCTAAACATTAACCAAATCAAACCTACATTTGAATCCACACACAATAACCCAAAATGAAGGGTTTTGTATCCTTTAATGAGTCTTAGTCACTGGTAACACATGGACAGTCAAACCAATAGTCTCCAAAGCATTCAATAAGTGAATATGAATGTTTGAAAACTTTCCTCTCAACTTCCCAACCACTCCTAATCGGTTAGAGGGATTAGTTGAGTGTTTAGACACTAAAACTTCTTAAACATACTTTATCTGATATGATGAATTATTAATAAAGGTCTAATATACAATGGTCATGCCAGTAATATCAACAAACATCAATCCAAACATTTCAAAATAGTGAATCGATATCTTTGAGAAAAAGCACCAATAACATCAAATAATGGAGATAAAGCATGGGCTAGGGCACGACACCAGTAGAATGTGGTCATTTTAGTGAGTATTCATGATCAAATAAGATGCAATGCATTTGAAATTTTCGGTCGAATATGATGCTAGAGGCTTGAAAGATGTTGCCTGTCAAAGATACCAATCAAAGATGAAGAAATCACATACCTTCTCTATTGCTCAGCTTTCACAAATGAAGATTTGATAGCCAAATCTTCCTTGTACCACATGAAGACATGCCATTGGTTCAGTTTAGCATGTTATTATCATATCAAATAAAGTATGTTTAAGAATTATTGGTAAGGATAGGAATAGCGGAAATTCTAGAAATATCCCTCTAACCAATTAGGAGTGGTTGGGGAAGTTGAGAGGAAAGTTTTCAAACATTCATATTCACTTATTGAATGCTTTGGAGACTCCTGGTTTGACTGTCCATGCGTTACCAGTGACCAAGATTCATTAAAGGATACCAAACCCTTCATTTTGGGTTATTGTGTGTGGATTCATCCGCTTTAGCCAGGAAGATCAAGAAGATGGAGTAGGAGGACATTGTGGTAGAAGAAGTATTTAAAGATATTTACATGTCCCCTATTTGTGAAATCAAGACTATAGGTGATGAAGACCATGTTGAGGATGAGGGGGGTCTTAATCAGGGAGGGGCATAAGATGAATTTGTCTTGAGAGATGGGGAAGGAATTTTGGAAAATAGAACAATCAAGAAAAATAAATCTAAGTCCAAAAAGATAAATATGGGAAGAAAGAGGACAAGAGGGACAATAGAAAAGACCAGAGAAAGTTAAGATCTTGGAGAGACTTGTTCTCTCTTGGAAAGAAATGAAGATTATAACATGGAATTTTAGGGGTTGCAATGCCCCTAACTAGAGATGTTTAATCAAAAAGTATTTTGAGACAAAACCAGATGTAGTATGTTTAATAGAAACTAAACTAGAACAATAAGCAATAGAAAAGTTTTCAGGAGTTTGGAACATTATTTCAAAATCCATGAATGGTATGGATAAGGTGACCTTCATTCTTGGCTGTGACTTCAATGAAACATTGGATATGGCTGATAAGAAAGGGAGCAAGGGGACTATGAGTAGGATCCAATTTGATTTTCAGATCTTTGTCACCAAAAATGGATTGTGGGAAGTTAAAACCAAGAATGGGGTGTTTACATGGATGAATAGGAGACATGGATTCTCACACATCGCAGAGAGATTGTACCATTTTTTCTAGAAAGAGAATGGGGATCCCTCCCCTTGATCTTTGAGGCAAAAATGCTTCCCATGACCGGGTCGAATCACTTTCCAGATGCTTTAGTTTTGTAGAAGGATTTGGTACCAATTTGATGCTCTTTGAAGATGGAGAAAATGTGGCTAAGAGAAGAATGATTCTGGAAAATGGTGGCAAACTATTGGAAGATTGTATTTATTATTTAAGGAAATATGGGATTTCAATTATTCAAAAAATTATAGTATATCAAGAATAAGTGGAAGTGTTGGAACCAAATTCATTTCAAGGATATATTTGTGGAAAAAAACATTGGAAGAGTAGCTAGAGGTTTTAAAAAATAAGGTGATTCAGGAAGGTATGGATAAAATTGATTTCTTAACTGAAAAGGACTTGTAGCAACAATATGAGGAAATTCTAGCTAGAGAAGAAATATATTGACGCCAAAAATCTAGAGAGAATTGGTTGAAAGATGAGGACTGCAATACAATGTTTTTCCATAGTTCGGTCAAGGAAAGCCCATTAATTAATAGATTAGCTTCAATAAAGAATGAATTTGGTCAACAAGTTGTGGAGCCATATGCAATCAACAAGGAAGTGGTAGACTTTTACTCATCACTATGGTCATCACAGGATGGAGTGATAGTAGAGAGCTATATAGGGATGGTTGATAGTGTTCCTTGAGGGAAGGGGGATTGTGAAAGACTTGTTATCATTGTATTGTGTATTTCCAATATGTTTGGATGTAGGGTAGACTAGGAGAATGAAGGATCACTCACTGATTGCATGATAACCCAGTTTTGAAGGGTCACTAGTTGAGGGGACAGTCAAGGTACGGATGATTGGGCCATTGGAGGATCCTATTTCTTTGTATTAATTTCTATTCAAATTGGATGCATGGATTTCTTGTGAATTATCGACTGCTATGTATCCTACAACTACATCGATAAATCTGCATATACTTCTCTAGGGTTGTAAGTCACTTAGGGATCAAAATAGAGAAAATAAATCAAAGTCATTCTTTGTCCTATTTCCTTTTAACAAAGTCTCAACTATCAATGATACAATACATTTGATGCCCTAAGCTATCAATACTAATGGTGCCTAGCTAGAAGCTCACGGGCTATCCATTTGATAACCATAGTTAACATTTAAAAAAAATGGATATCCTTGAGCACAAGCACCAATAACATCAAATAATGGAGTTAAAGCATGGGCTAGGACACGACACCAGTAGAATGTAGTCATTTCAATGAGAATCTCAGCAATATACAATGGAGTCATTAAATGTGCCAATAATATCAACAAATGTGAATCCAAACATTTCAAAACAGTGAATCGATATCCTTGAGCATAAGCACCAATAACATCAAATAATAGAGATAAAGCACTAGCTAGGGCACAACACCAGTAGAATGCGGTCATTTCAGAGAGCATTCATGATCAAATAAAATGCAATGCATTTGAAATTTGTGGTTGAATATGATGCCAGAGGCTTGAAAGGTGAAGAAATCACATACCTTCTCTTGCGCTTAGCTTTCACTCATTTTCTCCCACTCCTTTTCTATGCAATCGAAATAAAAATGATTTGGTGTTTCACTTTTTTTTTTCATCTATACCCCGAAACTATTGGAATTCTGATGGTCAATTTGAAACCCATCAGAATACTGACACCATTGGGGCCTATTACAAAAAAAACACCAAATTCATAAAAAAAAATTACCCATCAGAAGTTTCTGTCAAAATTTGGCCCCAAATGTAGTAGTGAGTAAACTTAGCCATTTATCTACAAGTTTAGCAAGGTCAAAGGAGGAACGGTGTTATTTATCTTAATGTTAGAGATTGAGTATTTTCAGGAGCCAAGCTTCATCAATCAAAAGCCAAGTTCTTAATCAAAACCCACGTTTCAACATCAAAACTCGAGGCCCTTTCAAAGAATCTGAGCTTCATGCTCAAGATACACCAGATCTAAAAGCTAACACAGAGAGGGAATGAAAGCTATCTCGAGTTCCTTTGTCATAGTCATAGCCTCCAACTATGGAGCCCAAGCTCTTCATCACAATCACAACTTCTAGTTGGAGCTGAGCTTCAAGCTCAAATAACAAGCAGAGTAGGGTTTCATTGATGGTTTTAATTCCTATTCTTTAGCAAGTAGAGCTAGATCAAGACCCAAACTCAAAGAAGTGATGAATCTAGGCTATTTTCTCTATAGGAAATCTTTCCATGGATTAGGGTTAATCCTCATATTTTCTCCAAATGCAAACATAATGCAAGAACCAAGAAATCCAAAGTTTTGATAAGTTTTGAAGTTTGATGATAGAGGGTAGTTAATGCCTTAATGTCTGCAGTGCACGATAGCTAGTGCCTCGAAGTTATAAGTTCCACCTTGTATATGTCTTAGATATTTCACAATGTATTGGTGATTGTATAGAGTCGGTCATCTTGACCTTATATTTTGTAATCAACAATAATATTTAGACATAAGTTTTTATATTTAAGTTTAAGTTATATGTATAGGCTCTGTGTTTCAATAGGGGAGTTGGTTAGTACACGTTGGTGATGTTTGTATACCAATATAGGGCATGATTAGAGGCATAGATTGTGTTCATGATTTAGGGTTTCCTAGCAGATTTGGAGGGCTATTTTGGAGGGTTTATATTTTTGAATTTGGCCTTACAAGGGTATATATCTGAGTTTCATAATCAGATTTAGGGGTTTAGAATTGAGGAGAAGAAGGCTTTGTGAACATACTGGTTCCATTGTGTCTTTTGCATATGTTTTACAACCATTTTTAGATTTTGAAGGAAATAAAGCAAGCTCTCCATATTCTATATATTTTCTGAGTTTTGTTTAATCCTATTCATCTTTTCTACATTTCAGTGTTATATTGTTTTGTAACAAAGATAAGTGAGTTAATACAATTCCTTTTCTAAGCTATAAAAAAAAAACCTTTTGCAGAATATGTATGTTTGTTGATAGATTTTCATTGTTTGTGGTTCATACCCTAATAGTGAGTTTAAGTCAACCTGTATGTTGAATTGTGAGTGTTTAATGCAAATGTCAGTAGTTTGTGTACTGTGGATGTTGGTTTTAAGTTCCTGATAAGTCTAAATCCAGTTTGGTGTATCACCCCCCTTTTTCATTTAGTTTTTAAGTTATCTCTCTTCCCTTTTCCAATCAAAGTTTCAGTTAAAGGTGATATTCCAAATCTAATAGGAACCGGCCTAGAATCTAGAGATTCCTTCTTAATCAGAGTCTACCCAAAACTCAAGAAGGTTTCCATTATTACCATGAAATATTAGTGTACCCTAATGCTTGAGTTAGAGTGATATTTCAAGGCCTTAATAGTTTTTGGCATGTGATGGGACGTTGTGATACATGAATAGAATCCAAACAAGGAGTGTAAAAGAGTTTGAATATTTGCAACTATCTTTCACTAGGAGAGGTAGAACTGTGCAGAGAGAAACTAGAGGTCCTACAGAGCTTTCTTTTCAACCTGTAGAAAGAGGTAAGAAACCAAGAAAGCCAAGGAAAAGAAGATCTAAAAGAAGTTTAGCTCCTCCCTCCTACCACACTAAATTTTTAGATTGAGATCATGAAGTTTCTGAGAGTTTACCAGCAATATAAGTTTGAGATGTTCCTGAATAGCCACCTAAGGTAGATTAGTCATTACCTTCTAGTTCCACTGCAACTCCTCCAACAATGGCAAGACAAATTCCATTTGTGCCTTTTGATCAGGAAAATCCTTTGAGGATTGCAAATCACAACAATATTCCATTGGCAACCTTAAAAGGGTTACCATCTTTCACTAGAGAAGGGAAAATAATTTCTATAGAACATATCAGAGATATTGCTTCTCTTTGCAATGTCCATCACATCACAAAGGAGGATGTAGCTTTGAAGCTATTGGCTACATCATTGAAGGGAAAAGCATCGGAATGGTTTAGAACTCTTCTAGTGGCATCTATTGTTACATGGGATGCATTGGGAGATGGATTATCTAAGTTTTTTGAAGACAACTCTGATAACCTATCTTTGGTGGAACAATTGATAACTATCAAAAGGGCTCCACAAGAAGAGATGACTGATTTCAATCTACATTTCCAAAAGACTTAGAATAGAATCCTTACTATGGTAAGATCCTTTGTTGAATATGCATTCTTGTATTTTCTTAAGAGTTTGAATAGTGATATCTTAGTCATGATCCAATCAATGGGAGATAATTATTTACCTCAAGCTTTTGATACTACTATTAGGGTAGAAAATAGTCTTATTCAGGTGGAAAAAATAGCTCCCAAGCCACCTCTTTCCTAGCATTCAGTCTAATATGCCATTAAATTCCCCATCTCTTCCTGGTTTGTCATCATTCAAAAGCCAAGAAGTAGTGTTTGTTACCCCTCTTAATGAGCTGCAGAGTATAAAGGATAGCCAACAAAAAATTGAAAGCTTATTGTAGACCTTTGGGAATGAATAGGTAAGCCTTAAGAGAAATAAAGCACAAGGGAATCCCATAGCTCAAAATTAGTTTTCTAGTTCTTCATCACAATATCCTAATCAACCTACCTTTCAAGGTAATAAACAAAAATACAAAGGAAATAACAGTGCAAATAGGCAAAATTAGAATCAGAGGCCTTATAGACCTTATAATCCTACACCTCTTAATGTTGTCATAGATATAGTACCTAGCTAGAATAACCTTGATGTAGATTATGAGTGGTTCTATCCATGTGGTCAACCCCATAACCAATCAAAGTGCACTAATGGAGTGCTCAATCAGGCTCTAATGGTTCAAAATGTAGTTGATTCAAAAAAAAAAATACCCGTTAAGGAGATTCAACAACAACCAGACCTGAATTTTTTGAATATTAGTTTTCTTAATTGGCAAGAAGAAGAATTTTTTGGGCTAAGTGAAGATTCACCTGTGTCAGCAAACACTAGAGCCAAAAAGAGAGCTCTAGAAATAGAGAAATCAATTGCTAAGGTTGCTGCTACACCTGTTTCTATATTGAAAGAGCATCCTTGTTTCACAACTAAGGAGAAATATCAGAAACATGCAGATCAGAGTGCTCCTAAATCTCCTCAAAAGGTACATTTTTCTGTTCCTTATAATATAGTTGATAATATGAAGAAGATGAATGTATCTATTTCTATGTGGGATTCTCTAGCCATTCCAAGGCAAGCAGAGTTACTTAAGGAAGAGCTGTCTAAGAGTACAATAAGTTCACAACAAGCCTTAAAGAAGTCTTCAAGAACTATTTTGGCCAATTCAAAATCAGTAAATGTGCAAGGAATAGTAGTAAAGGAAGGTAAGAAAGTTGCAAATGTTAAGCCTCCTCCTTTTTATGTGTCCTTGATAATTGGTAACAAGTTAGTACACAACTGTATGGTTGATAGTGGTGCAACCAGCATAGTTATGCCTAAAAAGATTGCAGATTTACTTGATTTGAAGTATGACCCTCTTGACAAAGTAGTTGTTTAGTTAGATGGTTCATCAGTCAAAACTTTAGGAGTTGTCAAGAATGAAAGTTTAACCCTTCATGCTTGCCCAAATTTCTCTATTCCACAGGACATCTATGTTATAGATCTGCCTCCTTATTTTGCCCTATGTCTATCTAGGGATTTTACAGCCAAGATGGGTGGATATTTCTCTTCAAATTGGTCTCACATGTTTTTTAGAACAAGATATGGTACCAAAGCGACCATTAAATCTGAATTGTTGACTAAAGATCACATAGAGCCATATAATTCAAGCCCCATTAATGCTAGTTGTGTGATCATAGATTCAGATGAGTTTAAAGATTATTCAACCTTTAATACTCAAACAAAGGGAATTACTGATATATTATTGGATGAGTGGGAAAATGGAAATGCCCTTAATAACCAAGATAGTGTTATGTATGATTTTGGTTTTGGTAATTATATGATATTTGAATCTGATCCTACTATGCCTAACTTGATAAAAGCCCAAGATGCTGATTCAAAACTATCTAATCAGCTTTGGGACTTATATTTTGATGGATCTAGAAACAAGGATGGAGCTAGTGCAGGGGTTATGCTTGTGTCTCTAGAGGGTGACAAATTTTATGCTGCATTTAGATTATCTTTTCCTTGTTCTAATAATGTGTCTGAATATGAAGGTTTGATCCATGGATTAGAGTGGGCAAGAAATAGGAATATCAAATGTTTGAGGGCATTTGGGGATAGTGAATTGGTGGTCAATCAGGTGAGAGGTTTTAATGCTACTAAGAGTGATCTCTTAAAGTTGTATAAGTCTAGAGTATTAGATATTCTAGATGATTTTGATGCATTCAACCTGATTTCTGTGCCTAGAAGGAAAAATCATCATGCTCATAGTTTAGCTGCTATTGGTGCTCATGTTACAATTTCTAAAATTAAAGGTGTAATTTTTTATCAATCTTATATTAAGATAGTTGTTAGGCCATCCATTCCGGATAATGATGATAATTGGCAATTTTTCAATACTGATGAATAGATCTTAAGTTTTATGGTAGAAAAAGATGCCTTTTCAATTCCTAAAGATAGCAAAGTGAAACAACAACTGGAAGATCATATTATACAATTGAAGTAAAAAGAGCTTCCTAAAGGATTGGTCAGTTTGGAGTCAACTTTCAATTCTGATGATCATTTTAAGAGAAACAAAAATATCATGCTCATTAAGGAAGATCATTATGAGGAGATTGAGATATTTAGAGACAAATTCTTAAAGATTGGTAAAGTTAACTCTCCTCAAGATAAAGAGCTTCTTATTGCTTTATTCAAATAATTTAATGATGTTTTTTCTTGGGATTATGCTGATTTAAAAGGGTTTGATCCTCAATTGACCCAACATACTATTGAATTAGAACATAATTCTGGGCCAATTAGGCAAAGACAAAGGGCAGTTAACCCCAAATTAGAGCCCCTAATGCTTAAGGAACTGAATAAACTATTGTATAGTGGGATAATCTTTCCAATCAAAGATACATCTTGGGTTTCAAATTTAGTTCATGTGAGGAATAAAAATAGGGAGATTAGATTATGTGTGGATTTTAGAGACCTTAATAGAGCATCTCTGGAAGATAGACACCCTCTTCCATCAATGGAACAAATTTTGCAGTATTTTTCTGGTTCTGGAAGGTTTTCCCTTCTAGATGGGTATTCTGGTTATAACCAGGTATTAGTAAAAGAGGTAGATCAGTTTAAAATAGCCTTTACCACAAAATGGGAAATAATGGCATACAAAAGGATGCCATTTTGTTTATCAAATATAGGGGCCACATTCCAAAAAGAAATGGACATGGCTTTTAAAAATATGATGTATAAATTTGTTTTGGTTTAGTTGGATGATGTCCCTATTTATAGAAAAGTTGCAGATCAACATATAGGCCATTTAAGACTTGTTTCAAAGATGTAGAGAGTTTGGAATCTCTCTTAACCCTAAACAATCAATTTTTGTAGTTCATGAGGGTAACCTTTTGGGGTATCAACTTTCAAAGGAAGGTACAATAATAGATCCTGAAAGAATCCATACAATTTTGGATTTATCTTTGCCAAAAGACAAAAAAGGGATTGCAGAGTTTTATTGGTAGGATAAACTTTGTTAGGAACTTTATTCCAGGCATTGCCAATCTATTGAAACCCTTGCCTGCAATGCTGAAGAAATATGTACCATTTAGCTAGACTAATGAGGGAAGGTTAAGTTTTGAACAGATCAAACAAGCCCTATCATCAGCCTCTACATTAGCTAATCTTGATTTTCTTAAAGATTTTATCTTATATGCTTATTGAGGCTATGATACTATTTCAACAATGTTGGTGTAGAAGAATGATGACAATCAAGAACAACCAGTTACCTTTTTTAGCAAAGGAATGGATGACTATGAACAAAGGTACAATTTTATTGAAAAACATGTACTTGCTATTATTAAATCTTTGAAGAAGTTTAAACATCTGGTTACTAGAAATAAAGTTCATCTAATCGTTGCACATCCTAGCATTAAAGAGTTTCTATTGAACAAATATGTAAATGAGAAAAGAGTAGGATGGAGCACTAGAGTTATGGAATGTGATGTGCATATCCATGTAACCAAACTAGTTAGAGGCAAAGGTTTATGTGCTCAGATGGCAGAAGGAGAAGAAGCTGAAAATAGTGAAGAGGTTGTCTTACTAAAAGATAATCTTGTAATTAGTGATCATTCAACAACTTGATTTTCTAATATGAGCAGATTTTTACAAACTAGACAATGTCCACTTGATTTTGACAAAGCCAAAAGGAGGTATTTTAGATTATAATCTATTCCTTATGTTTTGGTTAATGGTATACTTTATAGAAAAGATTTTTCTGGAATGTTGCTGAAATGTATTGATTTTGTTGATTGAAGCAAAATATTATCTAAATTTCATGATGGATCATGTGGAGGACACTTCAATCCCAAGACCACAGCTTGGAAAATATTGAGAGCTAAGTATTACTATCCTAAATTGTTTAAGGATGCCCATTCTTAGGCAAGAAGATATCAAAAATGTGTTTTTTTTGCAGGAAAACAAAGGCTAGCAACATTGCCACTGAAGCCTATCATTGTAGAACAACCATTCATCAAGTGGGGAGTGGATTTTATAGGTCCCATTAATCCTAATTCTAGTGCAGGTCACAAATGGATCTTGACTGCAATAGACTATTTCACAAGGTGGATTGAAGCCATTCCATTGAAAGAATCAACTAGATCTGCTTTTCTCAAATTCTATGAAGACATTATAACTAGGTTTGGAGTACCTCAATCAATTATTTTAGATAATGCATTGGCTTTTTTTGGTTCTAGAATAATGGAGTGGGCTGTTATGAATGAGATTTATTTGAATACATCATCTAACTATTACCCTCAGGGTAATGGACTTGCTGAGTCTACTAATATAAACCTTATAAGGATTATCAAAAGGACTTTGCAGGAGAACAAAAGAGATTGGCATTCTAAACTAAAAGTAGCCTTGTGGCTGGATAGAATCACCCCAAAACAAATCACTAGGAGCTCACCTTATGTACTGGCTTATGGTAAGGAAGCAAGGTTACTAATTTCTACTAAGTTTCTAACTTTGCAATTAGCTGATCAGATGTTGTTGTTTGAAGAAGAAGATCCCCTTAAGCTAAGGTTTGCTGAGTTGTTATAGCTAGAAGAAGACTGGAAGAAAGCCTTAAGAAATATGGAGCTAAGACAAAATCAGACTAAAAGGTCTTTTGATAAGAGAGCTACACCTAGGGAGTTCAAGCAAGGGGACTTAGTTCTTAAATGGGATGTTCTAAAAAGTAGACCAGGACAACATGATAAGTTTGACAACTTTTGGTCAGGCCCATTTGTCATTTCTGAATGTAAAGAGAATAATGCCTTTTAGCTATCCACCATAGATGGAGAGATCTTTCTGATTCTAGTCAATGGGATCTTCCACAAACTTTTCTTTGAGGGTTAGTTTTTTTAGTTTAGGTTTCATTTCAATAAGTGTTGTCAAGCACTAGGTGTCTTTAGGTTGTATGAGTATTAGTTTAGGTGCATTTTCATTTCAATAAAATTTGCATATATATGTTCTAATTTTCTAATTCCATTGCCCAATGAATAAGGTCTATAGTTCATGTCTAGCAAGAAGACATCTAGCAGAGGTCACGAGAATTGTTATCCTAATTTTCTACATGCAAGATGATAAACATAAATAGGAAAAGATTGCATGAAGGTACATCTATTTAACATTACTTTTCAGGTGATGAAGATAAATATTTTTCTATTGAATTCATATCATTAGTTATTGTACTCTAAGTATTGATTATATCCAAATTTTCAATTTCATAATTGATCATTACATTGTGCATTCAAACTAAATGTAATAGAGAAATGTTCTTTCATATTTTATCTTTCATGTTGGAACAAAGATCAAATGGAAAAATAGAAAGCATTATAGAAGTATGAGTAGGGTCCCATGCATTGCCTTGTAGTCTTCTACATTTAGGAGCTAGTTATCTATCAGGTCTTCAGGACCACTGTCTAAGTCCTCATGTCTTAGGGTCTTGTCCTACATCATAGTGAAAAAGAGTTAGATCCAGTTGGATCTAAGCAATGCATAAAATCTTAAAGCATCATACAACAATCAATTATTTAAGATCTGCACATCTCTCTATGGTATCAATGCAATAGAAAAATATGCATCTACATAAATTGAATGATAGTACTAAAGGGACATGAATCCATGAAACATTTTACTATTTATGGTTATCATTATGCATGTTTTTAATATATAAACCAAATATCTGAATCAAAGGGACTTAGTTCTTGTAGCTGAGAAACCTTTTTTAGAAACAACATGATAGTATTTGTTAGTGAACACCATCAATTGACCAATATTAATGCATGAATGTCATCATACATGGCACTTTCTCAAAAAATTTGATTATTTGGTCATGTTCACTAACTTAACATATTTGATTTGATGTTTCTTTTTAAACAGAGTAAATGCATTCCAAGAAATGAACTGTGTATTCCATATCACAGTCAATACAAAATGCAGTATGGTGTTCACTGAAAAGATGCTACAAAGTGTTGTGCATGTGCAGATAGGAAAGTATTTATTACTGAATGTGAAGTATAGTAAATGATCAAATAAAAATGGTATCAGATTATATGCATGTTCAGAGAAAATATCAACTACATCTATTTTTTGCAATGTTTTTAAAAAAATGACCATTGGTGAATTGCACAATCTCAAGTGATAAAGGTACATATTCAATCATAGTGAATGCCAAATGATATAGAAAATGATCCAAATGACAGTGATAACAAATGATACATGTTCAGTAACAGTGCTAGGAGCAAAGAAAAGTTGCATTTTAAAGAATTGAGCTTATTGTTCACAGAATATATTTCATTAATGTCATGAGCCCATGCTCGAACTCTATGAAGTATTATTTTGGTGTTTGTGGGTGTCACAAGCCCATGCTCAAACCCCATGAATAAGTAAACAAAAAAGTATTATATTTCATACATTTAATAAAAATCAAAATGATGCACTTGTCTCTATCATTCCAACAAGATAAAGGCCAGGCGACTTGAAGATTTAGACATCTTGTATCCAGTCAAGCACATTTCAAAGTTGAGAACATTGCAAAGCTTTGAATCATAGAAGATAAATCAAAGCATGCTGCCTACTGTTAGTTTATACAGAGTAAATAAATTACAAACATGGTCACCATTGACAGTAGACAGTAGGAACTAACAAAACCCCAAAGTCGATAGCTGAAGACAACAATAAAAAACAAAATGTAGATGACTAATGACAATAATGGAGCATCACAATAGCTTGATCTTTCCATGGTCACAAAGAAGGGACAGTCAAAGTGGAATTTACAAGTGGCTATCAGATTTCCATTTTTTTAATAGCAAAGAGAAATAAACCCCAAAATCATCACAACAGTTTATGAAGAGTAAACTCAGCCATTTATCTACAAGTTTAGCAAGGTAAAATGAGGAATGGTGTTATTTATCTTAATGTTAGAGATTTAGTATTTGTAGGAGCCAAGATTCATCAATCAAAAGCTAAGTTCTTAATCAAAACTAAAGTTCCAGCATCAAAACTCGAGTCCCTTTCAAAGAATCTGAGCTTCATGCTCAAGATACACCAGATCTAAAAGATAACACAAATAGGGAATGAAAGCTATCTCAAGTTCCTTTGTCATAGTCACAGCCTCCAACTATGGAGCTCAAGTTCCAGCTGTATAGAGCCTGAGCTCTTCATTGTAGTCACAACTTCCAGTTGGAGCTGAGCTTCAAGCTCAAATAACAACTAGAGTAGGGTTCCATTAACAGTTTTAATTCCTATTCTTCAGCAAGCAGAGCCAGATCAAGACCTAAAATCAAAGAAGTGATGAATCCAGGGTATGTTCTCTACAAGAAATCTCACCATGGATTAGGGTTAATCCTCATATTTTCCCCAAATGTAAATGCAATGTGAGAACTAAGAAATCCTAATTTTTGATAAGTTTTGAAGTCCGATGATAGAGGGAAGTTAATGCCTTAATGCCTGCAGTACATGAAAACCAGTGCCTCAAAGTTCTAAGTGCCACCTTGCATATGTCTTAGATATTTCACAATAGATTGCTTATTGTATAGAGTCAGTCATCTTGGTCTTATATTTTGTAATCAGCAATAATATTTAGACTTAAGTTTTTATATTTAAGTTTAAGTTGTATGTATAGGCTTGGTTTGTCAATAGTGGAGTTGGTTAGTACATGTTGGTGATGTTTGTATACCAACATTTAGGGCATGATTAGAGGCATAGATTGTGCTCATGATTTAGGGTTTCCTAGCAGATTTGGAGGGCTATTTTGGAGGGTTTAGATTTTTGAATTTGGCCTTAGGAGGGTATATATCTGAGTTTCATAATCAAATTTAGGGGTTGATAATTGAGGAGAAGAAGGCTTTGTGAACATATTGGTTTGATTGTCTCTTTTGCATATGTTTTGTAACCATTTTCAGATTTTGAAGGAAATAAAGCAAGTTCTCCATATTCCATATATTTTATGAGTTTTTTTGAATCCTATTCATCTTTTCTGCATTTCAGTGTTATATTATTTTCTAACAAAGATAAGTGAGTTAATACAATTCCTTTTATAAGTTATAAAAAAACTATAAACATTTTGTAGAATCTGTATATTTGTTGACTGATTTTCATTGTTTATGGTTCATACCCTAATAGTGAGTTTAAGTCAACCTATATGTTGAATTGTGATTATTTAATGCAAATCTCAGTGGTTTGTGTACTGTGGATGCTAGTTTGAAGTTCTTGATAAGTCTAAATCCAGTTTGGTGTATCACCCCCATTTTTCATTTAGTTTTTAAGTTATCTCTCTTCCTTTTTCCAATCAAAGTTTCAGTCAAAGGTGATATTCCAAATCTAATAGGAATTGGCCTAGAATCTAGAGATTCCTTCTTAATCAGAGTCCACCCACAACTCGAGAAGGTTTCCATTGTTACCATGAAATATTAGTGTACCCTAATGCCTGAGTTAGGGTGATATTTCAAGGCCTTAACAGTAAATAGTAAATAATTTCATTATTAATATTATCACGTACCTTCTTTCCTCGGGTGATAGTACTTGTCCACTATGTCTTGCTCTTCACTCAAGTGCATCCTTTTTAAGATTCTCCCACTCATTAATAGGAATATAGGGAGGTCACTTGTAATGAGGGTTGAATTCTATTTGGGACCTGTAGTTGTCCCTAATATACTTCAAAACTTGGCACGATTTGTGATGTAGTAGCATCTTGGGTTTTTGAGCAATCTTGCATCAACCAAAAATATTTCCTGTTTTCTGTTGTTTTCATTATAATTGTTGCATTTGTTGGTTTCATGTTGTGAAAATATTACATGATGTTGAGGACCTATTTGGGAACCTGCTCCTATGAGAACATGAGGATTGGATGGACCGTTTCAAAGTTAGAGCTATTTTCCTTGCCGTCAGAGCCATATTTTTCTGCATTCTGCGTGCTGATTATGCATCGTGTAGTCATTGATCCTTAATTAATAAACCTTTTCACTCTAATGGAATTTAAGAGGACCTAAAATAATATCTTCAACTAAGACCTAAAGTCCTAATTCATTATGAGTTGAAAGTTATGGCCATTTTTCTCGGGTATCGATTTTAAGCCAGTTTACACATGAAACGTGGAGTTCTTCATCTTACATGATTCTGTATGATGATGTGGGATCTTTCTAAGTTAGGGACATGTTCTTGGGTCATGTTTGGACCTAAATATAACTTCACATTAAGTTTTTTTCATTCTTTCAATAGTTTTGGTTTACTCTTCTAGGTTGGACCTATAATGTAATTAAGTGCCTGACTAGCTGACTTGTGGCTTAGCTGGCTATATAAGGAGTCTAGGTTGATGTAGTAAGGTATCAAGAAGTAGATCAAGGAAGGATTATTATCAAGATACATCATTAGAGACAAGGATAGGATGCAAGCTGAGATTCTAGTTTCATAAATTCATTGTCTAAGGTCGAAACCCGGAAGGCCTCATAGCTAGGCATGTTGAAAGATTTCATATAATTACTTTGTTATTTCTACCAATTTCTTGTCTCATATCCATTGTGTTTTCACCATTTTCATGTGGTTTTCATATTTTTTCCATGTGTAACTCTAAGCAGGGCTTTTTTGTTGATTCAAGTGGAGTCAATTCTGCTTGTATCTACCTTGCCCTTGCGTCAAGTGGTATCAGAGCAAGTTATTTCATGTGGATTGGGTCATGGAGAACCTTATTGGATTAGTTTTAGGGTAGCAGATCTGATATCTAACCTATAACTTGCAGAAGGTTACGATCTTGGTGGAACCTAATTGTCAAGATTGTTCATGGTAGAGGAAATGATAATGCTATCATGGATATGTTGAGGTAGATTGCAACTAGGCTTGAAGCTGTAGAGACAGCCTAGAGAAGAGGTGCATTGTTATAATTTAATCTTTCCTTGGTAAAATATGTATTTAAAGGATAAACCAAGGTATCTTGTTGTATTTTTCCTCTAGTCCAAGTGGGAGGACATGTCATATTTTTAATTCCTTTATTAAGGAAAATAGATATTCCTCCTTAAGAGGACTCTCACATTTGTCTCACACACAACATGAATGTGGCATTCATCTAAGATGAGAGTTACAAGAAAACTCCTCCACTCATCTCTACTTAAAGAGATGCCTTTCACACACTTGCTCAATAATCTTCTCTACTCTCTCATTTCTTTCTCTCATATTGTAATGAGCTTTGAGCTCCAATTCTTCCTTCTTCTTTTAACTTTGAGCCTCATTCATAATTCACAAGGATTTTTTCTTGTTTTTCCCCTTTCAAATTCTTGTGTTCTTGCCTTGGTTCTTGGAGCATTCTTGTGAGCTTGTATTTGATCTCTTGAAGGAAAATCTCTAATCTCTCTACAGATTTCTAAACTCAATCTAATAGTTTGAATCTAATATGCCCGTGTTTTCATATAAATCTAACTTTGTTTTTGATTTCACAATATTTATCTCTATTATTTCATTATAATTTTATATTTCATTTACTTTCATATACATTTTAATCTTCTGTTCAAATCATTTCTTTCTCTTTGCTGGTTAAAATAAATCTATTCAATATCCTTTGGTTGACAGTATATATCTCTCAGCATATAAATCTCTGTTATAACTTTTTGTTGTTGTTTAAATAAGAATCCATTCCATTCTATTTTAACATTCCATTTTCTGGATAAAATATTTGCTGGTTATATATGAATCCTTTACCTTCACATTTCTAATCTTTTAAAATCTGCTCTTAAATCTAATCTTCATTTTGAAAGTACCTCACTCCAACGCCCATATCTTTTGAACCCAAATAGATTAGGAAGATCTCTCCAGTTAGAACTTTGTAAACTTTGTCCTTAACAACATATAAAAATATTAGAAAAATCCAACGATGCATTAAAAAGTTATGACCCTCGCAATATGATTAGTTTTTTCTGTTAAAAAAAATAATCATCTGTATTATCTCCGCCTTCTCTCAGCATCTTGCTTCCACATGCCAGCCTGCATGATCTTTGGTCTTTGTTTATTCTAATTCCTCAGCATAGAATCAGTCTTTTCAGCTATTCTTAGCTTTGTATTAAAGTTTATTTGACTATTTTTTAAATCTATTTGACCATTTTTTAAAACTTAATTTTCTTAAATCTGAGAGTTAAGTTGATATTATATTTAAATGTTAGTTTGGTTTTAAATTAGTTTGTTATATTTGAAAGATAGTTTGATAATAATTTAAATTTAAATTGTTAACATTCAATTCAATTTATCATATCCATTCTAATGTATATTTAATTTAATTTTTTTTGCTTCTTTCAATTTGCATAAACAAGCTAAATTAACATCAATACATTGTCTCTAATTCTTTTTTATTCACTCTTACACTCTTAATTATAATTTTAATCAATTTATCTCCTTTATTTTTAATATATTTAATAAAATTTAATTTTTTTAAAGAATTCAATTTGTTTTATTCAAAGCTTCTTAACCTTAGAGTAAATTCTTTTTTTCTTGTTCTTTAACATTAGATATTCTTTGTATCTCACTTTTCTAAGGTTAATTTAATCATTTAATTAGTTAATCATGTCGACTCTAATTCTAGAAATCAAGTTAAATAGCTATAACTACCATCAATGGAAAACTCATGTTTCCTTTCTATTCCATTTTAAACATTTTCTTGAAGTTGCCATAGATGCAACTACTGAACCAACCGACTCTGCTGTTCAAACTACCAAAGATGCCTGACAAGTTAAGAATGATGAAGCACTAGGTCTAATTGGACTCTCCATTAGTCCCGACCTTTGTGTCTTAATTGGACACTGTACTAAAGCCCATCAAGCATGGGACATCTTGAAGAAAACCTACGACAACTCCTTCGAATCATGTAAGATTCAGCTCCAAGACAACTTGGAAGATCTAAGGTATACAAATTTTAAATCTATGGATGAATTTTTGCTCAAGTTTGATGCTATTAGAACTCAGTTAAATGGTTTAAATGTTACTCTTATAGATATTAGATTGATTACTATAATTATTAAGAAATTTCTCCCTAAGGAGTTTCAACAATTTATCACTAATATCCACTCTCAGCTTGCTATTTTTACTTCAGCTCCTCTTTTAACTTATCCTATCCTTCAAAATTTATTGCGTCAAGAGGAGAAAAAATTATTGCAATTTGGTACTATTAAATCTTTTGAACATGCTTTTGTATCTAAAACTCAAAATCACAATAATAAGTCTCATACTAATCATCACAATAATAATCACCATAACAATAACCATTTTAATAACAACTATAATTATCATAACAATAAAAATAACCATCATAATAATGGTTCTTCAAATAATAATTATAATCATTCAAACAATAGGTCTAATTCTAGACCATCATACAATAACAATAATTACAATAATCAACAAAATCGGAAACCACATTGTACTTATTGTGGTAAAGATGGTCACCTAACTAATGATTGTTTTAAAAAGCAAAATGATAAGAAGCCAATGAATAACAATAATCAAAATAAATTTCAAGGTAATCAATCTCATTTTGATTTTAATGCTTGTTATAAAACTTCGCATGCTTTAGAATGGATTATTGATAGTGGCACTTCTCATCATGTTACATCTCATAGAGAAGTTTTTGATTCTTTGCAACCTGATACTACTAATATTCCTATTCAATTAGCTGATGATAGTAGTTGCAAAGTTGATGGAGTTGGTGATGTTAATGTTCCAAATGGAAAATTACACAATGTTCTTTATGTTCCTAAATTGAAATCCAATCTTCTTTCAGTTGCTCAATTATGTCAAGATTACAAATTTGAATTTCATAAGGATATATGCTCTATTATTGATCCTAACACTGATCTTGTTTTTGCTAATGCTAAGATGGATCATGATAACTTGTTTAAATTCTATGAGTTTGCCTCTTCTAAGTACTCTTTGAAAGTGAATATTGATTTCAATAGATGGCATGAAAGGCTTGGCCATTTGAATTTTGATTATATTTCTAGATTGCTAAAATCTAACATGGTTGAAGGATTACCTCCTCTTGTTCCATCTAAAATTACATGGACAGGGTGCATGAGTGGCAAAATGACAAGGGAGCCCTTTCCTCATAGTACTTCATGGAGGGTGTCTCATAAGTTACATCTTATTCATAGTGATCTTTTGGGTCCAATGGAGAACAACTCAATACAAGGTTCAAAGTATCCTCTTAGCTTTGTGGATGATTTCACTAGAAGAATTTGGATTTATTTCTTGCATACTAAAGATCAAGTTCTTGACACATTTTTTGAATTTCATATGTTTGTGGAAAGGCAATCTGGTTCTAAACTTAAAATTCTTAGAACAGATAATGGTACTGAATATGTTAACAATGCATTTCATTCTTACTTGAGATCTTTTGGTATAAAACATGAGCTTACTTTTCCTTATACACCACAACAAAATGGTGTGGCAAAAAGGAAGCATAGAACTATTGTGGAAATGGCTAGATGTATGTTACATGCTAAAGATTTACATTACAAGTTATGGGCTGAAGCAATGGCTTGTGCCACTTACCTTCTTAATAGAACTCCTACTAAATCTTTGCAAGATATTACTCTTGAGGAAGCATAGTCTGGTAGAAAACCAAATTTACAACATTTGAGAATTTTTGGATCTATTGCATATGTTCCCCGGATCAAGAGCTCTATTAAAAGATAGATCGATCGCCTTACTATCTATAGGCCAATTATTGAACTACCCATTTATCTGAACAACATTATGGAGAGATCAATCAACAATTAGGTAGGGCACGCCCTCCGTTGGGGTGGGTGGGAGGCGTTGATCTATCTTTGACACGCCCTCTCGTCTTTTGCCCTTACTATCTATAGGCCAAGATCAATCTCTAGAATTTATAGATCGATCCCTATGCCCGGGCAAGATCGATCTCTGATTTCTGGTTGGGGTGGCAGGCATGTTACAACTATGGAAGGGGGGGGAATCTGGTGGTCTGGCGGATAACCGAACGCTAAAACACTCCATAACGCTTTGGCCCGGCTTGCGCTATTTTCGTGCTGTCTCTGCGCTGTCTCTATTTTCGGCGCTGAGGGCCCCTACTTTCTATAGGGAGGTTGCAGCCGGCGCTATGTAGGACCATGACCATTCTAGGACCGTTCACACACCCAAACAAAAAAGGCACAAATTAGATTACATGCCGTCGAAAAGACAAAATATTTCTAGGTCTTCTTCATCTCGACATTTCCATTCCAATACAGGTTGCATAATTACCCACAAGTACACACAGACATCAGAAATTGGCATTTTCTAGATTTGCCCTAATTTAAGGTTAGTACTTGTATTTCAATTATTTCAGATTTCAAGCACAATTTTGCCATAGGGAAATATAGGGTTTTTCTCTCTCTTTCATATTCTCCATAGATTGATTCGATTGTGCATTAACCTTTTGGTTGATCAAATTGGATCTCTCCTTTGGGAATTTGGATTTAGGAGTGAATCTAATATTTCCCCCATACGCATACATCATATACATTTGAATAGCTGTGATTCCATTTTACAACTATTCATTTTGGTGAACCCGACATACTTATTCTCCTTTCTTTTATGGATTTAGATGCCCTATTGTGTTAGATTTGTGGTTAATCTATCCTTGCATTAAGATTAGGTTTATTTATGCCCTTGCATTTATATTTCAAAAATAAAATTAAAAAAAATTGCAAAACTTCTTTAAAAATACAAAAACATTTACATTTTCATGCTTTTAGTATTCAACATGTATGATTCTTGTTTTGAGTACTTTGATGAGGCTTTTGTTGTTCAAGATGATAGATACCTTAATGAGGTACATGGAAGTGAGGATGAAAATTGTTTGAATGAGATCTCCATTGATCCTATTCCTATTTCACCCTCCTCCACAACCTCTTCAATTAACCTTTACAAAGATGAGTTAGGGATTGATGTTAATTCTTCTCCTAATATATGTCTTTTCTATGAGCCTACTTTAGAGTATAATTTACCTTCTTTCCCCTTTAGGGATAAAGCTTTAGTGAGTTTTGATGATCCTACAATGTGCTTTATTAGGGATGATAATCCTCCTATTTGGGATGAGCCTTTGGATTTGGATATTGATTACTCTCTTCCTCCTATTTGGGATGAACCTTTGGATTTGGATGTTGATTACTCTCTTCCTCATGAAACCATTATGGATAATTCTACTTTTTGGGATGAACCCTTGGATAAATACATTGATTTATCCCCTCCTTGTGAAGAATTTTTGATACAAAAGGATGACATATTATCTAAAACACACTTCCCTTATGTGAAATAAGATGACATTATAGATCCTTCATCTCAATTTAGGATTTCTTCTAGTGATGAGGCATTAGCACAGAAAGATAAGAATTCCCTTAATGCTCTTCCTCTTAGTGGTGATCCTATGGGAAATTGCGATCCTACCTCACAACATCTTTACCATAATATTACTTATATCTATTCAAACCCTTTTCCAACTATGGTTCCAAGTGTTCCTTCGGTGGTGTCTTCCATTCATATCCTTCCTAAACTAGTTCCTAATCTTCCTGATCCTAATCCTATCTTTCCTAATCTGATTCCTAATATTCATATTCCTATTTCTCCATCTACTATTCCTAGTTCTTCCCACACTTATGTTGAGGTTCAAACTATGGTTCATGACGTAGATGTGCAAAGATTCTTCAAAGTACCTTCTCCTTATTATCTGATCCATAAAGATAAAAGAAAATAATTTTCTCCTTTTCGATTTATTTATAATTTTACCCCTCACTCTGATATAACATAGACCTTTTCTCCTCTAGACTGGGGGGCAAGAGGGATATTTCTTGTTGTCTTTTAGAATCCATTATGTTCCTTCTTTGAGCTTAATTGGTTATTCTTTCATGGTTTGTATTATGATAGCTTTTCATCCATTGCTCTCTTCTATTATTCAAGATATCTCTTCTAAGACATTTTTTTTGCAAAGGTATCCCTTGCCTTTCATCCCTGGGGGGCAAGGTTCTCCCTTATTTCTTTTTATCTAGGAAACCACTTTCCTTAGTTTAGTGGTATTTGTTTATATTGCAATATTATTTTATCATATTGACAGATGTTTTGACTATGGATAACCTTCTTATATGAGAAGTTGTTGTCCTAAGCCGACACTTCTTCTCTATGTTGCAAATTATGTTCTTTATAAACTCTCACCCTTTCTTAGTGTTGGAGTTGTTTCCCTCATTCCAAAGATTCCTTTTCCTCTTATTTGCAGGGGGCTTGATGATTGAATAGTTGTTCCCGCCCGATTTATCTTTGAAAGTTGATATTTTATCTAAAGCACTCCTCTATGATGGGGGTCTTGTTGATAAGATCTCCTTCATTTGAGGATCCTTTTCCATGAGTGACATATCCTTTTCATGATTATCTATACTCTTGGATGTAGGGGTCAATATCCCTTGCTAAGAATATGGTATACATTATTGCTAAATAGGATATCTCCTTGAATTGTGAAGTAGGTATCCTCTTACGTCTTTGTTCCTACACTTGGGGGACAAGGATGTCATCTCCTTCTTTTCTATCTTTCTGGGATGTACCTCTTTCCTTGGTTAAGCAGTATCTATCTATTATGTGATGTCCAATCATACATAAAATTTTGGTTTGCATTGAGGATCTTTGTCCTTGATCACAACCTATTTCATTGTTTGACATTGGGTTTCCATGGTTGATATATCTCTCCCCTTGGAAACGGAATAGTGTGCTATCCCTCATAAGGGTTACTTTCTTTTCACTTCTTGCATGATATCTCTTTGCATTCATCCCTTTCATGGCCTCATAGGAGCTATGACCTTCTTGGTCCAGACTGGGTGTTGTTTGTGGATATTGTCTTGATGCTAAAGAAGGCTTTATCCCTGTTCTTTCTTTTCCTTAACATGTCAAAATAGTATGTTTTTTCCATATTAAGGAGGGGGGCATATATAGGGTCTCTCTTGTACTATAGTTTTCTATTTTTATATGCTAAATCTTGGAAGGTAATGCACATAAGTTGCTAAATCCTAAAAAGACACGCATCTATATGCTAAATCTTCTGATGGTAATGCACATAAGTTGCTAAATTCTAAGGAGACATGCATTTTTCAAAATTTTCAATATGCTAAATCTTCTGAAGGTAACACACATAAGTTTCTAAATCTTGAGGGGACACATGTTTCCAATTTCAAATGTGCTAAATCTTAGAAGGTAACACACATAAGTTGCTAAATCCTAAAAAGACATGCATTCATATGCTAAATCTTCCCAAGGTAACACGCATAAGTTGCTAAATCTTGAGGAGACATGCATTTCATATTCATATTGAAACAAGAAGGTGGATCTATGAGTATTCTAGAAGTCGTCAGAAGATGCATTACAATTGCAAGCACAATTTATGGGTGAACCTATTGGGCTCTCCCTCCAGGGTGATTCATGGTAAGGTGGGCATCTTACTAGGCGAGGTAATCACTCTTTTCCCTCTCTCTCTTTTTGCTTTCATGCTAGTAGGACTAGATCATGAAGCTATGTTATTTATAGTGTTTCTCTTGTCTTTCTTATGTAATCATTTATGCTTTTATGATAGTTTTCCAAATATGATGTTAGTATAAGAAATGTTTCTTAGCAAGGTTTCTTATGCTAGTTGATTTGGGTTTGTACTAACCCCTCTTTTGTGTCCTTTTGTTTTTTACACCCTTGTGTGCGTATGTTGAGTTAGATTCCTTAGCCTGGGGGCTTGTGTCCCTAACTAAGTCATTCTATCTCATTTCAAATCCATTGGGATCTCTTCTTCCTTCTCCTTTACCAAGACTTTACATCGAATCCATATTCTTGCTAAAGTGGGGGCTTAATGTATCATCTTAAAATGGAAGCACTTCCATGTTAAGAGCGTTTAGCCCTCTAAGTGAGTAGTCTGGGTCATTTCAAGCACCTGGAATTAGCTCTTTTCTTGGATCATACTTATTCTCCTCATTCTACTTCTATTTGCTCTTAATTTTCACTTCAATCTGCATTTATTAGCATTCTGGGTCAGGATCCTAAGGTTTTTGACCATAAGGTCAAAGTCAACCTTATGGGGTCAAAGTTGACCTCAACCCTAACCTGGTCAAGATCAACCTCAACCTTGACTTGGTCAGTTCCAAGCTCGTCCTTGACCCCCTATCTAGATTTCAAATTTCCTTGATTTTTGGGTGTCAGGTTTCGGGGATATTTGTTTTCCCGCCTTTGGGTTGGCCATTTTGGGTTTAAGAATGGTAAATCCTTAAATTGCATTTAATCTAGGTATATTTTCTAAAGGTTAGGACCTAAATGGTATTTAATTCTCCAAGGTGGCCCCTCTAGATGATTGTACCCTAGTTCACTATAAAAGGAGGCCTTCCTCTCTCATTTTCTCCATCTCATTCCATCATGCTCAAGCTATAACACCCCACCAGGGAACCCAAGAGAATTTAACCTAAAACATGCTACTAAGTTTGGTGAATAATTTTTTTTTCTAAAGTTTACAAACAAGTTAAACAACAGTGTGGAAGCAATTACCATTTACTCACATTGATACAACATCCAACACAGATTACAAGACTCAAGCGTTCCATGACGTAGAATTACGTAAGAATAAAACACAACTAGAACTAAGATCAATAAAAGATTCCATAACTTTAAAATTACAATTACATGAAATAACAATAAATACAATCCTCATGGACATCCATGACATTTACATAAACTGACATCCACTGCACATGTCGCAGGGTATGTAGTGATAAAACTAACTATAATAATACAATGTCCAGATTAGGTATCACATGCGATACACTAATACAGGATTACAAATAATGAAGATAAGAAAGAAACATCAAAGAAGAAGCAACAAAGGGAATCCATCTGCAAAATCACCATCAAGCACTAGCACTAGGACATCGAATCTCAAATGGTAAAGAATCACTACCACCCGTCCATGTAGGACCAGAAAGGCCTACCCCACCATGCTGAGGAGATAACCACAAACCCCAATCAGATAACCAATACAAAACAAGGATAAAACCCTAAGCAGAAGGATCCTGAAAAGCACTCTAACTCAAGATACAACATGATAAAGATAAAGGTACAACTCACTAAACCAGAGGCAACTAGCACATGTAGAATAACTAGACTATGCATAGGAAGGTGTCATCATGTACATCTAACCCTTGAGTTTTGTCGTGGTAATCTCTCTGGATCCCGGCACCCAAGTGACCATACACGACATCAATGACCTTTCATACTGATGAAGTCATCAACTATGCCAACTCATCCCTTAAAAGGGGGCTAGTCATCTTCTCAACTCCACCTTAGTCTGTACTAGCACTCAAGCATGGGTGAGGACTTATATCTGATTAGGTTCAATTAAATACCCCTTAATTATATTAGGTTATCACTTGATTACTAAAACTTTACAATAAGTGATCTTGGCAACCACTTGTGGGCCCCGGTGCTTATTGCAAGCCACCTCCTATTACATGTCCAGGTAAACTACCCTAGGCTCACAAATCTCTCCTAGATCTAATTAGGTATACAACTACGTAACCTCATATCCATTTTCACACAAAAGAACTAGATATAGTTACAAAGATACCACAAATAGAATATAGTATAACATGAGCCCAATGGTCAAATAAGAGTGATAATCAGATAAAGTACACATACACCAAACATAACTGATAACATGAACATCTGACTCATACCCCACCCCCTGTATTCTCCTAGGTCATCTAGAACCCAACAACCCATAATGTAAAAGAGAACACGAAGAATACACATTCACATTAATTTGAACTGAAATAAAGATCATAATCAAATACGTTCCATATTTATCACCATTTTATTTAAATACAAGGTCTACTAGGAAATTCTGAAATCAATCACTTCAAATAATTATATAAGTAAAATGAATTCCTTACAGAGTACCTAAGTTTCCAACATAATGAAAACACCCAATTTCAGTATAAATCTAAACACTTGTTAAGTTCATTTGCCAATATGATTCACATGTAAACGTATTACAATATGCGATATATATGTATTTCCAATAACCTAGGCATGCATGTACATACGTAACATCTAAGTAGTAACATATTAGATCTGATTTGATTGATTTCTTAAAATTATAATTCAAATATTATGAAAATATAATCATACAAAACTATATGCTAAGTCCTATCTATACAATCCAGCTATCGACCAAGATCACTAAAAGTTTATTACACTCAAACTAAATCATATAGTTCCAACCTAATGTTAGATTTATATAAAAATCTAAATTATGAAATACAATTCAAATAATCTATTTTACTAAAATAAATAGCAAAAATGATTATAGTAGCCAAGATTTTCTAAACTACATTATAGAATAAAAACAATTTACAAATTATACTAATTAAATTATTTAATTAATAAAAATTTATACAATATATAAAATATAACCTATAATCATAATAACTTATAGATTATAAATTATATAACATAACAAATGAAAATTAAATTAAATATATTTTAAACTTTAAAAATTAATAAAATAAAATTTATTAATAATAACAAAGATTAATAAATTAATAAATAAACATAATATATATAAAAAAATGTATTTAAAAAAAAATATTGGGAAACGAAGCTGGGCCCCACCGTCCCCTACGCACGGTACCATTCACGGTATCATCGCAGACTGGTGGCAGGCCGGCAGACTGCACCTGCCGCGCAGTACCTACGGGTACTGACGATAGGTCAGTCCTATCGCGCAAGCCTTGGGAGGTGGGGATGTGGTGGCCCCCGCCTCCCACATCAAATCAAAAAATTTTATAATAATTTTTTTTTAAAAACAATCTTGCATTGATATTTGTTTAGAATGACTTTTTTTTTAATAAATATTTTTTTTAACAAAAATCATTTTCTTTATTATTTTTTTATAGAAAACTTCTAATTTTTAAAGGCACAGGTTATATCTGAAAATGGATAAACTAACAGACCTATTTTTTTTTTCCAGAATAGGAAATATGCCAAATTTTTCCCAAATCCAATAGCAATTTTGTCTTATTCTAGAAGTGTCTTTTTCTTTTATTTATTTGGGAATACTTTTCTTTTAACTTGTGCAAATCCTATCATTTGCAGGTACATTTATTTTCTACTGTGGTAATTTTGCTATTGATGTCATTTTTGACAGAGAATATTATTTTTTTCCCAAAATGAGGAATTTGTACTCAAATTGGGTTTTTGACAACCCACTAAATTAATTTATTCAAACTATAGAACTAACTATATAGAGATTGATTTTTCATTTTCAAAGAGTTCTAGGATGAATTTTTAATCCAAAATCGGGCAGCATAACCCTACTGTGCCAAGTTTGCATAAAAATATAAAATAGCAATCCTATGAGCTTTCTAAACCCCAAATTGAAAGCATATATAGAAAATAGATCTATATCTACAAACTGAAACAAACATAGAGAAATTGCTGGAAGTACACAAACAAAACATAGGAAAATTCCTCAAAACCCTACCTCAATTCCAATGCTAGAAGCTGAATAAGATTTCATGTAGAATGTTGAATCTCCCAGATCTGACAATAGGAAAACTCAACCTGCAAATTCTGAGTCACAATGCATGCAAATCCCAAATCCAAAAGCAAGCAACCTTGACCCAAAATTCAAGCACACACACCCAAAAGCTCAAGAACACAAGAAAGCACAAAAACTCCAAAAGCTCTCTCTCCAAAAATGCTCCAACAACCTGATTCCATGCAAATGAATGCTAATTTCCCCTATTAGGGATTCAACTCCACTAAACATGCAAAACCCTAGATGACTCACCAAGAACTCCTAATCAAACTCTCCCACTTTTGTTGAGAGAAATTACTAATAAATAATTAAAAATAAATATAATTGTGCACCACTCAACATAATCTCCTAAAGACAATTTCTCACTATTTCAAATAAATCACTTTCAAACTCAATAAAGCACATGTTAATAATAAAATCTATTATTAAATAAATTAAATTCTTAATGCATCATGAATTCATGCAGTTAATTATTTAATCATTTAATAATACTCACAAACATAATAAAATCCAATTCTCAATAAAATACTCAATTAAATCCAAATAATCAATTATTTGATTTTAATTAAATTTCATCATAATAAACTTAGGACATAATCAATATTAATTTCCAATACCAAAATAATTAACTTTAATTTAATTCCCTCAATTAAATCCTAGAAGCATAATAAACATTAAATTCAACTATGCACCTAACATTGATATTCACATAAAATAATCTAAATTAACATAATTCAACTATAATCAATAAATTAATAATCACCCACATAACCACAAATCAACTGAATCATGCAGAGTAAAAATCAAACACAATAAATCAAACAAACTCAGGAGAAGGGATCCATGAATTCATGCCAACTAGATGAATTTGGGTAGGGAAGTCAAATCGACACTTGTCCAATCCTAGGACAATTTGGCTTAGGTTAGGGTTTGGGTCTGTGTATTATCTCCCCTCTTTACCATTGAGATGAATGTTTGTGGGCACGCTCACTCCTGCCAATTCATGGAAGATAATGCCTTGTACCTGCAAACTTATCACCACAAGATGAAGCATGTACATACAATAATATATAGCAATCAATGATAGGGTATGGTTAGTCATGTGGATCTCAACTATGCGAGTAACTACACCTCCATCCTCTACCAAACAAACACATCAAACAGATGCAAACACAAGAGAACCATACACATGCCAGTATGGGATCAGTACCATAAATCGATATAAAACATAAACATATCATCAAAAGATATCAACATCTAATCTATGCAATAACCTAATACACATTCAATGAACATAAATCCATAATCATCATTAATCAGCATAATAATTGATCACATCCAAAAGTGACCTAAAAAAATTTGGTCAAACACTGAAACATAAAGAATCCTAAAAGAGAACTATGGGCAGGGTACTACACAAGCACTCTCAAGAAAGGTGATCAAGAAAGTGTCCATTCAAGCAAGCATCCATTCAAGCATTTGAGTCTTCTTCTCCATCCAAGTTCTCCATTGAAGATCAAGGATTCAAGCATTCAAGCCATTGAAGGGATTTGGTTCAAGCATTCAAGATTCATCATTCAAACCCTAGATCTAGCCATCATGATGGTGTGATCTTCCTTCAAGATCCTTTTTGTTCATCTTCAAGATCTATTCATTCTTCTATCAAGGTGGATTCCAAGCATACAAGCATGGAGGTTTTGTATTTACTTTCATGGTTTTGATTTACATTTACCATTGTTGTGTTTAAGCTTTCATATCAATATACTTGTTTACATTCAAAATACAATTACATATCTATCAAATTGCATAGCTTCATTGTTAGATCTATTTATACTACTTGCTAGCATTCTTATTTTCAATTTAAATATTAAGGTTGATTCCAAACCAGGGTTTGACCAAGGCAAACCTTTCAAACAAACACTCAAAACCCTCTTTTTCTTGTAGGTATAGGTGCAAAATTTTGGATCTGAGAGTAGATTTGGATACCCTTTTTGGAAAACTTCTAGGATTTGTGAACAAAGTCAGAATCGACCTTCAAATAAAGAATGTAGCCTTTGACCTTTTATGAGGGTCAAAGACTACCTACCGTCAGAAAGACAAAAGATTTCTGGGTTTTCTTCGTCTCAACATTTCTAGTCTGAAATAGGTTGCATAATTGCTCGAAAGTACACATAGACATCAAAAATTGGCATTTTCCAGATTTTCCCTAATTTAAGGTTAGTACTTGTATTTCAATTATTTTAGATTTCAAACACTTATTCCATTATAGGGAAATATAGGGTTTTCTTCCTCTTTCATATTCTCCATAGATTGATTCGATTGTGTATTAACCTTTTGGTTGATCAATTTGGATCTCTCCTTTGGGAATTTGAATTTAGAATTAGATCTCATATTTCCCCCATACATTTTAGGGTGGATACTATTTCATCCTATTCACTTGGTTTTGTGATTTCAGCTGATGGATTGAAGATGGACCCTAAGAAAGTGAGAGCTATACTTGATTGGCCTACACCAGAGAATGTTGTAGAGGTAAGATCATTTCATGGATTAGCAAGTTTTTATAGGAAGTTCATCAGAAATTTAAGTTCTATTTGTAATGCTATGACTGAAACCATGAGAGGAGATAAAAGGGATTTCAAATGGACACATGGGGCACAAAAGAGTTTTGAAACATTGAAACAAAGAATTGCAGAGTTTCCTACACTTGCTTTGCCTAATTTTAGTAAAGTTTTTCAAGTTGAATGTGATGCTAGTGGAAGTGCAATTGGAGTTGTTTTGAGTCAAGAAGGAAGACCTGTAGCTTTCTTTAGTGAAAAGTTGAATGATGCTAAGAGAAAATATTCAGTTTATGACCAAGAATTCTATGCTATTGTTCAAGATTTGAAGAAATGGAGACATTATTTAATGCCTAAGGATTTTGTGTTGTATACTGACCATAAAGCTTTGCAGTATTTGGGAAGTAAGAATAAGTTGAATTAGAGGCATATGAAGTGGGTTGAGTTCTTGCAGAATTTTTCCTTTTCATTGAAGCATAAGAGTGGACAGTTGAATAAGGTTGTGGATGCCTTGAGCCGAAGAAGAAGTTTGCTGACAGAGATGAGAGTTGAGGTACTTGGTTTTGATGATTTGAAGTGTTTGTATGAGTCTAACATTGATTTTGTAGAGCCTTGGAGAGCTTGTAAGGAACACATAGTGAGTGATAAGTGGACTGATTATTTCATTCATGAAGACATGTTGTTTAAAGAAGTTAAGTTGTGCATACCTAGAGGATCTATGAGAGAGAACATAATGAAGGAGAAACATAGTGGTGGACTTTCTAGATATTTTGGGATTGATAAGACTGTGAATTTGATTTTAGAGAGATACTTTTGGCCTCAGATTTATAGAGATGTACAAAGAATGGTTAGAGGTTGCATAATTTTCCAAACAACAAAAGGAACTAGTCAAAATTTGGGATTGTATACACCTTTGACTATACCTGATAGACCTTGGGAAGATGTGAGTATGGACTTTGTTCTTGGATTGCCTAAAACTTAGAGAGGTAATGATTCTATTTTGGTAGTGGTTGAAAAATTTTCTAAGATGGCTCATTTTATACCTTGTAAGAAGACATCTAATGCATTGCATGTAGCTGAATTATTCTTCAAGGAAGTGGTAAGATTGCATGGTTTGTCTAAATCTATTGTTTCAGACAGAGATAATAAATTTAATGGTTACTTTTGGAGAACACTTTGGAAGAAGATGAATACTAAGTTGAAGTTTAGTTCTACATTTCACCCTTAGATAGATGGACAGACTAAAGTTGTGCATCAAAGTTTGGGAAACTTGTTGAGATGTTTAGTTGGAGATAAGCCTCCTAATTAGGATTTAGTTTTGGCACAAGAAGATTTTGCATATAATAATTATATGAATAGAAGTACTAAGAGGACACCATTTGAGATTGTTACTGGATTTCATCCTAAGGGAACTACAGAGTTGAGAGATTTACCTGCTGAGACAAGAAGTGCTAAAGCTGAAGATTTTGCAGCATAGATGAGAACTTTCCATGATGAAATCAAAAAGAATTTGGAGGACAGTAATCTGAAATATAAACAAAGAGAAGATAAGAGAAGAAAACATAAATCTTTTGAATTTGGAGATGAGGTTATGATTCATTTGAAGAAAAATAGATTTCCAGTTGGTACCTACAACAAGCTAAAAATGAAGAAGTTTGGACCTTGTAAGATTCTGAAGAAGTTTGACAGTGGAAATGCTTATGAAGTAGAATTGCCAGAGGACATGGATATATCACCTATATTCAAAATTGATGATATATTTGATACTTTGAATCAAATGATGAGATTGAAGATGATCTGGATTATCCTAAGAAGAATAAGGACAACATTGAGAAGATCTTGAATAAAAGAGTAAGAGTACAAGAGGAAAAGACTACATGGAATATCTAGTTTAGTAGAAAGACAAGCCAGTTGAAGACAGTTCATGGATTACACAAGCTAAGTTGGATCTTTATGATTTAGGTCAGAATATGAGTAGTGCCTGATGTGGACATCAATTCTTTATTTACCCCAGGTGTCTGATGCAGGAGCATCTTGGGTCTTTGAGCAATCTTGCATCAACCAAAAATATTTCCTATTTTCTGTTGTTTGCATCATAATTGTTGCATTTTTTGGTTTCATGTTGTATGAAGATTACATGTTTTTAAGGACCTATTTGGGAACCTTTTCCTATGAGCACATGAGGATTGGATGGACCGTTTGAAAGTTAGAGCTATTTTCCTTGCGGTCGGAGCCATATTTTCCTGCATTCTGCATGCTCATTGTGCATTGTGTAGCCTTTGATCCTTAATGAATAAGAGTTTTTTATATTATTTAATTTAAGAGGACCTAAATTAATATCTTCACCTAAGACCACAAGTCCTAATTCATTATGAGTTGAAAGTTACGGCCATTTTTCTCAGGTATCAATTTTAAGCTAGTTTAAATGTGAAACATGGAGTTCTTCATCTTGCATGGTTCCGTATGATGATGTGGGATCTTTAGAAGTTAGGTACATGTTCTTGGGTCATGTTTGGACCTAAATATAAATTTTCATTAAGTTTTGTTCATTCTTTCAATAGTTTTGGTTTACTCTTCTAGGTTGGACCTATAATGTAATTAAATGCCTGACTGGCCGACTTGTGGCTTAGCTAGCTATATAAGGAGTCTAAGTTGATGTAGTGAGGTATCAGGAAGTAGATCCAAAAGTAGATCAAGGAAGGATTATTATCAAGATACATCATTAGAGACAAAGATAGGATGCAAGATGAGATTCTGGTTTCATAAATTCATTGTATAAGGCCGAAACTTGGAAGGCCTCACAGCCGGGCATGTTGAAAGATTTCATATAATTACTCTATTTTTTCTGCAAGTTTCTTGTCACATATCCATTGTGTTTTCACTAATTTCATGTGTTTTTCATATTGCTTATGTTTTTAAATCTAAGCAGGGCTTGTTTGTTGATTCAAGTGGAGTCAATTCTGCTTGATTCTGCTTGTATCTACCTTGCCCCTACATCACTTTGTCAAGGAGCCTAAGTCTTTGAAAGACATTGGGTCCAAAAAGTTTTTTTATAGAGTCAATAAGTTTATCCTTTAACCCTTTATCTTGTAATTGCCACCTTTTAAGAAAAAAAACTGTTATATTCATAAATGAAGTGAAGCTACCTTTTAATATACTTGAAGAAAGGGATGAAATGAAATTTGATCTAGTAATGAAATCAAAATATGATACCATGTGCATATGGTTGGCCCAAAAATGCACAAACATTCATCATTAAGTTTTTCATAAAATAGATTATTCCCTGCAAAATAATAACGAGATTATTATAATTAGTTATTGCAAGGGACTACATAGGGGGTTAGTGCATTACATTATGAGTATAAGATTGTATAGTAAAAGAAATGATTAATCTTTAAAATACTTGGAAGTTGGGCTACTCTCAAGGGAAGTCCATCTTCAATGCTCTCGAGCAATTGATCACAATTCTCTATTGTTCCCGTACAAGGGACACAAGTACATCGAGGAATTTCCTCATCGCCTCCTACATAAAATGAATCATGTTGATGTTTTGTAGCGTTAGTCTGATAAACCTATGTGACAATACTATATATATATATATATATATATAAATTAAAAGAGTATGTGTTAATGAATAGGCATGTCCCATGAAGGGACATGTATATCCATGTCTCATTCAAAATATAAATAAGAGAGAGATTACTACCTTTGAAAAACACATACAATTAGATAGTGCTATTACATTTGCAATGATCCTAAAACCTTAACATGGTATCAAAGCCAAGTTGCAAATGTAAGAAAGTATTTTGTTGATGGTGAATGTGTGACTGTCTCAAAAAATACAGTCTCATTACGAGGACCATATCTCACAAATGCACTATTGGATTTTTCTAAATTTTGGATATGGTGGTGATAATAAAATTTAGAAGAATCTCACTAGAGCGACCAAAGAGAAAATGTCAGGTTCAAAAGTTATGATCAACTGTGTACGAGTCTATGCAAATTTTTGAACAAAGAGAGTTCTTCGATTAAAAGCTACAAACATTTTTTATAGTGAAAATAAGAAAAGGATCATTACATTAATCAAGAGATAAGTATTCCATGTTGATTAATGTTCATAATTTTTTTTAATGTAGTTATTAATTCTACTATAACATTGGGATAGAAAATCTTGTATGCTTTTATCATTAATATTTCTTTGGGATAATTTAGTTTTATGAACTATTTTTAATCTCAATTTGAAATACTTTCAGGATGAATCTAGACACATATGTGATTTCATTCAAGAGGGAAAGAGCTTGATGCTTGTAGTCATGGGATTGAGTTGATGGCTGAAACATTTTTTCAAAGAAAGAAAATATCATTTAGAGGGACAAACCTAGAGAAGAAACCTTGGATGAGAAGGTCAGAAGGTTGATATCACATTCAGAAGAAGTCTGATGAACTATCAAAGGAAACCTTACCTGAGAAGATTAGAAGGTTGATATCACTTTAGAAGAAGTCTGACGAACCATGAGAGACAACCTTGGATGAGAAGGTTAAATGTTGATGTTAGTACTCAAAGCTTTAGAGGGAGTCAATACAACATCTAGAGGATCTACCTTATTTGATTTCCAAGGATCTTGGTCATATTGATTCAGAGGGAGTAAACCATACCGAGATGGTTTCCCTAGTGACCGGGAAACTATAAAAGGAAAAATAATTGTGATTAAAATGATGTAGTTCCATGTATGTGAGCTAGAATAATTTTATGAAGATATCTAGGTCATGATATTATGAGATAGATGGTTGGGCATTCAAGAAAAGATCTTAATATAGACTAAAGAACAAAGACACGACTTTCTCACAGAAGGTTGATATTAGATTAAGAGGTAGTATGATAGTTCATCTAAAAACAACCTTGGATGAGGAGGTGAGGAGGTTGTTACAAGACCTTAAAGGAAGCATCCAGAGGATTATGATCATGAGATTGAGTCTCATGAGTGCTGGCTGAAATGTCTTATTGCTAGCTCCTACATAACTTGGGGTTCACCTAGAGAGATGCAAACTATATAAGAGATATAGTGCATAAGTATACTATTCAGGGTACATTATCACTACAGAACATATAACTGATATTCTCATCAAGTTTCTTTCTAGAGGGAAGGTTTTGTTCTTTTGAGATAAACTTGGTATGTTGGAGAATGAAGCCTTATATGAAAAGAAGTTTCAATATATGTGATCTATTATCTTGTATGTTATTGCATTCCTCTCTTTGAGAGAGAAGTCTAAGGTGAAAGCCCTTGTTTCCACCCTTTTTGGGATGAACCATGATGGATCCACCCTCTGAGATGAGTCAAGGTGGATTTAATGTGTGTGAATCTAGGACTTATGGGCCCTCTTGTGAACATTGGAGAAAGGTGACAACTTTTCAACAATGAAAACTTGTATATGATTGATGTTGTGAGGTGACAAATTTGCAACATCTCCATCATGATGGATATCATGTGACTTGATATCCATGGATATGTCATGATGGTTAGGATCTATTAGACATCATGGTAGATATCATAAGGCTAATATCATTAAATAAACCATAAATGATTTAGAGATCTTCATGGTAGATATTATGTGACGTAATATTTGTAGACATGCCATGATCAGTCTATATGGTAAGTATCACATATGTGATACTACTGCACATACCATACTAGATATTTTGAGTACTTGGGTGAGTATCATAGATTTGATACTTGGAGACCATTACTCATGATAATCATTTTGAGCACTTAGGTGGATATCTTGTGAGTTGATATTTGGAGACTATTTCTCTGAGTACTTGGTAAGTATCATGGACTTGATACTTGAGGGCCATTACTCTTAATATCAGTAAAATGATATAAATATAACATGATTATCTATAATCACATTGAGTACTTAGTGAATATCATGGACTTGATATTCAGAGACCATTACTCTGAGTACTTGGGTGAGTATCATGGATTTGATACTTGAAGACCATTACTCATAATAATCATTTTGAGCACTTAGGTGAATATCTTGTGAGTTGATATTTGAAGACTATTGCTCTGAGTATTTGGTAAGTATTATGGACTTAATACTTGAGGGCCAATACTCATTATATTAGTAAAATGATATAAATCTAAAATGATTATTTATAATCACATATTACCTTGAGGTAATATTTGTTATCCTCCCTAGCTAAGAGGCAATGTTGATGTTTGGTAGTGTCAGTCGAATAAACATACGAGACAATATTATATATATATGTTATTATATCAATGAAAAGAGTATGTGTTAATGAATAGGCATGTTCCATCAAGGGACATGTCTATCCGTGTCTCATTCACAATATAAATAAGAGAGAGATTGCTGCCTTTAAAAAATACATACAATTAGATAGTGCTATTACATTTGCAATGATCCTAAAACCTTAACAAATCCAATATTACAAAATGCCCCATAAGAAAGAATAGTTCAAGTGAAATAAACACATGATAAATGAGAGATAAAAAGAGGAATCTACTTACCAATTTGCATTTCCATTGCGTCTGTGGCCATACTATGCGTTGTCGACATTGCAGGAGGTAGTACCTCTATGGTTCTAATCCTTATAGAAGGTGGCATACTCAACGTAGGATCAATAGTAGGTGCTGAAAAATAAGATTGTTAGAGCATAAAAAAATATGGACAACCATGGATAAAGTGGAGGATAGAACATGCGATGTACTTGAACCACCTAAAGTTTTTGCATCTAGGGCATGACCCTTTAATTATTTTTGCATCCTCTATAAAAAACAAATGTATTTTAGTTAATGACATAAATAAAAGAGTATACTATAAAAATCATTATTGAACTTTTGTTATAATTAAAAACTACATTAATACTTAAGGTATAAGTCTGAACCAGGTGAATCAACTCATCCTCTCTCATTTGTATTTGAGGAGTCTGAGGTTGAATCCTTGCCAATCGAGCCAACTCTCTTGATAGTGCACAAAGGACCTTTTGCAATGCAACCACAAGATCAATGTCTGATGCAAAATAAAAAAATAAATGGATCCTACTCATCTTGCGACTCATCATGGACTACTTGTTCCTTTCCCTTTTTCTGATCAACACTCATTTGTGAGAACAATATTATTAGCACTTTATTTAAAAGTAAACCAAAATAGTAGTGAAGAATAAAATAGAACAAAAAATATGCATTAACATTTTTCTTATATGTGCATTTGTACAACAACAATGAGTTTTACCTGTCGGGCAGAAGAAGTCCCATGAGAACCATCATCATTGTGCGTATTGTGTGGCTGTTGATCCATACTATAGCCCTGTGTTTCAAAAAAAATCATTGAGACATGTTAAGACACATGTGTTCTTATTCTAAGTTACGTTGAATAATAGACAATTATCATAATGCATACCACCTCATCCAAGATAGTCATGGGTTTTTTGTATCTATGCGATTCAAATTGTAATCAATAAGAAACTCTTCACCTCCACATATTGATTTGATCACACATACAAATACGCAATTTCCCTCGTGCACCTCAAATATGCAATTGGGTTTCTTCTTAGTTGACACAGGTCGTGTACTATTTATAAAACCTTCAATGTCCCCTGATGCTTTTGGCCTCCCGTCAAAATATATAGCTACTGTTTTACTTTGTTCACTGAATTTTTGTTGTATATAATTTTCCACGAGTGCATACCTACATAAACTTTTTTTATATTTAACAATCTGCATCCAACTATTGTAATCATAACAAGGTTTGGCATACTCCATCAATTCGACAACTTTTTTGTAAGGGACCTTTATGCCATCCATGGAAAATAGGCCCAAACCATGTAATGAAGACATTGCTATGCGATATATCCTCTCTCTAACACAAAAATTAGTGTTTATTAAAGGAAGTTCATCGGGGACCCATTATTTCTATAGATGTTTGTACCTAAAGGGAACCTCAGAGTTTCCTTTTCTCTCATCATCATAAGAACATGACCCCCCTTGAGAAAGGAAAAATTCCATGCATCTATTAAATTTCTTTCTGATCTTTTGACATCGAGTCGATCTCCTTGATTTAGACATACTAAATGTCTCACTTTCTTCTTCCATTCCTACATTTTCCTTACTCAAGGAAGACAAATCTAACAAATACCTATTCGCTAGTACTTGCACTTCATGAAAGACAGGTGGCAATGAAAGAGATATTTTAGAAATGGTAAAAGATATTAAACTCTATGGGGTGTATTGACTTATACCTGACAAAAGATAATAGTTATATAATTAGACAAACATAGTTCACTCCATAGTTTTATTACATCTTATTAAGGACATTATACATTGTTAAAATTATCTATTTATCCTACAATATTTTTAATATCTTAGTATTGCATATAACTGAACATCTCAGCATTGCATGAGACACCACTATTGTGGCATTTCATCAAATAGTTCTCGTGCCTTGCCAATGTTTTTATTACATCTTGTGAAGGACATTATACATTGTTAAAATTATCTATTTATACTTTCAGAATTAGCTCACTCCATTGCAAGGAATAGAGAGAATCCCCTGTGATTTATCATCATTGATGTGCAAGGAAATAGAAAATTATCAGAAGAAAATCTCATAAGATAGTATTTAGATTAAATATATTGATATAAAAAAAAATACCCCAAAAAATGATAAAGAAAGGTAATTTTCTTAATCACGTCACTAATTTGTGCATGTCTAATTACTGGTATCTTTCAAGTGATTTGATTCTTGTCATGCTTAGTAGAAATGAGAACAATCTTAACTAGTGAGGCTATTTAAGCATATAGAGATTAAATACACTCTTTTAGAATAAAATTTCTCTTAACAAAAGATCAAAGATATAAGTAGGACATATAAAACAAGGTGAATAAGAGTAGTTAGATATTAACGCTAAAACCAAAAAATGCCATTAATATAAAACCCTAAGCATATTAGTGGAAAGAGTGCAGATTTCAACCCAAAACAATCGTTAAAACATGCCAATCTGGCATAATTATATATTTCATTCATGTCATTGATATTATTCTCCATCCATCTCATCATCAAGATCATCTTTGTCAATGACATCATCACCACCACTATCATTTTCATCATCTTCATCAGCATCATCATCATCATTATCATCCTCCTCCTCATCATCATTGTCTTTTTCTTCATATTCTTCTTCGACTAGCTCTTGATCGTGATCATCATCTACATCATCTTCCACTTCTTCCTTTTCCTTGGTATCTTCTTCTTCCATTACATTATATTTTATCAACCTTCCTCTTGGATCATGTGTAACAATAAATGACCAACCCAGTTTATGTGGAACCTTTGAGTAAAATACCTGCTCACATTGGCTTGGAAGAACATAGGGCTCTTCTCCAACTGGCTCAAACAACCTTGTATTGATAATTGGAAATTCATTGTCATTTTCAATAACAATTCTATCAGGATCATTTTGATTGAGTTTTAATCTGTACCATTTCACAACAAAGAGAACTAATTTGAAGGAATTATAGTCACAGTCAAGTATATCAACCAAAATGCTATAGTATCAATTTTGCAACTCTCGAGGATGTAAGTCATTTCTAGATGAAATATTAGTCACCTGGAAGACTGCACTTATCCCAGAATCACAATTTCTCTTCGTGTCATCCAAATTTTTGATGCAAAATTTATAACCATTGCATAACATAGGCTTGTGGTATTTCACCTACAACAATGTCAAACATGTATAACTTATTGCATCACGAGTTGAAAAACATACGATTGATTAATTAACAAATTTAAAAGTACTTGGTGATCTCTTAAACCATATGCTAAATCTATTTCTTTTTGTGTAACATTGGGATTTCCATTACAATGAGCTTGTATAACCAATGAAGACAAAAATTCCCATTTTAATCTACGACCATAATGTTGACATTATTCAATCCATACCGTCATCCAATCTTGATTGTTTGCAATAAACTAATGTATTGCATCCCACTATTTAGAGACTGTACAAAAGTAAATAGATGACTTACAACAGATTTATTTTGAAGATTAAGAATTAATTAACTATAATAACATCTCATAATTTATTACCTTTCAGTTTCCTAAATCTACTACTTCCCACCAAATACTCCCCTTCAAATTGTTTAATGGAGTCAAGATCCCAAATGCAATCTATATGGGTCTTTGCTGCAAGATTAGGAAGATATTGAGTAACGTACACCATCATTTGGTATACCATATACCCCTCAACCATAGAGCCCTAGAGAAGTTCTCTTTGTCATACCAAACCTTTCAAAAATTTCAAGTGTCTCTCAGACATCCACATTAACCTAGCATGTAAAGGTCCACACATGTAGTACCCTACCCCTAGTCTGATTTTATCAATGTTATGATCACTTTAGGATGATAGATTATACGTTAGGAAATCATTGATGTATATGATTTTACTGACCCCATACTAGCATGTGTATGGTTAATGTGATTATTTTACATTTCTGTTTGACATGCCTAATGTGGTTGAGGGATGGAGTTGTAGTTACTTGCTTGCGAGATCCACATGATCGGCTGATTCCTGCCATTGTCTCTTATATATTTATATATATTTGTACATGCGGGTGTTGTATACAGGTTCATAGGTACCAGGCATCATCTTCCCTGAATTGTCAAGATGAGCATGCCCTATCACAATATCTCAAATGGTAAGAGAGGGGAGATATCATGGATCCAAAACCCTATCCCAAACCCATTTATCCTAGTTGTTGGATAAGTATATGTTGACTATCCTATCCGAATTTTTCAAGTTGGCAAAGTTCATGGATCCCTTTCTGGTGTTGCTTGGTTTTGGTTTTGTTTGATTTTATCTCATTTGGCTTCAATTGATTTGTGGTTGTGTGGGTGATTTTTATGTGATTATGCATTTATTGATTATAGTTGATTTATGTTTATATAGATTATCTCATGTGATTATCAATGTTAGGTGCATAATTGAATTTTATGATTAAATATGCTCCTATGATTAATTGAGAAAATTAAATTAAGTTGATTATTTGAGTATTTGGAAATTAATATTGATTATGTCCTAAGTATATTTTGATGATATTTAATTAAAATCAAATAATTGATTATTTTGGATTTAATTGATTATTTTATTAATAATTGAGTTTTATTTTGTTTGTGAGTATTATTAGATAAATTAAATATTTAATTGCATATTTTAGGATGCATTAAGTATTTTATTTATTTAATATGTATTTTAAATTATTAACATGTACATAATTGAAAAGTGGGTTGTTGTAAAAAAGTGAACAACTAGTTTTCAAATGTCAAGTTGTGTTGTGCATTTAAAAGATATTTTAATTAATTAATTAATATTTACTTTCAATTTTGGAGTTAGAGTCTGATCAGGAGTTGTCTTATGAGTCATTTTTGATTTGGAGTTGAACTATGAGTTAGCTTTTGAGTTGTTCTTAGGGATTGCATGAATTTGGGAATGGAATTCCTATTAGGGAAATTATTGCATTCATTTTGAGGAGAGACAAGTTTTTGGAGAGGATTTTTGGAAGAGCTTTTGTGCTTGGAATTTTTGAAGATTTGTGGAATGTTGTGGTTACTTGTTGATTTGGCTTGATTGTGCATCTGGATCTGGTTCTTGTTTTCAACATAGTTTTTAGATCTACAGGCAGGATTGGTTTTGGAAGAAATCTCTCTCAGATCTTCAACAAGAGTTTCAGTACAGTTTCTGGCATTGGATCCAAGGTAGGATCTGGAATTCTTGTTGTATGTTCTTTGTTAATTTATCTGGTAAAATTTTGTGTTTAAGTAGATCTAGTTTTATCTCATTAGATCTGTATGTTTTCTTGAATTTTGGGTATTGGAGAAACCCCATATCTGATATATTTTATTTTTATGATTACTTGGCACTATAATGTTATGCTGGCAAAATTTCATCTTAAGTTTGTCTATAGTTTGTTTGTAAATCAAAAAATCAAATCTTGTCTATAGTTAAACTATAGAGTTGGAAGGAAATTTATTCTCTTGGAAAGAAATCCAATTTGATTGAAAAACCCAATTTGGGTAAAAAGTTAATTCTAGTGAAAATTATTAGTCTCTGATTAAAATTTACAGTAAAAAAATAATTACCTGGAAAAGAAAAAAAATAGATTAGCCAATGAGAGACAATTTGTATGTAATGAGGAGAAGCAATAACAAATAAATTACAAAGAAGTATAAGACAAAATTGTGTGTGGGTGTAAGAAAATTGTTTATTTGGCCTGTTACCATTTCTGGAAAACTATCATAGAGAATCTTTTTGCCATTTTCAGAAATGGCTTCATTAATATATATGTATATTTATATTATTCATGAATGAGATCTTTGTTTTATTTTAAAAAAATATTATTAAAAAAAAATTGATTTTGAAAAAAATCATATTGGAAGTTTATCGTCAAAGAATTTTTTTAAAATTTTTTTTGGTTAGTTAAATGGGAGGTGGGGGCCACCAAATCCCCCCCCCCCATGGCAGGGTACCCCACCTGCCGGCGGTACCAAAGGGTACTATGCGATAGTGTAGGGCCTATTGGTAGTACCCCTGGGTACCGTGCGACAGGTCAGGCCTGTCGCTGGTACAGGCCCACAGGGTAGTGCGTAGGGCTAGGGGGTTAGGGTGTGGGGCCCACCCCCACCCAATAAAGTTTAATTTTATTTTAAAATTTATTTTGTTATGTTATGTTTTATAATTTTTTTTAAAATTTAATTTTAATTTAGTTAATTTAAAACTAGTTTATTTTATAATATATATATTTCATTTTTAAAAAAAAAAAAATTTATCATTTGGTAATAATTATAATTCTTGAAGTTTTTATTTATTTATTTAATCCATAGTTTAATTAATATGTAATTAAATTTGAATTTGTAAATTGATTTAATTAATAATGTATTTTAGAATTTGATTCAAGTTAGATCGATTGTTTAAATTTTTAAATGTGACACATTTACATGTATGATTAGATTGTTTGGAATACATACTGTTATGTGTACTGTAATACTTTGTATTTTGATTCGTATTGGCAAAATAAACTTATTAGGTGTTATGTTATCACTGAAAGTGGGCTTTTTATTTTGTCGAATCCATAGGACAATATTGCAGAATATTCTCTATTTATGTTACTATTGTGATGATTATATTCCAAATTTTTTTTAGTGGGTTTCATGGTGTATATGCTTGGATTCAATTATGATGTTATGGAAGTTAAATACTTATAGTTCAATTTCAGATCTCTCTAATGTGAGTGTTGTTTTCTTCGTTCCTAGTGTGTCATCTTTTGCTTATTGTGTTATCGGGCACTAGAAGACCTAGGGGGAAACAGAGGCTAGGGTATGTGTCAGATGTTTCTTTTTCAGCTAAGTTTTGATGTGTGTGTACTTTATCTGATTATCACTCCTATTTGACCATTGGGCTCATGATTTATTGTACTTGTTTGTGGTATCTCTGTAACCATATCTAGTTCTTTTGTGTGCCTAGGGTAGTTTACCTAGATATGTAGTAGGAGGTGGCTTGCAATAAGAGCTGGGGCCCACAAGTGGCTGCCAGGATCACTTATTGTTAAGTATCTTAATCAAGTGATAATAAAATATAACATTGAGAATTTTATTAAAATGAACCTAATAAGGTATGGTCCTCACCCAGGTATTAGTGCTAGTACAGACTAAGATGGTGTTGAGAAGATGACTAGCCCCCTTTTAAGGGATGAGTTGGCATAGTTGATGACTTCATCAGTACGAGAGGTCATTGATACTATGTATGGTCACTTGAGTGCCAGGATCTAGCAAGATTACCAGGATGAGACTCAAGGGTTAGACGTACATGATGACACCTTCCTATGCATAGTTTAGTTATCCTACATGTGTTGGTTGCCTCTGGAATAGTGAGTCTTTCATGACATTATTATTTATCTCCTTGAGTTAGAGAGATTTCAAGATCCTTTCCTTAGCTTGATCTGTTTGATGTTTGTTATCTGAGTGGGATCTGTTGTTATGTCCTCAGCAAGGTGGGAGTGGACCTTTTTTGGTTCATGAGGTCGGGTGGTAGTGGTTCTTTTACCATTTGAGATTCTGACATTCATGTACCAGTGCTGGATGATCCTTATAGTAGTTGTTCCTTCTCGATCTTCATTGTTGGAGTCATGTTCTTCTTTGTCATCTTCTTATGATCATCTATCTTTGTATCAGTTATTCAGAGATATCATGTTGTACTTCCTTTCAGCTTTTGTTTTACATACCCTGCGACATGTGCAGTGGATGCAGAATTATTATGGTCACCTTATGGTACCAGTTGTATTTATGTCATCTTCTATGTGATGTTGTTTTATCCTTCATTTGTTTATGTGAGTTTCGTAATTGTACCTAATCTAAGTTAATTATTATGTTAAGTAATCTTTGTCAAGGAACCCTTGAGAGTTGTAACCTATGTTAGTTATTTTATGTTATGTGAGTTAATGGTAATTGCTTCCACAGTGATGTTTATCTTGTATGTTAACTTTTTAAAAAAAAATTATTCTGCAAACTTAGATGCATATTTAGGTTAAGTTCTTCTGGGTTCCCTGGCGGGGCATTGCAACACAATTCAATCTCCTCAACTTGGTGTATGAGGTAGTGCTCTTGTGCATTGAAAAAAGTTAAAGGTAAACACTTTTGCATTTCACACATTAGTCGACAGATTCTTTTCTTCCAATATTTTATATCTTCTTTATGGATTTTTTAAGATGAAAACCACCTATAAGGGATTCAAGACACAAAAATATATAAATACAATACTTTACAATATATTACTTGTTTGATATTATTTTTTGATAAATTAAACAAATATCACTTCTTACCTCATGTATTTTCCAAGATCATATATCACTTGTTTGATATTATTGTCGAAGTTCTTTGGGAGTGATAGGGGTAGAAAATACTACAACAATTATCAACTGATCATTTCAAACAATGAAAATTGAATGCAGTTACACAAATATATTATAAATACAAAAGACTGTGACTTACCTTGATGAAGGTATGCCAATCACGTATTTTCATCCCTAGCCCAAAATCATTTTTCTTTGATATGAGATTGCTTATATTCACAACAAATCCTATAGGAAATCAAATTTTTCGTATGACTTCTTTTATGACATTACTTTGTTTCTTTGTTAATAACCAAGGAAGATCACTTTCATTAATCCGGTCTCCATTTCTATTTGAGTCAATGATATTTTTTATTTCATGATTAGAATCATGAATGTCACTACAAATTTTGCCAAGTTTTTCTTTGTCATGTCTTCCATCTAATATTTTTCACAGTGTCTCTGTTACATTCTTTCCAATATGCATAGTATCAAACAAATGCACAATTTGTAGCTACTCATAGTAGGGAAGCCTGCTAAATTCTCTGGGATAACATTTTAGTCCCTTTGGAAGCTGGTCAGTGATGCCTTCACGACCTTCAAGATCATCAACTATATAATTAGCCAACAAACACAATCGAAATATATAATTTTCAAACATCAACCATTAGGTGGAATGATATTACCTCAAATTCTATTATATTCCAACTACCATAGGTGAGGTGTCATTCTTCGGGGCTTTGATGTAGTCTCTTCTTTCCCATTGAAAAAATGTTTTTCCGCACTTCAATACTTATGATTTTTGGGAAGTGTCTATACTCATCAAATAGCTGCTTTCTTAAACTTTTAGAATGATGAGATTTCATCTTTGGACCACACATTGGACATGAAAATTTTCCCTTTTTTTGAAGACCTATAAGATAACAATACAATTGGATTAAATATATAGATTTTTAGAATTAGAATTATCGCGTACAACTAGAATTCACCATAACATACCACATAAATGTGTCAACCTTGGAGCATCATGAATTGTCCACACAAGCATTGCATGAGATTGAAATTGTCTTTTTCCAATTGGTCTAGAGATGTCATAAATCGTCAAACTATTCCATAACATCAATAAATCATCGATAAGAGGTGCAATATATACATTCATATCTTTCACTTGGTACTTACCCAATTGAATTAACAACAACATTAGATAATTATTGTGGCTATTTCACTCCAAGACTTATAATTACATGTAGATAACTATAAAATAATAAAATACCTAGAACAATCATTGCCAACATAATGTGCTCCCTCTTTATTTACATCCATGGAGGAAGGTGATTGTTTATAAAAAAAATAGGTCACACCGAGTAAAGATCTCATCTCTCCATACAGATTGACACCGTCTACTGCCAGAGAAAACTTGAGATTTTGAAGTTCTTCTTTAAAGTGTGGCCACTTTTCCTCTATGTCCATAAATGATGAACCATCCACAGGCATTCGAATAATGTCATCTTGAATCCTTCCACGTGCGTGGTAATCCATAAATTGTGCCAAGCTATTGCACCTGAATAATCATTTTAGATGTGGAATAATGGGGATGTAATGAAGAACCTTGCGAGGTACCTTTTTTGTCATTTGATCATCTCAATATCTGCTCATATGACATTTAGGGCATTATGTTGTATTTTCATGTTCTTTATGATAAATATTATGATCTTTGAGATAAGCATCTATTGCTTGATAATCCATTCCAATATGTTTCATAGTGGCACATAATTCTCAGTACGAGTGACAGAGAACATTTGATGGTGGTAACAGAAACTCACCTATCAATCTACAACAAATAATATAATTTGTTACTATAAACAATCTTAATGGTACATGTTTCACCTTTTATAGACTATAATGATGTATATGACAAACCTTAGCATATGCGATATTGCTATGTTTGATAAATCATTCATAACCTTCAAATTCACAAACAACAATACATCGGAGAGAAGAGTAGATTGGGAGACTTTGTAAAGGGATGTGTTCACCTTCTCAAGTAGAGGTATATCATGGACAACATCAATGTAATTCTCATCACAATCATCATCATCATCATCAACAACAACACCAGCAACACCAGTACCAAATGTGTCAATGATCAATGCATTTATACCATCATCTTCAAGTGTGTTTTTTGGCACATGATCATCATCTTCCATGAGATCATGATCTTTAGCTTTAATAATCACACCTCCATGTTCCTCTATATTCACACTAGGGAGATCGACCTATATAAAAATGATGATAATCAAACCCCCCTTCAATGTGATAATCAAACCCCCTTCCATGGTTCATATGTATATTAATTGTGAAAATAATATAACAAACAACTTACCACTAGATGATAATCAAAACCCCTTTCAATGTGACCATTCTCCCTACAATGTCTCTTTTCTATTTTGATTTTGATTCTTCTTGTCTTTAAGTTGTTAGAACTCTTGCATGGACAATAAGATTTGTCATCGCCTTCTCTTTGAAAGTTAGAAAACAATCTAGTGATTGTCCCCCTATTTTGATCAAATTCCCTTGTATTATCTAACATGATTCTTAATGTGTATTTTTGAAAAATAAATTGGAGATGCCTCCTTTCATTAGCTTCATTTCACCTTCTCATAGCTTCTCATAGCTTCCTATGTGTTTCATCCTTCATGTATACACTTACTTCGACAAAACTTTAATTTTCTGATAGATTTCACCAAAGGTTTTGTAGGAAACCAAGTAAGGGGTATTATTGAGTTCAAAGACATTGAGCTACTACAATTGAATTATAAATCATGAATTCACTATAAAATTAATTCACTATAAATCAAGGGGTATTATAAATCATGAATTCAGTATAAAATTAATGTATTGCTCTAGATTTCATATGGACATTTTGTCAAATGGTTGGCATGTATGTTTATTCAAATGGAGTTAGATCATTTGGAATGGATATATGATAGGTTGATATCAAATTCTATGTCAAGATTTACAATATTAAATTGATCATAGTTGGAAGACTCAGACACAAGAAGAATATGAGTATAACCAATTTTTAGAAGAATATGAATGAATGAAAACATACATAAGTGGATAAACATAAATAATGAAGGTACTAGATATTGCCTGAAGTAATGAAGTGTTGACCCGGGGTTCAATCCAATATGCTCATGTATGATCCAGAACTTGCAAGGAAGGAAAAGATGGGGTTAGATCCAAAGGATCTAAGAAATGCCTGACACCTTATTATTGATCCTCATCTACAATTATGCATGTGCATAATTAAGCCATACACTTATAAAAGGAACTATGCTACAAAACATGTGCACTCAGGAAAATGTGCTCAGGAACATGTGCATTGTATAGGTGTGGGAATCCAAATGAAGCCCTACATTTATGTCTCTATGAATACCTGGTGAATCACTATTGTGGCTACTTTTATGTCTCTATGAACACCTGGTGAATCCCTATTGTGACTGCATCATCCAAATAGTGCAACAACAACACCAGATGTTGTTGTTCCATCTGGTGTTGCTATGGCATCATTTCCAAATGATGCATCCATAACAATATCCCACCATACCCATCAACACAAGGCAGTCATGATCAAAAATAAGAAATGGAGAGGACATTATCAAGGTCAAATTAGAGGTCAAATTTCATTTCTTGAAATTTTATATATGTATAGTTATAAAATTTCATGCCTTGAAATTTTATAACATAGTTCCTTAGCATTTGATCTTCATATGGAAGGCATGACTTGAGGTAGGCATTCAAGCTTTTTCTTCTCATTAACTCAATTTCATTTTGATGGTATTTTTTGATTTAATGGCATAATATGAATGTTAATATTGACATTGTTTACATCTTTTCATTTGGAATGCTTTATGACCCACAAGCTTTGAGAGCTAGGGCATCGTTGCTATTACCTTCAAGGAATTGTGTGAAGTTTTTGATCTATCTTTATTTGTTTTTATATTGATATTCACAATGTGGTTCTCCTTGTTTATGATCATTTCATGAGGAAATATATTGATGGCTCATGGGCTGCAAGCTAGGGCATCATGCATTGTTTATGAGTTCACTATTTGAGAACCTCATGTCCCTATTTGATTGGACAGTAATCTATTTTTTATATTGAGTTTACATCATATATTTAGTCTTAATAGAATCTTATAAAACAACATCAAACTAACCCAAAATACTCTATCTTAATAAAATCTTAATAAAACAATATATTTAGTCTTAATAAAATCTTATAAAACAACATATATTGTGTGAAGTATTTGATCTCTCTTTATTTTTGTTGTTGTTGATATTCAATATGTGGTACTCCCGGTTTATGATCACTTCATGAGGAAATATCTTGATGGCTCGTGGGCTACAAGCTAGGGCATCATATATTGTTCATGAGCTCACTGTTTAATATTGGCATTGTTTACATCTTTTTATTTGGAATACTTGATGACCCATGAGCTTTGAGAGCTAGGGCATCGGTGCTATTACCATCAAGGCATTGTGTGAAGTGTTTGATCTCTCTTTATTTGTTTTTCTATTGATATTCACTATGTGGTATTCCCCTTTTATGATCATTTCATGAGGAAATGTCTTGATGGCTCAAGAGCTGCAAGCTAGGGCATCATGCATTATTTATGAGCTCACTATTTTAGCACCTCATGTCAAATAGGGACATGAGGTGCTCAAATGGTGAGCTCATAAACACTTCACACAATATATGTTATTTTATAAGATTTTATTAAGACAAAGTATTTTGGGTCAGTTTTATGTTCTTTTATAAGATTTTATTAAGACTAAATATATGATGTAAACTCATAATTATACTTGATATATATAATACTGTTGGCATTAAGCATGATTGTCATTAGTGACAACACTTATTCTGAATAGTACATACCGAGTAGATCTGTACATACTGAGCAGATCAGTACATACCAAGCAGATCAGTACATACCAAGCAGAACAGAGCTTACCGAGCTGAGCAGAGCTTACCGAGTAGAACAGTGCATACCAAGCTCACAAAGTTTCACATTGTTTACCGAGTGCTGCACGGTTAAATAGGAAATTTAGTTTCTACCGAGTAACACTTTGTCTACCGAGTCTCCAGTATTTACCGAGTTCAAAACTATGACCGAGTGGTTAGTATGGACCGAGTTTCCACTTCTACCGAGTGCATGATGATGCCGAGTAACGCAGTGGATGCTGAGTATCAGAAAGTCACCAAGTTAGTTTGCAATAACCGTGTAACTATATTTGGGCCGACTCAGTAATATTTGTGTTTACTTGTTTAAGAGCTGACTTTGTAATTGTTTTGGAATTGAATTAGATTGATATATAAATAATGTTTTTTGTCATATCCAAAAATGAGAAAAAAGAGAAGTATGAAAAAGAGAGAAAGGCAAAGATAAGCGAATTACAAAGGGCTACAGTAGTATAAGAAGCAGAAAAGATCTATCCATCATAGAAGGTGATTAGTACATCAGAGAATCTCAATCAGCAAGTACAGTTGCAAGCAAGAGATCTACTATTTCATCCTAACAGGTGAATCAGTTTGAAATCCTTTAACCGGGTAGACTTAACAGTTTTTGTAAAAATCTCTTAACCGAGTGCATACTTCATTGTATGTTTGTAAAACCTCTAACAAGGTGGACCTAGCAGTCCTTATTGCTCCTAACAGGGTAGATCATCAGAAGTGATCATTGTAAGCCTTAACCGACAAACTTTATACTGCAGTATTGAATTTTTGTGGGTATCATCCCCACCTCAGTTTTACTTTCTACTTGGAAGGTTTCTGGGTCACCAAATCTCTGTGTTCTAAGTGTTATGAATGTTTTATTCTTTTTGTTACTCATGCATGCAATTAGATTATCAATCTAATATTATTAAGATCTAAATCTGTTAAAAGTTTTGAAGTTACTGATTCACCCCTCCCCTCTCAGTAACCTAGATAGTCTTGAATATTTCCAACAATTGGTATCAGAGCTCAGTGGATCTCAGAATAAAGTTTGATAGCTTGAGAAAAGATTCAGGACAATGGAGATATTCAGACTGAAAAAAGTAATTGAGAATGAAAAGCTAGATCTGGAAATGGCCATAACTCAACTCAAAGAAGCAAGAGAGCATCTTTCCCTTTCCCTAAAAAGAAGGAAGGAACTTGCAAATCAGATCAATGACCACCAGTATGTTGAAGAAAAGATTGAAGACTTTTTCCCTTCAAGCAGCTCAGATGAAGAAAACAATGCAATCAAAGAACTTCTAGAAAAGAATGGATCTCTGCAAGAAGAAGTGAGAAAATTGAAAAGAGAACAGGAAATTCAGTCAACAAGATTCTGTGAAGTTTTGGAACAAAGAAACAAGATGAAAGATGAAATAGATGGAAAGAACAATGAAATCTAGAATAAAACTCTTCAGCTAGAAAATCTTATTGATCAAATCTCCAATGCAAATGAAGAAATCTTGACTCTAAGATCAGAAAATGAAAATATGAGAGAAGAGCTGAGATCTGAAAAGAAAATCAATTTAAGAGTGATGAGTGAGCTAGATGCTGAAAGACAAATCAATGAGAGAATGTTGAAATCTCAAGAAGATATGAATCAGGTATATGAATGAAACCTTCATAGACAAAAAGGAAAAGAAGGACTTGGATACAAAGAGGAAGGTGAATCCTCCAAACAAGGTACTCAAAAGAATCAGAAACCTACCTGTAATCACTGTGGCAAAATTGGTCATACTTCAAACAAATGTTGGAGCAATGGAAAAGAAAAATTCAATGGAAAATGCTACAATTGCAATCAGCTTGGTCATAAAGCAAATGAATGCAAGGAAAAACCAAGATTTAAAGGCATATGTCACAAATGTAGCAAACAAGGTCATAAGGCATCAGAATGCAGAACTAAAACACCCAATCCAGCGGAACAAATTATTAAAGCAATGTTTGGTTGGGATTACAACACTTGGTGTAGATGTCATTACTGTGGAGAATATGGACACATTGGCATGAATTGTGTAAGGCACCACTTGAGAAAAAGGGATTCTACCATAAGATGTTATAATTGCACTAAGCTTGGTCACATAGCTAAAAAATACATGAATTTAGGCGAAATTGAAGATGAAAAGAAAGAAAAAGAAAATAACATTAGGAAGTAGATGAGACAAAAGTGGATTCCTAAACCTACCGAGCAAACCAATCCTGAAGTCACTAATGAAGGGAGTGGCTCTATGAGCTCTAACTAGTCTCCAAGAAAGCACTGGAACTATATCTTCATAGACATATTACAAAATAGTTCCTGAACTAAAAGGAAGACAGATCCAAATCAGTATGCAAGATACAGCAGGATCACAAGGTCGGTATCAGTTACCACCGAGCAGAGTCAGGAGTAACCTAACTTCATTTGGTTACCGAGTAAGGTCAGAGAAGTATGAATTCATATGATCGCCGAGTTACGGAGTCTTCACTGAGAAATTAATTCATAGTGGATGACAGCCTATCTAATTCTATACCCTAATTCGTACTGAGCATTAATGATAAAGTTTTAACAAAAGGAGTGAAATCAAGTTCACTATTCACCGTGAACAAAAGTCTCCTAGTGCAGTCAAGCATTTCGAAGCATATTTCAGCAAGATATTCTCTTTCCTCAAAGAATTTACTATGTTCACCAAGCTACCATGGCATCATCCAGCGCTAAAATGAAGAAAGATTTAGAAATGTTGGTTCATGGAGAATAGAAAGCACCAGATTTCAAACTCGTGCCCACAGTTGCTGGAACCCTAGACCTGAGTGGAGCTCAATTTCAGATTCCTCCTAAGGTACTTCTTATTAATGATATTTGCAGTCATTTTAAGTGTACAATTCAAGAGCTTGGAACCCTAGAGATAGATACTATTCGTGAGGAACTATGTGTCGATGGTGTTCTCAAACCAGAGCATCAGCATTTGGAAGATAAGGGTTTAGTTCACATCAAACACTTGCCTCGGAGCTTTCAGATAAAATGGATTAGATATATCCTCAGTCGAGTACATGAAGGTAAAATATGGCTTGAGCAACCAGTAGAGATTACGAAGAAGATGATTCACCAAATCACTGGTCTTCCCATTCTCGACAAGGCAAAATCTACAAAAACCCTAGGTCAGACAGAACTGGAAGAGAAAACCCTAGCTGAGTGGGATGATAGAGGTATGAAGATAAGCAGAATTAATGATGTAGAATTGAAGTTTGGTATACATATCGTAGCTCACAAGATATACAGTTCAAGTCGGTAGAACAGTGTTCCATGTGAAGCAGTTGACCTAGCGTATAAAATTGTAAAGAACAATTTGACATTTGACCTAGCAGATCTTTTGTTGAGACAGTTCAACAAGAACATGGAGAGCATCAAAACCTCAAAGAATAATCCATGTAAGTTTGGCTCACTGTTGGTTTTTTTATTTTTCTATGCTCAAAAGTTTTTCCCATCAAAAGGCATGGTAGTATGGAGAAAAAATGTGCCGGTTCTTTATCAGATGAATGAATACATTTTAGAAATGGGTGACAATTTTGAAAGCATAATGGATAACTATTTTGAATCATTTAAAGAGAAAATGAACAATAGATTCTGGATTCCACAGAAATTGGTGGAAGATTACAAAGATGATATTTGTTTTATGGTGGATTGTGATAATCTATATATACAGGTAGAAAAACCAAGGATTGTACATGTAAAACCTCTTCCCTATGAGGTAAATATTGATGAAACCAAGAATATTATTGAAGCCCTAATTAATCAACCTGTTAACCCAAAGGCACCATATTTTGGGACATATGAAGAAGCTAAAGAGAGAATTGAGCTTAGTATAAAGCTTCCACAGGCGGTTAACAAAGGAAGAAAGAGGTTGGCCAAAATACAAGCTAGCACACCTCTAATATCAACCGAGGAAAAAGGAGAGGACTTTGAAGAAGAAGAAGAGAAAAAGGATGAGGAGGAAGAAGAACAAGTACCAGCAAAGAAGAAAGGAAAAGTATTTATCACCAAGGCACCCAAGCAACCCTCTACAGTATTTACAAGGAGTGCAAGAGGCAAGGCAGGCAAAGACAGTGAAGAAATAGTATTCAAAAGGCCTCCTCCTTCATTAAAAGAAAAGATCAAGGACTTGAGAGAAGAATCTGGAATTGCAAACTTCAGATCTCTCAAATATGAAATCAGATCTGAGGAAGAACAACAGGAAATTGAAGATGCTGTTATCGAGAAAATAGGAAGATGGAAATACTCACCTGAAGAGATAGCTTCTCAAATCCCAGGAACTCTACTGAATAAAATTAAGTTAAGATGGTCCAATGCAAGACAAACTGTCAAGGACATCTATGCTCAAACCTTGAGGCAATTAATGCCAAGTTTGAAAAATGCTGAAATTAATAAGGCATTGATAGATAATGAAATTAAGATGACACTCAAATTCAACAGTTGTTTGATTTTGATTAAATATATTGAGTCGGTTGTGAAGAGTGCCACTGCCACATGGAAAAACATCTATAATCTTCACAAAATGAGTGTCGAAATAGTGATAATCAAGGATATTGATGATGACAATGATGAATATGAAGAAGATACCGAGGTAGACAAGAAAAGTGATGAGGAAGATAATATTGTTCAGATAGCTGCAGAAGTCATTGCCTCACTTCCTCACTCTCCAGCAAAAGTTGCTACACCTAGCATGAAGATAACTTCAAATATGATTATGACAACTTCCACAGATACATCAAATGTCAAATCATCACTACCACAACTCAATGAAACATCGACAGAAATGACTACCACCTCTTTTACCGAGTTGTAGTCTCCTGTATCTACTTCAGTACCTACTTCCATATCAAGTTTTCCAGTAGTAAGTACCTTAGTTTTGGATACTTCAGTAAGTATTTTAGTTTTTGATTCTACAATTGTGAATACTTCAATTTTGAGCCCTTCAAGTATTCTAGTCGGTAGTCTATCATTTTTCATAGCTAGTCCTACAATGTCTACAATAACTTCTACAAAGGCATTAAGTGCAATAACAGTTGATCCTAAGGCTCAACCGAGTATAAGATTTCTAAGTAAGAATGTAGAAGAGGATATAGACTTAGATGAGGAGATAGAGATTCCAAAATTAGACTTTGCAAATCTTTCAGCAGACCAAATGCAAAACATTGGTGAACTCCTTCAAAAGAAAGCAAAGCAGAAGAAACTAAAAGAAGAAAGGGACAAGGAATATAAAATTATTGAAGATGCAAAGGATATTTTGTCAGAAGCATTAGGTATTAAAGTTGATTCCTCTCAACATATTTTGTTACAGTTAGCTAAGGAAATAAACAAGTTCCATGAGGATTCCTCTGCGTCAGAGAAGATTATTGAGAAAGCCGAGAAGAAATTTGACAATAAAGTGCTTGAGCATGTTGCTCAGCATATAGCTATTAATCAGGCAGAATTATCTTCAGTTTTGATAGATATTGAATCCTCCTATTCTAATGTTACCTCACTTGTTGCTAAGCTATGTAATGTTTCCGAGTTCACTAAGGAAGTCAAGGAAAAATTGAATAAGATTGATGAGGATCTGAAAGACAGTGTACAGAGGTTGCAACTTGAACCTAGTTCAAGCTCTACACATCATATGAAAATCACATTCCTATCAAATAGGCAGTCAGAATTATTAAAAGAAGATACAAAGATCCGGTTAACACTGCTAGATATTCAGAACATGATCCTTCCCATCATGGAAATAATGCAAAAGCACATTGTTCACTCAAAAGCATTACTCCATGACAATCAATTTTCCATTGCAGATCACATGATTGAACTCTCTGCAGAAGTCCAAATTGCACTCCAAACATGCAAGATTCTACAAGAGAATTGGGATAGAACTCTAGCACTAATCATGAAGGTACATTCTGATTTTCTTTCATATTTTGGATTCTCCCTGTAAAATACTTGTATATACACCTTTGGCATTATTGTCAAAAAGGGGGAGAAAATGTATAGGAGAAAGTGTATAATACGAAAGGGGGAGAAAGTACTCTATATAAGGGAGTCATGATATATATAAACATCAGTTTGACAAAGATAAATTTTGAAAAATCAAAAAAAGATTCAGCATAATTCTTGTATATAAGTTTTGGCTATATGTGTTTTTGTCACTAATGCCAAAGGGGGAGATTGTTGGCATTAAGCATGATTGTCATTAGTGACAACACTTATTCTAAATAGTACATACTGAGTAGATCAGTAGATACTGAGCAAATCAGTACATACCGAGCAGATCAGTACATATCGAGCAGAATAGAGCTTACCAAGCTGAGCAAAGCTTACCAAGTAGAACAGTGCATACCGAGCTCACAAAGTTTCACAGTGTTTACTGAGTGCTGCATGGTTAAATACAAAATTTAGTTTCTACCGAGTAACACTTTGTCTACCGAGTCTCCAATATTTACCGAGTTTGAAACTATGACCGAGTGGTTAGTATGGACCGAGTTTCCACTTCTATCGAGTGCATGACGATGCCGAGTAACGCAGTGGACACCGAGTATCAGAAAGTCACCGAGTTAGTTTGCAGTAACCATGTAACTATATTTGGGCCGACTCAGTAATATTTGTGTTTACTTGTTTAAGAGCTGACTTTGTAATTGTTTTGGAATTGACTTAGATTGATATATAAACAATGTTTTTTGTCATGTCCAAAAATGAGAAAAAGAGAAGTATGAAAAAGAGAGAAAGGCAGAGATAAGTGAATTACAAAGGGCTACAGTAGTATAAGAAGTAGAAAAGATCTATCCATCATAGAAGGTGATCAGTACATCAGAGAATCTCAATCAGCAAGTACAGTTGCAAGCAAGAGATCTACTATTTCATCCTAACAGGTGAATCAGTTTGAAATCCTTTAACCGGGTAGACTTAACAGTCTTTGTAAAAATCTTTTAACCGAGTGCATACTTCATTGTATGTTTGTAAAACCTCAAAGAAGGTGGACCTAGCAGTCCTTATTGCTCCTAACAGGGTAGATCATCAGAAGTGATCATTGTAAGCCTTAACCGACAAACTTTATACTGCAGTATTGAAGTTTTGTGGGTATCATCCCCACCCCAGTTTTACTTTCTACTTGGAAGGTTTTTGGGTCACCAAATCTCTGTGTTCTAAGTGTTATGAATGTTTTATTCTTTCTGTTACTCATGCATGCAGTCAGATTATCAATCTAATATTATTAAGATCTAAATCTATTAAAAGTTTTGAAGTTACTGATTCACCCCTCCCCTCTCAGTAACCTAGATAGTCTTGAATATTTCCAACAAATACAATGGTATGTAGTATAATCTATACATTTGTGAGATGTGATTAATTCCAGTTATATGATGTTTTGGGATTAAATTGGTGAGTTTTTATACTTTCTCCATTTTAAATTAACCTATGACTTCAAAGGAGTAATTATGAAATATAGTTGTAGGTAGTTATCTCTTCTATAATGATGGAGGAGTGAAAGGTAATGATAAATGAGATTGCTTCTATTAGATCATACATTAATACACTTACTATTTTGAATTTGATCTCGGGCATCATGCAATGTTATTACTGCCATTGCATGCTTGATGCTGTTGTGTACCATATATTATTTTATACACTGTTTATTTCATTGAGACCGTGAGCTTGGCATTTGTAATATATTTTCTATTTTTGGATCAATGCTGCCATGTTGAGGTTGTAGATGCATTGACTCACCACTGTCATTCCATTTTGATAGCAGCAATATAGTAAATAGAGCACCAACCAATCAAATAGGGACATTAGTAAGATATTTAATACATTATTACCTCATCATGATGATAAAAATTTCATTGGCTCAAAGCACATAGAATGTGGGTAGATGCATTGAATCACCATTACCATTCTATTTTGATGAAGAGGAACTATGTTATAAAATTTCAAGGCATTAAATTTTATAACTGTACATATATTTTATGAGTATAACTGTACTATAGAAGAGCACCCACATGCTTTGGTTGTGATTGGTCTATGAAAGGTTTTTGTTTTCCTTTCCCAATTGAGATGTCATCCTAAGATTCAAAAAGACCAAGGTAATAATAAGTCTTGAACATAAATGCATGATTGTGGATCCTCAAGTAAGAGTTGTGATGCAAAGGAAGAACACTTATATAGGTTTACCCACATAAGGACAATGGTTTCATTCATCTTTCTTTCAAGTGCTCTTGGGTACTTTCCTTGGCCTCTAGGCTTGGGCATCCTATAGGGGTTCAACCAAAATTACCAAGGTAATACGAACACATAGAACAATAGGTTTGGGGACTTTTAGACTTATGTTCAATCCTTAGTAATGGTTTGGGGACCTAATTACTAGACGAGTGACTACAGTACCCTAGTTTGCATTATTAGATGATTTTTTTTAATTTGTGTTCATTTCATGAAAAGATACATGTAAAGGAAAAAAAAATTTGCTTCTAAAGATTACATGTATATATATGCAAAATAACTTGTATATACTATACAAGGAGAGGAATTGAAAGATAAAATCATCTGGGCTCACACAGGCCATGATCATAGCCAACTTTTAGAAGAATATGCAAGAGTACATGCATACATAAGAGGATGAACATAAATAATAAGGGTACCATACATTACGTGAAGTGATGAATTTTTGACCTAGGTATGAATCCAATGTGCTCTTGTGTGATCCAGAAACTATAAAGAAAAGAGAGATGGGGGTTAGATCAAAAAGATCTAAGTAATGAATGGAATCTTATTACTGATCCTCATCTACAATTATGCATGTGCATAGTCAAGCCATACACTTCTGAAAGAAAAATCATGCTATAGGACATGTGCACTTAGAAGAATGTTGCATAAAGTAAATTGATGCATTTATGTCTACATGAACACCTGGTGAGTCACTATTGTGACTACATCATTCAAATAGTGCAACAAAAACACCAGATGTTGTTGTTTCATCTGGTGATGTTGTGACATCATTTCCAAATGATGCACCCACAACAGTCACACACCATGCCCATTAGCACAAGGCAATCATGAGAAAGCATCAGTACACAATGGAAGGGGCATACATCATCATCAAATCAGAGGAGAAAAGCATTAAATCTGCATATTAAGGGAGGAGTACATCATGGATTTCAAGTGAAGATCATAACATTACAACATGGTGTGAAGCTCCAAGGAGGCCCCATTACATGCAGTGAGTAAGCTAGATCAAGACAAAGAGGTACATAAATATACATCATCTATACATTAATGCTATGGCATGGAGTATATTTAAATCTGCATTTTAAAGGATAAGTAAGAAAGCTGCAAGATGCTAGTGAAATTAACAAAGGTATAGATCTAATGAAGTAATGAAGCTACCCACATTCTATGTGCTTTGAGCCAATGAAATTTTTATCATCATGATGAAGTAATAATGCATTAAATTTCTTACTGATGTTCCTATTTGATTGGTTGGTGCTCTGTTTGTTATATTGCTACTATTAAAATAGAATGGGATTCAATGCATCTACAACCTCAACAACATGGCAACATTGATCCAATAATAAAAAATACATTACAAATTCCAAGCTCACGGTCTCAATGAAATAAATAGTGTATAAAAAAATATATGGTGCACAATAGCAACAAGCATGTAATGACAACAATAACATTGCATGATGCCCGAGCTCAAATTCAAAATAGAAAATGTATTAATTTGTATGATCTAATAGAAGTAACCTCATTGATCATTACCTTTGACTCCTTCATCATTATAGAAGAGATAACTACCAACAACTATATTTCATAATTGCTCCTTTGAAGTCATAGGTTAGTGTAAAATGGAGAAACTATAAAAACTCACCAATTTAATCCTAAAACATCATATAACTGGAATTAATCACATCTCATGAAAATGTATAGATTATACTACATACCATTGTATTATATATATTAAGTATAATCATGAGTTTACATCATATATTTAGTCTTAATAAAATCTTATAAAACAACATAAAACTGGCCCAAAATACTTTGTCTTAATAAAATCTTAATAAAACAATATATTTAGTCTTAATAAAATCTTATAAAATAACATATTTTTGATCTCTCTTTATTTGTTTTGCTATTGATATTCACTATGTGGTACTCCTTGTTTATGATCATTTCATGAGGAAATGTCTTGATGGCTCGTGAGCTGCAAGCTAGGGCATCATGCATTGTTTATGAGCTCATTGTTTGAGCACCTCATATCCCTACTTGATCAGTCGGTGCTCTGTTTGTTATATTAATGCTATTAGATCAAATAGGGACATCAGTAATAAAATAGGGACATTAGTAATAAAATAATACACTTAATATTTTGAATTTGAGCTCATAAAGATTAAGATATCCCTATTTTATTACTGATGTCCCTATTTAATCAAATAGGGACATGAGGTGCTCAAACAATGAGCTCATAAATAATGCATGATGCCCTAGCTTGCAGCCCATGAGCCATCAAGATATTTCCTCATGAAATGATCATAAACGGGGAGTACCACATAGTGAATATCAATAGAAAAAAAAAAAAGAGAGATCAAACACTTCACACAATGCCTTGAAGGTAATAGCAGTTATGCCCTAGCTCTCAAATCTCATGGGTCATCAAGCATTCCAAATGAAAAGATGTAAACAATGTTAGTATTAAATATTGAGCTCATAAATAATGTATGATGACCTAGCTTGTAGCCTGCGAGCCATGAAGATATTTCCTCATGAAATGATCATAAACGAGGAGTACCACATAGTGAATATCAACAACAAAACAAATAAAGAGAGATAAAACACTTCACACAATGCCTTGAAGGTAATAGAAATGATGCCATAGCTCTCAAAGCTCATGGGTCATCGAGCATTCCAAATGCAAAGATGTAAATAATGCCAGTATTAACATTCATATTATGCCATTAAATCAACAAATGCCATCAAAATGAAATTGAGTTAATGAGAAGAAAAAACTTAGATGCCTACCTCAAGTCATGGCTTCTGTATGAAGATCAAATGCTAAGGAACCATGCTTTATGAGCTTTTTTTTTTTAAGTGAAGACAAAAATTATCTTAATTTGTTATCTTTAAATTTTATTCATTTTATGATTTTAAAAATCGAAGTAAAAAATATAAACTTTTAAGAAACTTCTCAATATTTTCATCAAATGACCCAAAAACATCAAGAATGGTCATATATGGTCACTAATAGCTGGATTTCAGAAGAATATGAATGAATGCAAACATACATAAGTGGATGAACATAAATAATGAAGGTACCAAACATTTCTTGAAGTAATGAAGTGTTGACCCAAGGTTCAATCCAGTATGCTCTTGTATGATCCAAAACCTACAAGAAAGGAAAAGATGGAGTTAGATCCAAAGGATCTAAGCAATGTCTGTCACCCTATTATTGATCCTCATATACAATTATGCATGTACATAGTCAAGCCATACAATTATAAAATGAACTATGATACATAACATGTGCACTTAGGAAACATATGCATGCCGTGAGTAAATCAAGACCAAAATAGAGCAAAAGGTATGATGTCAAATGTGTTATCAAGCAACACCTCATGGACTGTGAGTCAACATGGTATATATGTTGTTTATACAAGATCGGTAAATGGACATCTACAACCTCAACAACATTGCAACATTGAACCAATAACAACAAATACATTACAAATGCCATGCTCATAGTCTCAATGAAATAAATAGTGTATAAAAAAATATATGGCACACAACAACAACAAGCATGCAATGATACCAATAACATTACATGATGCCCGAGCTCAATTTCAAAATAGTAAGTGTATTAATGTATGATCTACTAGCAAAAACCTTAGTGATCATTACCTTTGACTCCTCCATCATTATAGAAGAGATAAATACCTACAACTATATTTAATAATTCCTCCTTTGAAGTCATAGGCTAGTTTAAAATGGAGAAAGTATACAAACTCACCAATTTAATCCAAAAACATCATATAACTGGAATTAATCACATCTCATGCTAATATATAGATTATACTACATACCATTGTATTATATATCAAGTATAATTATGAGTTTATATCATATATTTAGTTTTAATAAAATCTTATAAAACAACATAAAACTAACCCAAAATACTTTGTCTTAATAAAATCTTAATAAAACAATATATTTAGTCTTAATAAAATCTTATAAAACAACATATATTGTGTGAAGTTTTTGATCTCTCTTTATTTGTTTTTTTGTTGATATTCACTATGTGGTACTCCTCGTTTATGATCATTTCATGAAGAAATGTCTTGATGGCTCGTGGGCTACAAGCTAGGGAATCATGTATTGTTTATGAGCTCATTGTTTGAGCACTTCATGTCCCTATTTGATTGGCCAATGCTCTATTTGTTATATTGATGCTATTAGATGAAATAGGGACATCAGTAATAAAATAATACACTTACTATTTTGAATTTGAGCTCATAAAGATTAAGATATCCCTATTTAATGAAATAGGGACATGAGGTGCTCAAACAGTGAGCTCATAAACAATGCATGATGCCCTAGATTTCAGCCTGCGAGCCATCAAGACATTTCCTCATGAAATGATCATAAACGGGGAGTACCACATTGTGAATATGAACAACAAAACAAATAAAAAGAGATCAAACACTTCACACAATGCCTTGAAGGTAATAGTAGTGATGCCCTATCTCTCAAAGCTCGCAGGTCATCAAACATTCCAAATGAAAAGATGTAAACAATGCTAGTATTAAATAGTAAGCTCATAAACAATGTATGATGTCGTAGCTTACAGCCCATGAGCCATCAAGACATTTCCTCATGAAATGATCATAAATGAAGAGTACCACATAGTGGATATCAACAAGAAAACAAATAAAGAGATATCAAACACTTCACTCAATGCCTTGAAGGTAATAGAAACGATGCCCTAGATCTCAAAGCTTGCGGGTCATCAAGCATTCCAAATGAAAAGATGTAAACAATGTCAATATTAAACAATGAGATCATAAACAATGTATGATGCCCTAGCTTGCAGCCCGTGAGCCATCAAGATATTTCCTCATGAAATAATCATAAACAGGGAGTACCACGTAGTGAATATCAACAACAACAAAAAAATAAAGAGAGATCAAACACTTCACACAATGCCTTGAAGGTAATATCAACGATGCCCTAGCTCTCAAAGCTCATGGGTCATCAAGCATTCCAAATGAAAAGAATTAAATAATGCCAATATTAAATAGTGAGCTCATAAAAAATGTATGATGCCCGCTAGCTTGCAGCCTGCAAGCCATTGAGACATTTCCTCATGAAACGATCATAAACGAGGAGTACCACATAGTGAATATCAACAAAAAAAAAGAAAAGAGAGATCAAACACTTCACATAATGTCTTAAAGGTAATAGAAATGATGCCCTAGCTCTCAAAGCTCACGTGTCATCAAGCATTCCAAATGCAAAGATGTAAATAATGCCACTATTAAAATTCATATTGTGTCATTAAATCAACAAATGCCATCAAAATGAAATTGAGTTAATGAGAAGACAAAGCTCAAATGCCTACCTCAAGTCATAGCTTCCATACGCCAAGTTTCCAAATCGTCGAGCTTCACAACAAAAGAGCCCTCTTCACGTAAGCAACTCGATCTAACACAGTTAGGGCCCTCTTCACGCACGACACAACTCAACCACAAAAATTAGAAATGAGCATTTTTTTTTCTTATTTTTTCAAATTTATAATCACGTGGGTGTCAATATTATGATGACATAGTCACTATTACAACACCGTTAGGGGAACTTGTAAAAAAAACACAAAAATCAAACACAAATGGTAGTGCCATCACAAATTAGGGTTGAAATTTGACCCCAAATATTGTAGTGTCAAGATGACATTATGTGAATGCTTGTGGATGGTTCATAATTTAAGGAAATAGATGAAACTTGGCCACACTTTAAATAAGAACGGTGTCAATCTGTTTGGAGAAATGAGATTTGTTTACTCGATGTAGCCTATTTTTGTTATCAACAATAACATTCCTCCTTGGATGTCCATACAGAGGGAGCACATCATTTTGGAAATGATTATTCTAGGTATTTTTCATTTAATAGTCATCTAAATTAATTTATTATAAATATTCCATCAAAATGGTCATAATAATTATGTAATGTTTTTGTTCATTCAACTAGGTAAGTACCAAGTTAAAGATATGAATATATATATTGAGCCACTTATCAACGAGTTGATAGTGTTATGGAATGGAGTCACTATATATGCCATCTCTAGACCAATAGGATAAAGACAATTTAAATTACATGCAATGCTTGTATGGGCAATACATGATGCCCTTGGGCTAACACTTATTTGTGGTATGTTCTCTTGTTAACACCTCTTTTTTGGTATTTTATAGTGCTAACACATTTTTGTTGTATGTTTAAGTTGCGCATGATAATTGTAATTATCAAAATTAATATATTTAATCCAATTATACACGATCTTGTAGGTCTTTAGATAAAGGAAAAATTTCCATGTTTAGTTTGTGGTCCAAAGATGAAATCTCATCATTCAAAAAGTTTAGGAAAGAAGGTGTTAGATGACTATAGACACTTTCTCCATAAAAATCATAAGTACCAAATTATTGAAAAACATATTTTCAATGGGAAAGAGGAGATTACATCAAAGCCATGGAGAATGACACCTTGCTTATGGAAGTTGGAATACAATAGAATAAATCATCAAGGTAATGGCATTCCATCTGATGGTTTATGTTTGAAATTTATATTTTGATATTGTGTTTTGTTTACTGATGATGTAATTAATGCTTGTGAAGGTCATCAAGCCATTAATAAAAAACTTCCAAAAAGAATACAAATTTATCGTACACAATTTAGTAGGTTTCTGTACTATAAGCAACTCCCAATCGTGCATTTGTTTGATGCTATGCATACTGAAAAGAATATAACATAGACATTATGGAAAATATTGGATGGAAGGTGTGACAAAGACAAAATTGTCAAAATTTATAATGACATTAAAAAATCCAACCATGCAATGAAAAATGTCATTTGATTAAATAACAATGGAGACTAGATTGACATACGTGCCCTTCCTTGCTTATTGTTGGAGCAACAGAGTAATGCTATAAAATAAGTCATACAAAAAATTTGATTTCCCACATGATTTTATGCGAACATAAACAATCTCATATCAAAGAAAACTGAATTTGGGCCAGAGATGAAAACACACGATTGAAATACATTTATTAAGGTAATTCATGTTATTCTATATTTACTATATATTTGTATACTGCATGTAGTTATTATTGTATTATTTTATAAAATATTGAAAAGATCATTTTACAATTATTATAGTACGTTATACCTCTATCTCTCCAACACCACTTCGACAACAGTGTCAAACAATTTATATATGATCTTGGAAAATACATGAGGTGGTTGTTATAAAAATAAATAAATAAAGAAGATATAAAATATTGGAAGAGAAAAATTCCTCATCTTATGTGTGAAATGCAAAAGTGTCTACCTTCAAATTTTTCCAATGCACAAGAACACTACCTCATACATCAAGTTGAGGATATTGAATTGTTGGACCTATACAAACTAGATCAATGTGGATGGTTGAGAGGAACTTGAAATTTTTGAAGGGCTTGGTTTGACAGGGAGCACATCCTGAAGGTTCTATGGTGGAAGGATATATGGTATACCAAACCATGGTGTATATTAGTGAATATCTTCCTAAGTTTACAACAAAGATCTATGTAGATCGTATTTTGGTTCCCAACTCCATTAACAAATTCAAAGGGGAGTACTTGATGGGGAAAGGTAGACTGACGAAAGTGAGAGGTAATTATAAGATGTTATTGTAGTGAATTAATTCTTATAAATATTCAATATAATTTATTTCTAATTGGTCTATTTTTTTATACAATTGGTCGAGAGTGGGATGCACTACATTTGTATATTATAAACAATTTTGATTAAATGATGGTATGGATTGAACAATGTCAACAAAAGAGTCACTCATTAACATGGGAAGGTGTTGCTTTATTGGTTAGAGAAACTCATCAATTAATCAAATGGTAATTGATCTAGCATATGGTTTAAGAGGTAGACAGGTATGTAAAAATTTATTAATGATCATGACCCATATGTTTCATATCAACTCATGATGAAAATAATTTTCATGTGCTTAAAAAATTGTAGGTCAAGCACCACAAAGCTATGTAGTATTATGACCACAAATTTTGCATAAAAAAGTTGGATGACATGAAGAAAAATTGTGATTATGGGATAACTGCAGTCTTTGAGGTCACTAATATTTCATCTAGAAATGACATACATCCTCAACAATCTCAAAATCGATATTATGAAATCTTGGATGATATACTTGAGTGCGACTTTAACTCCTTCAAATTAGTTTTATTCATCATCAAATGGTACAGACTACCACTAAATCAAAATGATCCTAATAGAATTGTTATTCAACATGATAATGAATTTACAATGATTAATGCAAGGTCATTTGAGCTAGTTGGAGATAAGCCCTATGTTCTTCCAAGCCAATGTGAGCAAGTGTATTACTTAGAGGTTCCACATAAACTGGGTTGGTCATTTGTTGTTAGACATGAGCCAAGAGGAAGGCTAATAAAGTATAATGTGATGGAAGAAGAAGATATTGAAGATTAAGAAGAAGAAGAAGATGAAGATGAAGGTGGTGGTGGTAGTGATGATGATGATAGTGGTTGTAGTGGTGGTGGTGATGATGATGACGATGACGACAATGACGACGATGATGATGGTGATGATGATGATGATGATGATGATGATGATGATGATGATGATGATGAGGATGATGATGATGATGATGAGATGGATGAAAAAGATGATCAGTGACATGATTGAAATGTACAAGGTATATGATTTAATTATTTATATATATTTATATTGATTAGTAAACATATTTAATATTGATTTATTGATGTTGTGATTTTAACCCATGTAGTTGTTATTGTAGCAGACCCCCCTTTGGTGTAGCAGCTTCATGTTCCTCAACACATGAGGAGACATGTATTGAGATCAGAAGCAGTAGAGGATGGGAATGATGTAGATATTGATTCTCCTCTTAGCTGTTACCTTAAAAAAATGAACAAGAAACAAAAAAGAAATGATTGTAATTAACATTTTTTGCCAATGAAAGAACGTTGTCTAAATGAATGCAATTTTGTACTAGTAAATGTTGATGAATGATGTGTTAATGAATTATTCATGAATGTTGTGTGTTAATGAGTTTTATATCTTAATGAATGTTATGTGATTATAATTATTGAATGTTATATTTCAAAAATGGATGAATGAATGAATGTTATTAGATGTTAATGGAGAATTTAGAGTGATGTTATGGGGGGGGGAGGGGCTAAATGATCTTCCACCTTCATGTGGTTGGCCTTGTTAAGTAGAGAATATTAAAATATTATCAAAACTAAGTGAAGCTCAAACTAAACCAATGACGTAGATTCAATGGTAAAAAATGCCCGCTAGTCCTATTCCACATGGATCAGTACCCCTTTTGATGTAGATGCATCCCTCAACCTCGCTCTAATAAGTCAATATATTTTTGTACTAGTTCTTTTCCCAATGTCTTCATCCTTACCTTCAATGTAGATCCAATGGCCAGACACTCTCATAAGTCCTATTCCTCAAGGACAAGTACCCCTCCCTAGGTACACTCAAGTCCTATTCTCTTTGCATACAATTCTTATCATTCCTTAAATAGGATAGTATCATTTTGAAGCTTGAGTTTTCAACATTAACTAATGGGTTATTGTCAATTGCTCTTTTCTATCATTCTAGATCACTATTTTTTGATCTCATAATTTATCTTTGTTTTTCCTTACTTCCCAAACATTGGATAGCTTTAATCTTACCTTGACTATCCAAATTTTGCAACCTTGATTATTTTCATTATTCACAACATTCTCTATTTCATATATTCTCATTGATTTTTTTCATTGTTCACAACATTCTCTATTCTCAGCATAAAACCATATAATGGGAAAATAAACCTTATCAACAATCTCTGCAACATTCATAGTATTTGAAAGATTCTTGCTTGTTTGCAGACCCAAAGAACACAATATCTCACAACTCATCTTCATTTGACATCTCTTTTAGTTCCACTATCTCCTTAGAATGCATATCCCTTTGAATTCATTCTATCAAATAGCTCATGTGTGCATTCTTTGACTATAATGAGACCACCTTTCCCTTAAGGAATTTTGACAAACAATTGTTAGCTTCACCTGTGCATTACATTTTCTTGAGAGTTTATAAAACCTATTCAACATATTTTCTTTCTACACATGACATGCAATCATTTTATCCTTTAAATGATATATTCTATCTGTTAAATTTTGACCAATAATCTTGTTGTGTTTTCTTTAACTCTAAATTTGCGTGCATATTTACCAAGGCATGGTTCGTGTGCCTTATTTTTGTCTTCACATTTTGAATGTGTGACTATTAGGGAAACTGCAATTGTAACATCTGATAAATCACTTTACCCTCAATGTATTAACGGGCTTCATACCCTATTACCAAGTTCCCACTATCGCTATATGTCTACCATTGCATTTTATACCACAACATTTGACAAAAATCCTTTAAGATTTTATGGATGCATGTACTCTATTTCAAAGATCCCATCTTGCACACTTCAAGCTTTCCTAAATATCCATAACCGGTTTCACAACACCATGTCTATTGTAGGGAAGAAATTGGAAAAATTTGTGGAATTTAGTATTGTGCTTGTCAAGAGTTGCTAAAATCCATTTCAAAAAATTTAATTTTAAGCATATCCTACAACCATTGGGTTCCACAAGATTACATCTTTTGGGGTGACTGTGAAAAAGTTAATGTGTATCTCTTATGCCATGTCATTTTGCATACATATTTAGTAGAGAATTTCCAATGTATATCACCATGAGACATTCCTCTTGAAGCATTGTATGAAGTTCACTGTTGTATCTTTTTTTTCACATTTTGCATCTAGATCAATCCATATTTTTTAATAAAGATCTGCATATGTATGCTTTGATGGATATTCAATACTTGTATGTTGACTCATTTTTTATACCAAATTAACAATATTTGGGAAGAAAGACTAATATGATCCTCCTTTGGTAGGCCCCTCATGTCCCCAATTAATAGAAAAGTATTATGGTGGAGGAGAGCACAAGGTTGGTCGGGGAGTTTAGTGCTAAAAAATGGCCAATTTTGGCATTTCTTGACACACATTATCTAGATAATCTAGAGCCTCCTTATCTTCCCCATTGCATAGTAGCAATTGGTGAAGAAAATCTTGTTCAAGGTATATCTTTATCGAGTTATTTTTTGTATTTATTTTCCTCTAGAAACATAGGCATTTGTTACTATTTGATTTATTTCTACTGCTCTTAAAAATTTTCTTTGGTTATGATTCTTTGGTTTTTCTCGTATGATTTTATTAATTAGCATATTATAAATATATATATGAATGAGTAAATTCATAAGACAACATTTGATGTATTGTTTCATAATCTTGAATTGATTAGTTAGATCACAAATAGAATATTTGATATATTGTATCAGCATCCTGGAGTAATAATTTATGATCACATATAGATATTTTTTCTATTTATATTCTCATGGCATCATACTCTTAGATAAGAACTTTCAATCTTATTCATTAAGCTAATCCTTGGAGATCCAATGGATCTTTTCTCTAGCATCCTAGGTATGATTTCATCATTTTAATTTACATTTTTTTTAGCACTTGACAACCCTTGAATGGTTGGAGGATGACTCAAATGTAGTAATTAAACATAAGGATTACATAAATGGGTGTATTGGTAGTATACAAAAGGATTGATCAAATACATTTTTTGATTGGGTGAGAGCCAATGATATTCAAAAGGTAAGTTATGAAATGGGCTTGTTTAATTTTTGTATTTAACATCTATTTTGGGACTAAGAAAGTTCATTTTATTTCTGACTTTAGTGTTACCTAATATAAAATGTTAGGTAAGATAATAATTATAGTTCATGATCAAGAATCTTGGGTATTTTTCCTATCAATTTCTTGTACACTATAATCTTTAAGAGATGCTTGGCTAAAATTTGACTAAGCATAGGTTAATTAAATAATGTCATCCAAAAAAATTTGCAAGAGAAAAATTGGTATGATTTGTCTGATGACCTAATGATAATGGAGGATAGTCCAAATTTCTTTATGTTTTACTTTATGAAATACAAATATAAAAATGAATTTAGGAATCTAATCTCTTCTTCCTTTATTTTTTTCTCATTTGCTACATATTATAAGATTTCCCATTATACAAAATTTATGTTTTCATTATCATAATGTAAGTGGTATTTGACATAGAACGTATTGTTTGCAGGCATATATATTGTCATATGTGTGCTAGACTTTGCAATAATTTTTCTTTTAGCAATAAATTGCAGTCTTATCCCCCCTTTGGAAGAAGTTGTAGTATGATCCAAAGGATGTGCAACTTATTATCTTTCTCTCCATATTGCCAAAAATATAGCTGGTACATTTCCTCATTCATAGGTATGCAAACCAATTTTTATAGATCACATCCATTTTTTATTGAGTTTGAACATAGGAGAAGATTTATAATAATTCTTGGAGTCAAATTGGTCATATGTGTTCATTTATTTCTTCTTTTTACTATTCATAATTCTTGTGGCCCTAACTGTTGCATCAAAAGGTGTGATTAGCAGCTATACATTTATGGAATTATTGAAAGTCAAATTAGTAGAAAAAAATAGTTTATCCCCAATTCAAATTATTTTAGAGGATTCATAAATGTGTAACTATATTTGAGAATTCTGCTTGCTAGAATGGCAATTATGATATTGTTATTAGAATTCAATTATCTATTTTTTACTCAAACTCATTGACCCATGTTTCATAGGTAATTATAGAGTGGTAAGTTTTGTAGACATGATTTATACAATCTGTAATGTTATTGTGCATATATTTTGGTAATCATGATGTGAGTTTATTATCTCAACATTTTGGATCAAACTACATGATCCATCTTCAATAAGAAGAGAGAAAGACAAGAGAGAAGAATAGTGAGGTAGTTAGCAAACTAGGATGGATAAATAAGAAAGGTTGAGAGGGCACCAGGACCAAGATGACAAGAGAGGAGAGAAAAAATGATAAGAAAAACTAGATATGCAAAAAAAACACATTAATAAAAGTATATTTAATAAATTTGAGTTTTTTTATAAATTTTTTATCTCCTCTCTTGTCATCTTGATCCCGGTGCCCTCTCACCCTTTCCTATTTATCCATCCTAGTCTACTAACAATATTATTATTCTTCTCTCTTGTCTTATTCTTTTCTTTCTGATGATGAATCATGTAGTTTGATTTGAAACATTAAGGAAATAAACTCCCACAATAATTATTAGAAGATATCTCTTAAATTTAAGTGAAATTAAGTAAAAAGCTTTATAAAATCCATGGGTGTTGGCATGATAGGCTCTCAATCAAATTTTTTGTGGAAGTTCACGGACCTACTTGAAAATTCTATTGTAGATGAAAAATATACATGCTTTATTCTAGTGAAATGTCTATTTCAATTTACTTTTTCATGAGTTATTCCCTTCTTTCCTTATTTACAAAAATCTATTCCTTTTGAATGCACAATTATTTTGTAATTTATAGCATGAAGTCATTTCCTTTCTATTGTACAGTGAAACAATGAAATTTTTTCATCATGAAGAAAACATGGTCCGAATAGCTGTGTGCACTCTGACACTTAACATTTACCATGCTCAAAAAGCCTTCAAACATGTCAATCCAAGAATAAGAAAACAAACTTAACATGTAAAAAGCCTTAGAACAACATGTGCCATGTAACCATGTTGTAAAGTGAAATGTCATTTCCACATAAGAAAATGCTCACATTTTGAGAGGAAATCACATGGAATATTTACTGATAATAGTGTGGTCATCTTCATTTTAATTTCCCAAAACCTTTGAATAAAATAGTTTAATGGATACTTAACACCATTGAAGATTGAGTTTTGTTACAATTTTTCAATCTAATGTTTAACTAAATGGAATGAGGTTTTTATTTACCAAATAAAATTTAAGATACACAAGTAATGAGTTTGTGACCATCTTCACACTGTGTTTTATGAAGCATGTAAATAATATAGTTTTCTGAAAGCACATTTCCATTGAAGACACATAAATTCTATTTCAACCTATCATGCTAAATTAGATTTACGTTACTACAATCTTGCATACATAGATATTTATGTCATTATTTGATAGATTTTAAAATAGATGATTAATATTGTTATTCAAAATTACAACATACAACAGAATAAACATATATATGAAAATATTACATCTTTAGGGGTCCAATTAATACCACCTTTCAGGTATTAAATAATTAATATTTCATTATTGCATTCATTATCAGATTTCATTATTGTACTCTAAGTATTGATCACATTTCAAATTTCAAAATTCATAATTGATCATTACATTGTGCATTCAAACTGAATGTAGTATACAAGTGTCTTTTCATATTTCATATTTCATGTCAATCAAAGAGTACATTTGAAGAATAGAAAACATGATAGAAGTATGGAGTAGGGGTTCCATGCATTGCCTCTTTGTTTGTTCACTATTGGTTGTCTGTTAGGTCCTAGGTCTTCAAGTCCAAGTCTTTATTTGCATTTGGTTTTTAGGGTTTTCACCTGCATCATGGAAAAGTAATAGTGTTAGATCCAGTTGGATCTAAGCAATGCATGTAACAAAAATAGAAAATAGTGACAATCAAATTTTTAATGTTGCATATCTATCTGGTAAATTCAATGCAATAAGGAAATGTGAATCCACACTAACTGAAAGATGGTATTAAAGGGACTTGTTTTCTAAACATGAAAAATTTTACTATTAATGGTCATTTTGATGTATGTTGTCCTTTTTATTAATCAAAATTTTGAATGAAATGGACTTAGTGTTTCCAACTAAGAAACCTTTTTCAGAAGTTGTAGGACCTTGGAAGATTAGTGAACATAATGGTCTGAATGTTGATTCACAAGTGTCATTTTTGGTAATTTCATAAATTGAATTATTTATTATGTTCACTAATCTAATAAGTTTCTAAATTTTTTATTGAAGAGCCTAACAGAATATATGCAGTGTTCCAAGCTGAATGGTTTTCACATCACAGTTTGTCAGAGAAAGAAGATGTAGTGTAAAGTGCATTCCAAATTGTTACAAAAAAGTGCCAAAGTATTTCAAAATAGTCATGATCAAATGACAAGGCCACTGCATAATTACTGGTATTGCATATCTGTGCTGAATTCAAAGTACAAATTCAATAAAATCATTGTTATTACTGGTAAAAAAGAGAAATGTTGTAGAATTGAAGCTTTAAAGTTATAAAAATGTTTTCAGTTTGTATTTAATGGATGTCACGAGCTCATGCTCAAACTTCATTGAATAGCATTCTGATGTCTTTGGATGTCATAATCCCATGCTCGAACTTCTTAGATAGTAAAAAAACATTATTAATCTTTTGCATTTCTTATATTAAAAGTTCAGTTTCAGAATTAAACAAAGGAAAGACTATGTTCAACCATGGTGGTATGTACAAGTGAGTTTAGGATGTTCACTATTTTTAATGGTTCATTCAAGGATCAAAATGACTGTTCTCACTTGAAATAAAAATAAAAACAATAACAACTTTGTCATCAAAAGAATACAACAACAATGGTTGTGTTTATGAAAAGAATTGAGATAGTGAGCTTTTAAAAGCTTATTTTTGTTTTTAGAACTGAAAGCATCTTTTAAAAATGACTGAAAGCATAAAGACATAGCAATGCATGGAGGTTGAAAAGTTTATTCAAAAGTGACTGGTGTTTAATATGCAACAGGAATATTCTCAAGGTAAGCTTGATGGTTTGGGTTCAACAGTGAACAAGTATATGCAAGATAGTAAACTATAAGGATGCTTTTTCTTCAAATAAGCATCTATAGCCGAGCCATAGAGATTGTTCTATCAAGCTGTGAGTTTGTTTAAAGCTTTAAAAATTTTCAAAAGATGTTTGCAGTACAGTATGGCTTGTTAAGAAAATTACAAATTCATCAAGGAACAAGCTGTAGGAGTTCATATTCAAATAGTGAAGCATCAGTCTCGATCTTTTATCAATTGAGCTATTTTGAAAACAAAATGTAATGACTGGTATGAAATGGTAATTGAGAAAATCAGGAATATTGCAACAATGAATATGAAAGTTCAAACAGTAAGACATGTTTATTCTTTTTGGTACCATGAAGTTCATTTATTTACAGTCGAGTCATGAAGATTTTATCAGTGGGGTTTCAACAATAGAGAATGATTAGCAAAATAACTGATGTTATTGTTGTAAATGACAGTGCAGAAGTTTTATACAAGGGCTGAATATCAAAGTGGGTTCTTATTATGTGCCATCAAAACATCATTCACATGGTTTGAGGGAGGTTATTATTTTTCTTAAACATTAACATCTATTTTAAGAAAGGGAAAATAGTGTTGTAAAAGATGTATAGTCACAGACAAGAGCAAAACAAACATGATCAAGTTCAACATCAAGGATCAAATGATCTATTTTAAAACAAATAAAGAGTATAAGCTAACTTATCTACATATTTTTTAGTCATAGCTTGTGTCTGTTGTCCATCTCTTAGTCAAAGTTTCAGTCAGCTCGGTATGAGTCTGAAGCTTTGACTGAGAGATGCTTTAGTTGGTACCATGTTTCAATTTTTACATATCTTAGTCATAGCTTAGGCTATGCCGAGCTGACTGAAGAGAACCCACAAGTTATGGCGTGCTGTCAAGAATGTAAAAACTTGCATAAAAAAGGTAAAGGAAAAACAAATAAACTTCATCTTTGATTTTACCAGTTGAAAGGAGTCGTAGCTTACCAGTTAACTAGAAAAGGTCACAGTGAGCTCAAGTTTGGAGTGAGTCACAGGAACACAGCAAAGATGCATCCTGGTCAAGCCTTGAGTCACAAATGAGATCAAAGTGAAGCTCAAGTTTCTAGCCACAGTTAAGTCGAGACTCAAAGATTAAACAGTAGTGTTCAAGCTTGAGGCCAAGTAATAGCCAAGTTGTGATTCAAGATGAGAAAGAGGCCTCATGCCAAATAACACCAATCATAGTCCAAAAGCAAGGTTTGAACCCAGGTATTAACTCACAGTCGAGCACTTTTTATAGGCCATGAGTTGTGCAACATAGTCCAAATTCATTACTTGAGGTCAAGTTTCAAATCACGAAGGAAAGCTCACAGTCATATTCTAGTTTGAGGGTGAAAGCTTCAGTCATAGGCCCCATACACAAAGTTGAGTTCAGGCTTGAGGCTGTGAAATTAAGAAAAACCCATAGCCTATGAGTTTCTAAGAAGATACATTTCTAGTTCTAAGCCGAGAAGGAAGTAAAACTAAGCATCAATCATAGCCTCGGTATTAGAGAAAACTTACAGTAAAAGGCCAACTCAAGACTGAGAGAAGATCTAGAGCTCGAGCATGTTACTCATGGACTGTGGGACTTGCTTCGCAGTGCTAACTGAAGCCAAGCTCCAGAACAAAGTTAAAACTCTAAATGTAAGTTACAATCAAGCAAATTGATCTCATCAATCACACATAGAACCTGAGCTACCTTGTAAATGAATTTGCAGCTCAAAGTCCAAAAGTTAGTGAGTAAATCATTCAAACCAAAAGCTTCATACTGTTTATGCCGAGATAGATTGAAGATTTTGCCAGAGTTTTTTTAGGGTTTTTGCCCTTTTTCTTCTCTATGAAACTGAATAATGTTGTTGAGTTCAAGAATGAAGCCATTTTTAGCTATTTAGGAGTCTGTTGCAGAACAGTATTGAATGTCATAAATGCGGATGTCCACATCTTGGTAGACCTCAAGATTTCAACAGTACCACCTCACTACCTCTTGTTCGCATAGTATGCAAGTGGGTGGATTGGTCATGTCGATCCTTTTCCATTTAGCATTTTTTAGACTTAGGGATTTATTTCTTAAGTTTAATTTTTAAGGTAGTGTAGGTTTTTGATTTTGAATTTTATTCAAAATTTAGTAAAATAAACATTGGTAAAACATTGTAAAAGGATTGTTATCCTTATTAAAACCAATATTTAGGGCACTAGTCATGGTGATAGGCTAAGATTTGGCATGATTTTTGGCCAAATTAGGGAAAATAGGAGAAGCTTAGATTTTTGAATTTGAGTCTTAGGCTTGTATAAAACTGGTTTTCATTATCAATTTTGGGTGTTTCATATTTTAGAGAGAGGGCTAAAGTGAGCTTATTGTTCCTTGATGCCTTGGAGATCATTTTTGTAACCACTTTGTCAGATTTTGAGGAAAATAAAGCGTATGATTCATTAGCCCCATATATTTTGAGTTTTGATTTCAAAATCTTGTTTTCATCTTTCTTTGCAAATGTTTATTCTCTTGTTATCCAAGGGAAGTGAATGCATCAATATTCCTTCTCAAGGTGAGAAATTTTTCAAACCTTGTATGGAATATGTATGTTTGTTGACTGGTTAAGCTATTTTTGGTTCAACCCTAGTAGTGAGATCTATTAACCTATATGTTGAATAATGATTTAAAGTGTCAAACCTTTGATATATGAGTTGGAGTTGTTTTACCTTTCAAGCAAAATTTGATTCCATTTTTGGTGTATCACCCCTATTTACTTTAAGTTTTAAAGTTCCCTTCTTCCCTTTTCCCACTAAGTTACCAATCAGGAGGTGATATTCCATATCAAATAGGAATTGGCCTAGAATCTGAAGACTCCTCAATCATAGTCCACCCACAACTTGAGGAGGTTTCAATTGTTAGGATAGAAATACTATGTATCCCTAATGCTTGAGTTGGGGTGGTAATTCTAAACTTTAATAGTTTTTGGCACGCTCAATGGGACCTTGTGATACATGAATCGAATCCAAAAAAGGAGTGTTAAAGAATTTGAGTATTTACAGTTTTCTTTCACTAGGAGAGGCAGAACTATTCAAAGAGAGCTTAGAGGTCCTAGAGAGATTTCTTTTTAGCCTATTTAAAGAGGTAGAAGATCTGAGAGACCAAGGAAGTTAAGATCTGAAAGAATTTCATCTCCTCCCACTTACTGCACTGAGTTTCTTAATTTAGAACAAGATATTTTTAAAGATCTTGGAGTGTCTCAAAGCAAAGTTGTTTCTCAATAGCCACCACTAGTAAATCAGACTCCACCAGCCAATTCTAATACAACACATCAAGCAATGGCAATAAATCTGCCATTTGTGCCTTTTGATCAAGGTAGTCCTCTAAGGGTTGCAAATCAAAATGACATTCCATTGGCTGCTTTGAAAAGCTTGCCATCATTTACTAGAGAAGGACAAGTAACAACCATAGAACACATCAGAGATGTTGCTACTCTTTGCAATGTCCATCACATCACAACATAAGATGTAGCTTTGAAGTTATTGGCTACATCACTAAAGGGTAAAGTCCTTGATTGGTTTAGGACCCTTTCAGTGGACTCTCTTACTACTTGAGATGTTTTGGGGGAGAGGCTTTCTAAATTATTTGATGACAAGTCTAACAACTTGTCCTTGGTGGAGCAATTAACAACTATCAAAAGGGCTCCACAAGAGGAAATGAGTGATTTCAATCTCTATTTCCAAAAGACTTGGAACAAGATTCCTGTTAGGGTAAGGCCTTCAGCTGAATATGCTTTCTTGTATTATTTGAAGAGTTTGAATAGCAATATTTCTATTATGATTCAATCTATGGGGGGTACTTCATTGCCCCTAGCTTTTAATACTACTATTAGGGGAGAGAATAGTCTTATTCAAGCAAGAAAGATAGCTCCTAGACCACCTATCCCTTTCTTTCCAAGTATACAATCCAATATGCCATTGATAGTTCCACCTCTATCTACTATCCCATCATTTAAAGCCCTAGAGGTAGTCCCATCTACCCCTCTTAATGAATTGTAGAGTATTAAAGATAACCAACAAAAGATAGAGAGTTTCCTGCAGTCCTTTGGTAATGAGTTAGTGACCCTTAAAAGGAATCAAGCACAAGAAAATCCTATAGTTCAAAACTAGTTTGTTGGTTCCTCATCCCAATATCCTAATCAGCCCAATTATCAGGCTAATATGTAGCAATTCCAAGGCAATAACAATGCAAAAAGACAGGATTGGAATCAGAGGCCTAATAAGCCATACAATCCTACACCTCTTAATATGGTTAGGGATATTGTTCCTTGTCAGAATAACATTGCTACTAACTAGTATTTTCCATGCAATCAAGCTCATGATCAGTCAACATGTTCTAATGGGGTTCTTAACCAATCTCTTATGGTCCAAAATGCAATGAATTCACAATAGAATGTGCCTATTGAGGAGGTACAATAGCAATCAGATCAGAGTGTTATGGATACAAGTTTCTTAAATTGGCGAGAGGAGGAGTTTTGTGGTTTGAATGATGATTAACCCATTTTAGCAAATACCAAAGCTAAAAAGAGAGCTCTTGAGTCAGACCAATCAGCTGGTAATGTACCCTCTTCACCAGTTTTAATTTTAAAGAATCTATCTTCTTCATCTAGTAAGGATCAAAATCAAAAGAATGTTGATCAAAGTTCTCCTAGATCTCCAAAAAAGGTACAATTTGTTGTTCCCTATAACATTGTTGATACTATGAAGAAAATGAATGTAACCTTGTCTATGTGGGAAACCTTAGCTATTCCAGGATGGGCTGAAATTTTAAAGGAAGGGATGTCCATGTTGACAGCCAGCTCATAGCAAGCTGTACAACAACCTCCTAGAATGGTTATGGATAATTTAGAGCCTCCTAAAGTTTAGGAAAAGACATCTAAAGAGGAAAAGAAGTCTGCTAAAGTTCAGCAACTAGTAGTACAAGAAAGTAAAAAGGTTACAGATTATTAGCAATCAGCAGTGACAGTTGACAAAAAACCAACAAATAATTAAAAGACAATTGAAAAGGAAGGCAAGAAACTTGCAAATGATAAGCCTCCTCCTTTTTATGTTTCATTGATTATTGGAAACAAATTAGTGCATAATTGTATGGTAGACAGTGGTGCAACCAGTACTGTCATGCCTAAGAAAATAGCAGATTTGTTGGATTTAAAGTATGAACCTTTTGAGAAAGGTGTAGTCCAGCTTGATGTTACTTTAGTCAAGACTTTAGGGGTTGTTAAAAATACAAGTTTGACCTTACATTCTTGTCCAAATTTTTCAATACCTCGGGATATTTATGTTATAGATTTGCCACCATATTTTGCTATGTGTCTGTCAAGAGACTTTACAGCCAAAATAGATGGTTATTTCTTATCAGATTGGTCTCACTTATATTTTAGAACTAGATATGGTACTAAGGTAACCATAAGATCAGAGTCATTGGCCAAGGATCACATAGAGCCTAACAATCCCAGTCCTATTAATGCAAGTTGTGTGATTATGGATTCAGATGAAATTAAAGATTATTCAGCTTATAACACACAAACTAAGGAGTATCCTGATATTGTTTTGGATGAATGGGCCAGTAGATATGATAAACATGATGACATGTTTGATGCTAGTTTTGGTAACTATATGATTATGGAATCTAATGCATTTTTTCCTAACTTGATAAAAGATACAGATTCTGAATCTGAATTATCTAACCAGCTATGGGATTTGTATTTTGATGGATCAAGGAATAAAGATGGTGTTGGTGCAGGGGTTATGTTAGTTTCACCTGATGGTGATAAATTTTATGTTGCATACAAATTATCTTTTCCATGTTCTAACAATGTGGCTGAATATGAAAGTTTGATTCAGGGTCTAGAATGGGCATGAAAAAGAGGGATCAAATGTTTGAGGGTATTTGGGGATATTGAGTTGATAGTAAATTAGGTGAGAGGTATTAATGCTATTAAAAATAATCTTTTAAAGATGTATAGATCCAAAGTATCTGATATTCTGGATGATTTTGATGCATTAAACCTCATTTCTATTCCTAGAAAGAGAAATCAACATCCTGACAGGTTGGCTGGTATTGGTGCACATGTTTCAATTACTAAAAATAAAGGGAATATTTCAGACCAGTCACATGTCAAGATTTTTTTTAGGCCATCTATCCTAGATAATGATATTAGTTGGTGGGTTTTTAATATCGATGAACATATTTTAAGTTTTACGACTGAAACAGATGGATTCTCAGCTTCTTAAAATGACAAACTTAATCAGCAAATGGAAGATCAAATCATTCAGCTGAAGACCAATAAGCTTCCAAAAGGATTGGTCAGTCTGGAGTCATCTTTCAACTCTGATGATCAGTTCAAGAGGAGTAAAACCAACCTGCTAATCATAGAAGATCACTATGAAGAAGTGGAAATTTTTAGAGACAAGTGTTTAAAGGTTGGTAAGATAAATTCTCCTAAAGAAAAAGAGTTGTTTATTGATTTATTCAGAGAGTTTAATGATGTGTTTTCATGGGATTATGCTGATTTGAAAGGATTTGATCCTTAATTAACCCAGCATACTATAGAGTTAGAATCAAATGCTAGGCCAATCAGACAAAGGCAAAGGCCCATAAACCCCAAGTTAGAGCCTTTAATGTTGAAAGAGATGAGAAAACTCTTGGATGGTGGTATCATATTTCCTATTAAGAACACATCTTGGGTTTCCAACTCAGTTCCAATAAGGAAAAAGAATGGGGAAATAAGACTTTGTGTAGATTTTAGAGACCTTAATAGGGAATCTCTGAAGGATAGATACCCTCTTCCTTCTATGGAACAAATATTGCAATATGTCTCGAGTTCAAAGAGATTCTCACTCTTAGATGGGTATTCTAGTTATAACCAGATTTTAGTCAAAGAATCTGATCAATTCAAAACAACCTTCACAACTAAATGGGGTACAATGGCTTACAGGAGAATGCCATTTAGATTATCAAATGCAGGAGCTACTTTTCAGAAAGCAATGGACATGGATTTCAAGAATCTAATGTATAAGTTTGTTCCAGTATACCTAGATGATGTTATAATTTATAGCAAGGTTGTAAACCAGCACATAGATCATTTGAGACAAGTTTTACAAAGATGTAGAGAGTTTGGAATCTCTCTTAATCAAAAGAAATTAGTTTTTGCAATCCATGAAGGTAAAATTTTAGGATACCAAGTGTCTAAAGAAGGTACAATTATTGATCCTAAAAGGATTCATGCAATTTTGGATCTTTCACTACCAAAACATAAGAAAGGATTGTAGAGCTTTATTGGGAGGATTAATTTTGTCAAGCATTTTATTCTTGATATTGCAAACTTATTAAACCCTTTGACTGCTATGCTCAAGAAAGATGTACCTTTCAGTTGGACTAATGAGGGAAAGAAGAGTTTTGAAAAAATTAAACAAGCTTTGTCATCAGCCCCTACTTTAAATAATCCTGATTTCTCTAAGGATTTTATTTTATATGCTTATGGTGGTTCTGAAACTATTTTAGCAATGCTGGTTCAAAAGAATGAAGATAAACAGGAGTAGCCAGTTGCATTTTTCAGCAAAGGTATGGATGATTATGAGAAAAGGTATAGTTTTGTTGAAAAACATGTATTAGATATTATAAAAGCTTTGAAAAAGTTTAAGCATTTGGTTGCTAGAAATAAATTACATCTAATGGTTTCACATCCTAGCATTAAGGAGTTCTTGCTGAACAAAGATGTTAAGGAAAAGAGAGTAGGTTGGATAACAAGGGTTATGGAATATGATGTGCAAATCCATGTGACCAAGCTGGTTAGAGATAAAGGCTTGTGTGCTCAGATGGAAAATGAGGAAGACAAGGTTGAAGTCATTGAAGAGGCTACCTTACTCCAAGGTGATACTGTGTTATTTAATGATTCAGCATCCTGGTTATCAGATATGACCAGATTTCTACAAACTGGACAATGTCCAAAAAATCTTGATAAAGCTAAAAGAAGGTACTACAAGTTATAATCTATTCCTTATGTTCTTATTGATGGTATTCTTTATAGGAAGGATTTTTCTTGTATGCTTCTTAAGTGCAATGATTCTGTTGATCAAGATAAGATTTTATCTGAATTTCATCATGGATCTTGTGGAGGACATTTTAGTCCTAAAACTACTGCCTGGAAAATTTTAAGAGTTGGCTATTATTGGCTAGATTTATTCAAAGATGCCCATTCTTTGGCAAGAAAATGTCAAAAGTGTGCTCTGTTTGTAGGAAAGTAAAAGATGGCAACATTTCCATTAAAACCAATTATTGTGGATCATTCAATTAATAAATGGGGAGTGGACTTTATTGGTCCAATAAACCCTAATTCTGTTGGATATTGCTAATGCATGGGTGGTGATTGAGACATTTAATATGTTTAATCACTATGTTACTGAATGGACACTCATACTATTTTCATTTGTGTTTTGTCATTGATGTCAACATATGCTTCTATGAAGGAACCAGGCTGGTAATCATAGTGTAGGAAGGTGTACAGATGTTTCAGATGCTGTGAAGTCAGACAAGAGTTTAGATGGATGTTGTGATCTTATATTTGAGATCACATCATTAATGGATGCATATTAAGGAAGATACAAATATTTTGGTAAAGATTGGTCACTGGACTGTGACAGTGAGAATTGATAGAGTTAGTCTTTGAGTTTTTGGTATAGATTTCAGAGGAATTGGATTCAAGGTAAGTGATCTTAAAGGATGATGGAAGAGGTACTGATGGATTTTCATTGGTTAGCACAAGGTATGGAATGATTAGTGACATCATCTATGGTGTGTGCTCTGGCGATGGCTTATTATGAAGCCGACTCAGGAAATGAAGCATGTGTTTTGTTTGGCAAGCATAATTAAAGGATGTCGGTCCTTAATTGTTGTAATGTAATCATTGTAAACTTGTTTGTGATACCATGTGTATCTTAGCAAGGGCCTATGTAATTGTTTGTAATTAGGAAAGCCTTATGGGCCGACCTATTCTTGGTAAAATGTAATAAGGTATAAATAAAAGGTATTTTCTTTGGGAGAGACATGGATGTGATATGTGTGATATAAGGAGGTTACGAACTTGTGTCTATTGTATGTAGAGTAGAGGATTATTGGTGGACTTCATTGGAGCTGATAAAGAAAAGATAATTGCTGGAAAATAGTTCAAAAGATTGTGTATTTCTTCATATACACTTGTTGCAAACTAGTGAGTTCAGAAGGTGGGCTTAACCTTCTTTAGGTAGCGAGCCCTCTTTTGTTCTTGACTCCTAATAGGGTCTATCCTCTAACAAGGACTATGTACTGTAATGTTTCAATAAGCTCCTAACAGGGCTATATCTTCTAACAAGGATTACTATACTCTCAATACATCATTAGTGGGTGCTAATTCCCATTAGGGTTTTTACCTTTAACAGGGTTTCCCCGTAACCAAAATATTGTGTTATTGTGTTGGCATTCATTGTGTTCATTGGATCCAATATTGATAAGCTTAAAGTTTAAAGTTTAATATTCTGTCATACAACTGATTCACCCCCCCTCTTAGTTTTATTGTGGACTGTTAATCTTAACAATTGGTATCAGATCTTGTGGTCCTCAGAGAGAAAGCTTAACAGCTTTAGGTGATCTTAGAAATGGCATTCTATAGGAAGGAAAGTCCTAAGTTTGATCCTGAAAACTTCGACAGTTGGAAGAACAAGATGCAAACACATCTGCTATGCATGGGCATAGACTACTGGATGATTTTGAAGAAGAGGGAATCTCTGAAAGCTTAGAATGACTTGGAAACAGCTGATGAAGATGAAAATAAGTTATTTTCATGCAACATGGTCACAAGAGAAGCATTGATTAGCACACTATCTGAGGGTGAGTTTACTAAAATTAAAGATCTAGATTTGGCACATGAAATTTGGAATAGACTAGAGGCACTCTATGAAGGAGACAAGTATACCAAACAAGGGAAATTGAAAAATTGGAAGATAAAGATGGAGAAGCTACAAATGAATGAAGATGAAAGCATCAGAGCCTATGTTCAAAGGGTTACAGAAGCTATAGTTGGAATCAAAAATTGTGGAGGTACTTATGATGGAGATGAAGTCATTGTAAAGATTCTCAGATCTCTAACTCCTACTTACAAATTCAAGGAAATGTCAATTCAAGAAACTATACCCCTAACTCCAAACTTTAGCAGAGAAATGTTGATTGAAAAATTAACTACCTTTGAAGCTGGGAAATTAGGAGAAGCTATTCCTCAAGTTGAATATGCATTTAGGGTATCTGCACACAAGAAAGTATATGCACTTTTGAGCACAAGAAAAGAAGACCTAAGAGAAGATCTTGGTGAGTATGTTGAGGAATGGGAGAAGATAATGGAAGAGGAAAATAAGATGGAATAACTTGTTGCACTGATAGCTAGAAGAGAGAAAAGAGGTAAGGGAAAATTTGAAGGCAAATTACCTTTTAAATGTTTTTCATGCAATAAGATAGGTCATTTTGCATCTAGATGTCCTACAAGAATTCCTAAGTACAAACTTGATTATGCAAAGATTAGAAGAGACAAAGAATGTTATTATGCTAGTGAAGGAATCTCTGATGATGATGATTTAGAAAATGAAGAAATTGGATTTGTTGCTATTAAAGATGAACCCGTTCATGAGGAAAAAGCCTTAGTATCTCATGTTGACACAAAAACTAAATGGTAATCGATAGTGGATGTTCTCATCACATGACTGGTGATAAGAACAAGTTTGTTAAATTAGTAAATTATGATGGAGGTGTTGTGTTGGAGCTCCAAATTTTGGGCAAAATTTGGAGTCCTATATAGTGATAAAACCCTAAAAAATGGCCTCTTAATTTCCATGCCAAATAATTAATGATGGAGTACATGAAATGGGGTAAAAAATTATATTAATTTTCAATTAAAAACTTGAGATATTATGGAAGGAAGCTCTGTGACAAGAAAAATCAAAATTCAGTGATCAAAGCCTTCAAAAAATGCTGGAATTTTGACCTGTTGCAAAGATGATGCCAAAAGAGGCTGAAGATGGTCAAATTTTAAAAATCTAAAAAAGACCCAGTTCGGGAAATCAAATTTCCTATTTTCATTTAAAATCTTAGCTTTCCATGAGGTGTTTTGGGTTTTCTACCAAGCTCAAATCCGAAAGTTAGGTAGTTATTTTTTAGTTAGTTTATTATTTTTTCAAAATATTTTGTAATAAGGGTGTGTCTTTTAACCCTAAAGAGGTGTGAAAGCCACTCATATATATATATATATATATATATATATATATATATATATATATATATATATATATATATATATATATATATATATATATATATATATATATATATATATATATATATATATATATATATATATATATATATATAATGTAAAATGTAGATACAAGAAAATAAAAAATACAATTAAGATTTTCATAGAATAGAATTTGATCACAACTGCAATATGAACTCTAATGTACTATTTTTTCAATATTAATAAAGATAAGTGCTCTTCTTTTTTATTTGTGGTTATAAGTTATATGTTTTCAATTAGTCTTTCAGATACTCTATTTTATTAGGGTGTTCTACTATGTTCTATTCCCTAATTTTTATCATTCAAAGTTGATTTATGCAATTCAAATAGCAATTGTATGGTCTGTGAACCTATCATTGTTCCTATCGACCTCTTAATTTGGGTTAAAATCGATAGGATTAGTTGCATGAACTATTTTGAATTGTGGATCAAGTGGAAGCATGTAGGATGATAGTCTTACTTTATAGGGGTAAGTTTCCTTAAAACTATCTTTGATTGTATGTAGGATTGAAAGTTTTATGACTCTATAGCCCAAGTATTTAGAAGGCACTAATCTAGCTATTATTTGGAAATTTTCATTTGGTTCATACATTTGTATTTTATAGATCATTAAATCATTATTTCAAAAGTATTACTTTTAATTATTTAGTATTGTGTGTGTGAAAATTGTACCTGATCTATAGACACAACACTCAGTAAAACATTAGAGGTTAGTGATAATCAAAATCGTGCAAAATTGAAAGCTATCTAACTAAGCGATTTACTACCTTCTAATAGTTGCAAGATTAATGTTCTCAGATTGTAATCGAGATCAGTGACCTAGATGACACCTAAATGAAGGATTTGAATGCAATTCTAGATATGGAATAAATGCAATTAATCTATATTTTTGATATTTTCTATGCAATAAGAATGATAAAAACTGATATGATATGAATGCTATTGAAAACTGATATGCTATGCTAATCTAATAATGATATGAAATATGAATGCAAAAATAAGATTGATCTCACAAAGATGTTGATTCGCAAGAGCTTTGATTCTTCAATTCCAATTCTCTAGCGTGATTGTGCAAAATATGAGATGATTTGTGAAGAGCTGAAGCCTTTAATTTATAGAAATCCAGGGCTTGGGAGGTGCATGGATAAAAGCCATAAATCACTCAAATTAACTCATCTTGATTTTTGAGTTATCTGATCATAAAAGATAGTTAATTCTCAAAATCATGCAAAAATAGCTTTTTAACTCAAATTAGAGTTTAGATCAGCTTTTTGAACTCCAAAAGGATGTTGAGTTCCAAAAATTCAATAACTTGCATTGATTTTCTGATTTGGAGTTTAACTGTTTCTTTTGAATATGCATAATAATTAAGAATTAAATAAATAAATAAAGTGATTTATCCTCAACTCAACTGATTTTTGAAAATAAATAATTAATTTATGGGTTAATTAACTATTTTATCAAACTTTTATTAAAAATTATATTATTAAATAATGACAACATGCTTTAATTAATTAAATAAGAATTTAATCAATTAAAGATAGGAATTTTGATTTATTGTCAAAATTAAATAATACAATTAATAATAGATAGAATTAAATTTAATTACACAATTAAGTGGCAAATATTAAATCTAATTAATTAAATATGAAAATATTCAATTAATCAAATTTTTAGGATAAATGTGATTTATCGCCAAATAATCATTAAATTAAAGATAATTAAGATAATTAGGAATATTACTAGGAATATTCCCCGATGCAAAATTTAAGATAATCAATTATGATTCGATGATGTTTAGATGTGTCTTAGGTTAGGACTTTGATGTCGATTTCGTTCGAATTGAAGATGTAGGAGATTAATGAACTTATAGCCCATTTTTGGGGTATTACAAGTATAATCCATTTAGTCAAGTATTATAGATTAGAGATTTTTAGGAGATTATTTTCTTTCCTCAAAGGATCATTCACCACCTTTGGAGGACCTTTGTTTGTTATGTACGTAGTTGTACGACATAGAGAATTAAATAGTTCAAAGTGAAATTAGGCCTACCAACCTTGGCTAGATTAAGCCAAAATTGTAGAGGTATCAGTGTGTACCTGTCAGTTGGCCAAAAGTGAATCCATCATTTTTGGGCACCAACAAATTGGTGACTTTGCTGGGGAGAGTTGCTCACAATATATATTGTGAAGTTACCTAGAATTTCAGATTTCGCAGATCAGAATTAGAAAGTAGGTATATTAGTTTGTTTGGAAGCACACTCTACTGGAAGAAAGAACCTAGAAGCAAGACATTCCTCGAATGAGGTGGTGACTCTATTTAACAAAATATTTTAGTTAGTGACTCTACTAAGGGAGAAGACCTAGAAGGAGATAAGTAAAGTTTTTCTCTTTAAAGAGGTGGCAACTCTATTGAAAAGAACCTAATGTATAAAGAAAAAAGTTACTACAAATTCAAATATTCAGTATGTACCAAAATACATACTCACATAAAGTATCAAAATTTTGTGACCCAAGACCAAAATTTATTATTAAAGTATATAGACCATTGAGTTTTGATAACATCCCTGGTGGTCAGAAAGATTTTCCTCTTAAAATAAAAAATATGTTCCAAAATTTTGTGGAGATGGATCAGAATCACCAATGGAGCATTTGCAGACATTTTGTAAATTTATTCTAGATTGTCATATCTATGCAAAAGATGTGATTATGAAACTATTTGTAAGATCATTGACAGATCATGCAGGTTTACTTTTTAGTATGACACCTAAACAAAGTATATCATTATGGAGAGAGTTTGAGAAATGGTTTCTTGATATGTTTCATGATGCAAGTGAAGATGATATGCATTATGAATAGGACAAGATTCAGGATCACAATACAGAAGAGGACTCTTACATGTCTCCACTTGATGCATTTTTTAAATCTTGGAGAGATTTGAAGGGGAGTCTTTTGCACATTTGCTGATAAGAACGGTGGACAATCTTTGAGAAATACCTTTAAACATTATGCCTTCACAAAATTAAATCATGAAAAAGGTCAAAAAATTGGGAATTACATCAGATGATCCTTCTGTAAAGCTCCTTGTGCATATATTAGAAGAAGATGATGAAGACAAAAAATGGGAGGCTATTGCTCAGATTGATCAAGGCCTTGTGCTTGAATATTATCTTGGCAAGGAAGATGAATGCACTATTCATACAAAAGATAAAGAAGCATACATTCATGAGAACCATAATAATACTTGTGATGACATGGAGGATAAAAATTTGGATCAGATTGAAGAAGAATTTGTACATGATGAGATGTGTATGGAAACATGTATCAATGACCATGCTGCCGAGGAAGAAAACCTTCTCAGTAAAAGAGAAATTTAAGCTTTATTAGACATAGAATACCAAAGACACACTGAGAAGAAAGGTCCAAATTTTTTCTCAATCCACCATGGTAAGCAAGTAGATGGATCAGCCCATATTCAAGAGAAATCAAATTATGGAGATGAAATAGAACTGCATGAATGAGAGGAAGTTTCAGGAGATAATGTCAATGAAGATGTTAGTCTTGTTGATGAAAAACTTGATGATCCAAATGAAAATTCTCATGAATGTATGCCTGAATTCTCTATGTTCCTGAATCTATTGTTTGAAGAGGAAGTAGATAAATATATGTCTAATTTCTCTATGTTATCGAATCCATTGTTTGAAGAGGATCCTTTATGTAATGGAATCCATCAGCATCATAATGAAGATAGCAGTCCTAATTTTAAAGTTGATGAAACTGATGAAGTGAATTCATAGGGTGAGATATCTTTTAGTTCATCCTTTGAGCCGGAGGTAACACCAAATATGTGAAGATGAGATGGAATCAGCCAAGCATGATGGGGGAAATAGATTAAAGGGTAGTTTTGAAGATTGCTCAAATATTTCACCTGACCATAGTCCTGGAATATGTGAAGAAGTGTCTCCTTGACATTAACCATCTTTTAAACCATTATATGAACAAGTGTTGCACCATAGACCTAAAGAAAAGATTGGATTAGACAAACATATTCTACATTCTAAATATGGAGACATAGAAAATTGTATACAAAAGGACAATCACACAAAGAAGATTTATTCTAGTGCTTATATGACTGGTCACATGCATGACCATAGGGAGCATCCATTCGGCAAGGAACAAAGTGCATCTGATGATTTCTCAAAGGAAAAACAAAAAGAGAATACCAAAAAATACATTGATAAAGCAACACATATTGTTCACAAAAATGATGGCATTGTATTCAGGAAATCCAAAGTGTTACATGATTAGAATCCAGTGTTTGATAGGGGAAAATGTTGATTCCATGTTTTGGTGGCATGGGGCCACCGAATGAGATTTGATTTCATTATTGAAATATGCAGTGACTCTATAGCCTAATGGACTTCGCACTTGGTCTGCTTCTCTAGAGATAGCTAGAATCTTGCTATGCTCACATGGAGCATACATCCCCAGAAAGAGCCTATTGGAGCTCTAAATTTTGGGCAAAATTTGGAGTCCTATATAGTGATAAAACCCTAAAAAATGGCATCTTAATTTCCATGCAAAATAATTAATGATGGAGTACATGAAATGGGGTAAAACATTATATTAATTTTCAATTTAAAAGTTGAGAGATTATGGAAGGAAGCTCTATGACAAGAACAATCAAAATTTAGTGATCAAAGCCTTCAGAAAATGCTGGAATTCTAACCTTTTGTAAAGATGATGCTGAAAGAGGCTGAAGATGGTCAAATTTTAAAAATCTAAAAAAGACCCAATTTGGGAAATCAACTTTCCTATTTCCAATAAAAATATTATCTTTCCACAAGGTGTTTTGTGTTTTCAACCAAGCTCAAATCCAAAAGTTAGGTAGTTATTTTTTAGTTAGTTTATTATTTTTTCAAAATATTTTGTAATAAGGGTGTGTCTTTTCACCCTAAAGAGGTGTGAAAGCCACTCAAACATGTATATATACATAATTTAAAATGTAGATACAAGACAATAAAAAATACAATTAAGATTTTCATAGAATAGAATTTGATCACAACTGCAATATGAACTCTAATGTACTACTTTTTCAACATTAATAAAGATAAGTGCTCTTCTTTTTTATTTGTGGTTATAAGTTATATGTTTTCAATTAGTCTTTCATATACTCTATTTTATTAGGGTGTTCTACTGTGTTCTGTTTCTTGATTTTTATCATTCAAAGTTGATTTATGCAATTTGAATAGCAATTGTATGGTCTGTGAACCTACTGTTGTTCCTATCAGCCTTTTAATTTGGGTTAAAATTGATAGGATTAGTTGCATGAACTATTTTGAATTGTGGATCAAGTCGAAGCCTATAGGATGATAGTCTTACTTTATAGGAATAAGTTGCCTTAAAATTGTCTCTAATTGTACATAGGATTGAAATTTTTATGACTCTATAGCCCAAGTATTTAGAAGGCACTGATCTAACTATAATTTGAAAATTATCATTTGGTTCATACATTTGTAGTTTATAGATCATTAAATCATTATTTAAAAAGTATTACTTTTAATTATTTAGTATAATCCATTTAGTCAAGTATTATAGAATATAGATTTTTAGGAGATTAGTTGCTTTCCTCAAAGGATCATTCACCATCTTTGGAGGAACTTTGTTTGTTATGTACACAGTTGTGAGACATAGAGAATTAAATAGTTCAAAGTGAAATTAGGCCTACCAACCTTGGCTAGATTAAGCCAGAATTGTAGAGGTATCAGTGTGTACTTGTTAGTTGGCCAAAAGTGAATCCATCATTTTTGGGCACCAACATGTTGTAAGGTTTGGGGACAATCTCAAAAAATCCATCATAGGAGTAGGATTCATCACTCTGGATGGAAAGACTAATACAGACAATGTACTACTTATTGAAGGACTGAAACATAACTTGTTGAGTGTTGGATAGTTAATGGATAAAAAATTTCAGTTAAGTTTTGTTAATGGTAAGTGCTTTATCAGAAGTAAGGAAGGCAAACTGATTGCTACCTGTTCAAGATCTAGAGGTAATGTATTTGAACTAAACAAATTTGGAGCATCTTGTTTTGTTGTGAAGGTAGATGAAAGTTGGTTATAGCATAAAAGATTCTATCATGTTAATTTTGATAACATTGTGAAGGAAAGTATGGCTAATGTAGTAAGAGATCTACCGAAGATTGTGAAACCTTCTAACACTGTATGTAGAGAATGTGTTATGGGAAAGAAAACTAAAAGCAGTCATAAAAGAAAAACATTTACATCAAAAGGAAAGTTGGATTTGGTACATACAGATCTATGTGGGCCTACAACAAAAAAGTCATACTACAGTGAAAGGTATTTTGTACTCTTTGTTGATGACTTTTCTAGAATGATGTGGGTTACTTATTTGAGAGAGAAATTAGAAGAATTTGACAAATTCAAGTTGTTTAAAGAAAAGGTAGAGAATGAATCAAGACTAAAAATAAAGTGTTTAAGATTAGATAGAGGTGGAGAGTTTACATTAGATCTATTTAATTCATACTGTGAAGAGCATGGGATAAAAAGAAAAACATCTGCTCCTAGAACTCCACAACAAAATGGGATAGCAGAGTGAAGAAATAGAACTATACTTGATGCTACCAGGACAATGCTGATTGAAGGGAATGTATCTCATGTACATTGGAGAGAAGTTGTTGGAACAACAATGTACACATTAAATAGAATTCAAATCAGAGATGGCACAAGTAAGACTCCCTATGAACTATGGTTTGATCATACTGCTACTGTAAAATATTTCAAAATTTTTGGTAGCAAATGTTATATCAAGAGGGATGATGAGATAGGAAAATTTGATGCTAGAAGTGATGAAGATATCTTCCTTGGTTACTCTATTAAAAGTAAGGCATACAAAAGTTTCAATCTGAGATTAAGGAAGATGGTTGAAAGTAACAATGTAAGAATAGATGAGAAATTTCAGATACAAGAAAGAATGTATGACAATAGTCAGATATCAGAAGTAAAAGAAGCCACTGTTGCTGCCGAAGGAGAAGAACTTGTTGAGGAAGAAAGTGAAAAAGAGGCTTGTGATGATACAAGAAAGACCACTGAAACTCCTAAAACTCCAAGGTATGTAAAAAATAACCATCCCAAAAATCAAATTATTGGCAATACCAGTCATGGAGTGCTAACTAGATCTAAAGTTAGAGAAGAAATTTGTTTGATTTCCCAAGTTGAGCCAAAGACTACAGATGAAGCCTTTAAAGATGAATCTTGGATAAATGTCATGAAAGGAGAATTAGATCAGATAAAGAAAAATAATACTTGGGAATTGGTTCCAAGACCTAAAAATAAAAATGTTATAGGAACAAAATGGGTCTTTAGAAACAAAATGGATGAAGAAGGAACAATTGTAAGGAACAAAGCAAGACTAGTGTGTAAGGGATACTCATAGCAAGAAGGCATAGACTTTGAAGAAACATTTTCTCATGTTGCTAGAATAGAGGCAATAAGATTATTTCTATCTTATGCTGCACACAAAAAATTTAAAGTGTATCAAATGGATGTTAAATCTGCATTTTTGAATGGAGATCTTGAAGAAGTATACATAGAACAACCAGATGGATTTCCTCTATGTGAAGACAAAGACATGGTGTGAAAATTAAAGAAAGAACTATATGGGTTGAAGAAAGCTCCTAGGGCTTGGTATGCAAGGTTGGACAAGTATCTACTTGGACTTGGATTTAGAAAGGTAATGTGGACAATAATTTGTACTTAAGAACTACTGAAGATGGAATCCTAATAGTAGAGGTATTTGTGGATGACATTATCTTTGGAGGTAATGATGATCTATGTAAGAAGTTTTCTAAAGAAATGGAAAGTGAATTTGAGATGTCCATGATAGGTGAAATGAAATTCTTTCTTGGACTATAAATAACTCAGAATGAGAATGGTATTTTTATTTCTCAGACCAAGTATCTCAAAGAACTACTTAAGAAATTCAGTATGGAAGATTGTAAACCAGTAGGAACACCTATGCTGACTAGAAACAAGCTAACAATTGAAGATGAATCAAAATGTGTTTTTCAGACTTTTTATAGGTTAATGGTTGGAGGGCTACAATATCTAACTCACACTAGACCAGATATTGCTAATGCTGTTGGAATTGTGGCGAGATATCAGGCAGAACCCAAAGAGACTCATCTAGCTACTGTGAAAAGAATACTAAGGTATCTTAGAGGAACCATAGACTATGGTTTATGGTATGACAGGAATGATAGCTTTGAAATTCATGCTTATACTGATGTCGATTGGGTAGGAAATATTGATGATAGAAAAATTACAAGTGGTGGTGCATTTTTCCTTGGGAAAAAGTTGGTTTCTTGGCTAAGTAAGAAACAAGATTGTATAGCACAATCTACTGCTGAATCAAAATATGTTGCTACTGCTATAAATTGCACTCAAATTGTTTGGATGAAACAAATGCTGATAGACATTGGAATAACTTTTAATGAGCCTATGGTTATCCATTGTGATAACACCAACATAGTAAATGTGTCAAAGAATCCGGTGATGCACTCTAAAACTAAACACATTTCTATCAAGTATCACTTCTTGAGAAACAAGGTGGCAGAAAAATAAATCAACCTAGAATATATCAGTATAAAAGAGAAGATTGCAGTTATTTTTACAAAGTCACTACCAAAAGATACCTTTGAATATCTCAGAGGTATGTTAGGGGTTCAGGCCCCTCCTAGTCAAAACTAAATGATGTAGAGATGCATCAGTCCAAAAGTGCTCAGAGCCTCATCATTTTCTAGACTAGATGTAGGGATCTACTCCTTAGGGGGAGTGATCATGGAAGAAATTTTATATGTGAAGGTAGTTGGCACCCTTTTCCATTATTGTCAAAGGGGGAGTGTTGTTATGAGAAAATCCTCACTGTTTGGGGAGATTGTTCAGTTGAAGGACTTTTGGGTTGATACAACTTTGGGATAAGATTTTCCCATATGTTGACATCAATGCCAAAGGGGGAGACTGTTGGATATTGCTAATGCATGGGTGGTGATTGAGACATTTAATATGTTTAATCACTATGTTACTGAATGGTAACTCATACTGTTGTCATTTGTGTTTTGTCACTGATGTCAACATATGCTTCTATGAAGGAACCATACTGGTAATCAAAGTGTATGGATGTTTCAGATGCTGCAAAGTTAGATGAGAGTTCAAATGGATGTTGTGATCTTATATCTAAGATCACATGATTAATGGATGCATATTAAGGAAGATACAACTATTTTGGTAAAGACTGGTCACTGGACTATGATAGTGAGAATTGACAAAGTTAGTCTTTGAGTTTTTGGTATAGATTTCAGAGAGATTGGATTCAAGGTATGCAATCTTGAAGGATGATGGAAGAGGTACTGATAGATTTTCATTGGTCAGTGTAATGTATGGAATGATTAGTGATGTCATCTGTGGCGTGTGCTCTTGCGATGGCTTATTATGAAGCCGACTCAAGGAATGAAGCATGTGTTTTGTTTGGCAAGCATAATTCAAGGATGTCAGTCCTTAATTGTTGTAATGTAATCATTGTAAATTTTTTTGTGATACCGTGTGTTCTTAGCAAGGGCCTATGTAATTGTTTGTAATTAGGAAAGCCTTATGGGCTGACCTATTCTTGGTAAAATGTAATAAGGTATAAATAAAAGATCTTTTCTTTGGGAGAGACATGGATGTGATATGTGTGATATAAGGAGGTTGCAAACTTGTGTATGTTGTATGTAGAGTAGAGTATTATTGGTGGACTTCATTGGAACTGATCAAGCAAAGACAGTTGCTAGAAAATAGTTCAAAAGATTGTGTATTTCTTTATATACACTTGTTGTGAACTAGTGAGTTCAGATGGACTTAACCTTCTTTGGACAATGAGCCTTGGGCAGTGAGCCCTCTTTTTTTCTTGACTCCTAATAGGGTCTATCCTCTAACAAGGACTATGTACAATAATGTTTCAATAAGCTCCTAACAAGGCTATATCTTCTAACAAGGATTACTATACTCTCAGCACATCATCAGTGGGTGCTAATTCTCACCAAGATTTTTACCTTTAGTAGGGTTTCCCCATAACCAAAATATTATGTTATTGTGTTGGAATTCATTGTGGTCATTGGATCTGATATTGATAAGCTTAAAGTTTAAAGTTTAATATTCTGTCATACAACTGATTCACCCCCCCTCTTAGTTGTATTGTGGACTGTTAATCCTAACAAATTCAAGTGTAGGTCATAAATGGATTTTGACTGCCATAGACTATTTTACCTGATGGACTGAGGCCATTGCATTGAAGGAGTCTACTGGATTTTTTGTGTTTAAGTTCTATGATGATATTATAACTAGGTTTGTTGTACCTCAGTCAATTATCTCAGATAATACTTTAGCTTTTGTTGGTTCAGCTATAACAAAGTGGGCTGTTAAAAATGGTATCTATCTAAATACTTCTTCTAATTATTATCCTTAGGGTAATGGTCTTGCAGAGTCTACTAATAAAAACCTTATTAGGATTAACAAAAAGACTTTGTAGGAAAATAAGAGAGATTGGCACTCTAAACTAAAGGCAGCCTTATGGCTAGATAGAATCACACCTAAATAGGTTATTGGGAACTCACCCTATGTTTTGGTTGATGGTAAAGAGGCCAGATTGCCAATTTCTATAGAATTTCTAGCTTTACAGCTACCTGATCAAATGATGTTGTTTGAAGAAGAAGATCCTCTTAAGCTGAGATATGCTAAATTGCTATAGCTTGAAGAAGAAAGGAGAAAAGAATTGGAAACTATGGAGTTAAGACAAGCACAACCTAAAAGGTATTTTGATAAGAAAGCTACACCTAGGGATTTCAAGGAGGGTGATTTAGTTCTCAAGTGGGATGTATTAAAGAGAAGACCAGGCCAACATGATAAATTTGAAAATTTTTGGTTAGGCCCTTTTGTTATCATAGCTTGCAAAGAAAATAATGCTTTTTAGTTGTCTACAACTGATGGAGAAGTTTTGCAAATTGCAGTTAATGGAATTCACTTCAAGCTTTGCTTTGAGTGATAGGTTAGGTCTAGTTTTCATTTCAATAAGTGTTGTCCAAGCACTAGGTCCCTAGGTTGCATAGGGCTATATTAGATGCATTTTCATTTCAATAATGGTTGCATCGATGGTTTCTTGTTTCTTAACTCTGTTGCCCAATGATAAGGTTAGTAAGTCATGTCTAGCAGGCAGACATCCAACAGAAATCACCAAAAATATTACTCAAAATTACAGCATATAATAGAATAAACATAAATAGGAAAATATTGCATCTTTAAGGGTTCAATTAATACTACCTTTCAGGTATTTATTAATTAACATTTCATTATTGCATTCATTATTAGATTTCATTATTGTACTCTAAGTATTGACCACATTTCAAATTTCAAAATTCATAACTGATCATTACATTGTGCATTCAAAATGAATGTAGTATACAAGTGTCTTTTCAAATTTCAAATTTCATGTCAATCAAAGAGTACATTTGTAGAATAGAAAACATGATAGAAGTATGGAGTAGGGGTCCCATGCATTTCCTCTTTGTTTGTTCATTGTTGGTTGTCTGTCAGGTCCTAGGTCTTCAAGTCCGGGTCTTCATCTACATTTGGTTTTTAGGATTTTCACATGCATCGTGGAAAAGTAATGGTGTTAGATCTAGTTGGATCTAAGCAATGTATGTAACACAAACACCATACAGTGACAATCAAATTTTTAATGCTGCATATCTATCTAGTAAATTCAATGCAATAAGGAAATGTGCATCCATACTAACTAAAATATGGTATTAAAGGGACTTGTTTTCTAAACATGAAACCTTTTACTATTAATGGTCATTTTGATGTATGTTGTCCTTTTTATTAATCAAATTTTTGAATGAAAGGGACTTAGTGTTTCCAACTAAGAAACCTTTTTCAGAAGTTGCATGACCTTGGTAGATTAGTGAACATAATGGTTTGAATGTTGATTCACAAGTGTCATTTTTTGCATTTTCATAAACTGAATTATTTATTATGTTCACTAATCTAACAAGTTTATAATGTTGTTTTTGAAGAGCCTAACGTAATATATGCAGTGTTCCAAGTTGACTGGTTTTCACACCACAGTCTGTCAAAGAAAGAAGATGCAGTGCAAAGTGCATTCCAAATGTTACAGAAAAGTGCCAAAGTGTTTCAAAACAGTCATGATCAAATGAAAAGACCACTGCATAATCACTAGTATTGCATATCTTTTCCAAATTCAAAGTACAAATTCAATAAAATCATTGTTGTTACTGGTAAAAAAGAGAAATGTTATAGAATTGAAGCTTTAAAGTTATAAAAATGTTTTTAGTTTGTATTTAGTGGATGTCACGAGCCCGTGCTCGAACTTCATTGAATAGCATTATGATGTCTTTTGATGTCATGCACCCGTGCTCAAACTTCTTAGATAGTAAACAAACATTTTTAATCTTTTGCATTTCTTATATTAAAAGTTCAATTTCAACATTAAACAAAGGAAAGATTGTGTTCAAGCATGGTGGTATGTACTAGTGAGTTTAGGATGTTCACTATTTTTAATGGTTCATTCTAGGATCAAAATGATTGTTCTCACTTGAAACAAAAAGCAAAATAATAACAACTCTATCATCAAAAGAATACAACAATAGTGGCTATTTTTATGAAAAGAATTGAGATAGTGAGCTTTTAAAAGCTTATTTTTGTTTTTAGAACTGAAAGAACCTTTCAAAAATGACTGAAACCATAAAGACATAGCAATGCATGGAGGTTGAAAAGTTTATTCATAAGTGACTGGAATTTAATATGCAACAGGAATATTCTCAAGGTAAGCTTGATGGTTCGGGTTCAACAATGAACAAGTATATGCAAGATAGTAAACTATGAGGATGCTTTTTATTCAAATAAGCATCTACAGACGAGCCATAGAGTTTGTTCTATTGACTTATGAGTGTGTTTAAAGCTTTAGAAATTTTCAAAAGATGTTTGTGGTACAGTATGGCTTGTTAAGAAAATTACAAATTCATCAAGGAACAAGCTGTAGGAGTTCATATTCAAATAGTGAAGCATCAGTCTTGACCTTTTATCAATTGAGCTATTTTGAAAATAAAATGTAATGATTGGCATGAAATGGTAATTGAGAAAATCAGGAATATTGCAACAATGAATATGAAAGTTCAAACAGTAAGACATGTTTATTCTTTTTGGTACCATGAATTTCATTTATTTACAACCGAGCCATGAAGATTTTATGACTGGGGTTTCAGCAATAGAGAATGATTAGCAAAATAATTGATGTTATTGTTGTAAATGACAGTGCAGAAGTTTTATACAAGGGCTGAATATCAAAGTGGGTTCTTATTATGTGCCATCAAAACATCATTCACATGGTTTGAGGGAGGTTATTATTTTCCTTAAACATTAACATATATTTCAAGAAAGAGGGAAAATAGTGTTGTAAAAGATGTATAGTCACAGACAAGAGAAAAAAAAACATGATCAAGTTCAACATCAAGGAACAAAGGATCTATTTAAAATCAAATAAAGAGTCTAAGATAACTTATCTGCATATTTTTTAGTCATAGCTTATGTTTGTTGTCCATCTCTTAGTCAAAGTTTCAGTCAGCTCATTATGAGTTTGAAGCTCTGATTGAGAGATGCTTTAGATGGTGTCATGTTTCATTTTTTACATCTCTTAGTCACATTTTAGGCTATGCCGAGCTGACTGAAGAGAAACCACAAGTTATGATGTGTTGTCAAGAATGTAAAAACCCACATCAAAAAATTAAAGGAAAAGCAAATAAACTTCATGCTTGGTTTTTACCAGTTGAAAGGAGTCGTAGCTTATCAGGAACACAACAAAGATGCATCTCAGTCAAGCCTTGAGTCACATACGAGATCACAATGAAGCTCAACTTTCTAGCCAAAGTTAAGCCACGACTCAAAGATTAAATAGTAGTGCACAAGCTTGAGGCCGAGTAATAGCCAGGTTGTGATTCAAGATGAGAAAGAGGCCCCAGTCCAAATAACGCCAGTCACAGTCTGAAAGAAAGGTTTGAACCCATGTATTAACCCATAGTCAAGGACTATTTATAGGTCATGAGTTGTGCAACATAGTCCAAATTCATTGCTTGAGGTCGAGTTTCAAATCATGAAGGAAAGCTCATAGTCATATTCCAGTTTGAGGGTGAAAGCTTCAGTCATAGGCTCCATACACAAAGTTGAGTTCAAGCTTGAGGCTGTGAAATTAAGAAAAACCCATAGCCCATGAGTTCCTAAGAAGATACAACTCCAGTTCTAAGCCGAGAAGGAAGTAAAACTAAGCATCAGTCACAACCTGGGTATTAGAGAAAACTTATAGTGAAAGGCTGACTCGAGACTAAGAGAAAATATAGATCTCGAGCATGTTACTCGCAGACTGTGGGAATTTCTTCGTAGTGCTAGCCAAAGCCAAGCTCCAGAACAAAGATGAACCTCTAAATGTAAGCTAAAATCAAACAAATTGATCTCATCGATCACACATAGAACCCGAGCTACTTTGTAAATGAATTTATAGTTCAAAGTCCAAAAGCTAGGGAGTAAATCATTCAAACCAGAAGCTTCATACTATTCATGCCGAGATAGATTGAAGATTTTGCCAAATTTTTTTAGGGTTTTTTCCCTTTTTCTTCTCTATCAAACTGAATAATGTTGCTGAGTTCGAGAATGAAGCTAGTTTTGGCTATTTTGGAGTCCGTTGTAGAACAATATTGAATGTCATAAATGTGGATGTCCACATCTTAGCAGACCTCAAGATTTCAACAGTGCCACCTCACTACCTCTTGTTCGCATAGTATGCAAGTGGGTGGAGTGGTCATGTCAACCCTCTTCCACTTAGCATTTTTTTGACTTAGGGATTTATTTCTTAAGTTTAATTTTTAAGGTAGTGTATGTTTTTGATTTTGAATTTTATTCAAAATTTAGTAAAATAAATATTGGTTAAACATTGTAAAAGGATTGTTATCCTTATTAAAACCAATATTTAGGGCACTAGTCATGGTGATAGGCTAAGATTTTGGCATGATTTTTGGCCAAATTAGGGCAAATAGGAGAAGCTTAGATTTTTGAATTTGAGTCTTAGGCATGTATAAAACTGGTTTTCATTATCAGTTTTGGGGGTTGCAAGTTTTGGAAAGAGGGATAAAGTGAGCTTATTGTTCCTTGATGCCTTGGAGATCATTTTTGTAACCACTTTGTCATATTTTGAGTAAAATAAAGCATATGATTCATTGGCCCCATATATTTTGCGTTTTGATTTTAAAATCTTTTTTTCATCTTTCTTTGCAAGTGTTTATTATTTTTTTATCCAAGGGAAGTGAATGGATCAATATTCCTTCTCAAGGTGAGCAATTTTTCAAACCTTGTATGGAATATGTATGTTTGTTGACTGGTTAAGCTATTTGTGGTTCAACCCTAGTAGTGAGATCTCTTAGCCTATATGTTGAACAATGATTTAAAGTGTCAAACCTTTGATATACGAGTTGGATTTGTTGTTTTACCTTTCAAGTAGAATTTGATTCCATTTTCAGTGTATCACCCCTATTTACTTTAAGTTTTAAAGTTTCCTTCTTCCCTTTTCCCACTAAGTTACCAATCAGGAGGTGATATTCCATATCAAATAGTAACCAGCCTAGAATCTAGAGAATCCTCCTTAATTAGAGTCCACCCATAACTCGAGGAGGTTTCAATTGTTAGGATAGAAATAATGTGTATCCCTAATGCCTACGTTGGGGTGGGTAATTCTAAACTTTAACATATATATATATATATATATATATATATATATATATATATATATATATATATATATATATATATATATATATATATATATATATATATATATATATATATAACCAGCCTAGAATCTAGAGAATCCTCCTTAATTAGAGTCCACCCATAACTCGAGGAGGTTTCCATTGTTAGGATAGAAATATTGGTGGGGTGGGTAATTCTAAACTTTAACATATATATATATATATATATATATATATATATATATATATATATATATATATATATATATATATATATATATATATATATATATATATATATATATTTGTGTGTGTGTGTGTGTGTCATTTTAAAATGGAAGAACTTCCATCTTGATAGGTTTAGCACCCTTTTTTAGTGCATTTATCATGATAAACTTGCATTTAGGATGCATTTTTCACTTGATTCCTTCATTCTATGTGAAATTAGTGTTAGGATCCTGAGGATTCTCCTTAATTTCCCTTCTTTGTGGCTCTATTTTCTAGGTAGGACTTAGGCATAGGTCCTAGTGTAATGCCCTACCAGGGAACTCAAGAGAACTTAACCTAAACATGCATCTAAGTTTACAAAACAATTTTTTTTTTAAAAGTTAACAATCAACAACATCAAAGTTTTACAATGCAGAAGCAAAGCAATGAAATGAACAACTCACATAGGTTACAACTCTCAAGGATTCCTCGGTGAAGTTTACATTTACATAATTAATTAAATTAGATTAGGTAAAATTACAAATCTCATATAAACAATGAAAGGTAAAAGCAACATCACATCAAAGATAACATAAATACAACAGGTACCATAAGGTATCCATAAACCTACATCCACTGCACATGTCACAGGGTATGTAATACAATAACCAAAAAGAAGTACACATGATATCTCTAAATAACTGATACAAAGATACATGATCACAAGAAGAAGAGAAAGAAGAACACAACTCCATCAATGAAGATCAAGAAGGAACAACTACCACTGGGATCATCCAACACTAGAACACGAACATCAGAATCTCAAATGGTAGAAGAATCACTACCACCTAACCTCACGAACCTAAATGGTCCACTCCCACCATGCTGAGGAGATAACAACATATCCCACTTGGATAACAAACATCAAAAAGGATCAAGCCAAAGAAAGGATCCTGAAAGCTCTCTAACTCAAGGTGTACAAAAGAAGAAAGGTAAGACTCACTAATCCAGAGGCATCTGAAACATGAAGAATAACTATGGAGGGGACTTAGGCTACATACTATGGGAGTGTCATCACATGGATGACTACTTGAGTTACCCTGGACTGGTCTCGCTGGACCCTGGACCCTCAAGCATATATCAGGTTGAGTTACCCTAGACTAGCCACTCTGGACCCCGGACCCTCAACATAATCCATGCAGAACTAGAATATCAATTTTGTGTTTAATGTTATTTCCCAAGTTTTATTATTAGGTTATCACTTATTAAATCAACTTATGATAGGTTACCTTGGTACTGGCCCCTTTTGAGCCCCGAACCCCTATTGTAAGCCACTCCCCTAAGATGCACCTATTTAACCTCTCCTAGGCTCACAAATCTCACATAGAACAATCAGGTATACAACCAAGTAATCCCAGATCCAGTTTCACACACAAGAAACTGATATGATTACAAAGATACCATAAATAGAATACAAAGCAACATGAGCCCATATGATCAAGTCAGGTGATGATCAAAATACACACACACATCAAAACATAATACTAAAATCATGAACAACAGACATCCACATGGCCTCTGTATTCCCCCTAGGTCTTCTAGTACTGGATAACACATAATGAAAAAGAAGACACAACATGAACGAAGAATACAACACTCACGCCATAAAGAACTAAAAACTAAACCATAATCATACACAATTCCATATTCATCATAATTGAATCCAAAGTAGAAACACATAAAATTGCTAAGAGAATCTTATTCATAATCGTCACAATAATGTCATAAATAAAGAATATTCTCTCATGTTGTCCTATGGATTTAACAAGATAAAAATCCCAATTTCAGTAAAAACATATCACTTGCAAAATACATGTTTGCCAAAAGGATCAAATTTGAACCTATTTCATTCCTAGATCGAAAGCAAACAAATCATAAAATTAATCTATGCTATTAAAATAAATTTAATAGATACTATTAGAAACTCATATTTCTCAATGTTCGTTTATTTAAATAGCAAAAAAAACATGTAAATAAAATTTATTCAAATAATTAGTAAACTTAAATTACTAATAACAATTTAAAAATACATTCTAAATTAAATTACAAATTACATTAATTTACAAATTAAATTAAATTAAATTACAAATTAAAAATAAAGTAACTAATATTTAAATTAAAATTTAATTTAAACTAAATCTAAATTAAATTAAAAAAACAATTTTTTTTTTAAAAATACCAATGATTTGGGGGGACGTGGCGGTCCCACCGCCCCCCCTCTTACCTCATAACCGTGCGCAGGCACGGACCTGCACAGGCAGGGCACCCTGTGCATGACAAAGTACCTGCCTTGCGTAGGCAGTAGAGGGTAAGGACAAGGTGATCCCCCCCCTTAAAAACTTAACTATTTTTAAAAAAAAATTTAAAAAAAAAACTCTCTTTTAAAAAAAAAAGCAATTTTAATATATTTTTTTAAAAAAACAAATTTAATTTATTAACCGCCAAAATTATTATTATTATTATATATATATATATATATATATATATATATATATATATATATATATATATATATATATATATATATATATATATATATATATATATATATATATATATATATATATATATATATATATATATATATATATATATATATATATATTCTTTCTATAATCATAGAATGAATTTATTAACATGCATATATACTTCTAAACAACATATAGAATTTATAGAAAACTAAAATGAGGTAAAAATATATAAACATTTTAAGACAATCACATGCATTCCAATAAAATCTGTCTTTTCTAGATTTTGGTATTTAATCATTTTGACTGTGTAAATCTTTTAATAGATGTTATTATTTTTTTTTCAAATGGACATTTCATTTTCTAGAAGGAATATTCCTGAACCATACCAAAATACATATGAATTTGAACCTATTAAATTATCTAGTGCACTTTTTAATTTCCAAAGTAGATAGAAACAGAGAAGAACTATTTTATTTCCAGGATGAATATTTCTGCCCAGATTGGGTTTTTTTTTTTGCTAACACAATTTGATTTTCTCTTCAAAGATAAATTTATTTCTTTAAACCCTATAGTTATACTATTGCCCAGATTTAATATTTCATTTTGTAGGAAATCTATAAACAATCATTTAACAAAATTTTGCCAGAGTAACAGTACGATGCTAAATAAAAAAATAAAATAAGAATCAACTGTACTAGGGTTTCTAAATACCCAGATTTAAGATAATCACATATTAACCAAATATAAAATACAGATAAATTCACGTAAGGAGATAAAGACAAATAACTGTGAAAATAGAGCCAATAGGCAAAATTCAATGCCTACCTCAGATCCAAGCCAAAAACTGAAATGAAATCCCCTTGAAGATCTGAAAGTGGAATTTCTTCCTCAATTCAATCCAACCTACAGATCTAAAACTATGTAGAAAACATGCACCTGATCTAGATGCACAAAGAAGCCAAACCAACAAGCAAGCACAACAATCCAAAAATCCCCAAAATTCCAAGCATACAAGCTCTCCCAAAAATCTTCACCAAAACCTGTCTAATCTCCAAATGACTGCCATTCCCCCTATTAGGGATTCAATTCCCCATTTCATGCAAATCCCAGAGATGACTCAATAGTTAACTCCTAATCAAACTCCAATTCCAAAATTGAAAGAAATTCTAATTAATTAATTAAAATATCTTTATTTTTCACAATTCAACTTTGACATTTGAAAACTAGTTGTTCACTTTTTGAAAACAAATCCCTTTTCAATTTATGCACATGTTATAATTTAAATTCATTATTAAATAAGTTAAATACTTAATGTATCCTAAAATCATGCAATCAATTATTTAATCATTTAATAAAATATGAAGCATAATTCAAATCATTTTCAGTTAAGCACATGTTAATAATTAAAACCCATATTAAATAAATTAAATATTTAAAGCATCCTAGATCATGTAATTAAATATTCAATTATTTGATAATACACTCAAGCATAATTAATCCTAATTTCAATTTAATAATCAATTATTTCCAATTAATCAAATAATTGACTTTAGATAATTTTCCAACTTAAACATAGCAACATAATTAAATCATTGAATTCAACTATGATCCTAACATTAATAATCATATAAAATACCCTATATAAACATAAATCAACTGAATCAAGCACAATAAAATCAAGCAAACTAAGACCAAACACACACTCAAGAACGGGATCCACGAATTCATGCCAACTAGATGAATTCGGTAGGGTAGTCAAACTGACACTTGTCCAATCCTAGGATAATTAGGCTTAGGTTAGGGTTTTGGATATGTGTTATCTCCCCTCTCTTACCATTTGAGAAATTGTGATAGGGCACGCTCATCCTGACAATTCAGGGAAGACGATGCCCGATACCTGCAAACCTGCATACAACACCTGCATGTACAGACATATCTAAATATATAATAGACAATGGTGGAGATTGGCCGATCATGTGGATCTCGCAAGCAAGTAACTATGACTTCATCCCTCAACCACATCAGGCATGCCAAACAAAAATATAAAACAAACACATCAACCATACACATGCAAGTATGGGGTCAGTAAAATCATACGCATTAATAATTTCCTAACATATAATCCATCATCCTAAAGTAATCATAACATTTATAAAATTAGACTAGGGGTGAGGTAATACACCTAGCCTTCATCATGATCATCATAGGACTCTATGCCTCTATCTAGCACTCTGCCCTGTTTTGGCTTCATTTCTAGGTCTTCGGGCACCCCTGGAACCTCCTGTTTCCTATTTTTGCTAGATATGGACCCATGGGTCAAGGTCGAGGTCGACCCTAACTTAGGTCAAAGTTGAGGTCATCTCTAACCTAGGTCATCTTTGACCTCCTTCAGGATTTGATCCCCCTTTTCAAATTTTGGTCCCGGAGGGCCCCAAAATCAATGTCGGGCTTTCAAATCAGAATGCAGAAGTGTGTTAATTTGAAATTCATTTAATTTTTTTCCCTCCTTAGTTAGTTATTGTGATTGGACAATAATTTTAGGTGAAATTTTAATGATGGGTCATCACATTACTCTAGGAGCCTCACCTTGAAACCTCTATATAAAAACTCTCATTTGCCTTCATTTTCACAACAAGGACACCAAACAAGACCAAGCAATTTCATGAGAAAGGATCCATCAAGGAGACTTAATTGATTGAAGCAAGAAAGAAATGGTGAAGTGAAGATGCAATATTGAAAGAGGATGATATAGAAGATCAAGCCATTATTAATATCAAGCATTTTTGTGAGCACACCATTGTGAACATCTATTTGGAGCAAGAGAGATCCTTTCTTCCTTGATCCACCATTATCAATATTCAAGCATTCAAAGATACAATCATGGGGTAGAAATTACAAATTATGAGTTTGGTAAGAGTACTTTAGCCTTGGGGGCTTGGTATGCTTTCTTATCTTATTCAAATCTATGCATTTCTCTCATACATATTCATGCTAGGGTTTCAATCTAGAGGATTAGATCTTGGCATTACACACATATTCTATTACATCTGACTATTCATGGAGGTGGAGATCACCAAAATAGGGGTTTGACTCAGGCAAAACCCTATATAGCCACCCCAAAACACCATTTTCAGATATCTATAGTCATTGTTTTGAGAATTGAAGTGCGGATTTGAGTACCCATTTCATCAAACTTTTAGGATTTGCGAAAATTTTTTTTGTTAGAGTTGTCTTGGGTCAAGGATGACCTTTAGTGAGGGGTAAGATTGTACCCCGCTATCTGGGTCAAAGTCGACCTTCTTCCAGAGAGACAAAAGTTTTTTGGGTTTTCTCTGTTGTAGTTTTCTGGTCCCAAATTTGGTTGTAGAATTTCCCAAGACTGTACATAGGCATCAGAAAATAGGTATTTCTAGATTAATTCCATCATGAGGTATGTATCTTATCCTATCTAATTTCAAGCATTTCCATTTTTACATTACTTATTCAATTCCAACTCAAAAATACACATAAATCGGGGGAATGTTAGATGCATTATTAAAGCCCCATTTTAAAGCCTATTCATTTTGGTGAACCCGAATACGACAATTCTTTCTTTTTGGTGTTAGATTTAGATCTTGCATTCTTATAAAATTAGGTTTCTTGCATTTATATTTCAAAAATACAAAAAAATTGCAAAATCTCTTTAAAATACAAAAACATTTACATTTTTTTTTTCTTTTAGTATTTCCTTGTGTTCAACATGTATGATTCTTGTTTTGAATAATTTAATGAGGCTTTTATTGTACAAAAGGATAGATTCCCTAATGAGGTACATGGTAGTGAGGATGAAAATTGTCTGAATAAGATCTCCGTTGATCCTATTCCTATTTCACTCTCCTCCACAACCTCTTCAATTAGCCTTTACCATAAGGTGTGTGCATGGTTACCTTCATGTCTCACTATTTGCAACATTGATAAACCTAAAATGATATATCCTACACCTTTGATGATGGTAAAAGGATGTCCTTGCATAACGATTAAGGGTAAACCTAGAGATCCTTTGGATTTCTTTGATAACACTAATTTTGTTTCACATGCTTATCGCACATGAAATAACCCTCAGCCTATTGTTTTGGTTTCTTTACTACCTTCTCAACCTATGCTTCCTCAAGCTCCTAGGTTTCCTTCTACCTTTAAGGAGTATGACTTAATTGACCAATTATGTGCTACTCCTGCTAAGATATATCTATGGGAATTACTTCAAACTTCTCTGAAATATCATGAGGCATTGCAAAAAGTATTATTTACTCTTCCTGATTTGCCTCCTAATCAAGATAATATTCATTCTATTTTGGAGTGCATGCATACTATGCCTTTTGTACCTCCTATTGTGTTTTCCGACAAAGATTTACCTTCTCCTAAGGTGCAAAATCAATATGATGCTCTTATGGTTGTTGTTTCTATTAATCAAAGTATTATTCAAAGAATATTAATTGATAACAGATCTAGGCTTAATGTTTGTAGCATGGATATGCTTAAGGAAATTAAGGTTGATCTCACAACTACTCAAACAAATAATGTCCCTATACGTGGATTTGATAATATTGCAAAGAGAACTTTGGGCATTATTACCTTACCCATTAAAGTTGGTCTAGTTATTCTAAATCCACCTATTCATGTTATTCCTAGACCTCTCAATTATAACCTTCTTTTAGGAAGACCTTGGTTACATACTATGCATGCAATTCCTTCTACTCTTCATCGCAAGGTTAGGTTCATCTATAACAACTTAATGTATACATTACATGCAGATGATGCACCAAATCCTTGCCTAAATGAAGAATACGCTAAAATCTCTGAGCCTCTTCCACCAAGCAAAGAGATTGAAAAACAACCTGAGATAAAACAATCTGAGATACAACAACCGGAAGCTCCATCTTCTTCTTTGACCGAGGATGATTGGGGGACATTATATTTTAACCCTACCTTCATTGGAGAATGTAAGGTCTCTGATTTGGAATTCATGAAGCAACAAAGTGAATTTGAGAAAGAATTTTTTCCTCCTTCCTCGCTTTCTGAGGAATTAAAAAGTAATTTTGTTGCTACCTCGATTGAAGAAATGATTGAAACAATAAAGCCTGATTGTTATGATATTGTGACATATGCCACTCCTTGGACTCCATCTAATATGGTTGATAGATATGGTTCTGGTTATCATTTTCTTAAGAAGTCAGGATTTAATGGGAAAGGATGTGGTAAATATGAGCAAGGTATACAAGTTCCTTTAGATAATGAAATTTATGATCATATGTATGGATTAGGATTTAATCCTATAATAGAAAACAATTGGATTTTCATCTTAATGTTAATCATATATGTGGTGGACAATTCAAATTGGTCAACCTACTCCTCATTGACATTAATCAAACACCTACTTTGGATATTTTTCCTGAAGATGAAGCCTTAATGGATTTTTTAGGGGTTTATGAGGAATTACCTAAGTTTCATCACAAATGATGGAAGCCTTATTGTTTAAGTACCGATGCTTATTTTGGAGAACATGATAAAAAAGATATTCTTCCTTTACTAATGGATCCATTGATACAAAGTGATTTGTTAATAACTGAGACTGTTGATATTCAAATGGATGAGAATAATCCTAAAAAGATGATAAAGATTGGGAAATGTTTGAATCAGGATAAGTGTGATCAGTTGGTTTCCATGTTACTTGAATTTAAAATTATTTTTACTTGGACATACTCAGATATGTTGGGTATAGATTCTAATATTGTTACTCATAATATTGTTTTAAAACCAAATATGAAGCCTGTGAAGTAGAAAATTTAAAGATGAATCTACAAATTGCTTTACTAGTTAAAATTGAAATTGAAAAGTTATTGGATTCTGGATTTATCCGTTCTATTGATTATTTAGATTGGATTTCAAACATTGTGCCTATTTCAAAAGTAGAAAATAAGATAAGGATGTGTACTAATTTTAGAGACTTGAACAAGGCATCCTTAAAGGATGATTTCCCATTACCTAATATTGATATGATTGTGGATTCAACAACGGGTCATGACTTGTTATCTTTTATGGATGGTTTTTCTGGATATAATCAAATTTTTATCCCTCCTAAAGATCAATTTAAGACCACATTTATAACACCTTGGGAAACATATTTTTGGGTCATGATGCCTTTTGGATTAAAAAATGTGGGAGAAACTTATCAACGAGCTATGACTTTGATTTTTTCGGATTACATTCATAAGATCCTTGAAGATTATGTGGATGATATCTTAGCAAAATCTATACAAAGAGAAGATCATGTTACTATTTTATGATAAATATTTGAAAGGATTAGAAGTTACAAGATGAGATTGAATCCTAAGAAATGTGTCTTTGGAGTGAATTCTAGTAAATTATTAGGATTTATAATCTCTAAGCGAGGCATAGAAGTAGATACTGAAAATATTGAAGCTATTGTTAATATGCCTCCTCCTAAGAATATTTCTTAGTTACAGAGTTTACAAGGAAAAATTCAAGCTATTCATGGCTTTATTTCTAATCTAGCTAATCGAACCATTCCTTTTACTTCCTTGCTTAGAAAGGATACCACTTTCTCTTGGAATGATGAATGTAAACAAACTTTTGAGAAATTTAAGGAGTATCTTGCAAATCCTCCTATCCCGCAACCAGCTAAATTTGATAAACCATTTCATTTGTATACCTCAGCAACTACGAAAGTCATGAGTGCATTGTTAGCTCAAAATGATAATAATGGTAAGGAAAGACCTGTGTATTACATTAGTCAGACTTTACTTGATTATGAAACAAGATACATAGATTTGGAAAGACAATGCTTAGCTATAGTTTACGCTTGCTAGAAACTTGAGCATTATCTTATAAATGTTGAAGTCAATGTGAATGTTAAATTTGATCTGTTGAAACATATTTTCTCACAAACTGATCTCTCTAGCTGTCTGGCAAAGTGGGTGATGTTACTTACAAAATTTGACCTTAATTTCATTTCTCAAAAGTGTATTAAGGGACAAGCTTTAACAAATTATTTAGCTGAAGCTCCTTGTCCTTATTCTGATACATGTTCTAGCTTCAATAGAATTCCCTGATGACAATATTCTAGCTATTCAACAAGATGATATTTGGGAATTATATTTTGATGGGTCTAAATGTAAGACAGGGTCTAGTGTTGGTATTATCTTGATTCCTCCTATGAAAAAGCCAATCCCTTTATCATACAAATTAACCTTTCCTGGTACTAATAAAATTGTGGAGTATGAAGCTCTTCTAGCTGGCCTACGAGAAACTTCATCCCTTAACATTAAACACTTGAAAATATATGGAGATTCATAATTGATTGTTGAACAAATTAGAGGAGGTTATCAAACTAAGAATGATAAAATGACACAATATAGAGATTTGGCTCTTGACGTGCTTTCGTAATTCTCTTCTTATACGATTCAAACCTTACCTAGGAAAGATAATCAACATGCAAACACTATGGAAAGTGCAACTTCTTTGGTTTGTCTTGAGAATAATGCTGAAAACTTTCAATTTACTCTAAAAACTCTTAAAAACCCTGCAATTTCTAAAAAGATTACATCTAATTGTTTCAATTTTCATTCAGATGAATGGTATTCTCATATTTTTCATTTCTTGAAAGATGGTACTTTTCCTGAATCGGCAACAAGGAACACACGTAATCGTATTAGGAAGCTTGTAGCATGTTACATCATTCTAGGAGATACGCTTTACAAACGTTCTTATGAAGGATTAATATTAAGATGTCTCAATAGAACTAAAATCCCAGTAGCTTTGGTAGAAGCTCATTCTGGTTCTTGTGGGGGACATTTTGGTGGAAAATCCCTGGTTAATAAGTTTCTTAGAATGGGATATTATTGGAAAACAATGGAACAAGATTATTTCATATTTGTTAAGAAATATCCTCAATGTCAACAACATAGTAATTTGATTCATGCTCCTGCTCGTGAGCTTCGTAATCAAGTTTCTCCATTACCTTTTAGTATTTGGGGTTTTGACCTTATTGGAAAAATTTCACCAACTTCTTCTCAAGGACATACTTACATCTTGACTGCTACAAATTACTTCACAAAGTGGGTTGAAGCTGCCCCTCTTCATTCAATGACTACGAATGTTATTTGTGATTTCATCCTTAACAATATCATAACATGATTTGGTATACCTTCAATGATAGTTTTGGATAATGGTACCTCTTTTAAAAACAAAGAAGTTGCGAAATTCTTGGAGAAATATCAAATTCAACATAGATTTTAAACTCCTTATTATCCTCAATCTAATGGTCAAGTTGAAGCATCAAATAAAATCATTGAACAAATCCTAAGAAAAATAGTTAACAAGCATGCAAAAGATTGGCATACTCAATTGACCTATGCTTTGTGGGCTTATAAGACTAGTGTTCTTACTGCCATGGGTACTTCTCCTTACAATCTTGTCTATGGCACTGATTCTATTATGCCTTTGGAATTAGAAATACCTTCTTTACATGTTTCATTTCATGGGATAATCGACAAGGATAATTTTTAGGAACAATGCTTACAAGAGCTAGAAATGTTGGATGAACAATGAATACATGCGTTAGAACATATAAAAGCTTATCATAAATCTCTTCAGAAGCAATATAATCATAAGGTAATTGAATGAACATTTTCAGTTGGTGATTTAGTCTTATATGAGAATCAACAAAATGTGAATGCTTTACCTGGTGAAAAAGGAAAGTTTAGCCCTAATTGGCTTGGACCTTTTGTTTTCATTGAAGACTTTGGTTCAGGAGCTTATAAACTTGCTGATATGGATGGTGTTTCTTTTAAGGAACCTATTAATATTATGCATCTCAAACATTATTATCCCTAATTTCATCCATTATTTCTTTGTGCATTTATGTATTCCTTATAAAGTTTGTTTTATAGGTTATGTAGTTCTAGAAAAATTACATATTGAATATATTTATGCATCTTCTTTCTTTCTATTAAGTTTTATATTGATGAAAACATAGTAATCAAACATATAACTAATTAGTAGAGAGTTTTTCATTCATCAAATGTTTTTCAAGTTCTGATACATATGTGGCCCATGACCCTATTTATCACTACATCTATCATTGCACTCTGATGGCCGATGGCTTCCAGATCTCTCTAGCCTATGATAGGAAGATGTATATTTGTGTGTCTATGTGTGGCTCCTTGATATGCTCATACCATGTGAGCACCCTCAGGCACTCAGTAACTTAGCTATCATCTTCTCCTCTCTTTCTCCACACAGCCTCAACTCTCATTGGACACATGCAAAGATATCGAGATGTCTATCGGGATCTGTATAGCCAAGAGAGAATTCTCACTCCCTCACTAGTAGTTGGTAGGATATACATGTATCCTTTAGAATCTCAGATATAAAGCTCCTCCACTTCACTATGCTAGCTGCAGAATGAAATTAAATTTACCAATCTAGTACTTTTTCATTTCAAATCAAGTTGCATATTTAATCAAATCTCATATTTCATACCTGGGTCTTCTTCCTAGATGTCACTAAAGTGTCTAGATGGTGGGGGCATGGAGTGACTACTCTATCTGTGCTCTCTATGTCTAGGCCTTGCCAATGGTGTCTCTATGTGGGCATGTGGAGGTCATTGTAATCTCAATCGTGATGCATGAAAAATGTGTATATCCACACCAGTATCACCAATTGGGGGCATCTCCTATTCTCTCTCCTCTGCTCTCTCTTCTACTCTCTCCTCCTCCATGGGTTCTCCCTCAGAGATGTACTCCTCATCTCTGAGATCCTCATCCTCCTTTATTGTACCACTATCTAGCTAAGACCTATAGGATAATCCTCAGGGAAGATGGGGTGGGTCCCCTGCAGACTCCAATACCTGATGTAATCTTGACTCATACTTGAATAGGTCACATCTGGTGGTACCTTTGTATCCTTTGTCTCATCTACATCACTATCTTCTATGTCTTCTATCGATGGTTGACATATGGTGTCGGGTCCCTCATAGTACCTCTTCGAATACACATAATGAGGTACTACTTTGGGGACTCCCTGTAATAGGCTGAACTATCTCATCACCTGATCATAATAGTATGGCATCACTATATGATTTTGATGACCCTCTAGTAGCTTCTACCATTGTGAATGTCTCATCTAGAATCATGTATCTGGCCACTCTATCATCTGGAAGTAGGGTCTCCATATCACATCAGTGCCTAGAATGTAGTCTAGATGTACCCTCCAATAGAGGATATCTTTGAACTACCAGGCATCTCTCAGAGGATAAGAAAAGAATCTTAGTGTACTTGCATCTACCATCACTAGAGTACCCTATGGATGTGTACATGTAAAATTCCCAAACAACTAGATTTGCAAGAGTGTGCATATCGAAAGACTCTCTCTCTAATATCTCACTAGCTGACATAGCTCATGGTATAGCTAGGCTAACATGTTGTGACCCCATGAGAAAATAGTCCTCTCACTCTCCATCCTCTATATAAGATGGGTAAGAGGTGTATAAAATATTGTACCCTTTGAGTTTGGTAACACAACCAAAGGTACTATGCAAAGCATCACTCTTCATACCAAAGGTATAGGGCTTGACAGTATGGATGACAAAAGGACCTGAACTGATCAGGTTCACATCTGTGGAACCCATCCCAAGTAATACTCTTTATCTGCAAGGATATCCTCACAAACTCATTGTGCTCTAGGTTTGACACTCTCACCTCAGACTGGAAGCCGTAAGATCCTATAGACATCCTCTAGTGTCACTATAATCTCTCCCGAGGGAAGATGGAAGGAGAATTTATCCTCATCCCACCTCTCTATCAGAGCTGATAGCATGGCTTGGTGTAGCCTAATCTATGGTAGGACTGCTACCTAGTATAGTCCTACATCTCTTAGTAGTTGTACCTCATCCTCACCGAGCTCAGACAGTCTCTCTTTGATGATCACTAGAAACTCTCCAAAGGGATGCTCTCAAAGAAAAACTGTCTTGTAAGCACAAACAAACATCATGTCAGTATTCTACATCATCAAATCTATAAATCCAACTTGACTAGGTCAAGGTCAACCTCAGTTAGGTCAGGGTCGACCTTACTGGGTTAGGGTTGACTTTCTTGGGTTAGGGTTGACCTTGTTGGGTCAAGGTCGACCTCATCCTAGATAAGGTGGAGACCTTCCAGTTCATGTCAACCTTCTTGGGTCAAGGTCGACAGAACTGGGTTAGGGTCAACCTTTAAGGGTCAGGGTAGACCTTGCCTATATAAATCAAGAATTTGTGAAGTACAAAAACTAATAACAATAAACTCACCTCAGGAAGAGACCATCTGATAGCTAGGCACTATCTCAGGAGCTCCATGCACATCACTCAAAGTTCTTCTCTCCTCGGCATCTTTCTTTTTCTCTTCGAATTTGAAAATGGTAAGAATGAGTAATTATGACTTCCTTTTCCTCATTTATAGTTAAAATTAGGGTTTTTTTAGGGTTTCTCTTAGGGTTTACTCATGGTAAATTCAGATTTCCTTTCGTATGCATTTAGATATACATTCTCTCTTTTCATCATAACTTGAGTTCGATAACTTTATTTTTAGTGCCATCAGTGGTGTTGGAATCATGATTTAAATACCTAACTTCTTGAATAAGTTTAGGAAGGCTAGGAATCATTCTAATTGGCTTAGGAGAGGAATTTTCAACAAACCACATATCTAGTGTATAAAGTTATCATTATCACCCCATTTCACCCTTCAAAAGTAGAAAGCCGAAACAAGGGGGGGCATAAGGGGCTTTATGCACTTCTCAAGTTGTCATATAGTAATCTCTAGGTGATTTTTGGATTTTCATTAACCTTTTGTGTTTCAAGTTCTAACAATTTTTTGCAGGATCTTTACATCGAGGACTTGGCTATGTCCTTTTTATTTACTATGATGTTTTCTTACTTTAGCTTGCATATTCATGTAGTGTCATATCTAAGCTAAAGTGGGGGCTAAATGTATCATCTTAAAATGGAAGCACTTCTATCTTGATAGGTTTAGCACCCTCTTTCAGTGCATTTATCATGATAAACTTGCATTTAGGATGCATTTTGCACTTGATTCCTTCATTCTAGGTGAAATTAGGGTTAGGATCCAAGGGATTCTCCTTAATTTCCTTTCTTTGTGGCTCTATTTTCTAGGTAGGAATTAGGAATAGGTCCTCCTAGCCTTCATCATGATCATCATAGGACTCTATGCCTCTATTTGGCACTGTTCCCTATTCTGGCTTCATTTCTAGGTCTCCAAGCACCCCTGGAACCTCCTGTTTCATATTTTGGCTCGATCTGGACCCCTGGGTCAAGGTTGAGGTCAGCCTTGACCTAGGTCAGAGTCAAGGTCATCTCTAACCTAGGTTAGAGCTGAGGACATCTTTGACCTCCTTCAGGATTTGATCCCCCTTTTCAAATTTTGGTCCTGGAGGGCCCTGAAATCAATGTTGGGCTTTCAGATCTAAATGCGAAAGGGTGTTAATTTGAAATTCATTTAATTATTTTCCCTCCTTAGTTTGTTATTTTGATTGGACCATAATTCAAGGTGAATTTTGAATTATGGGTCCTCACATTACTCTAGGATCCTCACCTTGAAACCTCTATATAGAGACTCTCATTTGCCTTCATTTTCACAACAAGGACACCGAGCAAGACCAAGAAATTTCATGAGAAATGATCCATCAAGGAGACTTAATTGATTGAAGCAAGAAAGAAATGGTGAAGTGAAGATGCAAGATTGTAAGAGGATGATATAGAAGATCAAGCCATTGTTGATATCAAGCATTTTCGTGAGCACACCATTGTGAACATCTATTTGGAGCAAGAGAGATCCTTTCTTCCTTGATCCACCATTATCAATATTAAAGCATTCAAAGATACAATCATGGGGTAGAAATTATGGATTATGAGTTTGGTAGGAGTACTTTAGCCTTGGGAGCTTGGTATACTTTCTTATCTTATTCAAATATATGCATTACTCTCTCATACATATTCATGCTAGGGTTTCAATCTAGAGGATTAGATCTTGGCATTACACATTCAATACACACACATATTCTATTACATCAAGCTATTCATGGAGGTGAAGATCACCAAAATAGGGGTTTGACTCAGGCAAAACCCTATATAGCCACCCCAAAACACCATTTTTAGATATCTACAGTCGTTGTTTCAAGAATTAAAGTGCAGATTTGAGTACCCTTTTTGTCAAACTTTCAAGATCTGCGAACAAAATTTCTGTTAGAGCTATCTTGGGTCAAGGATGACCTTTAGTGAGGGGTAAGATTGTGCCCCACTATCTGGGTCAAAGTTGACCTGCTTCCAGAGAGACAAAAGTTTTTTGGGTTTTCTCTGTTGTGGTTTTCTAGTCCCAGATCTGCTTACATAATTTCCTGAGATTGTACACAGGCATCAAAAAATAGGTATTTCTAGATTAATTCCATCATGAGGTATGTATCTTATCCTATCTAATTTCAAGCATTTCCAGATTTACATTACTTATTTAATTCCAACTCAAAAATACACATGAATAAGAGGAATGTCAAAAGCATTGTTAAAGCTCCATTTTTAAGCCTATTCAATATAAACTCAATATATCATCAATTTTTTGACCAAAATGACTATTATATACAATGTGCATGCTATACTCATGACATATATAGTAGTCAAAATTTTGACCAAGTTTGGTTGATAGTAGTCAAGATTAGGTCGACCATTCTTGACCCTATTTCAACGTTGCATTCTTTGAACTTTCGACCACTCTGTTAGTTGACGCCAAAGCTATACTCGTGACATATATAGTAGTCAACTATTCAATCAAGTTTGGTGGAAAGTTCTCAAGGATTTTTCAGCCACTCTTGACCACCCAGTAGACTATTTCGATGTTAAATTGGTTGAAAGTTCAACCACTATGTTAGTTGAATATTCAACAATAATTAAACTTTGTGGAAAAATTGACAAAGAAAGTTTGATAACAATAATGATATTTTGGTCGACCAATTTGCATTGAAATATAAACTAATGTGCATCAAAAAATAGGCTAAAATTTACTAGTGAGTCTTGTTTGGTTTCTATCTCTGTCTATACAATGGAGGTGTTCTCGATCCCTAGTAAAGTGGCTAATATTCAGGAGATGTATCAATGTTCCTTTCTATGGAGGGGAAGAGAATGCAATCAAATACAGTTTGGTTAAGTGGTCAAAGATTTTCAAGCCACAACAGATTGCAGGGATCAATATTAAAATGTATGTTAATGTGACTAAGGCGTTAGGGGCCACACTCATTTGGTGCATGTATACAAAGGTAACAAGAAATGGAGTAGGATCTTGTAATCAAAATAGTTAGGTAATAATAAGGTCTATTTATTCAAAGTGGAGCTTCCAAGTCTAGGTTCCAATGTTTGAAACTTTTTGAGGATGTGTGCTAGCTTTATTGTCCTGGATATCAAGTGGAGGCTTGGTAATGTGCAGAAGGTTATATTTTGGCCTGATTTTTGGTTATAAGACCATGTTCTCTTCAATCCTAGCCTAACTTGCATCTTCTAGTGAATCATTTTGAAAATTTGATTGGAGAGTGTATTAGTAATTACATTGAAGGTGGTAATAAATAGCGAAGGTGGAAGACTCTCTTGTCTCTCATATTTCAGCTTAAGGATACCCTAATTCTCTTATGTATGAATTAGAGAGATTGTGGATTGTGACAAAAGGATAAAGTGGTGGAGATATATAGGTAGTGGTGTGGTGACCATTTAACATTCATTTTTTACTTATTTTTGTGGAGTAATTAATTCTAAAAACAACTAAATGGGTTTCATATAAGCTTGGTCTCCCAAAAGCTGACACATTCTTATGGATAATGTTGAAGCCCAGATGTTGTAATTGGGATATATTGTAGAGGATAGGAAGATCTTGTCCATCTAGATGTGTGTTGTGTTCATATGAGGAAAAGAGAAATGATCACCTATCCATTCTTTATCTTTTCATTTAAATACATGTTTAGAAAGGATTTTGAAACTACATAATGCTTTTCCAAATCTAAAGTAGGAATTTGAGTGAGTGTTGAAATGTCAGGAGAAGAGGGTTGATTCTTATTCTCAGGGTGGCTGCAAGAAGTTGAGTCCCACTTTTGGCCAAAAAGTGGAAGTGTTTTCTCTATTTTTAAAAATTTCTATCAATTAATGTCTAAATTTGAGGCACTTAAAGATTGAATCTTGAAAAAATTGAGTAATATAAAATTTATTGCTCGGAGTCTAGTTTTCAAATATGTAATTTATTTCAATACCCACATGGTATAAACTGAATTTTAGTAGGCATGTTTAAAAACTACTTTTTCAAAATGCATGTTTTGGGACCACACTTGACACGTGTATGATCAGCTTTTTTTGAAGTAAATGAATGTATTTTTGTGAATCCTTTTGGGAAAAGGTACCTAAAACACTGAATATTGGTGAGAATATGTTATCTTATTTTTTTATTGAATATTTTTTTTAATTAATTTTTAATTGACTATAAAGTACATTTTCAAAACCTCTTGTGTAGGAGCACCATAATTTGATGATAACTTCACTTTTTTCAATTTTTTTTTTAATTTGAAGGAAATTTTATGTAGATTGGTGTCATATAACTCATTTTTCAAAAAATGTAAAATTAAAAAAGTTATTAAAGTTTTAGTTAACCTTAGTATTTTGAGTTTAGGTACCATGTTGGCTTAATAAATATTGTAAAAATAATAAAATTTATCATATCACTATAAAATTCATATTTTTATAATCTACACAATAAGAGCTAAAATGGGTTTTCATTTTATCAAAAAATTCATTCGGAAAGGTGTCTAAAATATTATGGCAAGGAAAAAATTTTATTCTGTAATGCCTTAGCCATTTCTTTGTAGGGTCAAGCATAGGCTTGGTCCCACCAAGCCTGTTTAGAACCAAAACCCAAGCCAACAGGTATAGTTCCCACTCATAGATTTTGAAAACGGGCACCCATTTTTTTAAATTCACAAAACGAGCACCCATTTTGTGAAACTACAAAATGGGCATCCGTTTTGATTTAAATAATGGGCACCCATTTCATAAAGAGCCGTTGGAGCCAAAAAATAGGACTGTGGGCCTGATCTCAATGATTGACGAGTTTTGAATCATTTTTTAATCTATCCATACCAGGCAAACATAATATTTCTATCAACATTTTGTACTTTTGTCTTGTTTTGGATCTGACATTCAAAAAAAATTGTTTGAACTCAAATCTTGGTGCAAAAATGGGATCATACTGATGCAAAAAGAGGCCAACGAAGGTTCTAACAACTGAGGAGGTTTTAGTAAATAGAGAGGAGGAAAAACGACAATGAGAAAGAAGAGAAAGACTTCGAAACCTGAATAATGTTGGAGCATCGAGTTCAATAATTATTTCAGAAGAGGAGGAAAATGAAGACACCATAATGGATGCAGAGGTTGAAGAAGAAAATTTAGATGCATCTTCTAATCTAGTATTGGATATAGGTATGTCTTCACATCCAAATGTTACAACTTATTCTGATAAAGATGTCCATCATTTGCTAGAAGCAAGTACAATAAAAATGATTTAAATTTTATTCCTAAAAATAGATTAACAAATTTAATTGCATGTGAAATTTTAGAAATTAGTAATGTTAATCATAATGATAAAGGAATTGAAAGTCAAACCCCAATTGAAATTGAAAATCAAACACCAATTCAGGTTTAAATCAACAATGTGGATGTAGGCATAGAAACACCGATTGAGAAAGAAACTTATTTGAATGATAATGAAATAAATGAAGAATTTTAAATAAAAAATGATGTGCTAGACAATCTATTCGGTTTGGTTTCATGGAAATAGATTAGGACACATGCGAACAGATTGTTTAGATAATTTCTTTATAATAAGAAATTTGGGTTTCAATGTCAATTAATGTTACAATTAATTAAAATTTCTAAAATGCGAAAAGTGATGAAGAGGTTAGGCATTTATGTGAAAACCAAGAAGAAGGATGAGTCTCTAAAATAAGTTGTATCAACAGTTGCTAGTGCCTTTGACACAATTGGAAAGAAAATTCATTCTAAAGATAGTAATGTGGCACGACGAGCAATAACAACTTTAGTTAAAAAAAACTACTACTGATAAAATAATGATTTCAAAAAATAAGTGGATATCTTAATATTCATTGTAAAACTTTAACAAGAGTTGTAAAGAGAAGAGTTAGCTTTGAAAGTCATCTAGAAAACCATCTATGGACCTTCAGTGGCAGACTCCTGAGGTCTGACATGAAACTTACTGGTGAAGTCAAAACTTTGATTGAAAATTTTTGGCACGATAATACAAGAGTATCCCCTAATGCCAGAGATGTTCTTAAATTAAGAGTCAGTTCAGAAGTTCATGATCCAAATCCAAAACACCTTTTAGATATGAATAAAAAAGAATTGTATAAAAAATTTATGAATGATAAGGTGTTAACTATTAGTATTAATCAAAGATCTTTTGAAAAATGTAAAACATGGTATGTAAGGATTAGCAAAGAAAGAATCACCTATTGTTGAAAAAATCATGTTCAATTTTGTTATTATTATGATATTTTTTGATCTATACTATTGCAGGAATGTGGTATAAATATACCACCTCAAACTGTAAAGGAGTTTATATCAAATTTGTTTTGTAACCCACCTAATGAGCAATTTTATCTTTTGAATGCATGTGTTTTTGGTGTATGTGATGTATGTGGCAATCTTACATTATTAGATGAATGTTTGCATGAAAATATTTCATTTGATTTTGGACAACAATTAGTTGATGTACACAGATTTAAAACAATTGAGTATCGATTGAAGGATTGAAAAGTTGGAAAACGGTGTGACCTAATAACTGAAAAACTTAGTGTTAATGCTTTTATGAATGAATTCAAGAGTAAGGTCATACCTAAATATGTGAAACACTCTCATAAGTCTAGATGGCTTGATGGAAAATTTCACATATGCAAGAATACATTTCCAATTGGTAGTATACTTTCAGTTGTTGACTTTGTAGAGAACTACACTCTTGCACCACAAGATGAGATCCAACCACAATATTATAATTCAATGCAAGTAAAATTTTTTGTTCCTATTGTCTATAGACATGCACCTGATAGTACAGAAGAGGATCAAAAAATATTGAGAGAGTACCATTTCTATATGAGTGATAATAAGTTACACTCATCGGAGTTTGTCCAGTATTTCTTTAAGACCTTTTATGAAAATTTGAGAGAGAAACTCATATAACACAACATCTAATATGGTCAGGTAATTGCACAGGGTAATTGAAGAATGCTAGAATGTTTTATTGGTTGAGTAGGACGCACAAGAAACTAAATATCCAACATATTTGGAGTTTTTTGAGGCTGGACATGGGAAGGGAGAACACGATGGTGTCGGTGCATGTGTTAAGAGAGCCCTTTGTAGAGAGAAACTCAAATTTGATGAAAAATCAAAATTTAAAGATGCACGTGCAATTGTTGAATGGTGTAAAACAAGTTTGTCTACATGATCAAGTCATAACTCTACAATCAGATGTTTTTCTTGGCTAGTTGAAGAGAAGAACATCCTTTCAAGATATGATTTTAATACAATTAGTGGATCATCTAAATGACATTCATTTAAGAGTTCTAATTCTAACACTTGGACTATATGGACTAGGGAGCTTGCATGTTTTTGTCAATTTTGTGTTGCAGGTGAATGGGAAGAATGCAATAATACATAATGGGTTGAAGAATGGAAACAAAAATCCTTAACACCTAGTGAGGGACAAGATGAAGATGATATAATAAATGAAGACTTGGATCATGCCTTGGCATCAGAAGATTATGATCATGTTTCAGACCTCATACGACCTGGTAATTTAATTAAATTTATTGTAAAACTTTAAATTATATTAGTTACATGTGTATGTCATATAATTTATGATTATTTATTTAAATTATAAACCTTTAAACAAGTTTTATTTGTGCATGTACTTAATTTTGTTTTTCAAGACATGTGTATGTTGTTGTTGCACCTGAGGATAATGAAGAGAAGATAGAGTATTGGTTAGCTTGATGTGTAGAACCTAAGAAAAAGTTGATATGTCATCAAGTAGATGATGATGATTTTCAGTATCCAATTGGGTTTGTTGTGGTAGTTAGTACATGGCTACACAAATACCTAACAAGAAGGAATGGTTTACCAGCTTTTGAAGAATACCAATCAGAAAAGAAGATTATGCACTATTCACATTTGGTAGTGGCAACAAATATCAAATTGGAAAGATACAAAGGGAGACCTGCTAATAAAATATTATGGACACTTTCAATGGAAGAGTATGAGGCAATCATAGATGCATTGCAGAAAAGAGAGGATGTTGATGGTACATTAGGTTGAATCAAATTTATACATGTAAGTTTTTGTTCAATTTGTCATATTTTTATATGTTTTCTACATGTCTTCTTTGAAGTGTCATAATTTATAATTTAGAGATATAGATTTGAAATTTAAATTTAAATTGACTTTAAATGAACTTGTATAGATTCTAAGATTTGAACATGTTTATTTTTATGATGCAGGATGTCTGGAAGAACATAGACATGAACTATTTATGTAGTACAATGCACTCTTGTATTCGTACAATTTTGGATTTGTAATTTAAGTTCACATGAACTCACTTTTATTCATTAAATTTTGTTTTAAATATTTAAGTTAAATTCATAACTTTGTATTCACCTAATTTTGTTCTAAATATTAAACTATGCACATTGGTCAAATTATGTTCACTTAATAGATTATGATAGATTTATTTGTGCATCCATAAATTCATTGTTCAAATTAATAGATCTCATTGTTAGATAGATGGTTTTTAATAGTTAATAAAACTCAATAAATTACTTGTAACATCTAAGTCAATATTAATTAATGGTTTTTAATAGTTAATTATCAAAGTCAATATTAAGTTTGTAACATCCATATTGTTCTTGTCAATTACATGTATTAATAGATCTCATTGTTACATAGATGGTTTTTTTTTATAGTTAATCAAAGTGTTCATATTAAAAATGATTAAGATAAATAACAACTCACGATTAAGATAAATAACATAACAAGTCCTGAAATAATTTACATGTATTATAATGTCCATCATATGAACTCATGATATATACATACAATCACAAAACAAAGTCCTACTCTAAAAACAAGTTCAAGTACAATATATGATAACAAGTGGACTAGTATGTAATGCAAGTCCTACTCTAACAACAAGTAAAAATAATATGAATAAGTTCAAATAATCATCATCATAATCTAAATAATATGACAACAAGTCATCATAACACAAGTCTAAATAATCATCATCATATAAAACAAGTCCAAATAGTCATCATAATATAACTCTACTCATCTAGCTGATCTGCATTCCTCTTCACTCCACATGAAGAGGACTGTGATGCATCAACATGCTCTGTATGGTCTTGAGTACCCTCATCCAGCTCTGTCTGATCTTGAGTACCCTCATCCTCAGGTACATGAAAAGTGGATGTAGCCAACTCTTGTAAAAACATTTAAAGTATAAATTTTTAATAATTAGGTGTAAAAGATCTAGATACACAATGGACATTGAAAAATTACTTTTAATCATTACCTCAAAGGACAGTGTCGATGACTACATTTGGCCTAATCATGTAGCCATGCCAAGACTCAAGGTGGTATCGAACTGAACAACATATATAAAGAATGAATCAAACTTATAGTACATATACATAAATTATAAAGTATATATGACTTGACTATACATTTATGAAATAAAAACATGTACATTACTTATGTGTGACACGTAGCTAATGTCACCAATGAGTCAGGACGTAAATGTGATTGTGCAACATGAGACAATCCAAAAGCCTACAATTGCAAAAAAATAAGTGTGAATCAAAGTTGTACATAAATTAGTAAGATATAAACACTTAAAATTAATAAATGAAAAACATACTACAAGTATATGTGGCTGACTCTCGGTGACTGGTGAGGAAGAGAACGAAGGACTGCCAATCTTAGCGGTACATGATAGACCCTACAAAATCACAAAAATATGTCAAACACATTAGTAATTAAAGTTTATTTTGTTTAAAGTTTAAATGTATCAAGATCAAAGTGCATACCATGAATGGAGCACTGATATTTCAAGGTGTCGACATCATATGATGATGGGTAATGAATGGTGGAGGGTCAACCCTCCTCTGTTCACCAAAAAATCCACATGTTATGGCTCATAATTGTATAAATAAGAAATTTAATATTGCACTATATAAATTATAATTAAATTTACTTGTGCACGATGATCATCGTCTACATTGAGTAAATCAACATATGATGAGATATCATCTCAAGCATCACCATGTGTGCCATCATCATCATCGACATATCCACCATGTGCACCATCATCATCACCATATCCACCATGGGCAGCATGGGTAGCATCAGGATCAGACTGGGGACCCCTACATATACCCCCACAACTCGTGAAAACATGTGCTATGCTGGGAGTAGTCCTCACCTGGGTCAAGTGTTGTAACAAATTGCCCATAAGGGCACTCAAAGAACCAAGAGATGACTGCACTGCTCGATGATGGATAGGTGTAGGAAGTACAAGAGAGAAAGAGGAACAAGGGGCTTATTGTGCACATGATTTCTAGTTCTGTCACTCAATTTGGCCCCTGGCCTATCCTGTGGCATGCCTCGACCCCCTGAAATGCTCTTATGTCAAAATAATTGAGTTTCTTACCCAATTCAAATTCAGCCCATAATTTCTTCAAAAAATAAAGTGGCACCTCATGATTAGCATGTGGTGGATGGTCAAATACCATCCACCACCACTCCCAAAAATGCTCTTCTATGTCGGGGTGTCTACACCATCTAATCAAAATATGTGGCTTCTTGCCAAGTATTTGCTCACCCATTGTAGGGTTCAAAAAATAGTGTGCCAAACCTATTTTTGTAATTTTTAATTTATTAACCTTTTTATAAGAGAGACCATCAGCATAATATATATGCATACTCTCCCTCCGTGACTCAAAACTATCAATCTCATAGTCTAATGTGTGTACGAAATCTACTATGCCTTGCATGCTATCTGCAAGGCATAGTAGCTAGGCAAATGGATAGGGATCATTCCTAATAATATTTATATCTATCATGATCACCTCTACATTTCTCCTAATATTATCTCTTAACTCTCTAGGTGGAGGTGGAGGGGGAGGGGGAGGGGGAGGGGGATGGTGAGGTGGAGTAGGTGGTGGTGCATGTTAACCTATAAGCTCATCAATGTGAAAATAATCCATATTTCCAATCTGTGTACATATAAAAGTATGATAATTTACAATTAACATACTGTAAAATACATTTTACTTTACAACTTGAATGACTTAAATAATTAAAACTTAAAAGAGAGAGAGAGAGAGAGAGAGAGAGAGAGAGAGAGAGAGAGAGAGAGAGAGAGAGAGAGAGAGAGAGAGAGAGAGAGAGAGAGAGAGAGAGAGAGGAAAGAGAGAGAGAGAGAGAGAGAGAGAGAGAGAGAGAGAGAGAGAGAGAGAGAGGGGAAGAGGGGAAGAGAGAGAGAGAGAGAGAGAGAGAGAGAGAGAGAGAGAGAGAGAGATGCAGGTGCATCACAAAATTAGAACCAGTTTGACAATTCTAGAATATACATGGTTAGTTTTTTTTGTAATATGGCTCAGTAAACCATTCGATGTAATTGATTGAGTGTGAGACTCATTAAGGTTAAAACCTAGTAGTCTAAGTATTGTAGACATGATAAACACAAGGTTTGTATAATCATGAAGTTGACAACTTCGTTGTCAACTCCATGATACTTTACTAGTTTATTTTATATGCAACTGATCTTACAAATCGATCATTTTGAGTCAGTTAGAGTTAGAAAGTTATAATGTCAGTTTTAGGAAGGATAAAATTAGTAACAATGTGCCATGTGGTCATTTTGTAACCGACGCATGAAGAATATGAAGATTCATTGATAACTATCCAAGAATCTCTTTTTATAGAGAGAAAAATGTAATCGCAGGGAGATGTAACAAAGAAGGGTGAGTCTTGATGAAGGAGAACAAAGATGTAATGGGAATGAATGATGAAAAGGAGAATTAAATTTTCTATTAAAGAACTTTGGTTCTTTAATTTCTTGTTTACATTTCTCTATTCTTAAATTCACTAATTGGTTACGAGAATACAAGAGACATTAAACTTTGAATTTATGTTGAATTCAAAATTTTATTATGAATTCAGTTTTTAGGATATAAGTTAATGTTTTAGTGAATCTCAATTTTTGAGTATTCATTTTAATGGAATTTGATAAGTTTATTGAATCAGGTTTTTGATAGTTTGTTGTGCTCTTGATTTGGTAGAGTGAATTATGTTTATGTATGGATTTATTATGATAGTCCTAATTTGGGGACGTTATGATAGGGCACATGCTATTGTGTTTATGTTTCATTTTCTCTGACAGAGGATGGAGTTAACAGTCTGAGGATTCATTATCGATTGAATTATAAATCCAAAATAGTTATCAAAGAACCATTCCATGCATTTTAGTAATAGTTGTGTCCCAAGTTGGAAGGAGGTTACTAAGTTGTTAATTCCGTGTGGAGCTTGAGAGCTAAGGTGTTCACACCAGTTTAGAAGTTGGGAAGTTGGTAAGCCTGGTGAAAGCCGAGAGCCACATTTCGATAGTCAGATTGAAGGTAAGATCTGTGTGTGCAGAGTTACTCATATTTTGTGTAGCCGAAGGTTATTTGTATCATTCAATGGAATAGTGGAAAAGAGAAATGATGATAGTAATTTACATTGAGATCCGAGTGGGAGGGGTATGCCAGTTGCAACATGATCCCAAGTATGGATTGAATTGGGAAAAATAATTTGAATTCAATTATGATAACAAAGTCTCTTATGTTTTGAACTCGACATTTGGTGAATGGTAAATGTCATTTCCATTGGGACCCAAGAGTTAGATGTGTGTACTAAATCAATTGCATTTGGCATAACCAAAGGATATAATTTATGTGTTTGTGTAATGGCTGATGTTTGGCCTTTTTGAATTACAAGATTTGTTTCAGGTTCACTCTGGAATTTTAGTGGCATCATCAGTTAGGAGGGCCCGTGAGCACTATGGCTACAGTGAAGGAATGATTAAAGAAAGATTGAAGGGAAGTGATGATAAAGTGTACAGATTTGAATCATTGAACAATTACCTCTGCATCAGAGAGAGAGAGAGAGAGAGAGAGATTTTGGAACCTACATTAATTTTATACAAGAATTTTATGCCACACACATTTAGGCCTTATCCATTGTTAACCAAATTTCATCTTATCACATTAGCATTGAAAATAACCACAATTATAAGAGGTTCATATTGGTTTTTAATCTCCATGAAAGGTAACTCATGTTGGGAAAACATAGTTTCAGTATTGGTTGCATTCATACACTCTAATAAGGTTGCTACATCATTAGGTCTCATAGAATGAGGAACACCAATCTTTTTCTAAGCCTCTTGGAGAATTGCATGGTATGTAGGTGAAATTTGAAACTCCTAAAGGCATATCTTAGTAGGAGTAGCACAAAGTAGTTCAACAATATTTTTCACCTTACTATGATGTTGTGAAAGATGGATGTGTGAAGGAAGAACAGGTTGAGAAGGGGGAAAAACATTTGAATCTTTCTTGTTGTTTCAAGTAGTATAAATATGAGATACTACATCATAATCAATTTGTTTAACATCTTTGTACAATAGAAAATGATGAGAAATACTAGGAATGTAGATCACTAACCAAATTGTGTTTTACATTAGGGAAAATGTTATCCCAAAGGCTCACCCTCAAAAAAATAGATTAGCACAACCCAAAAAGGATGAAGGGGTGATAATGCAAGATCTAAATGAGAGTGGGGAATTAGGGTTCATCTTTCCCTTAATAGATAAAGAATGAATGTGATATAAGATATGTATGAAAGGAACTTATGCTATGATAAAGGAAATGAAAGTAACTAGATATGATATCAAATATGATGTATAAAAGTAAGTGCAAGGAGAAAATAAAAAGAATGGACTTACCTTGAAGAAAGAGGAGGAAAATGGACCTTAAAATCTGATTTTGACCATCAAAGAGGTATCAAGATTAGGTAAGAATCTGGATTTAGGTTTCTGATGCCTACTTTCTGTGAAAATCTTAGACCCAGAGGATGAGGATGACCTAGATGACCTAGTCTAGGATGAGGGTGGAAATTTTGACCTTGTCCTTTTAACTCCAAATCTAATGAAAATTGTAGAGGTCGTGTATCTGGTTATGATATTCTCAAATCTAGATCTAAAACTCTGCAATATATTCTTCCACACATAGAAAAAGGGGAAAAGGTTGTAGAAAGGGGCTTGCCTTGGTCAAGCCCTGATATAGGAATCAACCTAGAAATAGAATTGAAACTGTATAATGAAAGAAATCTAAAAAAGATAAATGTAAGTATTCACATTCTAAGAGAAACCCTCATAGATTGATGTTAGGATTTGATAAACCCACAAGGATGGTTGTATGTGTATAGATATTATAAATTTGGAATCAATGATGTATTCACAAATACATAGACATATGGTCACTGATCCTAGATCTAGAATGTTGATATGCTTGATAGTCTCAATGGAGAATGAGAGAGAAAAAGAATGAATGTTTAGATCTTCTTTCTTTCTTGATAATTCCTCTATGTGTCCACCATGGGAGAGAAACTTGCATCAATGAGATAAAATTTCCTTTTCTTGAATGGACCTTGAAGAAATGGAGACTTGGAGATCTTGAATTGGATGCTTGCCTTCAAATCCTGAATCCAAATCCTCAATAACCTTGATTTCACTTACTCTTAAAATCACCAATTTACTGATTGCACATGAATTTGATAGCATGTAATGGATGTCAAAATAATAGGCTTTAATGTCCTTTTATATTGATTTCAAGATTCAATATTTTTGAGCTGACCACAATTAAGGATTTAGAAGAAAAACTCCCATATTGGGCCTAGGGCCCACTTAGGTGAAAAGCTCTAGGACAAGTCCAACCTAAATGGCCTTGTACATGCAATATTTACAAAGCTTTCTTGGGTCTAGGGGAGTGTGATAATTTCTGGAGGAAGAAAATGGATGTTGTAGGAATCAAACCTAGAAATTACCAAATGGAGTTTAAAAGGTTATAGAGCCTCCAATAATGGGTGTTAAGTTTTTAGGATGGTATATTTAGCCCCCAATTTAGCATGAGTATGAGAAAAAATCATGCTCATAGTAAAGTAAATCCAATGCATAGGATGTTCTCATCAAGGTCAAGGAGATAAATAAACATCAAGCCCCCAAGTGACTTAAGTCCTCATCAAATTTGAAACTAAGATAAGAGAGACATCACTCACTCATGAGAGAGAGAGAGAGAGTGATTAGCTAAGTAAGGTGTTGTCTTACTGTGAACCACATAAATAAAGTGCCATAAAAGATGACATTTAAAGTTCTATCATTGTGTGTGATTCTATTTCAATCCATCAAGGATCTGTCCTTAAGGAAAGTGTATCCAATAAGGGATCTGACAAATAAAAATTTTCCCTAAGGGAAGGTAAGCTTTCTTAGGGATAAAAAAGAGAGAGGGTCTATTCTTAAGGAAAGTGTATCCAATAAGAGATCCATAAAAGAATGATCTATCCTAAGGGAATGTAAGATTCCTTAGGGTTAAAAAGAGGAGAATATTTCCTTAAGGAAAGTGTATTGAATAAGGGATCCAATAAACAATCAGTCAAGGACCAAATGTGTGTATGTGAAAAATGTGAAACATAGAGTAGATTGTATGTCCCCATGTGAAAGTGATTGCAAATGCCTTAACGAGAGTATACATGCATCCAAAACAAGTGTTTCCACTATGAAATACCCCCAAGAAAGGACAAATCAAGGAAAATGAGCACATGCCAAAACAAAGCATGAATGGATCTACCAACTTTGTGTTAGGAATGGGAACATTGAGAGGGGGGGTGAATCAATGTTCTACAATTAATTTTTGATATCTTGAAACTTAACTTAATTACTTAAATACTGAATTGAATATTAAAGCAAATAAAGAAAAAAACCATAACACATAACACCAGATATGATTATGCGGAAACCTTGGCCAAAGGAAAAACCTTGGTGGGAATTAATACCCACTAATAATTGTACTTGTATATTATGAACCTGTTAATGTTCCTTTGCCCTGTTAGGAAAAGTCATTACATTGCTTTAGTACAATGACCCTGTCAAGGGTCGGACCCTGTTAGGAATCTTGAAGTAACAAAACCTATTAGGGGTGGAAGGCTCACTACCAAAGCTCACTACTCAATGAGGAAGGCTACAACCTCCTGGATATCAGATACACACTATATTTATAAGGGTGAACTGCTTCTATGACACTACTTGTCTGATCAGTTCCTTTTGTGTGCTGATGCTTTAACCTCTTGTAAAGCACTATATCATTCTTACTACTCTTAACACATACTCTTCATACTTCTTCTCTTCTATTATATCTTCTATATCGACCACATGCTCAAATATAAAAGTGCATGTCTTATTTATAGGCGCAACCAAAACTATTTACTAAGTCAGCCTATAGCCTATTACATACAATGCTTCCAAATGAATTGACTCAAGTGTGTTTACATACATTGATAATAAAATTTCTATAACATAAATACAATAGGTGCATAGCCTTTACAAACCAAAATAATACTTGCTAATCAAATTCTTTCCTAACAGTTGCATGCTTTGTTCTGTTCTACCGCTCACTGTCTGTGTCACTTCAACTCACTGTAACTTCTTCATGCTATCACATCTAACCATGTGTTCTTAGACTTAGCTTACTTACATAATCAAAAGACTATCTTCAAGGGAACATACTAAAACTTGGTCATATGAATGCACCTTGATGCTCTGTTCATCAGGTGCTTCACTGACTGTTCTATCTTCCATACTTAACCAAAAAACTCATCTTCTAACTTATTGTGCTGACACCAAAACTTCATATGAATTTGTTGCCATAATGACAACACTAAGCTTAGTCATATAAACTAGTATAGTCAACTTTACAACAATCTCCCCCTTTTTCATTAATGGCAATAAAGAAATATGGTGAAGTTGCTAAACTACATCTTTACACAAAAACTTCTATCATATACTCTTATCTTTTCCTATATACTATACATCATATACTATCTATCTTATATCTCCTTTATACCATATTACTCTACTACTTCATATTAATCTACTACCCCTTTGATATTAATGACAAAGGTGCACAAAAATGAATCTTCAAGTACTTACATAGATAGTACATCCGGGTATGAAATCTTAAGGTTTTGGATCTCTTGCTGCCAAAATGCCTTGAGTGCATCTACTATCTGGAGATAGGTGCATAATGCATAAGTTAACTTCTCCATCTTTTCTAACTCTATACACAAACCTTGATCATATGTCACAATAGTGGCATCTATCTCCTTGATGTTCTAATTCAACACATCCAATGAGGGTGCAAGAGCATTTCTCAACTGAGTTTGTCTAGCCCTTAACTTTTCTATCTCTTTTTCTTCCTTCTCAATTTTTTCCAGCTGTCCTTGATAGACATTATTGCACATGTTAACATCTTGAGTGGGATCTTCTACTAATTTACTCATAACTGCCATTATAGATTCAGCTTCCTGAATTTTCTTAAGATGATCTGCAATTAGTGTCTTTATTCATACAATCAATAATTATTTTTCTTCCTTTTGCTACTAAGTCTTTTAGCATAGCTTGGCCAGCCTTAAGAGAATTAAGGTCAAGTGCAAAGTTACCTATCATTTCACTTAGCCTTTTCTTGAGATATTTCTCTTCTACAATCTTGGATGTTGATTCCTCAAGACTTGATAAATTTTCTTTGAAGCATGTCAAGATGGTGCTGACATCATCCACTAAATGTGCACTTGATACTTTCTTGTCCTCAGGTAGTAGACTCTTTAGTATGTTGACTGATTCAACAAACAAGGGATTTATCATAACTTATTTCTCTTTTTCTTTCTCCATGGATAATACACTTATCTTTATTAAATCTTCTTCTCCCCAAGAGTCTAGACTGGTTATATCAGGGGTCAAACTTGAGAACAATGAAACTGGTGGCTTAGGAGTAAGAAGTATGTTTTGACTTACATCCATTATCTCAGTTTTCATCTTCACTAGAGTTTCAATAGAGGGCTCTTCTTTTTCAACTTCCTTCTCTTCTTCTTATCCTGTTAGATCTTCAATTTGGACTTCTTCTTGTTTCTTAGGGAATTATTGAGCACATAGAATCTCATCTTCCTCAATGCTCACAAAGGCTTCCTCAAACTTATCGAGATCTCTATCTATCGTTGCCATGGATATTTCTACATTATCTATCACAATTGTTTCATCCTTAGCTTTAGACATAGATGTAGAATCTTGTGGACCTGTCATAAGTGCATCAGGGATCTCAGATTATTTTTTTGGCTCAGAAGGTACTTGGGTTGCAAGTGCAGTAGGTGGATACATGTGTCTTTCCAAGAACACCTTCTCAAATGCCTTCTCTATTTCCTTTGCAACCAACTCATAGTCCTTGTTCATAATTTTCAGAGTTCTGAGCCTAGTTCTTAGGTGCGGCTTCACCAAATCCAATAACAATGATTTCTCTTCAACTGAACATACTGGGAGGTTATCATCCAGTGTCTTTTCCCTTATCCTGAAATCTTCTTCTATGGCTTGTCTCTTTAAAGAATACAGAATGGTCCAAACATTATCTTGAATGATTGTCCTAAGTTCCAGAACTGTCTTCTTGAACTTAATCATATTTTGGATTATCATACCATGGATCTCTAATTTATCTATCTCATGATATTTATCATAGAACTTAGTAATTTGGTCTAACCTTCCTTCATCAATAATTCTAGTTCTCAAGACTTGTAGATTCATTTTGAATCCTACCTTGGGAGGTGCTTGTGTATTCTTTCCTTGATTTCTTGTTATCCTTGATGATGGGTGGCTTGCACCGGTCTACTCTTCCTCTTAGCCATCTTACTAGGCTCAGGATTTGGAGTGGACTCCAAATCAATAGTGACCATGGGTGTGGAGATGCTATCATCAATCTTTTTCTTCTTTTCTTTAGGATCATTCGACTTTTCTATTTTCACTTCAGATGAGGGTGCGCTCTCAAGTTGCATTACAATCTTGGCTTCCCTTGCCTTATCTAGGTTTTCTTGTGTGACACCATGGATTTTTAGAATGTTTGATGTGATTTTAGATGCTTTTCTTTTTGTTGCTGCACTATATAAGACATAGTCTACTTGTCTTGTTTTTTCTTCATAAGTACCCCATCTTGGTTCATTGGGATCCTTAGGCACTAATAGGAGGACTTGTGCATAGGATTACAGAATGTATTCCTCTACTTCATATCCAAGTGGATGAATCCACTTAGTCTGAGGCTCTACTACTTCCATGCATGTGATATCAATTTCCACCATGAAACATATACTATTCTTATACTTCTCCACTATAATCTCAGGTATCCTATACCTTCTTTTCATCTTAATCCTGAATGTCTTGATTTACAAATCCATGAAATCTTTGAAGGTGGTCTCAGATGATGCCTTGAATGAAATTTGTGACATTGTAGGTAAACTCTTGTCAAGATAAAGATTTGACACTTTACCAATAATATGGAAGTACATGTAAATGATTAGTGACCCAAATCTGAACACTTTTCTCTTATCATGCTTGATGGTTCTAATATTGTCTAACAACTATGTGCATAGGATCTCACATAGGTTAAACTCTCCATTTTCCCTTACAATTTTGATAGCTGCCAGAATTGTTGTTGCGGACACACTATTCACTCTGTTAGCATGCTGGAACTTATAACCAAGTATCATAGACATTATCTTTATATAATTCTCCTCTATTGACTCAATTGTCATGTTGCACTTATCACTACAAGACTTACAAGCTTGCTCCACTTTTTTCTGACATCCTTACTAGTAGGAAGAATGGCGTCGGTCTTAGGAAGTCTGGTCATCTCATAAATGAGATCAGTAGTAATGTGAACTGGAACTTCTCCTATCCAAAATAGGTCATCATGTATTCTGCTCAGTAGGATCTTGATCCATTTAGAATCATAGAACTCATATGCAATCACATACTCAATAATTGGGTGATTTTCAAGGTGCGCTAACTCATCCATGAATGTCATGTCTAGTTTCATCATGTTTCAAGGTGTGACATAATCTTGTCCAATCCTATAGGTTCCTTCTTGCAGTATATGTATGCACGTATGTCTTCTACATGCATAACTCCCATCGGAGTCCTAGAGAACACCCCTTTCAAATCATCTAAGACTAACTTAAAAGGATTCTTCTTGAAAATGTATCTCTTCCTTTTAGTAACATCAAACACAACTGGAGTGGCCATTACTTACTTGATCAATGCTGAAATAAGTTTCCAAAGGGTTTCTGAACCGTCGCATCTGAACTAGGGTTCCGCAACCAAATTTCACACTTATTCACTGATAAACCAATTGAAATCCTTCAACACTAACTACTTTGATCTCCTGTGCTCTCTGAGGGCTCAATCTCAAATACAAACATTTGGATAAAGGATCTTTGGTGACTATAAAACAACTTTATGCAATTAATGCTTATCACCATAATACAGAATGTGACTGAGAATTCAAATCTATATTTATGATAACAATCAGGCTATGTGATCTTTCATATAGCATCAACTAGTATCCCAACAACTATAACCATAGGTGCATACTCTGAGGGTGATTATGCCAGCCATGCAGAGGTTGAAAGATAATCTAGCTCCCCCTATAACCATGAGGGTCATTCATCTAGAAGTAGAAGGTGCATCCAATAAGGATGCATCTAATACTATGCTACTAACATTATCTTACTTTACTTCCATCCAAATCTTGCTTGCATCTTTGGTACCTTTCACAAACTTGACTTCTCTAGATTCTTCCAAAATTGATCCTTGAGACTTATTAGGGCTTTCTTGTCTTTGCACTTGTGATCTATAAAACTTTGAGATGTGTCCAACCTTGTTACAAGAGTGACAAATAACTGGAGGCCTTATATTCCTCGGTGCATTGATGTGGGTTACCATACTACATTATCTAGTTGTGTGACTATTGTAATTGGATATCTAACATGTAATGTTATGAGGAATTATAACAATTTGTTGTGGTTGATTTCTCTGATTTTGCTGTGTCTAATTTCTTTGATTTGATCTACAATTCATAGCTCTATGATTAAACTTATTGCATGAATAACAATAACCATTGAAAGGTCTTACCTCTTTATAATCTATTTCTACATGTCCATGTTTGTTACAGGCATAACAAGTTTGATTTACTGGCTTGCGTTCATCCTTAAATGGTTCAGCTTTAGCTTCAGTATGATTTTTAGTCTTCTTAGCTTCTATAGATTCTTCTAGTGATTTCATTCTTTCTCGCATATCATTGATTTGATTTTGTGCTTCATTGAATCCAATACCACTGGTATCTCCTTTAATATTTTGTGCATACAACTGTGACTCTATTAGATCCTTACTTGTGTTCAATTTGTTAATATAATTATTTGCTTCAGTCAATTCAGATTCTATCTATTTCTTGATGTTTTCTAACTCCAATATTCTCATGTTGGCTTGCATGAGTTCTTCATCCAACTGCTTGTTCTCTTTGATCTGTTCTTCATAGGCTTCCTGATTATTAGTTATCTTTTCATCCAACTCTTCAATATGATCCTTCAGATACATGTTTTCTTCATTCAAATTTTTGACCATTTTTCCCAAATCATTGTTTGAACAATCTTTCAAATCTTTTCTAAGTTTCTTGATGAATACTTGTGCACCATTGACCTTTAATTTAAGTTCTTCAATTTATTTCTCAGATCTGTCAAGATGTTCAAGAGCTGCTTCAAGATTCTTCTTCAGATGTTCCACTTCTCCTATATCCATGATCTCCTCAAGTGGTTAAACTTCTCTTTAGAGGACCAAAGCTCTGATACCAATTGTTAGGAATGGGAAAACTGAGAGGGGGGGGGGGGGGGTGAATCAGTGTTCTACAATTAGTTTATGATATCTTGAAACTTAACTTAATTACTTAAATACTGAATTGAATATTAAAGAAAATAAAGTAAACAACCATAAAACATAACACCATATATGATTATAGGGAAACCTTGGCCAAAGGAAAAATCCCGGTGGGAATTAATACCCACTAATAATTGTACTTATGTATTATGAACTTGTTAATGCTCCTTTTCCTTGTTAGGATCCATCATTACAATGCTTTAGTACAATGACCTTGTCAAGGGTCAGACCCTATTAGGAGTCTTAAAGTAACAAACCCTGTTAGGGGTGGAAGGCTCACTGCCAGAGCTCATTGTTCAATGAGGAAGGCTACAACCTCCTAGATATTAGATACACACTATATCGGCAAGGGTGAACTGCTGCTATGACACTTCTTGTATGATTAGTTCCTTTTGTGTGTTAATGCTTTAACCTCTTGTAAAGAACTATATCATTCTTACTGCTCTTAACACATACTTCACATACTTCTTCTCTTCTATTATATCTTCTATATCAACCTCATACTCAAATACAAAAGTGCATGTCTTATATATAGGCGTAACCAAAACTATTTACTAAGTCAGCCTATAAAATATTACATACAATGCTTCCAAATGAATTGGCTCAAGCATGTTTACATGCATTGATAATACCATGTCTATAACATAAATACAATAGGCACATAGCCTTTACAAAAGAAAACAATACTCGCTAATCAAATTCTTTCCTGTCGGCTGCATGCTCTATTTTGTTCTGCCACTCACTTCTGTGTCACTTCAACTCATTGTAATTTCTTCATGCTATCGCATCTGACCTTGCATTCTTAGACTTAGCTTACTTACATACTCAAAAGATTATCTTCAAGGGTGCATACCAAAACTCAGTCATATGCACGTGTGCTAATGCTTTGTTCATCAGGTGCTTCACTAACTATTATGTCTTCCTTTCTTAACCAAATTCTAATCTTCTAACTTATTGTGCTGACACCAAAACTTCATAGGACTTTGTTGCCATAATGACAACACTAAGCTTTTTCATATACACCAGTATAGTCAACTTGCCAACACTCTGGGGTCAATATGATCATATGATAATATGTGAAATATTATATCAAAATAAAATATCATCATCCCCCAAAGGTAGTAGAACTACAAGAACAATGGAAGAAAAATATGTAAGAGTTATAAAGAAGTCTTTTTGGGCCAGTATCATGGAGACCAAAAAGAATAGGTACCTATTATTTTGCATTATCCTAATTAGACAACACAAAAGGCACATTTATGAATAGTGGCACATGCACAACATGACATGTAATGATATATAGAAGAAGTGAGATAAAAATAGAAGAATGTTTATAACATTGTGATTCCTTTATCACCTTACACCAATAGAGAAAGAAGGGTCATTTAAAGAAATATTAAAAAAATAGATAACAAGCAACACATAACAGAGGAAGCACATTACAATAGGAAAACAAATAGAATCCACTGCACAAGAGGATATAGTCTAGTGCATCACCTACTCCCCCATCTCATTCTATAGTGTTTAGGGATGGTGGAAAACTCATAAGAGGATTAACATGAAGCACGACACATGGAATATGTTAGAAAGTAAAGTCCACCAAGATAACTATGAGGGGGGGGGGGTCAATTAGTTATCAGATAATTATAAATTTTATCATCTTCAATAGAATTAAACCATATAAGAAATATAATTACCAACCATAGAAAGATATTCATACACAATAACACAATGACACAAGATATGTTGACTAGGGAACCTCTTGATCAAAGAGTAAACCCTGGTGGGAATGATGCCCACAAAAGATGCACTAATATGAATATTCCTTGTGAGAGGATGGACTTTTTTAGGAGTCTTATGAAAGACATTTAGTACATATGAATCCCTGTTAGGAGATTTTGAATCCCTGTTAAAAGATTCTAACCTGGTTAAGAGTTATGGAAGACAGAAGGACCCACTACCCAAACAGCTTCAGGGTAAGATCACTGAACACACTGTCCAAATAATATTTGCATTACTCAATAGAATAATATGTTTCCTCTTCTCTGAATATGCCAAACCACACTCACTATTACATTAGATCTCAATTTTAGATCTCTGTACTTCGCATGTCTTCCTTCACATATTAGCTTTCATACTTGGCTCTATTCTTCACTTCATGCATACAGCATCACAATCGTAGCTACCATATCATAATTACACACTTTCACATCAAAAAATCATGCTAAAACTTTACAAAAAGGAAATACATTCCTTCCTTTATACCAAACTCAAATAATTACAAATGAGTCGGCATACAATTACAAATTAAAAGTTTCCACATGCTACACTAAAATTACACAAAACTGTCAGCTTCCAAATACAATAAATCTTCACTCATGCAACCTTGAAGTCTATGCTATCATCCATGTCACTATCAATGTGTCTCCAACTTTCCTTTAACTGCACAAAACCAGATTCCATCTTGATTAGGAGATATCATCCGATTTCCACAAACCGCTACTGAGAAACACTGCCTGAACACTGCTTCTACCAAAATGATCATAACTTCCATGAATCAATGAATTACTATCTACACTCTTAACCATAGACATATGACATATCAAAGAGTATAATTTCAACATTATATAGCTCCAACTACAATAAACCATGTGCGCTAATCCAAACTATGTCTACTTCTCTGGAAGTCTTTGGTAAATCACTGTGTTGACATCAATGACAATCATAGTCATGAATGCAACAACAACTGCTATAGAATGGCTTCCAAACACTTAGCATTCATTCTTAAAAATCTCCCCCATTGGCATTGATGGAAACATAGATGAAAAACATCCAATGTTCCAAAAATCCAATACTACAACACAGCTTCTTCAAATCCTCTTCATCAATCAAATCTTGCTTCATTATCCTATTCAGTTCTCTCATATTGTTTTTCATGCATACTTCTCCCCCATTGACATCAATGATAGAAATTCCATCACTAAGTCAACAACAACTCAATGTCAAAAGAAACTTTTTAGAAAATACATTTACTAGAGTCCTCATGACTCAGCTCAGATACACATACTCCCCCATAGAGGAAGTACCAACATCCAATCTAGAAGAAAGATAGGGCTCATATACTGCTGGACAGATGCAACCAACTACATCACTTCTCAAAAGTAGGTTGGGGCATAACCCCAAGCATACCTCTTAGATATTCAAATGTATCCTTAGGTAAAGGCTTTGTGAATATATCTGCTATCTTCTCCTTTGTACTTATGTACTCAAGTCTGACTTCTTTCTTAGCAACTTTCTCTCTTACAACATGATACTTAATCTCTATATGCTTTGTCTTAGAATGTAATACAGGATTCTTAGACATACTAACTATACTGATGTTATCACAATGTATAACAACAGGCTCAAAAAATTTTATTCCAATATCCTTTAGCATCTGCTTCATCCAAATTATCTGGTTACAATTGTTTGCTGCTGCTACATATTCTACTTCTGCTATGCTTTGTGAGATACAATTTTTCTTCTTACTTAGCCAAGAAACTAATCTTCCTCCAAGGAAAAATGCTCCTCCACTGGTGCTTTTCTTTTCATCAACACTGACTCCCCAATCAACATCTATATATGCACATAGGGTAAAATCATCAAATTTTTCATACCATAATCCATAGTCCATTGTGCCTCTTAAATATCTCAATATCCTCTTTATTGCTACAAAATGTGATTCTCTAGGTTCAGCTTGAAATCTTTCTACAATTCTAATTGAATGTGCTATATCAGGTCTTGTATGAGTCAAATACTGCAATCCTCCAATCATAGATCTGTATTTCTTCTGTTATACTGCAGGAGTCTCATCTATGCTAGATAACTTATGTCCGGTCACCATAGGTGTTCCAATTGGTTTACAGTCCTCCATTCCAAATCTTTTCAACAAGTCATTCAAGTACTTTGTCTGACTTACAAAGATACCATCATTGTTTTGTGTTATCTATAATCCCAAAAAGTATTTCATTTCACCAATCATACTCATTTCAAATTCAATTTTCATTTCATCAGCAAATTTGTCACTAGCTTCATCTTCTCCTCCAAAGATAATTTCATCAACAAAAATAACTATAACTAACAAACCATTTTCAATTTCTTTTGTGTATAGATTTCTATTAGCTGTACCTTTTATAAATCCCAACTTTAACAAATACTTATCCAGTCTTCCATACCAAGTTCTAGGTGCTTGTTTAAGTCCATATAAACCTTTCTTCAACTTACATACCATGTCTCCTTCTTGAGTTAAAGGAAAAACTTCAGGCTGCTCAATGTAGACTTCTTCTTCCAATTTTCCATTTAGAAATGTTGACTTCACATCCATCTGATACACTTTAAATTTCTTGTAGGCTGCTTATGCCAAAAACATTCTTACTGCTTCAATTCTTGCAATAGGTGCAAAAGTCTCTTCATAGTCAATTCCTTCTTGTTGTGAGTAACCTTTACATACCAATCTTATTTTGTTTCTTACTACTTCTCCTTGTTCATTCATCTTGTTTCTGAATACCCATTTAGTTCCAATAACATTCTTGTCTTTAGGTCTAGGGACCAATTCCCATGTCTTGTTCTTTTCAATCTGATCTAGTTCTTCTTTCATAGCATTAATCCAACTTTCATCTTCACAAGCTTCATTAGTAGTCTTAGGCTCAATTTGAGAAATCAAACATAAATGTTCTTGTACCTTATTTTGAGTTAGAACTCCTCTTTTGATGCTCCCAATAATCTATTCAAAAGGATGATTCCTTAACAAACTCTTGCTAGGTGTCACTGTCTCAGATCTCTCATCAGATGTAGGTTCTTCAATAACTTCACTGTGGCTTTCATTCAAAAAATCACTGTTAGTTTCATAAAATAATTAAGTAGTTCCAGTATTAGGTTTAGGATGAGCTTCTTCATCAAATTCATAATCAAGCATTCTTTCCTGAATTTTCAACTTTTCATCAACTTTAACATTTGTGCTCTCAACAATAGTCTTAGTTCTTTTATTGAAACATCTATATGCTTTTCTTTTCAAAGAATATCCAAGAAATATACCTTCATCACTTCTAGGATCAAACTTTCCAATATCATCATCTCTTTTTATATAACATTTTCTTCCAAAAATTCTAAAATACTTAACTGAGGGTGCATGTCCAAACCATAATTCATAAGGTGTCTTGTCTGTGTCTGCTCTTATTTGTACTATATTCATTGTATGCATTGATGTGTTCATTACTTCTCTCTAGAATACCTTCACCAAATCATTCTCAAACAACATAGCTCTTGCTGCTTTAGTCACTGATCTGTTCCTTCTTTCTGCAATGCCATTTTGTTCAAGTGTTCTAGGGGCCGAATATTGTCTTTTAATGCCATTTTCTTCACAAAAGTTGTTAAACTCTCTAGAAGTAAATTCTCCACCTCTATCAGATCTTAAACATTTAATCTTCATTCCAGATTCATTCTCAAATTTATTCTTAACAATCTTAAACTTATCAAATGCTTCAAATTTTTCTTTAAGAAATGCAATCCACATCATTCTTGTAAAATCATCAACAAGAATCATAAAATACCTTTCTCCATAGAATCCTCTAGTCCTGGTAGGACCACTCAAATCTATATGAACAATCTTCAGCTTCTTTGTAGATGTAAACTTCTTACTAGGAAAAGAACTTCTCTTCTATTTAGCCATTACACATTCTTTGCAAATCATGTTAGTAGGCTTCATAATCTTAGGTAAATCTCTCACTGCAAGTGTAGTGCTTACTTTCACAATGTTATCAAAGTTTATATGACAAAACCTTCTATGCCATAACCAACTGTCATCAATCTTTATAATCAAACATGTCATCTCAGTAGGATTCAACTTAAATACATTACATCTGGTTCTAGATCCAGTTCCAATCAGATTTCCATCTTTATCCTTTATCACACAAATTTTCTCAATAAACCAAACTTGATATCTTTTATCAACTAACTATCCAACACTCAAAAGATTATGTTTCAATCCATCAAAAAAATAAATATATCAGTATTAGTCTTTCCATCAAGAGTAATAGATCCTATACCTTTAATCAAACAAGGTGCATTATTTCCAACTCTAACAACTCCACCATCATATTCATTCAGCTTTATGAAATTTTTCATGTCTTCGGTCATATGATGTGAACAACCACTGTCTATAATCCAATCAGCTTTCTTTTCAACTTGAGAAACTAAGGATTTTTCTTCCTTAACATCAAATTCAGGATTTTCTTCTTTAATTGCTACAAATCCTATATCATCATTATTTTCAGTATCACTTTCACTTAAAGTTCTTTCTATACTAGCTTCAAGATCTTCATCATTAGCATAATAACATTCCTTATATCTTCTATGTTTGAAATTTCTTCTTTACTTTCTAACTCTCTTAGGACATTTAGATGCAAAATGACCATATTCTTGACAAGTCCAACATTTAAAAATTTTCTTACCGTCTAGTTCTCTTTTCACAAGTAAAGCAATGCCTTCTTCAATCTTCTTGTCTTCTTCATTTCTAGATCTCCTACTACCAGCATAATCTCCACTCACACTGATGCTTCTTGACAAAGTAGGGTGAACACTAAGAGCACTAAATGCTGTCTCCATTCTAGGTAAGTCTCCTGATAATCTCAGGTTCATTTCTGCTGCTTCCAATCTTCCAAGAAGAGTCTCTCTTGTAAATTTTTTTGTACAAGGTATCACTTGTTCAATCATCCATGTTGTCTACTTAAATATAGGAGTCAATGTCCTCAGAATTTTCCATATCACTTCATTCTATATCTTTGTTCCTCCATAAGATTTAATACTTGAAATGATCTCTGACATTCTACCAATATAACTTCTAACAGATTCATCTTCCAACATTCTTATATCTTCAAATGCACATATCCAATTATGTAATCTAACTCTTTTTGCATGTTCATCACCTTCAAAATTAGAGTGTAAAGCATTCCAATTTTCATGAGATTTTTTCAAATATTTTACCTGACTGTACTCATTCTCTAGTAGTGCTGTCAAAAGTGCTTCTCTTGCAAGTATGTTACACATGAATAGATCTCTCTCTTTCACGGTACATATTTCAAGATTGTCTTCTTCAATGATAGTCTTATTATTCTTTGTAATCAACCAATAACCTAGTCCTAAACATAATAGGCATGTCTTCATCTTTTCTTTCCAGCTGTCAAAATTTACTCCATCAAACTTAGGGCTTTCTTTCCTAAAATTTTCCATGGATCTCCTTAAGTTGTTAAACTTCTCTTTTAAGGACCTACTGCTCCGATACCAATTGTTAGAAAGTAAAGTCCACCAAGATAACTGAGAGGGGGAGGTGAATTAGTTATTAGATAATTATAACTTTTATCATCTTCAACATCAATAAACCATATAAAAAATATAATTACCAACCATAGAAAGATATTCATACACAATAACACAATGACACAAGATATGTTGACTAGGGAACCTCTTGATCAAAGAGTAAACTCCGGTGGGAATGATGCCCACAAAAGATGCACTAATATGAATATTCCTTGTGAGAGGATGGAATCTATTAGGAATCTTATGAAATACATTCAGTATATATGAATCCCTATTAGGAGATTTTGAATCCCTATTAAAAGATTCTAACCCGGTTAAGAGTTATGGAAGACAGAAGGACCCACTACCCAAATAGCTTCAGGGTAAGATCATTGAACACACTATCCAAATAATCTTTGCATTACTTAATAGAATAACATGTTACCTCTTCTTTGACTATACCAAACCACACTCACTATTACATTAGATCTCAATTTTAGATCTTTGTACTTCGCATGTCTTCCTTCACATATTAGCTTTCATACTTGGCTCTATTCTTCACTTCATGCATACAGCATCACAACCGCTGCTACCATATCATAATTACACACTTTCACATAAAAAAATCATGCTACCACTTTACAAAAAGGAAATACATTCCTTCCTTCATACCAAACTCAAATAATTACAAATGAGTCAGCATACAATTACAAAATAAAAGTTTCCACATGCTACACTAAAATTACACAAAACTGTTGACTTCCAAATACAATAAATCTTCACTCATGCAACCTAAAAGTCTATGCTATCATCCACATCACTATCAATGTGTCTCCAACTACCCTTTAACTGCACAAAACTAGATTCCATCCTGATTAGGAGATATCATCCAATTTCCACAAACCGCTACTCAAGAACATTGCCTGAACACTGCTTCTACCAAAATGATCATAACTTCCATGAATCAATGAATTACTATCTGTACTCTTAACCATAGACATATGACATATAAAATATCATAACCTCAATGTCGCATAGCTCCAACTGCAATAAACCATGTGCGCTAATCCAAACTCTGTCTGCTTCTCTACAAGTCTTTGGTAAATCATTGTGTTGACATTAATGACAATCATAGTCATGAATGCAACAAAAATTGCTACATAATGGATGCCAAACACTTAGCATTCATTCCTAACTAAATAATAGCCAATTCCAAACATGGACCATGTTTTATGAATAACAATCCATAATACAATTGGGGGGGTGAATCAGTTGTACAATAGAATATTAAACTTTAATCTTTGAATAGCAGCAATATCAGATCCAATGAACACAATGAATACCAACACAATAACACAATATTTTGGTCTTGGGGAAACTCTATTAAAGATAAAAACCCTGGTCGGAATCAGCACCCACAAATGATGTACTAAGAGTATAGTATCCTTGTTAGAAGATTTAGCCCTATTAGAAGCTTATTGAAACATTACAGTACATAGTCCTTGTTAGAGGATAGACCCTGTTAGGAGTCAAGAATAGAAAGAGGGGGATCACTACCTAGGCTCACTACCCAAAGAAGGTTAAATCCACCTTTAGAACTCACTGCTCGTAACAAGTGTATATGAAGAAATACATAATATTTTGAGCTGTCTGACAAAAACTATCTTTTCTTGATCAGTTCTAATGAAGCTCACCATTAATCCTCTACTCTACATCCAACAGACACAAGCTCACAACTTTCACAATCTTCTTTACATCACATCCTTTCTCACCATTTTATTTTCCAAAGAAAAGATCTTACATATATACCCTATTACATTCTACATGATCAGGTCAGTCGATTAGGCTTTCCCAATAGACAAACAATTACATAAAATCTTGCTAAGATAGACATGGTATATAAAACAAGTATACAATGATTCCATTGCAATAATTAAGGACCGACATCCTTAATTTACATTTTCCAAAAAAAATACATGCTACACCTTTGAAGTCATCTCCCAAATGAATCTTCTCTAGATCACACACCACAACTAACATCATCCAACATTCCATACCTTGAACTAACCAAAGGACATCCTTCAGTACCTTATCTTTCATCTCTTAAGCTCACATACACCTAATCCATATCTTTTGTAAGATATAACAGAAACACAGAGACTCACTCTGTCAGCTTCCACTATTGCAGTCCAGTAACTAGTCATTACCAAAACATTTGTAACTCATCCAATATGAGACATCTAATGATGTGATCTTGGATATAAGATCACAACACCTTCTTGTACTCTCATCTATCTTTTCATGTTTTGAAACATCCATACAATATCCGTACACTGTCATAGCCATCTCATTCTCTTCATAGAAACATATGTTGACATCAGTGACAAACCACAAATGACAACAATATGAATGTCCATTTAGTAATGTAATGATTAAACATATAAAAGTTATTAATCAAAACCCCATGCATTAACAATATCCAACAATCTCCCCCTTTGGCATTGATGTCAATATATGGGAAAGTCCATCATCCCAAAGTTATATCAATCCAAAGCTCTGCATCCAAATAGTACTCTCATAGTACACCTCCATACAATCTCCCCATACAGTAGAGATTTTTCTCATAGAAACATTCCCCCTTTGAAAATAATGGAAAAAGGTGCCATATGGTATCAAAATTCCTCCTTCTTCATCTTTCATGAACCAGGTGCTAACTCACCCAAATATCTTCTATAAGATTTCACACATGATCACTCCCCTCGAGGAGTAGATCCCTACATCAAGTCTAGAATATGATAAGGCTTGAAATACCTCTGAACTGATGCATACCTACATCATTTTGTTTTGACTAGGAGGGGCTTGAACCCTAAGCATACCTCTGAGATATTCAAAAGTATCTTTTGGTAATGGCATTGTAAAGATATCCACAATCTGTTCCTTTGTGCTAATACAGTCCAATTTTATTTCCTTCTCTTCCACCTTGTCTCTCAAGAAATGATACTTGATAGAAATATGTTTAGTTTTAGAATGCATCACTAGGATCTTTGACATATTCACTGTACTGGTGTTATCACAATGGATAACCACTGGCTCATCAAAAGTGATTCCAATATCCTTCATCATTTTCTTTATCCAAACAATTTGAGTGTAGTTAATAGTAGCAACAACATACTTTGATTCCGTAGTAGATTGAGTTATACAATCTTGCTTCTTACTTAGCCATGAAACCTTTTTTTTCCCAAGGAAAAATGCACCACCACTAGTACTCTTCCTATCATCAATATTTCCTTCCCAATCAACATCAGTATAAGCATGAAGTTCAAAACTATCATTCCTAGCATACCATAGGCCATATTCAATTGTCCCTTGCAAATATCTAAATATCCTTTTCACAGCCAAGTGTGTCTCTTTTGGTTCTACTTGATATTTAGCCACAATTCCAACAACATTAGCAATATCTGGTTTGGTATGAGTCAGATATTGTAATCCACCAACTATTGATCTGTACTTGGTCTAAAATACACACCGAGTCTCATCATTACTTGATAGTTTATTACAAGTCACCATGGGTGTTCCCACTAGTTTACAGTCTTCCATTCTGAACTTCTTTAGCATTTATTTAAGATACTTAGTCTGAGAAATAAAAATTCCATTCTTATTCTAAATTATTTGTAGTCCAAGAAACATTCCATTTCACCTATCATGGAAATCTCAAATTCATTTTACATCTCTTTAGAGAACTTCTTACACAATTCATCATTGCCTCCAAAAATAATATCATCAACAAAAACTTCAATTATCACAACTCCATCTTCACTAGTTTTTAAATATAAATTACTATCAGCATTACCTTTTCTGAGTCCAAGGTGAAGTAAGTATTTGTCTAACCTTTCATACCAAGCCCTTGGAGCTTGCTTTAGTCCATAAAATGGCTTCTTCAACTTGCATACCATGTTTCTATCTCCAGATAGAGGAAATCCATCTAGTTGTTCTAAGTATACCTCTTCTTCAAGATCCCCATTCAAGAATACAAATTTTACATCCATATGATATACCTTGAAGTATTTATGTGCAGCATAAGACAAGAACAATCTCAGAACCCTATTCTAGTAAAAGGAGAAAATGTTTCTTCAAAATATATACCTTTTTGCTATGAATAACCCTTACATCCCAATCTTGTGTTGTTTCTTACAACTATTCCTTCTTCATTCATTTTATTTTTGAAAACCCATTTAGTTCCTATTACATTTTTATCTTTAGGTCTAGGAACCAATTCCCAAGTGTTATTCTTTATCTGATCCAATTCTTCCTTCATAAAATTTATCCAAGATTCATCTTTACATGCTTCATCTATGGTCTTTGATTCAACTTGAGAAATCAAACAAATTTCTTCTCTAACCTTTGATCTTTTCATTACTCCTTGATTAGAATCACCAATAATTTGATTTTCAGGATGATTTTTTTTTACATACCTCAGATTCTTAGGAACCTGAGTAGCCTCCTTTGTGTCAACATCACAAGTCTCTTTTTCACATTCTGTCTCAACAAGTTCTTCTTCTTCTGCAGCAACAACCTCTTTGATCGATTCTCTGATTTGAATTATGTTCAATGTGTACATCATTATCCCAACAACCTCTCTCCAATGTATATGAGATACATTTCCTTTAAGCAACATTGTCCTAGCAGCATCAAGTATGGTCTTGTTTCTTCTCTCTGCTATCCCATTTTGTTGTGGAGTCCTAGGAGCAGATGTCTATCTCTTTACTCCATGCTCTTCATAGTATGAATTGAATAAGTCCAAATTAAAATATCCACTTCTATCTGAACTCAAACACTTTATCTTTAATCCTGATCCATTCTCTACTTTTTCTTTGAACAAATTGAATTTATCAAATGCTTCTGATTTCTCTTTCAAATAAGTAAACCACATCATCCTAGAAAATCCATCAATAAAGTGTATGAAATACCTTTCACCATAGTATGATCTTGTCCTTGTAGGTCCACAAAGATTTTTATGTACTAGATCTAACTTTCCTTTTGATGTATATGCTTTTCTCTTATAACTACTTCTAGTCTATTTTCCCATAGCACATTCTCTGCATATAGTGTTAGATGGTTTCACAATCTTCGGTAGATCTCTTATTGCATTAGCCAAACTTTCCTTTACAATGTTATCAAATTTAACATGACAAAAGCTTCTATGCCATAACCAACTATCATCTACCTTCACAACAAAATAAGAGGCTCCAGATATATTCAACTCAAATACATTACCTCTAGATTTAGTACCAGTTGCAATCAACTTTCCTACCTTAGTTCTGATAAAACATTTACCATCATTGAATTGTAACTGAAACTCTTTGTCCATTAGCTATCCAACACTTAAAAAATTATTCTTGAGTCCATCAACAATTAGTACATTATTAGTATTAGTCTTTCCTTACAAAGTAATCGATACTACACCTATGATAGGTTTAGGAAGATTGTCTCTGAATCTTACAACACCAACATCATAATTTACTAATTTAACAAACTTGTTTTTGTCTCCAACCATATGATGTGAACAACCATTGTCTATAATCCATTCAATTTTCTTATCAAAATGATGTACTAAAGCTTTTTCCTCATGTACTAGTTCATCTCTAATAGAAACAAATCCAATCTCCTCATAATCTAGATCATCATCATCAGAAATGCCTTCACTAGCATAATAACATTCCTTATCCTTCATGAAAAACTTAGGCTTGTATTTAGGAATTCTTGTAGGATATATAGATGAAAAATGACCTACCTTATTACATGAAAAACATTTCAAAGGTAATTTTCCTTCAAATTTACCCTTACCTCTCTTTTCTATTCTAGCAATCAGTGCAACAAGTTCATCCATCTTTCTTTCTTTTGCCATTATCTGTTCCCATTCCTCAACATATTCACCAAGCTCTTCTTTTAGATATTCAATAATGGTTCTTGTAGGTGATGACATTATCTTCTTGTGTGTAGATTCCTTGAATGAATTCAACCTTAGGTATAGAATCTCCCATTTTAGCAGCTTCAAAGGTAGTTAGCTTTGCAATCAACATCTCTCTCCTAAAGTTCAGAGTCAAGGGTATAGTCTCTTGAATAGACATAGCCTTAAGCTTGTAAGAAGAAGTAAATGATCTAAGGATCTTCACAACAACTTCTTCTTCATCATAAGTGCCTCCATAGTTTCTAATTCCAACCACAACTTATGTAACCCTTTGAACATAAGCCTTAATGCTTTCATCATCCTTCATTTGTAGCTTCTTCATCTTTGTTTTCCAATTTTGTAACTTTTCTTGCTTGGTATATTTGTCTCCTTCATATAGTGCTTCTAATATTTTCCAAATTCCATATGTCAAATCCAATTCTTCAACTTCAATAAACTCTCCTTCAGATAATGCACTGATCAATGCTTCCCTTGCAACCATGTTGTATGAGAATACATTATTTTCATCATCAGTAGCTGATGGAAAATCACTCTCATCTTTCATAGCTACCTTATTCTTTATAATCAACCAATAGTCGATACCCAAACATAGCAAATGAGTTCACATATTGTTCTTCCAATTGTTGAAGTTTTCAAGATCAAATTTTAGACTATCCTTCCTATAGAACTCCATCTCCAAGATCACCTCAAGATGTTAAGCTTTCTCTCTAAGGACCAGTAACTCTGATATAAATTGTTAGGAATAACGGTCCACAATACAACTAAGAAGGGGGGCATAAATTAGTTATATGATAGAATATTAAACTTTAATCTTTGAATAGCATCAATATCAGATCCAATGAACACAATGAATGCCAACACAATAACACAATATTTTTGTCTTGGGGAAATCCTATTAAAGGTAAAACCCTCGGTGGGAATTAGCACCCGCAAATGATGTACTGAGAGTATAGTATCCTTGTTAGAAGATTTAGCCCTATTAGGAGCTTATTGAAATATTATAGTACATATTCCTTGTTAGAGGACATACCCTATTAGGAGTCAAGAAAAGAAAGAGGGGGTCACTGCCCAAAGAAGGTTAAATCTACCTTCAAAACTCACTATTCGCAACAAGTATATATGAAGAAATGCACAATATTTTGAACTGTCTGACAAAAAATATCTTTTCTTGATCAGTTCCATTGAAGTTCACCATTAATCCTCTTCTCTACATCCAATAGACACAAGCTCCTAGCTTTCACAATCTTCTTTACATCACATCCATTCTCACCATTTTCTTTTCCAAAGAAAATATCTTACATATATACCCTATTACATTCTACATGATGAAGTCATCCGATTAGGCTTTCCTAATATGCAAATAATTACATAAACTCTTTCTAAGATACACACGATATCTAAAAAAAGTATATAATGATTCCATTACAATAATTAAGGACCAACATCCTTAATTTACATTTTCCAAAAAAAATACATGCTACACCTTTGAAGTTGGCTCCCAAATGAGTCTTCTCCAGATCACATGCCACAACTGATGTCATCCAACATTCCATACCTTGCACTGACCAAAGGACATCCTTCAGTACCTTGTCTTTCATCTCTTAAGCTCACATACACCTAATCCATATCTTTTGTAAGATATAATAGAAACACAGAGACTCACTTTGTGAGCTTCCACTGTTGTAGTCCATTAACTAGTCTTGAGGAAAATATATGTAACTCATCCAATATGAGACATCTAATGATGTGATCTTGGATATAAGATCACAACACATTCCTATACTCTCATCTGTCTTTTCACATTCTGAAACACCCATACAGTATCTGTATAGTGTCATAGCCAGCCTGTTCTCTTCACAGAAACATATGTTGACATCAGTGACAAACTAGAAATGACAATAGTATGAATGCCCATAAAGTAACATAGTGATTAAACATATAAAATGTATCAATCATGACCCCATGCATTAGCAATATCCAACACCATGATGTGAAATAGGTCACTATATTTTTTACTAGGAGGGATAGATAACTATTATGAAAGAATAGATGGTAAATCATGACTAATATCAATAGTCTCATAGTCATTAGAATAACCAACATGAATATCATTTTTAGCATCAAGAACACCATCATCAAGAGTATCTTCTTCATCCAAATTAATTGCCATGTTTTTTCATTTGATCTTCTTTAAATTCACTTCCTCTGTAGGCTCAAGAATGTGTTGGTCAAAGGGAAGCAAAGCATGATGTTTATGAGGCAAAATAATGTTTTGAGAAGCACATTGATAGGCTCTAGCATGACACTTACGATGACAATCACGAGCATGACTGTTGTGTTTATTTTTTCTAGAAATTTGTTTTGGGCCAGGATCGATAAACATTGGGTCCTTTTATTCTCTAGGAGGAAGAATCAAAGGAACCACACTAGGTTGAGCGATGAATGGAGAATAATTTTCATAAACTGTAGGAGGTGAAACATGATAATTCATAGGTGTAGGTGGTGTAGGAAGAAGTCCACATCTAGGGAAAAGAGATGGAACATCCTTAGGTTTGATAAGTTCAAAAATCTTTTCAAACTTATAGGCTTGGTATGATTGAAAGAGATGGTTAGGATGAGTTTGAGTTGTTTGAGGCATAGAAGGCCAAAATAAATCAAGGTTAAATGATTCTCAAGGCACTAAAGGCTGATAAAGACTATGGTTAACAGTAATAATTTCAACATTATGAGGAAATTTAAGAAATTTTTGAATAGGAGAAGCCACAACTTTCATGGAGGTAACACAATGATGACCAAGTTTGACTTGAAACTGATCAAAATTTGAGATGAAAGTGATGGTAACATGTATAGTTTTACCACCAACTTCAATAGGAAATGCAATGGAACTATGGGAAGCATAAATGAAACCATTGAAATTTTGGATCACATCATTGGATTTGTCATAGAAGTCACATTGCAATTGTCAGCTATAAATATGTTCTCCAATTATCATGTTCACCATGAAAGTGGGATCAATGAGGACACTGCAAGAAGGAATGCCAATAAACTTTGCAAAAATGTAGAGGGAACCATTAGGTTCTTTAATTGTCTTAGTAGGATCAAAAGTAATGTAAAGATTAGATAGAGGTTTAGGTTTAGGTTTAACTTTCCCAACTTGGTTGACAACGTGGTTATCTTCTCAATAATCATCATTATAGGAAATACATGGAGGAGAAGAAGAAGAATAAGAATGAGAAGATTCAATGGTGTTGGTTGAATGAGAGGGAAAAGGGTTGGTATAGATTTTCATGCTTTGGTTAGGAGGTGCAATAGATTTATTTCCATTTTTATTGTCACCTTCCACAGATATAGCATTGGAATCAATAAAGTCTTTATGATAGAAATAAGAAAGGAAACAAAAATGAGAGGGAAGATGGGGGGGGCGGGGAATCACTAGTGTCCAAAATAGTTGTTTAAAAAAAATAATTTAACAATGCTTAACTTCTTTACTTAGTGTGAACATTTAAGAACTGCACCATAAACACAAGAACACATAACACTAATTTTTTTTTGTGGAAACTCAGTTAAGGGAAAAACCATGGTGGGGATCAAACCCACTAGATGATGTACTAGCACATATATCCTTGTTAAAGTTACAATAGGGGAATGCATGTCTGTGTGTGTGAAAATTGTGCCTGTTTTGATAAGACACAACTCTTCAATAAAATATTACAGATTAATGATAGACAAATAAGCAATTAACAAATATATCATCGATTAAGCAATCTACTTCCTTCTAGGAGATGTGAGTATGGTACTCTCAAATTTTGACCAAGATAAGTGACAATGAAACATCTAAATGAAGGATTTAAATGCAAAAACAATTGAAATGAATCCAAAATTTAGTCTATATTTTTGTGATTTTTAATGCAATAACAATTAATCTAGATGAAAATGATCTAAGCTTGATAATAATGAAAATGAAACTCAGCTATGGATGCAAAAACTAGAATTGAATGATAGTAATTGATCTCAATGGATGCACAATCTCTCAAGAACTCGACAGTATAACGTTGTTGTTCTCAAAATTGCACATGATTTGTGAAGAATGGAGGGTTTCTTATATAGAAAATCCAGGTTTGGGAACTCATGGAAAAGCCAAAAATCACTCCTTAATTAACTCGAATTGATTGACAAGTTATCATGGAATTAGAAACAGTCAACTTTTGATGATCATGCAAAATCAACTTTTTAACCCACAATTAGAAGTCAAAATCATGCAAATCTACTTTTTAACTCACAATCACATGTTGAGTTAGAAACTTAACAAAATGAGTCAAAAAGTTGATTTTGAGTTAATTGACCTTCTGATTTTTGCATAGATATTTATTGATTTATTAAATTTCCATGTGTTTTATTCTCAACCCATTTGATTTTAATCAATTAAATAATTTATTTGTGGGTTAATCAATTATTAAATCAAACTTTATTCCAGAATGATATTATCAATTTGACAATTCAATTTTAATCAGTTAAATACATATTTAATCAATTATTTTTGAGTTTTTGATTTATTGTCAAATAAAAAATATTAATCAAGAATAATTAAATTAAATCTAATTAAAGTGGCTAAATGAAGTTTAATTAATTAAATATTCAACATATTCAATCAATTACACTTATGATAAATAACATAATATCATTTATCACCAAATAATTTTTAATTAGAGATAATTAGGATAGATTAGAAATATTTTAGTAATATTCCCCGATGCAGATTTGTGATAAGATCAATTAGGGTTTTGATTGCTTGATGCGCAGATGTGCCTTGGGTTAGGACTTTAGGGTCAATTTTGATCGATTTGTTGATGTAGGTGGTTAATGGTACTGGAGCCCATTTTTGGGGTATTACAACGTGCATTGAGGATCACTACCTAGAGATCAGTACTCAAATACAACTAAGGGAAACAAACCTGAGATTACAACAAGGGCAACAACCCAAGGTGGACTACAATCCACTATAGATAAAAATCCACTAAATTATGAACTGAATAATAGTATATCTGATATGCCAATACAATTCCAATGAAATAGAGTTTTGATTTGACTTTATTTTAGATTCCACTCATACCTCTTCACACATCCACTGATATGTATATCCATCCAACATCTCACTCTCTCTCTCTCTCTCAATATCAAATATTATATCTTTAAATATATTACATTAAAAAATTACAACAAGGTTGACCAGTGAACTAATTACAAAACATTTCAAAGAGTAATACACAATCCTTGATGAGATCCAAGACATGTCATAAAATACATATCTAGGACCCAAATCCTTCATGTACAAATACGCTTTGATCCATGAATCATTCTGCAAATCTTCGCAACACACCATCCATCAAGTCAGCCAATAATATTAACACGCTAAAGAAAAATCATTAAATATGATCACATAACCCAATGTGATCCACCAAAAAAATTATAACATGATCAAAAAACATCAACAAGCAACATGAATTACCACAACAACAACACAAACATCTTTTTCTCAGAATCTACACTGTCTTTGCACTATTCATCAAGAATACTACACATCAAATTCTTTCACTCAAGAAAATTAGCTTGCTAGCACCCAAATTAGAAACCATCTGAGTTGAGGACACACATCCATGTCCTAAACTCACCACTAGGTTAGAAACCAAGAATATTACATAACCAACCCTCACTAAATAAAAAATTGCAACATTGTCTCCACTGAAAAAACAAAAAATTATCCTCTAATAAATGAACCATAACTTCCTCAAATGATAAAGAGAACCTTTGAAACTTGAATAAGATCAAGTACAAGCATTCCAAAACACTTCTATATCTTTGCAACAATTGATCTAAAATACACTGTCTATACTGAACCAAAACTCTTAATTGAACAATCTAGGAAATTGTCAAGAATAAAAAAATATGTTGACATCAATGAAAAAACATTAATGCCAACACATATACGCATGAAATATCCAACAATATCCCTCTTTGGCATTGATGGAAAAATTTGGTGTGAAGATCAAATCAATGTATAAAATAATAATAAACCATAGTATAGTAATTACTCCCCTAAGTTTGACACTTCTATTCTCATGGAAATCTCTCCCTTCAGTTCTTCCTTGTTTTACACATAGCTATATCCCCCCCCTTTTACATCAATTAAAAAGGAACATATATGCACTAAGTCATAGAGGCCAAAAATCAAAATTTGAACAACATACCTCACAAGACCAACTACCCCCCCTAAGGAGCGTTCCAAAAAGAATCAATCCAGAATAAAAGATAATCTTTTTATAAGAAATGGACCGATGCAAATCTATCCATCTCTAGCTCTGATCAGGAGGGGATATCACCCCAAGCTTACCTCGAAGATACTCAAAAGTATCCTTTGGAAAGGGCTTCATGAAGATATCTACAATCTATCCTTTTGTAGACACATATTACAATCTTATTTCCTTTTCATTCACCTTATCCTTCAAGAAATGATACTTTATAGATATATGTTTTTTTTTTTTTAATACAACACAAGGCTCTTTGAAAAATTGATAGTATTTGAATTGTCACAATAAATAATAATAGGCTCACCAAAATTTATTTTGATGTCTTCCAACATTTTCTTCATTAAAATGACCTGATTAAAATTTGTAGTAGTAAAAACATGCTCAACTTCAACAATAGATTGAGATATACAAGTTTATTTATTACTAGACCAAGAGACTAAATTCTTCCCCAAGAAGAATGCTCTACCTGCAATGCATTTCCTATCATCCACATTACTTTTCCAATCCACATTATTATGGACAAACAATGTAAGATCATCATCCTTAGGATACCATAGGCCATAGTCCACTATTCCTTGCAAGTATCTTAACATCCTCTTAACAATAATAATATGTGATTCCTTTGGTTTTGCTTGAAATCTCGCAACAATGCACACAATATTCATTATGTATGGTCTAATCTGAGTTAAGTATAGAAACCCATTGATCATTGATTTATACCTTGTCTGACTAGCAATAGGGGAATCATCATTCTTTCTTAACTTGCAACCAGTAACCATAGGGGTTCCAATAGGTTTAGAGTCATGCATTCTAAATCTCTTTAACAACTCATTCACATACTTAGACTGTGATATGAACATCCATTTTCTTGATTGAGTAATTTGAAGATGATGAAAGAATTTCATCTCACCTATCACTGACATCTCAAATTACTTTTACATCTCATCAAAAAAATCTTTAATCAACTTGTCATTTCCACTAAAAATGATATCACCCACAAATACTTCAACAATCAAGATATTGTCATGATAAAGTTTGAAATATAAATTACTGTCAGTAGATCCTTTACTAAAACCAAGTTTCATCAAATATTTATCTCACCTTTCATACCAAGCTCTTAGTGCATGTTTCAATCCATACAATGCTTTCTTCAATTGACAAACCATGTCATCTTGATCATTCAAAGGAAAACCATTAGGTTATTTAATATAGACTTCCTCTTCTAATTCTCCATTCAAGAATGTAGACTTAACATCCATCTAATATATTGTGAAATTTCTATAAGTATCATATGAAAGAAAGATTCTAATAGCTTCAATTATAGAAATAGGATAAAAAGTCTCCTCAAAGTCAATACCTTCCATCTATGGATATCCTTTGCAAAGCAATTTGAATTTTTTCAGGTTACCACTTCACCATATTCATTCAGTTTGTTTATGAAAATACATTTTCTTCCAATCACATTCTTATCCTTTGATCTAGGACCTAAGATCCTTGTTTTTTAATTTTCAATATTTTCCAACTCTTCTTTTATTTCCTTAACCCAAATTTCATCTTTGCAAGCTTCATCAACAACTTTAGGTTCAACTTTAGAAATCAAACAAATTTAATCTTTGATTCTAGCATATTTTCCTCTAGTCATGATACCTTAATCTCTATCACCAATAATCTAATTTTATAATTGATTCAACCTTACATACATTGGAGTCTTTGGATTTTCTTTTGTACCAAAATCTTGTGTTTCCACATGTACCTCATTTAGAATTTCTCCATCCTCTTCTGTCGATCCATTCTAATTTTGATTTTGTGCTTGTATAATATGACTTTCTTCTTCATCATCTGATTCATAACTGCATGAATTGACCCATTTTTAATAATTCTCACAAAATTTCACTTTAGCACTTTCAACTACCTTTCTCAAATAATTGTTAAAACATTTATAATCTTTTCTCTTTGTAGAATAACCATGAAAGATACCTTCATCACACCTAGGATCAAACTTCCCTAAATTTTCATCTCTCTTGATATAGAATTTGCTTCCAAAAATTATAAAATACTTCACTGTGGAAAGATGACCATACCAAAGTTCATAAGGGGTCTTACCAGTACCATGTTTTATCTGAACCCAGTTTGAATTTTAGACTAAACATAAACATATAACATTATTGTTTTTAGACTATTGCTTTGTGATTATGTTATCTTTTGTTTTTGTTCCGAGTTATGTTGTGAGACATTGTCTAGATCTCTATATGTTGTAGGAATCATTACCATGACTAGAGCTGCTAGAGGTCATGGTAGAGGTCAATATGGTAACCATGGGAGGGGTAGACATCCTAGCCCTTCTATGAGTGCCAAACAGGTTAGCCACTATCAGAAGTCTAGAGGTGAGTAGAGAGAGGATCATCAGGCTAAGTCTCAAGGACCAGACATGAGATAACTCTTACAGGTGATTCTGAATCATCTTGGTCCTGAGAAGGTTAGAGTGGAGCAGGTTGTTTCTCATCACTCTCAGAGGGATGAGAGGGAGAGGGAGAGATCTAGGAGCCCTCCTAGGAGGAACTTCATAGTTGATCCTACTATTGTGGAGATTAATCACATGAGGGATGTGATTAGAGGGAGACCTATTCCCTTTGATGGGAAGGGAACTATTTAGAAGTAGAGACTTGGATGATAGCTTTAGAGCATAGTTTTGTGATGCATCCCTTTAGTAGTAATACTAAGGCCAAGTATGCAATTATGCAACTTACTGATTTTGCAGCTGTATGGTGGAAGATAGAGGAGGAGAAGATAGGGTTTCAGATGGATACTATCTCTTCGGAGTTATTTCTTGAGAACTTCTGAGAGAATTTCCTATCAGAGTAGTGGATGGGTCAAAGAGTGGATGAATTCCATAATCTGATACAGTTGACCTTATCAGTGGGAGAGTATGAGTGCCAATTTTTTGAGCTCAAATAGTATGTTGGCTTTGGACAGGATACAACTCTCCTAGTTTAGGACTTTTTGAGGGGGCTTAATGCTCACATAATTAGGGATGTTAAGCTCTTTTAGCCTAAGACCCTCTAGGAAGTGGTCATTAAGGCTACTCTGACATAGGCAAATCTAGCTTTGGGTCATAGTGGTTAGAGAGGTGTTTAGTCTAGTGGTTTCAAGGGGAATCAGTCTCAGAGGAATGGGAATTTTTAGAACCCTTCTACCTTTCGAAAGGTAATCAAAATCAGTAGGACAAGAGATTCTTCCATGGTAATAGTGGTGGTTATCAATTAGGGAACTATCACAATTAGCAGCATAGTATGCGTAATTAGGATGATCAGCCAACTCAGAGTTCACATCAGGATTTTGGTGGAGGTAGTTTTCTGCAGTCCAATGCTCCTGCAACAAGGAGAGTTTTCAAGGGAGATTGTTTCACTTGTGGCCAACCTAGTCATAAATCATACAATTATCCCCAGCATTTAGTTCAGCATTCAGGATAGAGGCCGACAGCTTCTGAGCCTACTATTGGTGATGCAGGTAGATCTCATAGGGCCTTTGTAGAGGGAACTATCCTTAGTGTTTGAACCCTAAGGCAGGGAAGGGTCCGAAGGGACCTACTCAATGATCCTTGGTTTAGTTTTATTTTTAGTGTAGCGAGGTTTATAAGAATTATATCCCTACTTGTTCCAGGCTTCCAAGAGTAAGCCTAATCCTAGGGGGGTGGATGTAGTACCCACCCATAATTTTCTTATAGTTTTAGTTGTTGGCTGAATTCTTTTACGTCACTTTTCATGTGATCAGTTACTATTTTGATAAATGATGATTATGGATTATGTTCATTATATGTGTATCATGTGATTGCATAGATTAGATGATGATATCATTATGATGTTATGTTTAATGCTTTATATCGGTTTATGATGTTACTAACCCCATACTTGCATGTGTATGGTTATCATGTGTGTGTATCTATTTGGCATGTTTGTGTGGTAGAGGATGGAGGTATAGTTACTTTCATAGTCAAGATCCACATGTCCGACCATACTCTATCATTGTCTTATATATATATATATATATATATATATATATATATATTGGATGTACATGCTTCATCTTGTGATGATGCAGGGGCAGGGTAGATACAAGCAGAATCAAGCAGAATTGAGTCCACTTGAATCCACAACAAGCCCTTGCTCAAAGTTACACAATGGAAGAAATATAATATCACATGAAATCAATAGAAACACAATGGATATGAGACAATCAACTGGCAGCAACAATAGAGAATTATATTATTTCTTTCAACATGCCCGACTGTGAGGCCTTCCGGGTTTCGGCCTTATACAATGAGAATTATGAATTCAGAATTACAACTTGCATCCTATCTTTTTCTCCAATGATTTATCTTGATAATCCTTCCTATATCTTTCCCATTATGCTCTACTACATCAATCTAGACCCCTTATATAGCCATCTAAGCCACAGGTCGGCCAGTCAGGCATTTAATTACAATATAGGTCCAGTCTCAAGATTTAAACCAAAACTAATGCTAGAATGAATATAAATTGATGTGCCTTTGGATTTAGGTCCTAACTTGACCCAATAAAATTCCTTTAACTATGCAAGGTCCCATATGAGCACATGGAACATCGCAAGAAGAAACACCACACGTTTCACCCAAAAACTAGCAGGAAATAGGTCCTGAGGCAAAATAGGCATAACTTTTTACTCATAATGAATTGGAGTTTGTGCTATTGGGAAATGATATTAATTTAGGTCCAATTTAATTAATTAATTTTTAAGAATAAAATTCCCTATAGATCAAGGTCACCAACATGAACAATCAGCACCAAAACTGCAGTAACAGCTCAGACGTGAAAGCTAGCAGAAAATAGGTCCTGTGCCAAAAAGGCCATAACTTTTGACTCATAATGAATTGGAAGCTGAGCTATTGGTGAATGATATTAATTTAGGTCCCCTTGAAGCCCTTAAGTAAGAAAAATAATATTCCTTATGGATCAAGAGAACCAACATGAACAATCAGCACCAAAACTACAGAAAAACAATGTTCCGACGACAAGGAAAATAGTTGTAACTTTGAAACAGTCCATCCAAACTTGATGTGCTCATAGGAGAAGGTTCCAAAATAGGTCCCCATCATGATGTAAGCTTCACACACCATGAAACTATCAAATGCAAATATTATAAAGAAAACTACAGAAAATAGGTACAGAAATCAGAAAATGTTTTTGGTTGATGCAAGATTGCCAAAGACCCAAGATGCTCCTGCATCAGACACCTAGGGTAAATAAAGAACTGATGTCCACATCAAGCAATAATCATACTCTAAATTGAATCATAAAGATCCAACTCAGCTTGTGTAATCCATGAACTGTCCTCAACTAGCTTGTCTTTCCACTGAACTAGATATTCCATGTAGTCTTTTCCTCTTGTACTCTTGCCAACTCTGATATTCAAGATATTTTCAATGTTGTTGATATTCTTCTTAGGATAGTCTGGATCATATTCTATCTCATCATTTGATTCAAAGTACTCAAATATATCAGCAATGTTGAATATAGGTGATATATCCATGTCCTCTGGCAATTCTACTTCATAAGCATTTCCACTGTCAAACTTCTTCAGAATCTTACAAGGTCCAAACTTCTTCATTTTCAGCTTGTTGTAGGTACCAACTAGAAATCTATTCTTCTTCAAATGAATCATAACCTCATCTCCAACTTCAAAAGATTTATGTCTCCTTCTCTTGTTTGCTCTTTGTTTATATTTTAGATTACTGTCCTCCAAATTCTTTTTAACTTCATCATGTAAAGTTCTCATGTATTCTACAAAATGATTAGCTTTAGCACTTCTTCTGGTCTCAGTAGGTAAATCTCTCAGCTCTGTGGTTCCCTTAGGATGAAATCCATTAACAATATCAAATGGTGTCTTCTTAGTGCTTCTATTCACTAAATTATTATATGCAAACTCTGCTTGTGCCAAAATCAAATCCCAATTAGCAGGTTTCTCTCCAACTAAACATCTCAACAAGCTTCCCAAACTTCTATTCACAACTTCAGTCTGTCCATCTGTCTGAGGGTGAAATGTAGAACTAAACTTCAAATTAGTATTCATCTTCTTCCAAGGTGTCCTCCAAAAATAACCAGTAAACTTAGTATCTTTGTCTAAAACAATAGATTTAGGCAAACCATGCAATCTTACCACTTCCTTGAGGAATAATTCAGCTACATGCAATGCATCAGATGTCTTCTTACAAGGTATGAAATGAGCCATCTTAGAAAATCTATTAACCACTACCAAAATAGAATCATTACCTCTCTGAGTTCTAGGCAATCCAAGAACAAAGTCCTCCTCACATCTTCCCAAGGTCTATCAGGTACAGGCAAAGGTGTATACAATCCCAAATTCTAACTAGTTCCTTTTTCTATTTAGCAAATTCTACAACCTCTAACCATTCTCTGTACATCTCTATAAATCTATGGCCAAAAGTATCTTTTTGAAATCAAATTCACTATCTTATCAATCCCAAAATGTCCAGCAAGTCCACCACTATGTTTCTTCTTCATTATGTTCTCTCTCATAGATCCTCTAGGTATGCACAACTAAACTCCTTTAAACAACATGTCTTCTTGAATGAAATAATCAAACCACTTATCACTCATTGTGTGTTCTTTACAAGCTTTCCAAGGCTCTGAAAAATAAATGTCAGCCTCATACAAATACTTCAAATCATCAAAACCAAGTACTTCAACTCTCATTTCTGTCAGCAAATTTCTTCTTCTACTCAAGGCATCAACAACCTTATTTGACTGTCCACTCTTATGCTTCAATGAAAAGGAAAAATTCTGCAAGAACTCAACCCACTTCATATGTCTCTGATTTAACTTATTCTGACTTCGCAAATACTGCAAAGCTTTATGGTTAGTATACAACACAAAATATTTAGGCATCAAATAATGTCTCCACCTCTTCAAAGCTTGAACAATAGCATAGAAGTCCTGGTCATAAACTGAATATTTTCTCTTAGCATCATTCAACTTTTCACTAAAGAAAGCTATAGGTTTTCCTTCTTGACTCAAAATAGCTCCAATTGCACTACCACTAGCATCACATTCAACTTGAAAAACTTTATTAAAATTAGGCAAAGCAAGTGTAGGCAACTCTGTAATTCTTTGTTTCAATGTTTCAAAACTCCTTTGTGCTCCATGTGTCCATTTGAAATCCTTTTTATTTCCTCTCATAGTTTTAGTCATTGCATTACAAATAGAACTAAAATTTCTGATGAACTTCCTATAAAAACTTGCCAATCCATGAAATGATCTTACCTCTCCAACATTCTCTGGTGTAGGCCAATCAAGTATAGCTCTCACTTTCTCAAGATCCATCTTTAATCCATCAACTAAAATTACAAAACCAAGGTACACAATATCTTCTTTCATAAATGAACATTTCTTCAAATTAATCAGCAAATTTTCTTCCTTCAATCTCTGCAATACTTGTCTGATATGTTCAAGATGTTCCTCCTTACTCTTACTGAATATCAAAATGTCATCAAGATATACAATCACAAACTTACCCAAGAATCTTTTCAGAACTTCATTCATCAGCCTCATAAAAGTACTAGGTGCATTAGTCAAACCAAAAGGCATAACCAAACATTCATACAAACCTTCAGTAGTCTTAAAAGTAGTTTTCCATTCATCCCCTTCTCTAATCCTTATCTGATGATATCCACTTTTTAAATCAATCTTTGTGAAATACTTTGCTCCACTTAAACTATCCATTATGTCATCCATCCTAGGCAAAGGAAATCTGTAATTTACTGTTATCTTGTTTATAGCTCTAGAATCAGTGCACATTCTCCATTCTCCATTCTCTTTAGGTGCTAATACAACAGGTACTGCGCAAGGACTCAAACTTTCCCTGATCAAACCTCTTTCAATCAATTCTTGCACTTGTCTATTCAATTCAGTCTTTTCATCAGGTGTTAACCTATGTGGTGCTTTATTAGGCAAACTAGCTCCAGGTATCAAATCCATACAATGACTTATACTTCTCATAGGTGGTAAACCATCAAGTACATTATTAGAAATGCTTTCATAAAATTCATTCAGTAAAGGCTTAACTTCAGGTGCATGTTCTAACTCATCTTGTTTCTTAGTCTTTCTTGGAATAAAAGCAAAGCAAACATTTTGTTCTTTCATTTCCCTTGCAAACTTTTTACCATCAACCAAACATACTCTAACTGTGGTACAATGACTTTCATCAAACTTCTCTATCAAAGGCAACAACACTTGTTTCTTTCCATCCATCCAAATAGTATATTGATTCAATCTACCATCATGCAAAGCTTTCCTATCATACTGCCAAGGTCTACCCAAAAGAATATGACAACAATCCATAGGCATAATATCACACAAGACTTCATCATGATAATTCCCAATTTTGAATTTAACAAGGCATTGTTCACTTACAAGTAGTTTATGCTCCTTCTGGATCCAAGCAATATGGTAAGGCTTAGGATGTTTCAATCTTTGCAACTGCAATTTTCTAACTAGCTCTTCAGATACCAAATTATCAGAACTTCCACTATCAATGATTACCTTGCAACATTTATCAGTGATCTTACATTTGGTTCTGAATAAACTTTTCCTCAAAATAGGTTCCTCATCAGCTTCTTCATTCCACAAGATCCTTCTTAGCATCAAGTTCTCACCATGTTCAAGTTCATTAGACATTTCCTCAACTTCTTCACAAGCCAAATTATTTCTACCATTACCTCTAGTCTTCTTTCCAGAGTTAGTACATTCAAAAGCTCTATGTCCTTCACCACATTTGTAACAACTACCTTTAAACCAAGATTTCTCTTCCCTTCTACCATTATTGTTATTCCTAGAGTAACTAGTATAGCTACCTCTAGAGTAATTACCTCTTTTAGTATGCTCATCTTTCCATCATTTATCTTGCACTAAATTTTCAGATTTGCTACTTTCTCCATTAGATCTACCTCTACTTCTCTAAAATCTGCCACCTCTTCCTCTTTGTCTTTGATCATGTCTTTTTGTCAATCTTTCTTCAGCAAATTGGTATGCTTCTTCCACACTATCAATCTTCACATAACTAATCTCATCTTGAATAGATGTCCTTAGGCCATTTAGATATCTAGCCACCTTCTCAACTTCATCATCCACATGTCCAGATCTGATATCCAATTTGTAAAATTCCTCAGTATATTCTTTCACACTCATGTCCTTTTGTCTCAGATTTTGCATCTTTCTCATCAGACTAACTTGGTAGTTAGCTAGAAGAAACTTCTTCTTCATCTTTCCAAGCATCTTCATCCATGTTTTGATCTTTTCTTTTCCTCTCTTCTGTCTCTCAGTTTGCAAATGATCCCACCAAAGAGATGCATGCCATTTCAACTTTGTGACTGCTATCTTAACCTTCTTATTATCAAGAGTACCTTCATACTCAAAGTATTTATCCATCTCAGAGATCCAATCCAAAATTTTATCAGTCTCAAGTCTTCCATCATAGCAAGCAACTTCAACTGCGGGCCTGGAGTTAGCCTTAGAAAAAACTCTCAAAATTCTTTCCTCATCTTGTTCAACTTCAGGTTCAGCATTAGGTGCTGCTTCTTCTTCGTCATTACTAACATCTTCAAGATGTGCTCCTCTTCTCTGGGCTGTCTCTATAGCTTCAAACCTAGTTGCAATTTGCCTCAACATCTCCATGATAGCATTATCATTTCCTCTACCATGAACCATCTTGACAATCAAGTTCCAACAAGATCGTAACCTTCTACAAGTTATAGGTTAGATCTCAGATCTTCCACCCTACAACCAAATCCAATAAGGTTCTCCATGATCCAATCCACAAGAAAGAACTCACTTTGATACCACTTGATGTAGGGGCAGGGTAGATACAAGCAGAATCAAGGAGAATTAAGTCCACTTGAATCCACAACAAGCCCTTGCTCAAAGTTACACAATGGAAGCAATATAATATCACATGAAATCAATAGAAACACAATGGATATGAGACAATCAGCTGGCAGCAACAATAGAGAATTATATTATTTCTTTCAACATGCCCGGCTGTGAGGCCTTTTGGGTTTCGGCCTTATACAATGAGAATTATGAATTCAGAATTACAACTTGCATCCTATCTTTTTCTCCAATGACGTATCTTGATAATCCTTCCTATATCTCACCCATGATGCTCTACTACATCAATCTAGACCCCTTATATAGCCAGTTAAGCCATAGGTCGGCCAATCAGGCATTTAATTACAATATAGGTCCAGTCTCAAGATTTAAACCAAAACTAATGCTAGAATGAATATAAATTGATGCACCTTTGGATTTAGGTCCTAACTTGACCCAAGAACATTCCTTTAAGTGTGAAAGGTCCCATATGAGCACACGGAACATCACAAGAAGAAACACCACATGTTTCACCCAAAAACTAGCAGGAAATAGGTCCTGAGGCAAAATAGGCATAACTTTTTACTCATAATGAATTGGATTTTGTGATCTTGGGAAATGATATTAATTTAGGTACAATTTAAGTCCTTAATTTCACAAAATAAAATTCTTTATAGATCAAGGTCACCAACATGAACAATCAGCACCAAAACTGCAGTAACAGCTCAAACGTGAAAGCTGGCAGAAAATAGGTCCTATGCCAAAAAGGCCATAACTTTTGACTCATAATGAATTGGAATCTTTTCTCTTGGGGAATGATATTAATTTAGGTCCCCTTTAATTCCTTAAGTGTTAAAAATAATATTCCTTATGGATCAAGAGAACTGACATGAACAATCAGCACCAAAACTACAGGAAAACACTATTCCGACGGCAAGGAACATAGCTATAACTTTGAAACAGTCCATCCAAACTCGATGTGATCATAGGAGAAGGTTTCAAAATAGGTCCCAAACATGATGTAAGATTCACACACCATGAAACTATCAAATTCAAATATTATAAAGAAAACTACAGCAAACAGGTACAGAAATCAGAAAATGTTTTTGGTTGATGCAAGATTGCCAAAGACCCAAGATGCTCTTGCATCATGTGATGACAAGTTTGTATGTACAGGGCATCATCTTAACTAAATTGGAAGGAGTGAGTGTGCCCATAAATATTCATCTCAATGTTAAAGAGGGGAGATAATACACAGACCCAAAACCCTGACCTAAGTCTAATCGTGCTAGGATTGGACAAGTATCAGTTTGACTACCCTACCCAAATTCATCTAGTTGACATGGATTCAAGGATCCCTTCTCCCATGTTTTCTTGGCTTTACTTTGCTTGATTCAGTTGATTTATTGCTTATGTGGGTGATTTTATGTGTTTATTAATTTAGTGATTATAGTTGAAATTTGTAAGAATTTGCAAATAGCAAATATTGAACCAAGGATCTAGAGGTTGAAGAAAAGCACAAGAGAGAAAATATGAATGCAAGGATGGATTGAATAGATCCATTGAATTGATCAATGAAATGACTACATAATAGGCCTCCTTATATAGGAAATGCAATAAGAGAGAATGATAAGGAGCTGATAGGGTATCACCTATGCTAGGTATAATCACATGTCCACCAAATGTGGATCATCCTCCAATATGCAATAAAGTATGTGCATTGGATTAGGATGATAATGTGATAAGAGCATGAAAGGTGGATCTCACACACAACGAGGTATGTGAAGACAACTATCACACCAAAAGTGGAATTTCTCCTACACCATGTGCTTAATAGATGTGCACACTCCTAGGTGTCTCAATCACTAACTACTATGCAATGCATTAACCTAAGTAAGATTAAGTAAAGTGTAATTAGGAATAATTAATTACACCAACACCCCCCCGTAAGTGCAACTTAGGGGAATGCACTTAAACTCAAAATGCAAGATGGGTCCCAACAACTAGGCCATGTTAGGTACCCATGTACAAAATACAATACATGAAATGCATAACTCTCATAAAGTGGAGAAAGAGGGAAAACCTCATGGGAAAAACCTTCCCCCAAAAAGAGAGAACAAAATAAGATGCATGGATGGATGGAGTACTCAAGACCCCCCAAGAAATACATACATCATGTATATACAAAGAAGTATCCCCCCATAAGAAGGATAGTTGGAGACATGAAATCCACCCCATAATGTAGAAGCTCCCATGTTGATGAAGAGTACCTGCAAACAATAGTTCAACCAATGCTTACAAGAAACATGTCTCCCCTTAGGAAGAAATAGATATATCAAATGATGAAGAAGCCAATCCTTGTGAAAATGGAAGGAGGAAGAAGATGTAGGTCTCCATGCATGAATCTCTGAAGACTGATTATGAATCTCCAAGCTCAAGGAATCTATCACTTCATGTGACAAATCAAGTGAAGAAGGAGAAGAATCAAGTACACCAATCTCCAAAGAAGGTGAAGAAGTGTCTCCATCTATGATGAAATTGTCATCAAGGGAAAGAGAAACCCCCTCATGTATGTCTTCCAAATCTACATCATGAGAATCAAAAAATGTTGAAGATGCATCCAAGTAGTCATCACACTCTACAAGATCTGAAACACTATGATCATCCTGCTGAATAGTAGAGCCCATGTCTGAAGAAGTAGGAGGTGGAGGAGTAGGTAGATCAACACTTGTCTCAACAACAAAATGATTCAAGTGCCCAAAGTTCTCCTCATAATTATCCCTTGGCAAAGGGATGGGTACATCATGAATATCATCATCATTATCAACAAAATTAGAAAAAGAATACAAGTGGGATGTATGATCAAAAACTCCCATAGCTATGACATCTCTAGTCTCCATGTCCCTAATGTAGACATAATCAGGAGTGAACTCAACAATTTTACCTTGTGCCCCATGTGTAATTTGGTAAATAGAAAGGAGATTATTGGTTAAGGATGGTACACAAAGAACATCATTAAATGTCCCCTCTCCCATAGGAATAGAACCTTTTCCACAAAATCTCATGAATGTGTTGTTACCCATCAAAATATTAGGAGAATTACAAGGCTCAATAGAAGAAAACATATCCATAGAAGATTCCATATGATGTGATGCACTTGAATCAAGAAGCCATTTACCTTGCTCAAGATGTGTGGAAGCCATGAGTGCTTGTCCTTTACCTTTATCTTTGGATGATGATGAAGATGTAGAAGCTACCAAATGTGTAGAAGGAGCAGACACTAATGAGGGAAACTTAATGTTGTGTTTCTGAATAATGTGAATTAGCTCATCAATCTTCTTTTGAAAACACTTATGCTCATTATGTCCTAACTTTTGACAATATGCACATTTATCTCTCTTTCTTCTAGATGATTCCTCTCTTGAAGAGGACTTGGATTCAGTACTTTTTGGTGAAGAAGATTCATTACCTTTGTCATGAGGCTTAGGATCCTTATTGTGTTTCTTTCCTTTTCCATTAGAAGCCTTTGAAGTAGACTCACTTGCAATGAATGCTTGATGTGGGGAAGGCTTCAACTGACCCATGTGTGCCAACTTTTCTTGTTCCCTTGTGAGCTGTGCTGCAAATTCATCAAGAGAGGGCAATTTGTATGCACTACTAAGAGCATCCATAGTAGCATAGAATGTAGAAACAAAGATTGAATAATCAGGACCAAGCTTGGAAAGAATAGAAAAGATCAATTGTTCATCCCCTTTAACAATGCCACATGAAGAAAGCTCCAATCTAATAGTATTGAACTTAGAGAAGAAATCTTGAATATTGTCAAAATCTCTAGGATTAAGACCTATGAGATCATTCTCTAATCTAAATTTTCTCATTCTATCAGGTTTACCAAAGAGTCCTTCCAATGTGATCCAAGCATCATGAGGATGTGTGCAAGATTAAATATGAAAGAGCATGTCACGAGAGATGGATGATCTAAGAGAGCCAAGTGCTTTATCCCTTCGATCAAACCATTTTCACCTTTCTACAACACCTATTTGAGGTTCTTGATCCTACCCAAGAGTCATTCTAAGTAATCCAAGACTCAACAAATGATCACTTAAAGATACTTTCCATTCATGGTAGTTATATGGAGTGAGGATTTTAACTTTTGAATTATCCATATTTCAACCAAATAATGACTAATAACTACTGATAACTTCTTCAAATGACTGATGCAAATCAAAAAATTGAAATCCAAGGATTAACCAAGTGCAAATATAGCCCCAAAATGACCTATTGCTGAAAGTGATATGTCTACCCAAAATCACTTAGATCTAATTGCAGATTTGGAAAGTAGATGAAAAATCATGCACTTTCAAAAAAAATTCACCTCAAAATGTTACCGTATGTGCCCAAATGAAGCCCTAGAAGTTGTAGAAATCAAGAACAGTCAACAAGATCTACAATTTCTGACAAATGTGGCCACCAAAATGCAAAATCAACACCACCACTAGAAATTTCAAGAAATTCTACCCAATTTCAAAAAAAATTATACCCGATTTGGAGCCCGGATGACCAAGTTATGGCCTCTCAAAGTTGGACAGCAAAATAAAAAATGCAAATGGTGAAGGCTGGGAAATCTCCAAACCTTGCTAATGTCATCATTTCATGGGGTTAAATTTGATGGTCATATGGCCGTCAAAAAGACCCAATTTTGCTCTGCTATGACGGCTAAATGACCATCTATTTTAAGCTCAGGAAAATGTTGACGTAAGCAAAAAATTGACCCCCTTAGCTGATGTGGTAGTACGGTTGTTGACGTGGATTGTACAGATTGCTGGTGTTTGGTGTTGACATGGCCTCTTGCCATGTGTTGTGCACTAGTTGGGTGCAGGTTGTATGAGGTGGCAAAGGGGTGGCTCACTAACAGGGTGCCACGGGGCGCTGAGGTGGTGGCCTACTGGGAGGGTTTTAACAGGGCCCATGTGATGGGCAGCATATCTGCCACATGGTGACTGGTGGCACGTCATTGGCAGGTGGCATGTCTGCCATGTGGCAGTGGATCACTACTGGAGGATGACCGCTGGCAGTGCTAAGGATGACTACTAGCAGTGCCGGTGGCGGTGATGAGGTCGGCGGAGGAGCACCCGTGTGGAGGAGCCGGGGTGGAGCGCTCAGCTAGGAGCTGGTGGATCTCGGCTGAGCAGAGGCTGAGGACAACTAGTGGCGGTGGGATATATTAGTCCCACATGCACTGGTATGAAGGGTTTTCAACCCTTTATTAATGTGAAGTGCCCAGCAGTAATACAAAGAAATTAGCAGGCTTTGCTTGTGTCATCATTGTATGCACTGATGTCACAGGTGACGTTGGTGCCTTCGGATACCAGTACTAATACCAGGGCACATACGAGGCCCTAAACTAGTTTTTGCTGAAATAAAAAAATCCAAAAAATTGTAGAATTAATTTTTATTTATTTTTTTCAAAAATTGTACCAGTGAGGCAGATTGGGCCGTATAGTCCGATTTGCAAAAAAAATTTGCTTCGGATTTGACTTTCACTGGATATGGGTGAGTTTATAGTTGATTTTAATCGAAACAGCCTCCCGGATGCAATGGTGAGGTCAGATCTTCTCCAAGACACCTCTATCGCATGCTAGTTCTCAAATTTGAGATTTGGACCTTCAAAGCTTGCAACAAAATCTCTTCAAATTGGCTGATAAAAAATGCTCCAATGGCTCTGATACCATGTGAGAATTTGCAAATAGAAAATATTGAACCAAGGATCTAGAGGTTGAAGAAAATTACAAGAGAGAAAATATGAAAGCAAGTATGGATTGAATAGATCCAATGAATTACTCAATGAAATGATTACATAATAGGCCTCCTTATATAGGAAAGGCAATAAGAGAGAATGATAAGGAGCTGATAGGCTATCACCTATGCTAGGTGTAATCACATGTCCACCAAATGTGGATCATCCTCCAATATGCAATAAAGTATGTACATTGGATTAGGATGATAATGTGATAAGAGCATGAAAGGTGGATCTCACACCCAATGAGGCATGTGAAGACAACTATTACACCAAAAGTGGAATTTCTCCTACACCATGTACTTAATAGATGTGCACACTCCTAGGTGTCTCAATCACTAACTACTATGCAATGCATTAACCTAAGTAAGATTAAGTAAAGTGTAATTATGAATAATTAATTACACCAACAAAATTTAATATTAATCATGTTCCTAAGTTGATTTGAGAAAATTTAATTAAAGTCAAATATTTGATTATTTGGATTTAATTGATTATTTAATTGAAAATTAGATTTAATTGTGCTTGTGTGCTTTATTAAATGATTAAATATTTAATTGCATGGTCAATTATGCTTTAAAAGTATTTAATCTATTTAATACAATTTCAATTATTAAATTTGTTTTCAAAAGTAATCAACTTATTTTTAAAAGTCAAAGTTGAGTTGTGCATGAAAAGTGTTTTTAATCATTAATTAAGATTTATTTTCAATTTCTGATTTGGGAGTTCATGTGGGAGTTAGCTGTTGAGTTATCTTTAGGGTTGCATGAAATGGGGAATTGAATCCCTATTAGGGGGAATTGCATTCATTTTAGCATTAGATAGGTTTGGAGAAGAATTTTGGAGAGCTTGTGTGCTTTGGACTTTTGGAGAATTTTCCTGTTGTGATTGCTTGTTGATTTTGGCTACATTGTGCATACCTGATTAGATCTAGGTGAGATCTATGAGCCTAGGGTAGTTTACCTAGATATGTAGTAGGAGGTGGCTTGCAATAAGCATCGGGGCCCACAAGTGGGTGCCAGGATCACTTATTGTAAGTATCAGTAATCAAGTGATAACCTAATATAATTAAGGGGTATTTAAATGAACTTAATAAGATATGATTCCTCACCCATGCTTGAGTGCTAGTAAAGACTAAGATGGAGGATGAGATGATGACTAGCCACCTTTAAAAGGTATGTGTCTGGCATAGTTGATGGCTTTATCTGTACAAGAGGTCATTGATACCGTTTATGGTCACTTGAGTGCCAAGATCTAGAGAGATTACCAGGATGAGACTCAAGTATTAGACGTACATGATAACACCTTCCTATGCATAGTCTAGTTATTCTACATGTGTCAGTTGCCTCTATATTAGTGAGTCTTACCTATCACTTTATTTTTGTTTACCTTGAGTTAGAGTGCTTCCAGGATCATCTTGCTTAGTGGTTTTGTCCTTGCTTTTGTATTGGTTATCCGATTAGGGTTTATTGTTATCTCCTCAGCACGATGGGGTAGACCTTTGTGATTCTACATGGACAGGTGGTAGTGATTATTTACCATTTGAGATTCAATGTCTTGGTGCCAGTGCTTGATGGTGCTTCTGTAGTTGGATTCATTATGATGCTTCATTGATGTTTCTTTTTTTATCTTCATTATTTGTAATCCTGTATTAGAGTATCACATGTGATACCTAATCTAGACTTTGTATTATTAGTTAGAGTGATTACCACATACCTTGCGACATGTACAGTGGATGTGAGTTTATTTAGATATCACGGATGTCGATGAGGATTTTAATTTATGATGTATGATGTAATTGTAATATTTATGTTATGAAATCTTTTGTTGATGTTATTTAGTTGTATTTTGTTCTTAAGTAATTCTACATCATGGGACCCTTGAGTTTTGTAATCTATTTTGGATGTTGTGTTAATGTGAGTAAATGGTAATTGCTTCTGCACTATTGTTTATCTTGTATGTTAACTTTAGAAAAACAAAATTATTCACCAAACTTAGTAGCATGTTTTAGGTTAATCTCTCTTGGGTTCCCTGGTGGGGCGTTACACATGAGATTCATTATTGAGTCTAGAGCTTATTGATACTATAGGAGAATTCACATGAAAGGACTATTTTCATGCACCACTGATCAAATTGGTTATAGAAAGAATCGAGATGAACTACAGGCATTACCAAGCATCAAGGTATTATTCACCGATCTGAAAAAGTTGGAGGATATGAAGGATATAATTGAATATTGATTAGAGGAGGTATTTTGATCTTAGCATAGATCTAAAAATCTACTAATATTATTTTTATCTGAATCTGATCATTACTATATCAGTTTAACCATTGTTACAAAAAAATATCTTAACCGAGTGGACTTAACAATCTTTTTGTATTTCAATATGACATTCAATGAATGTTGATTATTTTCTTGTTGACCCCATAGTGAATTTTGGTCAAGGGAGAACTGTTAGTGATAAATCCTCAAACCAGGTCACACCTTATAGTGTGTTTTGTAACCTTTGACAGGGTTGGCTCCTAACCAAGCTCACTTCAGAAGAGTAAATTATTTTTAGGTTACTGATCGCAGGTGGTTTTTCCCCTAACATGGTTTCCATGTTAAAAATATATGTTTTATATGTATTTGATGTGATTGGATTATTATTTTACTGTACACATTTCATAACTAGTCAGATTGGTAAACACATTATTGAATTGATTGTCAATCGATAGATGAAGTGAAATTTATTGTTGATAGATTAAGAAGTTGATAATTTTATTGAAAAGTTGGAATATATACATTAGGGAGATTTGGGACTATAGGATAACTAGAACTAACTGATTCACCCCCCTTCTCAGTTATCTAACAATTGGTATCAAAGCTCATTGGTTTCTTGGAAGAAAATTTTAAAGGACATAAGCTAAAGATCATAAGATGTATAAGAGAGAGGTGCCAAAGATGAACAAAGATAAATTATCGACATGGAAAAGAAAAATGAAGTTGCATATATCTGGAACTAGAGAATCTACAATATTTTACCCAGAAAATGCTCAATTTCAACTGACTAGACCTTTGACTATTGATCAGTTGAGATATAGACATGAACACAACATGATAATGATAGAGATTTCTTCTGCCTTATCTGATGTAGAATTTGAAGATGTAAAGACATGCACTAATGCTAAATAAATGTGGGACAAACTTGCACTAGTTCATGAAGGAGATGTAAATGTGTTGAGAGCAAGAGTTGAAAGCCTTAGAGGAAAGTTCGATGATATGAAAATGAAAGAAGTTGAGAAAATTTCATAGTACATTAACCAAATCAAGGAGATTATCAATATTATCTAAGGAGAAGGAGGTGGTATTGATGAAGACACTATTGTTAGTAAAATTATTAGAACCTTGATACCTATCTATGCTATTAGAATTTCTAAAATGAGATCTTCCCTGGGTAACGTTCTTACACTTGATAGCCTAATCGGTAATTGATTAGTTTTAAGTTGAATAACTATGATAACAATAGTATACCAAATGTTGAGTTTACATTTATGTCATCTTTGAAAACTGGAAAATCAAGTAGTAAACACATGATAAGAAATGAGAGTGACAATGACAGTGATGAGGATCAACTTGATGAACTTGAAGCATTTATGGCTAGGAGACTGCAAAAAGGTAAAGGAATATACAGAGGGAAATTACCTTTGGTATGTTTTAACTATAAACAGATCAGTCACATTGCAGCTAAGTGTCCTAACCAAAAAGATGATGACAAAGACAAAGAACCATCTGTTGATAGAAAGTATGACAGGAGAGATAACCGAGATCGTAGAGGCTACTGACAGTATGCTAGAAGAAGTAACTAAGACTACAAAGATAAAGACAAGAAATTATGTTACCTTGTTGAAGATGATGATGACACTGACATCGACACTGATGAAGACATTGAGGTGGTATTCATAGCTTTGAAAGAAGATTCAGAAGAATAAGAAAGGTATGTTGAAACAACATTTATTTCTAAAGTTAGCAAGAATGATACATGGATTATTGATAGTGGTTGTACTCATAATATGACTGGTGATGAAGACAAATTTGAATACCTTGAACATTATAATGGAGGATCTGTTAAAATGGGAAATGATACACCTTGTCTAGTAAAAGGAAAAGGATCTATCTTGTTGAACAATAAGATTAGATGTGAGAATGCATATTGGGTGAAGGGACTTAACTATAATAATTTAGGTCACTAAGTTGTATTTGAAAATAGAAAGGTGAAAATATTTGATGAGACTGGAAAGTTGGTCAGTATTGGTGAACAATCAAAAGGTAATTTGTTCTATCTTGATAATGTTGAAACTTCTTGTTCAATGGCTAGAACTGAAGATGTGTGGTTATCACACAAAAGGTTATGTCATGTGAATTTTGACAACATGGTTAAGATTAGTAAGAAAATAAAAGTTAGAGGCTTACCAAGCTTATCTAAACCTGACCATGTCATGTGTAAACAATGTCAAATGGAAAAAATGTCAAAATCTAGTTTCAAGAGAAAGACCTATTCATCTAAAGCTATTTTGGAGTTGGTTCAGAGTTATTATGGTGACAAATTTTTTATTTTATTTGTTGATGACTACTCTGGGATGATGACAATTATGTTTTTGAAAGAGAGATCTGAAGCCTTCAATATGTTTAAATAGTATAAAGATAACATGGAAAAAGAAAGTGGAAAAGAGTTAAAATTTTTAAGATATGATAGAGGTGGTGAGTTTATTTCAGATGAGTTCACTAAATTTTGTAATGAGCATGGAATTAAAAGACAAGTTTCTACACCGAGAACACCACAACAAAATGGAATTGCTGAAAGGAGGAATAGATCCATAGTTGATTGTGCTAGAACACTGATGATTGAGAAATATGTTGCAATAGTGTACTAGAGAGAATCTTTTAGCACTTCTATATACACATTGAACCGAGTACAACTGAAGAAAGATTCAAATAAGATACCTTATGAGTTATTGTATGGGTACACACCTAATGTAAGTTATTTAAGAAGATTTGGAAGTAGATGTTACATTCTAAAAGATGATAGAAATGGAAAATTTGATTCTAAAGGTGATGAAGGAATATTCTTAGGATACTCTACTAAGAGAAAAAATTACAAATATTTGAATAAGGTTTCTAAAAAAAATATTGAAAGTGCAAATGTGAGAGTTGATGATTTTACTGAGAAAAATGATGAAGAAAGAAAAAAGGAACCAAAAGACTATGATAGATATACATTCATTGAGAAACCTAACATTCTACATGAGCCACAGGTTGAAGCTACTGATCAACATGATAAAGATAGTGAGCATCAGCCTATAGATACCAAGAATCAGGATGTAGATATCGAGGAAGATATTGATCCTACATCGATTGATGAACAAAGAAGATAACACGTGTTAAAAATTTTTTTGAGAAGACACCATCCACATAATCAGATTATTGGTGACAAGCAAGATGACATGATGACACAAAGTAAGTTGAGAAACACCACATGTTCATTTTGTGAATTTGAACCTAAAAATGTTAGAGATGCACTTGAGAATGATGAATAGATTAAAGCAATGAATGAGGAAATTAAGAAAATACTAAAGAAAAAAACATGGACATTGGTACCAAGACCGAATGATAAAAATGTGATTGGAAAAAAATGGATATTTAAAAACAAGTTGAATGAGAATGGTGAAGTCACTAGAAACAAAACAAGACTTGTATATAAAGGGTATGCACAAGAAGAAGGAATTGATTATGGTGAGACTTTTGCACTAGTTGAAAGACTTGAAGGAGTTATAATATTACTTGCATATGCTTCCTACAAAGGATTCAAAGTATATAAAATGGATGTTAATTCTGCATTTTTCAATGTGATACTTGAGGAAGATGTTTACATTAAACAACATGAAGGTTTTGTTGATCCAAATCAGAAAAACATGGTGTGTAAGTTGCACAAAGAAATTTATGGACTAAAACAAGCACTGAGAGCATGGTATGAGAGACTACATTCATATCTTATTAGTATTGGATTTGTTAGAACAAGTGATAATAGAAATTTATATTTGAAAGGAGAAACTGATGACAATATTCTTATTGCTGAATTTTTGTTGATTATATCATATTTTGAGGACATTATAATCTATGCAAATTATTTTCTGATGAAATGAGAAAGGAATTTGAAATGTCAATGTTTGGAGAGATTAAATTATTTCTTGGTTTGCAAATTCTACAACAAAGTGAAGGGATATTCATAACACAATCAATGTACATCAAAGAAGTGTTGAAGACCTTTGGAATGGTAGATTCAAAACTAGTAGGTACACCGATGGTCACAAGATGAAAATTAACAAAGGATGATCATACAACCGAGGTAAATCAAATACTATACAGATCAATGATTGGAAAATTGATGTATGTTGTGCATAGTATACTGGATATTGCACATGCTATTAGGATTGTAGCAAGATTTTCTTCTAATCCTAAGGAATCCCATATGAATTTTGTTAAGATGATTCTAAGATACTTGAAAAACATAGAGAATTATGGTTTATGGTACAAGAAAGAGGGAAATTTTGAACTAAAAGTTTACACTGACGCAGATTGGGATAGAATTGTTGATGATCGAAAGAGAACTACTAGTGGAGAATTCTTTTTTGTGTGAAAGGCTAGTTACTTGGATAAGCAAGAAACAAGCATGTATTTCTTAGTCTACTATTGAAGCATAATATGTTGTTGTTGCTTCTAATTGTTCAAACATTGTATAGATAAAATAACTTTTGAAAGGGATGAATGAAGAGATCACTGATCCAGTGATAATATATTGTGACAACACAAGTGCTATAAAAATTTCTAAGAATCCAGTGATGCATGCAAAGACAAAGAATATGTCTATTAAGTATCAGTACTTGAGGAAATAAGTACAATAAAAGAAAGTGAGACTAGAGTTTGTGAAATAAAAAGAACAACTTACAGTATTTAAAAAGACTAGACTAGGGGTCCATCCCCTATCTATCAGTATCTAAGGTGATCAGGAGGTTGCATCAACCTATAATTTATTAGGCTATCAAATGATGTTGATGCATATTGTTAAAAATTTAGGTTTCCTAAAGATTGTGAAAGGTAGAACAGAGAACACTATATATATTGGTACATGAAGGTACTTGATTTGAACCAAACAACAAAGATATTATTATGGATACTACAAAGTTGTTTATTCTTTTTGGCATTGTTGTCAAAGGGAGAGAAGAATCATATAGAAGAAAAAGATCAAATCTACAAGAAGAGTCTGCATGAAATGTTGTGTAGTGATTAAACATATTAAATGAACAAGCTATGGAGAGCTTATTGAGCTACAACAATTATCTTAAAGAGTTGTAGTACAAATGTTTAGTATTCTATGGCATATTTCATATTTGTGTTTCCATCAATGCCAAAGGGAGAGATTGATGATCTAAAAATGATTGAATATCTTGATGGAATGAATGAACAAGTGAAAGATAGTGATTAGAGATCATTAAGCTACTAAAGTGATATGTAAGGAAATTAAATCAGTCAATGTATTATCATTGATGTCAACTAGTTTTGACTCTACTTATCATGATAGTTACAAACATCTGGAGAAGAAAATGATAAAGGAATGAGATATTTGCATGAAGATGAGATGGATGTGGAAGATATGGCTAAGGTATATATTGGATAAATTATTTATGAGTCTATGACATTATGTTGTTGACTTGATTGTATTAAATGAATTTGTTATGTATTGAAGATTAGAATTAAACAAGTTTATGTGGTCAGTAATTAAAGATTTATATATACACTAAGCTACTGTAGTATATACCGAGTAACAATAATAACTAAGTTATTTATCACTGACACATTCTATATTGACCGAGTAAGAGAAACAAATAAATTATATAATAGCTGACTGAATTGATGATCTGGACAATTGCTTATGATTCTGAGGTAAAAGATAAAGTTTTTTATGATGATCTAATGGCTGACAAAATTCAAGATTGATCAAATAGAGAAGGATTAAAGATGTTATAGACACATCTTCTGAGGAATCTTGAAGGAGAAAAAGGAATGATGGAGATTTAGAGGAAAAATCTATCGAATGATAAGAAAATGGTTTATGGAGTCTATTTAAAGAGACGTGATATTCATTATTGAGTCTAGAGCTTATTGACACTATAGGAGAATTTGCATGAAATGACTATTTTCATGCACCACCGATCAAACTGGTTACATAAATAACCAAGCTAAACTTTAGGCATTACCGAGCATCAGGGTATTATTCACTGAGTTGAACAAGTTGGAGGATATGAAGGATTGAATTGAATATTGATCAGAGGAGGTATTTTGAGCTTAGCATAGATCTAAAAATCTACAAATATTAGTTGTATTTAAATCAGATCATTACTTTATTATTTTAACCATTGTTATAGAAAATTCTCTTAACCGAGTGGACTTAACAATCATTTTGTATTTCAATATGACATTCAATGAATGTTGATTATTTTCTTGTTGACCTCGTAGTAAATGTTGGTCAAGGGAGAACTATTAGTGATAAATCCTCTAACCAGGTCACACCTTACAGTGTCTTTTGTAACCTTTGATACGGTTGGATCCTAACCAAGCTCACTTTAGAAGAGTGAATTATTTTTGGGTTACCGGTCCCAGGTGGTTTTTCCCCTAACAGGGTTTCCACGTTAAAAATCTATGTGTTATGTGTATTTGATGTGATTGAATTGTTATTTTACTATACACATTTCATAACTAGTCAGATCGGTAAACACAATATTGAATTGACTGGCAATTGGTAGATGAAGTGAAAGTTATTGTTGATAGATTACCGAGTTGATAATTTGATTGAAAATTTTTAATATATACATCAGGGAGATTTGGGACTATAGGATAACTGGAACTAACTGATTCACCCCCCCTCTTAGTTATCTAACAATCACACCATCAAGAGTAGCTAGATAACATTTATTGTGACACTTAGGCTGAAAATTTATAGGATTATGCTTTGGTACTCTCTCAGGACATCTAGAAGAAAAATGACCAATATTATTGAAAGAAAAAAATTTCAAAGGTAGCTTCTCTTCATACCTACCTGCATCCTTGGGTACTCTTTTTTCAATTAGGGCTTCTAGCTCTTCCATCTTTTTTTCCTCTTATTCAATATCTTCCCATTCCTTTTCATATCTAGATCTAACCTTAGATGAAATTTCTCTAGACTCATACTTTGGCTTATCCTTAGAAATAATAGATTTAAATGCAGATTCATACTTAGGAATATTTTCATGAAATCTTTTCATTCCAAAAGTAGAAAACTTACCAACTAGTGAATACATTGTCACTTTGGAACAATCATGATCTCCTCAATTATAGAAACTTTGTTATCAAAGACAGGAGGAAAAGATCTCATAATTTTAGAAACAATCTCATCCTCATCCATTGTTCCACTAGTAATTATGATTACACAAACAATTTTGGTTACCTTGTGGGCATAGACTTGAATATTTTTATCTTCTCTCATCCTCAAGACTTATAACTTTCCTTTCATGCTTTGCAACTTTTCTTGCTTCACAAGAGAATCTTCTTCATATAATGCTTCCAATTTTATCCATATATCATGTGCAATCTCAAACTCCATGACATTAATATATTTTACATATGATAAGGTACTCAACAAGTCTTCTTTGGATCTCATGTTATATCCAAATTTTGTCTTCTCATCAGCAGTAACAATGCCCCAATATGAGAAGCTTCAAGGCTGTAATTCAGTGATCACGAAGTTCTTCATCAAGAACTGGAAGAATGGAAAAATGTATTTCAACAATCATTGGTTTGAAATTACTAAATATTTGATTACTGAGGCTATGAGGTTACCTACAGATGGTATGAAATTATACCAGGACAGGAGTTACTTTGTCGATAGAACCTATGAAAGATTCCCAGAAGATGAAGAAGAGACAGCTAGACTGGTTAAAAATATTAGTGGGCTTTTTGGCCTTAGTAACATTAGTCATCCTTGGTGTTTCATCTTGTATGTGGCCATTAGTTACTTGACTCTAGATGGTAGGTTCTCTAGGGCCTATGGGCACCACTTTGTTATTTTGAACCATTTTAGGCATGATGATAAAATTAGTATCCCTTATTACCTCATGAGTTCCTTGAATAATACTATGAAGGACCTCCATGATAAACCTAAAGGTGACCATGCCTCTCATCATGGTTTAATAGTTCTAATCTATACTCTATTGAAGCTTAAAAAAATTGAAATACCCCTTCTCAATGGTAACGCCCCTAGTGATGACGATACTGAGGATGAGGACTCAGGAGAGAAATTTGAAGAAGATACAAAGGATGATTCAAAGACTATGGGTTATAGTATTAAAGGGAAAGGAAATATGAAGGGGGTACTTCTAAAAAATTTAAGAATAAGATTGAGATCTCTAACTCTAAGTTTGAAAACATCAATTCTGAGGAGGAGGACACTAACCCTAGAAGGAAAAAGAGAAAATATCCACTCATCAAGGAGAAAAACTTGGATGACAAAAAGGGAACTAGAAAAAAAATCAAAAAGGGCCTTTTTGTCTCCTCTGATGAGGAGGAGACTTTCATTGAAAGATTGGGGAAAAGTAAGAAAAAGAAAATTGCTACTAAGGAGACTAAAAAAAGGAGGAGGCTATGGGCTACATTCATAATGATCAACATGGAAAGGAGGATAACAAGTTTATCTTTGACAATGTGCCTAAAGGTACTAGTCATCACAACAAGCAAACTAATAGTGTTGACATTACCCAGGTGAGTAAAAAACCATCCAATAAGAATGATGGTATAACTATAGGGAAGTATCAAAAGGACAACATCCTTTCTTTGAGTCAATTTTTTGCAACCATAGCTCAAGAAAATGCGATTATGAAGGTTGACCTCAAAGAATAGGGTAAGATCATGAACATGATTAAGAAGGATACCTTTGGTGATAAACCTCTGGCTACTTGCTTGAATGACTGGATGAAAGCTATTTGTAAAGCGAAGGCCTTTGGGGAGGTTGGTAGTGAGGTTATTTCTTTGGAACAAAATCTGAACAACATCAGCAAAGACTTGCAAAGCAGTTGGAATGAAGACAAAATCACAAACCTAGAGAACAAAGTGTAAAAGCTAGAAATGACTCTTAAGAAGATCAGTGAATAGAGCTTCCAAATTTTGAAAGATTCTACAGACCATAGAAAGATCCTTGTGGAGAAGCTTGAAACTAACAGGGGTGAGGAGATCAAGGAGACCTAAGAGAGCACGAGGACTGGAATTAGAACTCGTGCCAGTCCCAATAAAAAATATGTAGATCTGGATGATTTGAAAGTCTCAATAGGCAACATGGAGCTCTTAGTCATTTAGGCTAAAGAACTAATGGAAAATAATTAGTTTTTTCCCTTCTCCCTTTTTTTTTTTTTCTGGGTCTAATGTGCTTTTTTTCTATCTAGTTTAGCTGTGATATGTTTCTAGCTTCTCTTTTTAGGGTTGTGAGCCCCTATTTTATGTGTGTCTAGTTATTCTTTTTGGGATGATTAGTAATGCATATCTTCTGATCTTTTTGTAAAAGGTTTCAGGACCTTTCAAATCCTATTTTACTTAAATAGAACAATGTCCCCATCTGCAAGAGGTTGATAATATTTCTTTGTAACTAACCAATGCTCTTTTCCAATTCATCTCAAGTGTGTAATCATTCTACCCTTCCATATAGCATAGCTAATTCTATCAAATCTTAGACTCTCCTTAAAGGCTTCCATGCCGGATCACCTCAAGTGGTGAAGCTTCAAAAAGAGGATCTAGCACTGATGCCATATAAATAAGGAAACACACACAAATGAGAGAGGGGAGGGGTTGAATCAATTGTATCAAAAATAGTTATGTCAAAATTAATATTTAACAATGCTTAACTTCTTTACTTAGTGTGAGTATTTAAGAATTGTACCATAAATACAAGAACACATAACACCATAATTATTTTGTGGAAACTCAGTTAAGAGAAAAACCATAGTGGGGATCAAACCCACTAGTTGATGTACTAGACATATAACCTTGTTAAAGTTACAGTAAGAGAATGCACATGCAATTAGGCTCACTACTTACAACCCACTACTCAAATACAATTAAGGAAAACAATTTGGAGATTAAAACAAGGAAAACAACCCAAGGTGGACTACAATCCACCATAGATAACAATCCACTAAATTATGAACTAACTAATAGCATCTTTGATATGCCAAAATAGTTCCAATGAAGTTCTTCTTTAACTTTATTTTTTATTCTACTCATCTTTTTTCACATCCACTAATATGTCTATCCATCCAACATCTCACTCTCTCTCTCAATATCAAAGATTACATCTTTAATTATATTACATCAACAAATTACAACAAGGTCAACCATGGACCTAATTACATAGCATTACAAAGAGTAAAAGACAATCCTTTATGCGACCCAATACATGTCGGCAAAGGCATAGCTAGGATCCAAATCCTTCATCCATGAACACATTTTTATCCATAGATCACTCTGAAAATATTTGCAACACGCTATCCATCAATTCTACCAAGAACATCAACACGATAAAGAAAAATCATTAAATTCAATCACATAACCTAATGTGATATAAAAACACAAATAGAAAATGATCTAGAAACATAAAAAAGAAAGATGAATTACCACAATAGAAATACAAACATCTCTATCTCAGAATCCACAACTATCTCTGCACTATTCATTAAGAAAACTAAACATAAAACTATATCACTCAAGAAAACTAGATTTATAACATCCAAATCATGAACCATCTGAGCTGAGGATACACATCCATTTCTTGAACTCACTACTATGTTAGAAACCAAGAATATTACATAACCGATCCTCACTAAATCAAAAACTGCAACACTATCTCCACTAAAAAAATAGAAAACTATCCTCTGATAAATCAAATATAACTTTCTCAAATGATAAAGAGATCATCTGTAACTTAAATAAGATCAAGTAAAAACATTCCACAATACTTCTACATCTTGCAAAAACTAATCTGAAATACACTGTCCATACCGAACCAGAACTCTTAACTGAACAATCTAGTAAATTATAAAGAATAAAGAAATATGTTGACATCAATGACAAAATATTAAAGCCAACACATATATGCATGAAATATCAAACACTTGAATAAAAATTTTCAATTGGTAAAACCTCTTAGTATCATGACCAGGTTGACAATGATATTGAAAGAAAGTTTTTTGATCAAAGTATTCGGATTAGTTTTAGATGGATCAATGGGTTTGATAAGAGGAGGTGTTAACACATTATAGTTAAGTAAATTTAACATCACATTATGCAAAGATTAAGAAAGTTGAGTATAAGTATGAGCAATTTTAAAAAAAGATGACAAAGAAACTACACCTTTGGATATTTTCACCACTTGTTCATCAATAGAGTTGGATGATTTGTTATTTTGATGAGGGTTTTTTAGTTTCTAAAATTTGGTGAAATTGGATGAAACATCACTCTTATCAATGGGAACAAGATCCATTAGAGTGGTGCTCTCAAATTGAATCACTTGAATTTGATAATGATGAAGAACTGTACACAATTGAGGAAAGGAAGAGAATTCAAAAAGAAGTAGCTTATCTCTAATGTCTTTTTTGTAAATTAGCTAAAAAAATGTATTGCACATCAACATCATGCATAAGATAAGATATCTGAGCATGCAAATGCTTAAATATACCTATGAAATCAATAAATTTTTCCTTAACACCTTATTTACAATACATTAAATTAGTCAAAGAGATTTGAGGACCAATATTATTTTGAAATTATTGAATGAAAGCATTAGCAAGCTTGTGAAAGGAATCAATAGAATAAGGAGGCAAAAAAAAAACCATTGCAAGGCTTTGTATTGAAAGGTTCTAGTAAACAAATTTTCCATGAACCTATGGTCATGAGGGAAATTGCTACACAAAGTGTGAAAAGTATTAGAATGAGTTAAACACCACATATGACATCCAAAGAAAAAGGACTAGCAATATCAAAAGTGGGAATGTTGAAATTATATTGAGTCATGGAGCAAATTTGTGCAAAGAAGACATAGTTTGAGAAAATATAAAATTGGTAGAATCGATAGAAAGATTAGTGGGAGGATAAATATGAGAAATGTTAGGAGCATTGTTGGAAATTGAAGGAATGGTTGAATATGAAAAAGGGACACTATGGTAAGTGGGCATGGATGAAGGAAATGAAACACATGACACACTTAAAGGAAGAGAAGGAGCAATAGGATTAGGAATACTCACATGTGTAGGATTGGAATTTCAGGATGAAATTTTTATGATAGGTGGAGTATAAGTAAACACACTTGGAATGGAAGTAGAGAGAGGAAATGAGGTCTCAACATTTGTAGTAGCTGTAATGAGGCCTAAATATTGAGCAAAATCCCTAATAGGTTTGACATTGGTATGAACAAGATGAGAAATTATATGCAAGATGTTAACACCATGTTCATCATTATGCATGATGTAGGATCATCTTAGGTCCTTGGAGATCCTATGTCACCAAAACATATTTGAGTTTGTCTATGTTGCTCAATTCCTACTTTGACTGAGTTGGTTCGGTGTTGCTCAGTTTCCTTTGTTCACCGGTGTTGGTCAGTTATCTCTCTAGCACTTGGTGAATTTCCTTGGCACTCGGTGATGCTTTTCTAACACTCAATTTCTTGGCTTATCGAGTTGTTTGTTTTGGATTTCTTTTGAGGTCAACTCGTGCATTTAATTTGGGTCACAAATTTAATTTTGGTATCCATCATTGGGAAGTGTGTGGACCTAGATTTGGACGTTCTTTCCATTAATTATGGATCTGAAGGCTGACTTGGCTGGGTAGCCTCTTGTATAAATTTAGTTGTTTGGTTAGTGTTTAGGGAGTCAGTTTTCATAGAAGATAGAAGATAGAAATTTGGGATTATCTATAGATCCTCACATGTTTGAGGACTTTTTTACTTGATTGTAATCTGGCCTAAATTAGGAAGGCCTTATAGCCCAACATGTATGAATCAATTTGATGATAATATTCCATAGCATCTGCATTTCTCTCTCCCACTTGTGTTGTTTCTTTCGCGTGTTGTTCTGCAAGGTGGATCTGGTTGGACCTTGCAAAATTTTGAGAAAATTTGACAGTGGAAATGCATATGAGATTGAGTTACCTGATGACATGGACATATCACCTATTTTCAAAAATTTTGATTTGTATGAGTATCCTAAACCTGATGAAGACATGATAGTACCGATGGATTATCCTAAGAAATAGAATGAAGAAGTTGAGTAGATTTTGGAGCAAAGAATTGGCAGAAGTACAAGGGGAAAACAATATGTGGAATATCTAGTAAAGTGGAAGAATACACCGATTGAAGATAATTCATGGATTTCATAGTTTGAGTTGGATGTAGCTCAGATAATATATGTTCCATGATTTAGAGAATCATTTCAAATAACCCTAGGTGTCTAATGCTGGAGCATCTTAGGTCCTTGGCAATCCTGTGTCACCAAAACATATTTGAGTTCATCTATGTTTCTCGATTCCTGCTTTGACCGAGTTGGTTTGGTGTTGCTCAATTTCTTTGTTTGCCAATGTTGGTCGATTATCTATCTGGTGCTCAGTGAATTTCCCTGGCACTTAGTGATGCTTGTCTGATGCTTAGTTTCCTGGCTTATCGAGTTGTTGTTTTTTTATTTCTTTTGAGGCTGACTTGTGCATTTAATTTGGGTTGTAGATTTAATGTTGGTATCCATCATTGGGAAGTGTGTGGAGCTAGATCTAGATGTTCCTTCCATTAATTATGGATCTGAAGGCTGACTTGGCTTAGTAGCATCTTATATAAATGTAATTGTTTGGTTAGCATTTAGGGAGTTATTTTTCATAGAAGATAGAAATTTGGGATTATCTGTAGATCCTCACATGTTTGAGGACTTCTATACTTGATTGTAATCTGGCCTAAACTATGAAGGCCTTACAGCCCGGCATGTATGAATCAATTTGATGATAATATTTCATAGCATCTAAATTTCTCTCTCCCACTTGTATTATTGTTGCTTTCGTGTGTTGTTTTGCAAGGTGGATCTGGTTAGGGTGAGCCTTTGGCCCCTTTTAGTATCCTCCCTTGTGTTAGGTGGTATTAGAGTGAGGTAAGATTTGGATCTAGGTTTGTGAACCTAGGTTTGAAGGTTCCTTCTTGTGAAGCCCTAGTTGAATTATTATGGGGTAGTAGATTGTGATTTGACCTGCAGTTGCAAAGGGTTTTCAAGATGGTTTGTGGGAGGTGAGATGCGGATCCAGGATTGGCATACATGTTCAGACAACTTGCTACTAGATTGGAAGCTATTGAAACAACCCAGAGAAGAGGAAGACATATTGAAGATGTTAGTGATGATGAAGTTGAGGAAGAACAAGAAAATGTGGAACTTGCACCTGTGATGGATCAGGGTGAGGAAAGATTCTTGAAGGATTTGACAAGTCTGAAGTCTACACCACATTTCAATCCTCTCGAGTATGGTGGAAAATTGGATTCTAATGAATTGGTGGATTGGATCACTGAGATGGAAAATTATTTTGAGTATGAAAATGTACCTGAGGAAAAGAAGGTGAAAATTGAAAGCACAAAGTTGAAAATTCATGCATCCTTGTGATGGGAACATCTGCAATTGGATAGAAAGAGGAAATGAGTTTGGTCAAATTGGAGAACATTGAAGAGGCTTATCAATTTGCATTAAAAGATAAGGAGAAATTGAATAAGAGACATGAGAAAAGACAAAGAGGTAGAGGTGGTAGATTCCCTAGAGGAAGAGGTAGATATCATGGTGAAAGTAGTAGATCTGAACCTGAAAAGACAAATCTAGATAAAGGCAAGACCAAATGGAAAGGTGAAAGTTCATCTAGAGGTAGAGGCAGTAACTACCGAGGTGGTTATAAGAGAGGTAGTTTCCAAGGAACTTGTTACAATTGTGGAGAAGAAGGAGATAGATCATTTGAATGTACACATGCAAGTAAGAAGGCTAGTAGTAGTAGAAATGCTTTGGTACAAGAAGAGTCACCAAATGAACCTGAGAAGGAAAATAACTTGATGGTAAGGAGAGAACTTTGGAATGAAGGTAAAAAGGAAGAACTGGTAAGGAAAAGTTTGTTCAAGACCAGATGTAGAGTTTCTGATAAAGTTTGGAAGGTAATCATTGATAGTGGTAGCTCGGAGAATTTGGCATCTGAGGAAATGGTCACAAAGTTGCAGTTGAAAAGATTGGAACATCCAAAGCCCTATCAGATTTCATGGATCAAAGATGAGCATACACTCTTGGTAAGTGAATAATGTTATGTGAATTTGAAAATTGGAAAGTACTATGATAAGGCGTTATGTGATATCATGCCTATGGATTGTTGTCATATTTTGTTGGGTAGACCTTGGCAATATGATAGACATGCTATATATGATGGAAGATTGCATAAATATACTATTTGGGTTGATGGAAGAAGACAAATCTTGTTACCTTTGATTGAAGAACCTGTTAGTAATGTTTTCACATCTGTGAAAGTTTTCTTGATGGAAGGAAGAAAGTTTGTTAAGGACTTGAAGAAGAATGATGTATGTTTTGTTTTGATTCCTAACAAACCGAGTAAGAAAACAAAGGATAGTGTCCCTGAGGAGATTGATAAGTTACTCACTGAGTACAGTGAAATTATTTTTGATAATGTACTTGATGGTTTACCACTGAAGAGAAGCATTGATCATTGCATGGATCTAATTCTTGGAGCTAGTTTACCGAATAAGGCACCTCACTAGTTGACACCTACCGAGAATCAATATTGAACCGACAAATTCAAGAATTGTTGCAGAAAGGTTTGATCAAAGAAAGTTTGAGTCCTTGTGTAGTACCTACTATATTGGCACCTAAGGAGAATGGATAATGGTGAATGTGTACTGATTTCAAAGAAATCAATAAGATAATAGTGAAGTATAGGTTTGCTATATCGAGGATGGATGATATAATGGATAGTTTGACTAGAGCTAAGTATTTTACCAAAATTGATTTGAAAAGTGGGTATCATCAGATCATTATCAGAGAAGGTGATGAGTGGAAGACTACTTTCAAGACAAATGAAGGTTTATATGAGTGGTTGGTTATGCCTTTTGGTTTAACTAATGCACCGAGTACTTTTATGAGGTTGATGAATGAAGTTTTGAAGAAATTCTTGGGTAAGTTTGTGATTGTATATCTTGATGATATTCTGATATTTAGTAAAACTAGAGAAGAACATTTGTTTCATGTTAGACAAGTATTACAGAGATTGAAAGAAGAAAAGTTGCTGATAAATCTGAAAAAGTGTTCATTCATGAAAGAGGAGATTGTGTATTTGGGATTTGTGATTTCAGCTGATGGTTTGAAAATGGATCCTGAAAAGGTTGAAGCTATTTTGAATTGGCCTACACCTAAGAATTCTAGCAAGGTAAGATCATTTCATGGTTTGGCAAGTTTTTACCAAAAGTTCATTAGGAATTTTAGTTCAATTTGTAATGCTATGACTGAGACTATGAGAGGAGATAAAAGAGAATTCAAGTGGACACATGAAGCTGATAAAAGTTTTGAGACTCTGAAGTAGAAGGTTGTTGAATTGCCTATTTTGGCATTTCCTTATTTCAATAAGGTATTTCAAGTGGAATTTGATGCAAGTGGTAGTGAAATTGGAGCTGTGTTGAGTCAAGAAGGTAAACTGTTGCTTTCTTTAGTGAAACGTTGAATGATGCAAAAAGGAAATATTTTGTGTATGATCAAGAATTCTATGCTATTGTTCAAGCATTGAATAAATGGAGACATTATTTGATGTCGAGTGAATTTGTGTTGTATACCAATCATAAGGCTTTACAGTATTTGGGTAGTCAGAATAAGTTGAATCAGAGACATATGAAGTGGGTTGAGTATTTGTAGAGTTATACATTTGTGATAAAGCATAAGAGTGGAGTCACTAACTGAGTTGTTGATGCATTGAGTAGAAGAAGATCTTTGATGACTGAGATGAAAATTGAAGTTCTAGGCTTTGATTGCATGAGAGATTCTTATGAATTTGATCCTAATTTTTCTGAGTCATGGAGAAAGTGCAAAGCACCTATTCAAGATCAACTGAGTACTAAATGGGATGAATATTTTATTCAAGAAGGTATGTTGTTTAAAGGTATTTAGTTGTGTATACTGAGAGGACCAATGAGAACTAATTTGATAAAGGAGAAACATAGTAGTGGTTTGGCTGGACACTTTGGTGATGATAAAACATTGAATTTGCTTAAGGAGAAATATTTTTGGCCATAGTTGTATAAAGATGTATAGAAATTTGTGAAAAGTTGTGGAGTTTGTCAAGTTACAAAAGGAGTAAGTCAGAATACTGGATTGTATACACCAATTTTTGTACCCAAGAAACCTTGGATTGACATCAGTATGGATTTTTTTCTTGGCTTACCGAAGATGATAAGAGGTAATGATTCTATATTTGTTGTTGTGGATAGATTTTCTTTAAGGAAATTGTTAGATTGCATGGATTACCAAGGAGTATTATCTTTGACCGAGATAGTAAATTTGTTGGATACTTTTGGAAGACTCTTTGGAGAAAGTTCGGTACCAAGTTGAAATATAGTTCTACATTTCACCCACAAACTGATGGAAAGATAGAAGTTTTGAATAGAAGTTTGGGTAATCTTTTGAGATGTTTAGTTGGAGACACACCAAGTAATTGGGATTCTGTGTTGGCACAAGAAGAGTTTGCATACAATAATTTAGTGAATAGGAGTACTGGGAAAACAACTTTTGAGATTGTAAATGGCATAAAACTGAGAGGTATATTTGATTTGAGGGATATTGCTGATGAATGAAAGAGAAGTGCTGAAGGAATAAAATTTTCTGAGTACATGAAGACATTGCATGAAGATGTGAAGTTTAAGCTGGAAAAGAGTAATTAGAAATACAAAGACAGAGCTGATAGATCAAGGAGACATAAGACTTTTGATGTTGGTGATGAAGTGATGGTTCATTTGAAGAAAGGCAGATTTCATGTTGGAACATATGGGAAGTTGAAAATGAAAAACTTTGGACCTTGAAAAATTTTGAGAAAATTTCACAGTGGAAATGCATATAAGATTGAGTTACCTGATGACATGGACATATCACCTATTTTCAACATTGCTGATTTGTATGAGTATCATGAACCTGATGAAGACATGACAATACTGATGGATTATCCTAAGAAACAAAATGAAGAAGTTGAGCAGATTTTGGAGCAAAGAATTGGCAGAAGTACAAGGGGAAAATAATATATGGAATATCTGGTAAAGTGGAAGAATAGACCAATTGAATAAATTTCATGGATTTCACAGTCTGAGTTGGATGCAGCTCAGATCATACATGTTCCATGATTCAAAGAATCATTTCAAATAACCCCAGGTGTCTGATGCAGGAGCATCTCAGGTCCTTGGCAATCCTGTGTCACCAAAACATATTTGAGTTTGTCTATGTTGCTCGGTTCCTACTTTGACCAAGTTGGTTCGGTGTTGCTCAGTTTCTTTTGTTCATCGATGTTGGTTGGTTATCTCTCTAGCACTCGGTGAATTTTCCTAGTGCTCGATGATACTTGTCTGGCGCTCAATTTCCTAGCTTACTAAGTTGTTTATTTTGGATTTCTTTTGAGGTGGACTCATGCATTTAATTTGGGTCATAGATTTAATGTTGGTATCCATCATTGGGAAGCATGTGGAACTAGATCTAGATGTTCCTTCCATTAATTGTGGATCTGAAGGCCAACTTGGCTTGGTAGCCTCTTGTATAAATGTAGTTGTTTGGTTAGCGTTTAGGGAGTCATTTTTCATAGAAGATAGAAGATAGAAATTTGGGATTATTTGCAGATCCTCACATGTTTCAGGACTTGTGTACTTTATTGTAATCTAGCCTAAACTAGGAAGGCCTTGTAGCCCATCATGTATGAATCAATTTGATGATAATATTTCATAGCATCTGAATTTCTCTCCCACTTGTGTTGTTGTTTCTTCTGCATGTTGTTCTACAAGGTGGATCTTGTTAGGGTGAGCCTTTGGCCCCTTTTAGTATCCTCCCTTGTGTCAATGCATAAGTTTCCTGATGTATTCTATAACAAAAGGGCCTCAAGATTATGGTTTTCTTAAGCTAGCCATTGTTCAAAGTTTTTAAAATCATGGGAAATTTTTAGGACTTGGACAAGATGAACCCATAAGGCTTCATCTTTTTTATGATAAGAATGAGAAGATTTATTCTCCATGATAGGATCGATATCATTAAAATGCATGTTGGTTTCATCAAGATTCCTGGGAAAGGAGGGTTTAAGATCAAAGGAATCCATAAGTCTAAAACTTCTTCTAATGGTAATGCTATATGTTGGAGTCAAATTGATAAAACTCATGCACAATGGAATGAAAGAAAAGAGAAATGCAGTGCAATTATGATATTTGAAGGAAATATGCAAAAAGAAAGTCTTTTTAGGAAAAGCACATTAGCTATCAAATTCTAGCTAGATATAAATAGAAACTATCACAATGCATACAAAGTAGATCTAGATGTGTAATTACATAGAAAAAGGAATTTACTTCTAAAATTAGAATGGAAATGTTATAAGTTGGGCTCACCAAAATGTACGATAGAAAATGGTGACAATGCTAGGAATGTAGATCACTCACCAAATTGTGTTGTATATTAGGAAATGTTCTCCTAAAGGTTTATCCTTAAACAAATTAGATTAGCACAACCCAAAAAGGATGAAGGGGTGCTAATGAAAGACCTAAATGAGATTGGGGAATTGGGGTTCACCTTTCCCTTAATGGATAAAGAATGAATGTGATATAGGATATGTGTCAAATGAATTGATTCTATGTTAAAGGAAATGACAATTAACCAAATATGATATCAAATCTGATGTATAAAAGTAAGTGCTAGGATAAAATAACAAGAATGGACTTACCTTGAATAAAGAGGAGGTAAATGGACCTTCATATATGATTTCAACTATTAAAGAGGTGTCAAGATTACGTAAGACTCTGAATCTAGGCTTTTGATACCTATAACTGCTTTATGTGAAAATAGAAGACTTAGAGGATGAGGCCAACCTGGATGAACTAGTCCAAGATGACAGTAGAAATTATGACCTTTTCCTTCTTTTAACTTTAAATATAATGAAAATTGTAGATTTCCTATAACTGGTTCTAATATTCTTGAATCTAGATCCTAAAATCCACAACCTATTCCCGCACATAGATAAAAAGGGGAAAAGGTTGTGGAAAGGGACTTGCCTTGGTCAAGCCCCTATATAGGAATCAACCTTGAAATAGAATTAAAATTTCATAAGGAAAGAAATGTAAAAAAGATAAATGTAATCATTCTCCTTGCAAGAGAAACCCTCATGGATGGATGTTAGGATCCAATAAATCCACAAGGATGCTTGTATATGTAGATCTTGGAATGAATGTCAAATTAAGGATGTCTTCACAAAATCATAGATATATGATCACCAATATTAGATCTAGAATAATGATATGATTGATAGTATCAATGGACAAGGAGGGCGAAGAAGAATGAATATGAAAATCTTCTTTCTTTCTTGAGAATTCCTCTACTTGTCCACCATGACAGAGAAAATTGCATCAATGCGAGAATATTTCCTTTTCTTGAATGGACCTTGAAGAAATGGAGACTTGGAGATGTTGAATTGGATGTTTTCCTTCAAATCTTGAATCCAAATCCTCAATAAGATTGATTTCACTTTCTCTTGAAATCACCAATTGAATGCTTGCACATAAATTGGATAGCATGTAATGAATGCAAAAATGAGAGGCTTTAATGTCCTTTTATACTCATTTTGGGATTCAATATTGTCGGTCCAACCACAATTAAGGATTTGGAAGATACACTCTCACATTGGGCTTGGAGATCACTTAGGTGTAAAGATCTAGGACAAGGCCGACCTAGATGGCCTTGTCCAGGACAAGGTCAAAGTGGATGACCTTGTCTAGGACAAGGATAATGTGGGACAAGGCTAACTTAGACAACCTTATCCAGTCAATGTTTTCAAAGCTTTCCTGGGTCTATGGGAGTGTGATAAGTTGTGGAGGAATAAAATGAATGTTTCAAGAATCAAGCATCAAATAAATTCTAACTAAGAACTCACCAAAATGGGGTCTAAAAGGTCCTAGAGCCTCCAATTATGGGTCCTAACTTTTTAGGATGGTACAATCTTTTACAAAAAACACTATCTTTTTTTAGGTTGAGGGACTTCTTGACGAAGGTGGAAAACAATTTTAGGTCTCATATAGCTCAAAGAAAGAGTTAAATTGACTTGATATTGGTGAATTTATTTATACACTAGAGCTTCATCTTTAGGATAAGAGTATTGGAAGCATTATTACCAATATCATCTTCTTGCACCAAAACATCCTCATGAATATGTTTATGTTTGGGAGAGCTATAAGCATATTTCACCACTCGTATATAGATGAAAGATCAATCAAGTTAATGGTAGGAAAAGTGTCATAAAGAGAGATCTTAATAGTTTCATCCTCTTTATCTAAGGTATCCTTATGAGTAATAAAAATTTTAGGAGAGGTGCACATATAAATCATTAATGCTTCATTCTAGAGGGAAGGTCATTGAAATTAATAGAAGGTAAAGTATCATTAAGGGAATTTCCAACCACATCAATCTATTGTATCAAAATATCATCCTCTTGCACCAATGTTCTCTCATTATGTAGGTGCATATTAGGATAATAATAAACATCATTATTCAATGCTTCATATGAAAGAGAGAGCAATGAGATAAGTGTTAATATTATCTTCTTGCACCAAAATATCCTCATTAGGAAAAGAAACTTTGGGAGAGGTGTAAGGTGATATAAGAGATGCCAAATCAACATCACACGTATCAAATTCATTCATATTAGTTATACTAGGAAATACACATTTCAAAGAAGTCAAGAAAGGAATGGTTTTTTTTTAAAACATGAAAATATTTGAATAAGATCTTCTTTTTGTCTATGATATCTAGCAACAATGGAAAAAACATTATTTCTAAGTCATACATATATAATTGATGAAACAATGAAATTAAAGTACATAAACTAAGATATTATGTAATTAACTAAGAAATGCAAGTGCATAAGTAGTGATTTTGAAAATTAAATACATCTAAATGTAAATGCTACATGTAAAAGTTGGATCTAAAACTAGAAACCAAAAAGTATGCAAGGTTAGGATATTATAGGCTCACCAAAATTTAATATGGGGAAATGAGATCTAAAATCAAAATATAAAATATGAATCAAACCCCATCCCATAAATTACATTAGAGAACAACCATTAGGTCAAATAAAAACCTTGGGGAGAGAATGACATAATGAAATGATTGTTCTCTCTATTGTGTGTTTTTATTGATTTGGATAGGATTGGAAAATGATAATATAAGAACAAGGATAAAAGGTGCCAAACTAATAGTAATTAGCATAAAATGAAAAAATAAAATTGGAGAATTAAATATTATGTATAGAAATAGAAAGGGGATGTAGAGAGGAACCTATGTCTAAAATTTGAGCTCAAAATGAATAAAAATTGTCAATAAGCACCATAGTCCTCTAGGTGTCCAAGGTTTAGGATAGAATTCAAATTGGTCTCAAGAGCCTCGAAACTATCTCTTGGTCAACTTTTAGGCCAAATTACTAGGACTATAGTGCTAGGCACCCTAGTTTCTCTAATGAATAATACTAAATTGCATCTATATCTATCTTTAGTTGGCTCTTGCACTCCCAAATTGAATTTGAAACCTATTCTTGAACCTGTATTTTCTCACATAAGAAAAATGGTGTTTTTAATCTATAGGGGATTGTCTTAGTCAAGTTCTTAGTTCAAACTTAACCCTATAATAATGATGGTATGAAAAGGAGGTCTCAAATATGAAGTAAATTCTTGAATTGAAATGATTATACCTATGATTGATGATGCAATGTTCTTAGAATAAGTCCTCTAAATGTTGATACAATAACATGATGAATCTTCATAAAAACCATCATAAGAATGTGATTGAAGATGCCAAACTATAGCTTTATGCTCCTTGAATCATATCTTCTCTTTAGAAGATCCATGCTCTTGTGAAGAAACTTGTACATGTGATGTGAATGCATTTTATTAAATGAACTAAGGGAGGTTTCTTATGTAGGCCCTTAATATATTTTTTCATTAATTCCAATGTACAACAGTCATATTCCAAGGCTAGATCTAGGAATCACAAGGCCTAAACCTTATCCAAGCTCACAAGTTAGCTAAAATTTTGAGGGTGGAAAGATAGTGAGGCCATTTTATTAGATATAAAATTGATATGGGTGTTGATATAATTGAAGTGATGCTTCAATTTCATTGAACTTTACAATATGATAGGATCCATATAATCTTAAAATGATAGAAGATAAAGGGAATACTTAAAATAAGGGCCAAAGTGGAGTGTGTTAAAATTTAAAATAGAATACGATTCATATTACTAATTTAAATATTAATTTCCATACAAAAATGGTCTTGAAAGTGTTTAGAGGAATGAACATCTAAAATGAGTGCTTAGACTCATTATTTAAAAGATTAAAATTAATGAAACTAAATATTTTTACTAAATTCTCATATCTACTAGTGTCAAGTCCAATTTCTCATGCAATCTATTCAACTTAGTGTCTTGGGTTGATCTTGTTATTTTTATTTAATGGTGTAATTGAGCTAGAGATATTATGAATCCACCCAAAGAAAAATTCAAGGAACTATGAAGGGACATGTTGCCAATTTTTCATACATCTATTTCTCTTGTAGGTTATAGATATTGAATAACCATGGTAAAAAGAGTAAGAGAGGGATATGAATTTTTCATGCTTTTGTTTGTCATGCTCTAGAATTGTATTATTGAGATGATGGGGGAAAATTGACAATTTGGATATGTAAGAAGGGAAAAAATCAAAATATTGAACATCAAAAACTACACGATACTCTAATATCCTAATATTTGGATGGAGTGGAAGGAGTGAAATATCAATAATATGAATATAAGGTTGGTCAATATTTAAGATGTTTGGGTGATGATAGGGACAAAATAACTTATATTTTCTAATTCAAATAGATTTTATGGTATGAACGATAAGGTAAAAGGATATTTAGATCCCATCCCAAGACTACTAGATGTAATAATTGGTGGAGGAATAATAGATATATAAATTGTAAGAGAGAGAGTGGACTATACTTATTATATTCAAGTGGGAAACAAACTATGGAAAGAAATACAATAAGGGAATGAGGTAGAGAGATACTTACTTGGTTCAATGAATATGGTGAGATTTTTTTCTCCTAAACACTTCATTATGTGATGGTTGTATACTTATATAATATAAAACTATCTATAACTATGCTAATGGTCAATATATGCCTTACAAAACTTGATTACATTGATCTACTAGATCCTAATGATTGTAATGGTTAGGGTATTTTTCCTTGCATCCACTTTAATACATATAGGGATTGTGACACTATAGTTGTGGTTGTGTAGGTGTAGATATGCATTATTATTTATAGAATATCTCCATCTTTCTTTAGGGGATCTATTGGGTAATTTGATGCATTCAAATTGAATCCACCATAATACTTATAGTTTCTTAATGCTAATGAGAAGTAGAAGTGGATCTTGGATTGGTTATGCCTATTGGAGATGGAAGGGAATTGACCAAGGTTCCTTTCCAATTAGATGAATTGATGCATTTTTATATCTTCTCTTATTTGAGCTAACTTGCACCATAAAAGTGTGAAAAGTTGAAGTTTTAGATGATGGACTAATTATTGCCACAAGGTCCATAATTCATGATATTTTATGAAGCATGATGCTCCATAACATGATATTTCCACAGATGGTTTAGGAAATGAATTTTAAACTAGTGATGACCATTTAATTAGGAGAAAATTATTGTCCCTATACAACCACACATTCCCTGCTGTATGATAAAATCTCATTTAGTGTTCCATATTTTCATCTTTTCTTTTAGAGTTTTATGTTGTTGAATAAGTATATCTCCTATTGATGAATGACAAGTGTAATAAATAAAGTTAAAATATTTTATTGATTATTGCTCTAAGATTATCCTATAAAAAGTATGGAGCTCTTATAAGAAACAATTAGTTGGATAGAGAATATAGTGATAGATTTTATTTTAGTTAGCATTATCGCTTACTATTATTCGACTTCCAATAATGATGAATATAAGTGAATGGTGCTTCTTATTTATAATTCCAAGTCCAAACTCACCTTCTATTCTACATCCATGATCTCCCCAATTTCTTTCTCAACTTAGACCTAATCCTAACAATAAGCCTATTCAAGTAGCTTACACTAATGATGCCACTCATTATACAACCTAAATAATTAAAATTAATGATGTCCATCTCAATTTAGGATAAACTTTTGGTGCTTCAAATTCCCCAACTATAACCAAAGTAATTAATGATAACCCCATTAATGACACCACTAACCTAGAACATCATCAACCAGTTCCTAAACAAGAAGTTTTAACCAATGACCCTCGATTTCTTGAAATATTGGCTACTAAGAAGTATCACCCTAAGACAACATTTGATTTGATGGGATAACTTAAGGATATCTCTATCAAAATTCCTCTTATTCAAGAAATTAAGGATGTTCCTATATACACTAAGGCCATTAGAGAGATAGGTACTAAGTCGAAAATGAGAATGAAAAGGAGAGATCCAAAAATTGTTCATGTCACAGGATAGTTAGTTGATATCATGTTTGGAACTCTAGTTGTCCCTCAATATTTTGACCTAGGAACCTTATTGTGTCTGTCTACATAAATGGTACTTATTGAGAATTTTCTCATTCACCTAGGGGAAAATATCAATGTTATGACCAAGGAACCAATGGATATGCTTAAATTGGCCAACATTAGACCTACACCTACAATGTTAGAGTAGGTTTACCAATCTACTATCAATCTGGAAGGAGTTATAGAGGATTTGATCATTACTGTAGACTCATGGCGGTATGATATGTATTTTATTGTGCTCTAACCTAAGGATACCTTATGTGGGTATCCCTACATCCTTGGATGCACTTGGTTGACCACAAATGATTCATTTAATGGTTATTGCTTTGGTAAAATGATAATATCAAATAGAAACACAAACAAAAAGATGATCCTTTACCCACCTTCTCAGCCATATGTTTAAGATGAATAGTACATTTGACCTACATTAGAAGATAGGTAATAATATTCTCTACAAAATTATATGGTGATTGATCAAAGCCCCATAATTGACTGCCAATATGAGGATGATGTTATAGGATATATCACTCATAATTCTTATGGGTTGGATCTATAAGAGGAAGAATTCCTTAATTATCTCACATGTATATTTCCTAAGATACTTTCTCATGACAATGCCTCCACATAGAAAATAATATATGACTTGTTACCTATAGACTACTGCCTAAATGTCATTGGTTTAGATGTTTCCTTTATCATTAAAATATGAATTGAAGTAAGACTAGGAAATATATTAAATATTAGTGTTGAATTGATTCAATCTTAGTGGGAAGCCTTTCTAACAATGTTGCAACAAAATATTGAATCTTTCACCTGAAATTATGGTGACATGCGAGAGATTGATCCTAGTTTATGCATGCATAGAATTTACATCAATGAAGAATACAGATGGATGAGACAACCTCAAAGAAGAATGAACTCAACACTAAAAGATATTGCGAAGGAAAAATTACAAAAGGTACTGGATACTGGATTCATCTATCCTATTTTATATATTGAATGGGTTTCACCCCTAATAGTCATTCCAAATAAGGGAGGAAAGTGGTGAGTTTGCATTGATTATAAGGAGTTGAACAATTCCACAAAGAAGGATCAAAGAAGGATCACTTTCCATTTCCATTCATAGATCAAGTTCTATATTCAATCTCTGGAAATATATACTTTTCTTTTTCTAGATGGTTTTAGTGGCTATAACCAAATTAAAATAGCTCTTAAGGATCAAGATAAAAAACATTTACCTACCGATAGAGTACCTATGATTATTCAGTTTAGCAATTTGGTTTATCCAATGCACTAACCTATTTCAAAGAGCTACTCTCAGTATTTTTTTTATTATACACATGAAAAAATGGAATTTTAAATGGATGATTTCACAATTTATGGTCATTATTTTTAAGAAGCATTAGATAATTTGGAGAATGTATTGTAGAGGTTTCAAGACCAAAAACTCTTACTTAGTCATGAGAAGTGTTTTATGATGATGGAGGGTGTGGTTCTTGGTTACTTTACATCAACGTAAGGGATCAAGGTGGACCCTATTAAGACATAGATCATCTAGGATTTTTTAGCACCTTAGAAGTAGAGGGATGTCGAAAGCTTCCTTAGTCATCCAAGCTACTACAAGTGATTTATAAAGGATTTTAGCAAGATAGAAACACCTTTTTATATTTTTCTCACAAAGTACATTGAGTTTGACTCAACATATAATTGTTAGTAAGAATTCAAGTTGCTAAAGGTAGCCTTCACAAAAACACCTATCGTAAGAGGCCCTAATTGGAAGTTTCCATTCAATATACACAAAGATGCATTTGATTTTTCCTTAGGCATTATTTTGAGATAGAAAGTGGCAACCTCAAGTATGCTATCTATTACATAAGAAATAATTTATAAGGGGCTAAATTAAATTATACATTTACATAGAAGGATGTTATCTCCATTATCTATGCAATAAATAAATTTAGACACTACCTATCTAGGTATCATATATTTGTTCATACTAATCACATAGCCATTAATTATCTCATGAATAAACTAGTCATTAGTGGTAATCTAGTAAGGTGTTTTCAATTGCCACAGGAGGTTGATATTACAATTGTGGATAAACCTAGGAAAGCCAATGTAGTGACTAATTTTATTTCAAGATTTCCAAGTGCCTCATCTGATCTGGTGGTCAAATTTCTAGTTAAGTTCAAAATTTGAAGAAATTTGGTATTTCCTACTTCATAAGTGAAGAAATAGGGTTTTATGTGTTGGTAGGGTTTCAAAATTATTTTCCAAAGTTCAAAACCCTATGTTCAGTCTATTTCCTTGTTACCTTTTTGATGGCTTAACTATTAGTCATAGCTTTTCAGTTAGTTTTAATTTTTCATGCCCAGTCGCCAACTTGCTAACTGTTAAAATGGCTAGTCCCTAGATTGTGAGCTTTTTTAGAGGCTTAAGTTTTTCTTTGTGAGTTAGCGAGTGTGGCCTTTTCTTAGTCTTTGTAGCTAAGTCGTAGACCCTGTTAGAAGATGAAGTGTTTTCCTTGTGAGTTAGAGAGAATATGCTAGGTTTCCATATTGAAACATATTGAAGATAATATCTATGGTGGTCATTATCTTGTTAGGCATCAAAGATTATTCCCTAGTCTCTTGGCAAGTTGACGAGAAGGTTCCATGTTGAACATTCTAATAGAAGGTTTGAAGTTAGTTGCTAGCTCACAGGATACTTGAGCGGTTAAGGGAAATGGTTGGTGAGATTAAAATGAAGGGAAAGGATAAATGTAAAAAATGTGTCACTAGTACATAGATGAAATAATGGTTAAGTCTAATGAAATAATGGTTAAGTCTATCAGCTAGTGACTTAGAAAGTGTGTAATTGGGTTTTATCATGAACTCGTCACAGTTAGTGGAACTTAATGATAAATGGGGGTGACTTGGCGAGTAGCGGTCAGGAAGAACTTAATTTCTAACTTGCAATTATAAAGCTAACATGAAATTAAAATCTGGAAAGTTACCAATGGGATATGTTTCTTTTGGTCAATGGTTCATAGATGGTAAGGACATTAAGAATTGATAGTTCATGAGTTCACGATGATGGTTTTATTCAACTTGTCTCTAGGTCGCAAGGGTTTTCTGCTAAAGTGTCTATCAGCTAGAAACTTAGCGATGGTCATGCTTTGAGTTGAAAAAGAAAAGGGGGGCTTCTAAACCAATCATTTTTTGAAATTTGGAGCTTCTTGTTATATGCATGGTTTTGTTCTTTGAAATTTTAAACAAAAAATTGAGGTTGTTGCAGTGTGTCAACTCGACGATGACAATAATAAGGAATAGTTATTGTAGGGATGACATGGTGACATTAATAGTGTGGCAAGATGAGTTCATGTGGTGCTTTGTAGAGGAGTTAAGAACACATGGTGCCTAATAAAAGAGCATAGGGAGTTCAGTTATCTGAAAGCGACCGGGGTTATTCAATACAACCAAAGAATCTGTCCTAAATACTTCTAGACATATGGCACCATCTATCATCTTCCAAATTTGTTTGTTAAAATTGTTTGATGTTGAAAGTTCCAACTTCTCTCATGTTTGAAGATTTTTGCAATCTATCATTATAAATAGATTTCCAAGACTGGGAAATGGGGCCGCAAATAAAATTGTAAATTAGTCTTTCTTTCTGAGAATAGAGGTCTCTATAGTTGGTCAACTACTGTGTAGAGTTTTTGTATTTTTGGCTTGTGAAAAAGATTTAATGAAACATATGGTGTTCTAATTATTTTGGTGTGTTATTTTGAGTCTGGTCCAATACTATGATGTAAGAATTTCAAGGATTTAATACAAAGATTTAGTATAAAATTGTTGCTCTAAATCTTATCTCCTCCTATGATATTATATAATTTTCCATGTCTTGTGAAAAAAGAGCTCAAAATCACAGTTGAAATATTTTTAAAATTGTATGTCATATTATTCAAGGAGTTAAGTAATTGCTTAGTATAACTTGGCAGAATTATAGGGTATTAGAGAAGGATTTTTCATAAGAAGAGCGTTTAATGTAATAATAGATTTTCACTTACAAGGTATGTGAATAGATCATTAGTCATGGTGAGGATTAGTTCAAAGAACACAAAATGGGTGAGGCACTAATCAAAGAAAATTTAGTAAAGATAATATTCATTTCTCACATTTAAATATCAAAGTTAAATCAAATCTTTTAAATTCAAGTTGTAGATCTGAATTGTTAATCCCCTACTTAGCTTATAAGTGAGTTGATAATGTGATTAACTCTCATGATATTACTTAAACCTCATAAGTAAGAGAAGAATTATGGGCATTTATCTTCTTTGTTAAGGATTAGTAAAAAGTGATGTTAAGAAGTAAACAAGTCAAATTCTAGGTTACCCACCTGAATTTTACAGAGTTCAAAGTATAGAAAGCTTAATTTCTTTGTTATTTGGTCCTTGTTCCTATTTGAATGTATTAATCATGTGTTTTAGTTAACCCCTAGATACATATCTTCACTATTAAAGGTGGTTCACATTCTATCAAATCAGAAGCCAACAAAATGGTGACTCTATTGGGAACAAAGACATAACAAAATATTGTTAAACTTATCATAGTATCCATGGTGTTTTACTTGTTGAATTGGTCATGAGTTGCCCATGTTTAGGAAAGATTTTGTATCATCTCACCAAGTGTGAGTGGCGACTCTGAAGGTATATGTTTTTATCAATGCATGGTTAAAATGAAAGATATGAAGAATTTGCAATTTTGATGAGAAAGTTTAAGGTCCTAGTGAAGTGTTATTGTGTTGTTGTTGGTTTTTAAGAAAGATGAAGTAGAAAATAAGTTATAGCAGTTAAAATATTTGTCCTGTTCAAAGAGATGGTGACTCTACAAATAATTTAGTGAATATGTGAAGCAAGGATCATATTTATCAAGGTTTTCCAGCCAACAAGTTCTTTTAACAACACTTCTAGGTATTTTTCATATGCAAAATATTTTTCATGAAAATTAGCTCTAAAAAATTGGTTCCCTATTGAGTGATTTCTGCATTAAGTAATGGAATGATAAGTTGTCACATACTTCTAAGACTTTCAACTTAGGTGAATGATTTATTTGAAGTATTTTTTAGTTACAATTGGTCATAAAGACATAATATTTTACCACAAGTGGTTCACATATCTAAGTGGGTGTGATTTCCATGTACATGATTGAGAAGTGTCAAATATATCCTCACACAATATATAAGCCATGCCAGATCCTTGTAGTGTTTTCTCTATGGAAGAATATATGCCATTATGTTTTGAAGGTTACTCAAATGTTGTTCCTATTGAGGTTAGGAAGTATTTGCCAAAATTTAATTGCAATGGATCAATTTCAGCATATGAATATTTGGATAAATTTACTAACCTAATGGGTGAGTTTGAAATATGGCATGAGGATGTTGCAATGAATATTTTTGTTCAAACTCTAATAGAGGATGCAAGGGATTGGTTCTTATCCCTACAAACATGTTCAATTTACTCTTGGGAAGAGTTGAGTGCAAATTTTAATAAAAAAAATTGGGGCTAGAATCAACCAAGTGTGGCATTAAGAAGATTCAGGACATGAAATTAGAGGAAGGTGAACTAGTTTCTTTTTTTAATGTTAGATTTGTAAAGACATTGATTGATATTCTAGAAAAATATAGACCCAATCAAAAAAAATTTCTTGTGTTATATTGGGGTGTATTCGATGAGAAGATGAGCTTCTTATTGAGAAAGAGAGAGCCTAAGACACTACATCATATTTTTATGACAATAGATTTGTAGAATGAGTTGAAATATGAAATCTCAAGGGATCTTCTATATGTTGATGCTTATTGTCATCAATCGGTTAATTTTGAAGATGGGTGTGAAATAAGAAATTAATATCAATACCAAAGCATTGATGTCTTTGTTGATCACACTAGCCATATTTCTAGGGTAAAAGTACAAACCCGTGTCACACTTTTATAAAGGAAAAGGTCAACAACACACAAACTATTCAACTTTAATGACATAAATTGTCGTAAATTTTGTTTTCAAAAAACATTTTGTAGGTTGATGGTCTTGTTCTGTAGAAATGAGTTATCTTAAAACTGTCTCCAGTTACATATAGTATTGAATGTCGACTCTATTTTCAATTTGGCATTAGGCACTGGTCTATTCATTTATTTGATTTTGTCATTTATTTCTTTCTGTGAAGTATATATCTAATCTGCTATCTTCTTAATCAAATAGTAAATTAGGTTTAGCATTAATTCATAGCATTAGTCTAAATATCTAGCTATCTGATAATTAGGATATTAGGTTTCTTTTTCTTCCAAGGATTAGTAACCCCTTTGGAAGAATTTATGTTGTTTATGTGTTGTGCAGTCAGACAACGTATTCAATTTAGGCCTACCAGCTTTGGTTCGATCGAACCAAAATTACAGAGGCATCTATTGTGCCTGTCAATTGGTCTCAAAAGGATCAACATTTTCAAGTACCAATAGGACTAAAGTCCCTATTCTACCATAGAATTTTTTTTGTGTTGCTTCTCATCCGAGTCACAGAACACTAGAATCAAGCCTCATAGATTAGATCTGACTATCGAGCTGAGCCCCAAACATGATCCACACTACAAATTTGAGGTTGGTTGTCAAGCTCTTAACATGAGCCTATTTACATATGAAGTGTGAGCTGCAATAGATAAAGGTCTGTAGATTTATATCCACAGTGAATGTGGGATTAAATCCCACATCGCCCACACTATTGCTCCATTGCAACACTCCGCACAAGAGGCATCCTCCGCTGCTCTTCGCCAACTACCCCTATAGCCACATCAGCTATGAGGATGCCACATGGTGTCATTTTCACATGCCACATAGGCACTGTGCAACCACCACATGGAGGCCTAGATAGTGCCCCTGCACACCCTCAGTCATCAACGTGCCAACCAGTAGGTGACACGTGGTGCCCTGCTAGGCATGTGATACAAAATTGTACAGATAATTTGTACCTACCACATCATCATACACATCAGCACCAGGCCCTTTTTTGATGATGTCATCATCCTGACAACCTAAAATTAACAGCCATCAAGCCGTCAAAACATGCAAAATTGGGCATTTTGTGATGTCAATATAGCTGCCAAATTTAACACCATGAATTACTGACATCATCAGGGTTTGAAAATTCTTAGCCTTCACCATTGAAGTTTTTCATTTTGCAGTCCAACTTCAAAGGGCCATATCTTGTTCATTTTTGCTCCTTTTTACGAGCAATATTTTTTGAAATTGGGTAGAATTTCCTAAAGAATCAAGTGGTGGTATTTTTTTTGTGATTTTTTGGCCAGGTTTATCAGAAATTGTAGATTTTGTTGACTATTTCTAATTTTTGCAACTTTGAGGGCTTCGTTTGGGCACATACAATAATATTTCAAGGTGATTCTTTTTTTGAAAGTGCAATATTTTTTGTCTACTTTCTAGATCTACAATTAATTTTCAATGATTTGGGGTGGATATATCACTTTTAGAAATAGGTCATTTTGGGGTTATATTTACACTTAGTTAATCCTTAGATTTTAGTTTTTTTATTTGCATCAATCATTTGAAGGATTTATCAGTAGTTATCAGTCATTATTTGGTTGTATTATGGATAATTCAAAGGTCAAAATACTCACTCCATATAACTACCATGAATGGAAAGTATCTTTAAGTGATCATTTGTTGAGTATTGGATTTCTTAGAATGACTCTTGGGCAGGATCAAGAACCTCAAACAGGTGTTGGAAAAAGGAAAAAATGGTTTGATCAAAGGGATAAAGCACTTGGATCTCTTAGATCATCCATCTCTCATGATTTTCACTTTCATATTGCATCTTGCACGCATCCTCATGGTGCTTGGGTCATATTGGAAGGACTCTTTGGTAAACCTAATAGAATGAGAAAATTCATATTGGAGAATGAGCTCATAGGTCTAAATCCTAGTGATTTTGACAACATTCAAGATTTTTCTCTAAGTTCAATTCTACATGTGGCATTGTTAAAGGGGATGAACAATTGATCTTTTCTATTCTTTTCAAGCTTGGTCCCGATTATTCTATCTTTGTTTCTAGATTCTATGCTACTATGGATGCTCTTGGTAGTGCATACAAATTTCCTTCTCTTGATGAATTTGCAGTGTAACTTACAAGGGAACAAGAAAAGTTGGCACACATGGGTCAATTGAAGCCTTCCACACATCAAGCATTGGTTGCAAGTGAGTCCACATCAAAGGCTTCTAATGGAAAAGGAAAGAAACAACATAAGGATCCTAAGCCTCATGACAAAGGTAATGAATCTCCTTCACACAATACTACTGAATACAAGTCCTCTTCAAAAGAGGAATCATCTAGATCAAGAAAGAGGGATAAATGTGCATATTGTAGAAAGATAGGACATGATGAGCATAAGTGTTTTCAAAAGAAGATTGATGAGATAACTCACATTATTGAGAAGCACAACATTAACTTTCCCTCATTAGTTTCTACTCCTTCTACACATTTGGAAACTTCTACATCTCCATCATCATCCAAAGATAAAGGTAAAGGACAAGCACTTTTGGCTTCCACACATCCTGAGAAAGGTAAATGGCTTCTTGATTCAGGTGCATCACATCATATTGCATCTTCTATGGATATGTTTTCTTCTATTGAGCCTTATAATCCTCCTAATATTTTGATGGGTAACAACACATTCATGAGAGTTTGTGGGAAAGCTTCTATTCCTATGGGAGAGGGGACATTTAATGATGTTATTTGTGTACCATCCTTGACCACTAATCTCCTTTCTATTTACCAAATTACATATGGGGCACAAGGTAAAATTGTTGAGTTCACTCTTGATTATGTCTACATTAGGGACATGGAGACTAGAGATTTCATAGCTATAGGAGTTGTTGATCATACATGACACTTGTATTCTTTTTCACATTTTGTTGATGATTATGATGATATTCATGATGTACACATCCCTTTTCCAAGGGATAATTATGAGGAGAACTTTTGGCACTTGAATCATTTTTTTGTTGAGACAAGTGTTGAGATTCCTACTCCTCCACCTCTTGATTCTTTAGACATGGGCTCTACTATTCAACAGGATGATCATTGTGTTTTAGATCTTGCAGAAAGTGATGACTACTTAAATGCATCTTCAGGGTTTGTTGATTCTCATGATGCAGATTTAAAAGACATATATGAGGGGGTTTCTCTTTCCTTTGATGATAGCATCATAGTTGGGGATACATCTTCACCTTATTTGGATATTTTCACTCTTGATTCTTCTCCTTCACTTGATTTGTCACATGAGGTGATAGATTCTTTTATCTTGGAGATTCTTATTTAGTCTTCAAAGATTCATGCATGGGTACCTTCATCTTCTTCCTCCTTCCATTTTTACATGGATTCGATTCTTCATCATTTGATGTATCTATTTCTTCCCAAGGGGAGACATGTTTCTTGTAAGAAATGGTCGATCTATTATTTGCAGGTACTCTTCATCAACATGAGAGCTTCTTTATTATGGGGGGATATCTTTTCTCCAACTATCTTTCTTATGGGGGGATAATTATTTGTATATACATGATGTATGTAGTTCTTGTGGGGTCTTGATCACTCCATCCATCCATGCATCTTGTTTTCTTCTCTCTTTTTGGGGGAGGGTTTTTCCCATGAGGTTTTCCCTCTTTCTCCACTTTATGAGAGTTATTGCATTTTGTACATGGGTACATTCCCCTAAGTTGTACTTAAGGGGGGGTGTTGGTGTAATTAAATATTCCTAATTATACTTAACTTAATATTACTTAGGTTAATGCATTGCATAGTAGTTTTTGATTGAGACACCTAGGAGTTTGCACCTCAATTATGCACATGGTGTAGGAGAAATTCCACTTTTGATGTGAGATCCACCTTTAGTACTCTTATCACATTATCATCCTAATCCCATTGCATAGACTTTATTTCATAATAAAGGATGATCCACATTTGGTGGATATGCGATTACACCTAGCCTAGGTGATAGCTTATCAACTCCTTTTCATTCTCTCTTATCACCTTTCCTATATAAGGAGGCCTATTATGTAATCATGTATAAAGGTGAATTCATTGGATCAATTAAATATCATCACTACATTCATATCATCTCTCTTGTGCTTTTCTTTAACCTCTAGATCCTTGGTTAAATATTTTCTATTTACAAATTCTTACAAGAAGGAATTGGGGAAGACATGTAAAGGAAAAATCTAAATGACCCATAGTTAGGGAAACACAAAAATTGAAAACAAAGAAGAGTTCTATAAAGAAAACAAAATTTTTTGAGAGGCATTCACAATGCCTTAGTAAACAAAAATAACCACCCAAGTCCTCATGACATATTTTTACAAATGAGGACATAGACTTAGAATGAGAACACTAGTTCAAGGGGGACAAAGAATAGAAGGGGCCACCACAGAAAGAAGTCCAATAAGAGAATTGGAAGGAATTGAAAAATGAAGGTGATATGAGTAATTTCAATTGTGGGTTGGAACATGATGTGCCCTATATAAAGTAGCAAGAGGTCAAGCCTCCATTATAACTAATAAATCTAACCCTAGATTCTATTGCACCTTCAGTGTCTATAGTGAAAATGGAGGCAAAACCTGGCAAAGAACTGGAGTATATCCCCATAGATAAAAATGATGATTGTAAAATAAAGATATTGGTCAGGAAAATAAAACTTGTTGCAGATTTTCCAGCAAACCAGTGTTGATTATATGTTTGTCATTGATGACAACATATGGTAAGTAACATGCATGGAAGACTTATGCAGTAAGATTTGAGTATATGAAGCATGGACATGTTATCAACATGATATCATGGACATAGAGGTTAATTGCTAGAATAGATAGTTATGCAATAACTTGTGTCATTAGTGTTCCTGACAGAGTTACATGTAGTGTTTTGTGAGTGATTATATGTACAGTAATCATGGAGCCTTGCACCTTTGGATATGTGATGAAGAAATGTTAGTGGTGTTACAATCATGGACGTAGAGTATGATGATCATTAGAAGTGAAGTTATGTAGTCAATATTCACCAATAGCAGTTTCCTATGTTTATTTAGAAGAGCCGACAGAGATTGTATTGGTTCAGGAGTTGCACCTATCATTTCAGTATGCGACCTTGGATTATGGATTGGATAAGTGTTAAGAATGTTTGATTAAGAGCACATGATGTAATTCATCTTGAGGAGGAAGTTTCAGTTACTTTGGTAGAGCCGATAGTGTGTAGCATGCGTCTACATTTATTAATATTGGACAGGTCCTAGATTGTGTTGCGTTCTTAGTAGAGCCAACAAAATTATTATTGGAGTATGTTATGGTTTCTCTAATATGATTTCAAGGTGGTTCTAACAAGCCAACTTGATTATATCATTTGGAGGAAAGATATTTATAGGCAGTCATTTGTGATTGCTAAAGTATGGTTTGGAGTTGATTATGAAGAGCAAAGAAGAGTGTGCAATGTGTTGAGCCATTAGCAAAAGGTCTATGAGACCAAGTGAAGAGTTTATGCTATACATTGGAACTGATCTAGATAGTAGGTCAAAGCGCAATTCACCAAGATCTAGCTATAGTGTGTATCTATTTTTCAGAAGGTTGTAGCCTTCACCCCTTTGAGCAGTGTGCTCTCGGACAGTGCATCCTCACCCCTAACAGGGTTAATTGTAAAAGAATCCTAATAGGGTCTAACCCTTGACCAAGTCATTGTACTAAATATATTGTAAAGAAACTCCTAATAGGGTTAAGGATCTACTAACAAGGATCATAAAACACTAGTGCAGATTATTAGTGGGTGTCAATTTCCATCGGGTTTTTTACCTATTTGGGTTTCCCCATAACCAAAATATTGGTGTTGTGTTCAAGTGTTCTTTCATTGTGTTTATGCTTATGTTTAAGTATACTTAATTAGATAAAGAATTGAAACTTGTAGATAACTGATTCACCCCCCCTCTTAGTTATCTCTTGGGACTATTCCTACAATTGGTATCAGAGCTAAGTGCCTTAGAGAGAACTTTTAATAGCTTGAGGTTGATCAGATGGCATTCTTTAGAAAAGACAATCCTAAGTTTGATGGAGAGAATTATCTTTATTGGAAGAACAAGATGATGAAACATTTGCAGTGCATTGATTTTGAATTTTTTGAAGTGGCTATAAAGGAAGTTTAGATCCCCTCTCTAGCAGATCTTGCAAAGGATGATGCTACTAGAAAGCAGAAGGATTTGTTCCATCAGAATGCAATAGAAAAATAAGCCCTCATCAGTGCCCTATTTGATAGTGAGTTTTCAGAGATAAAGAAAGTAGACATAGCCTACAAGATATGGAGGTACCTAGAAGACATGTTTGAAGGAGATAAACAGGAAAAGAATGCACCCAGAAAGACATGGAAGAAAAACTACAATACATTAGAGATGCTACCTGAAGAAAACATAAGAGCCTACAACCAAAGGATCAATGAAACAGATGCTGGAATCAGAAACAATGGTGGAGAAATCTCAGAAGAAGACATCATGGATGAGGTGATGACTACCTTGACACCAGAATATCAGAACAAGATAAACATCCTTGATGAGACTATGCATTCTCATAAAATTACAAAAGAGATACCTTAATCAACAAGATTACTACATTTGAGATATCAAGTTTGAAGATAGAGCCAAAAAGTGAGACAACCTTCAAAGCTTCAGTCCATGGTAAGAAATCCCTAAACACCTCTATTAATTTTGATGATGATGATGAAGAAGAAGACCTAGATAATTTCATTGCTATGATTGCTAAAAGAGAAAATAAAGGAAAAGGAAAATATGAAGGTTAATTACCATTCAAATGATTTTCATGTAATAAGATTGGTCACTTTGCATCTAAGTGTCCTACGAGAGTTAAAAAGTTCAAGAATAACTACAAGCCTAAGTATACAAAGGAATGCTACTATGCTGGAGATGGAGTATCAGATGAAGAATCAACTGAAGAAGAAATTGGATTCATTTCTCTTGAAGATGAAAAGAATTATCAAGAGTTAGCATTGATTTCACAAGCTGACATTGGGAGAGATTGGATCATTAACAGTGGTTGTTCACATCACATGATAGGAGACAAAGATAAATTTTTTCATTTGGATAGATACAAAGGAGGCATGGTTAGATTTGGAGATAACACTCCCAAACCTATCATTGGTAGAGGAACCATCACCTTGGATGGAAAGAATATAACTAATGATGTTCTTTATGTTGATGGTTTGAAACATAAACTACTAAGTTTTGGGTAGTTCCTTGATAAAGGTTACAGGTTGGATTTTAATGGAAACAAGTGCATCATTAACAACAAAGAAGGAGAAATAACTGCATCAGGATCAAAGACTAAAGGTAATGTTTTTCAGCTTAATCTAGAAGTAAGTTTTTTTGTTGCCAAAGTAGATGAAAGTTAGCTATGGCATAAAAGACTATGTCATATTAATTTTGATAACATAGTAAAGATAATTAATGTAAAGGTAGTTAGAGACATACCTATCATAGAAAAGCTAGTTGATACTATATGCAAGGAATGTTTAATGTGAAAGCATGTGAGGAATTCATTTAGGAGAAAGCATAATTTAGTTGAGAACAAGTTGGATTTGATTCATAAAGACCTATGTGGACCAACTCAAAAAAGATCATACTATGGATAAAGGTATTTCATTTTGTTTGTAGATGATTATTCTAGAATGATGTGGGTTGCATTCTTGAAAGATAAGTCAGAAGCATTTGAGAAGCTCAAAATATTCAAAGCTAAGGTTGAGAATGAATCTGGACTAAAGATAAAATGTCTAAGGTCAGATAGAGGAGGAGAATTCACCTCTGACAGATTCTATGAGTACTGTGAAGAACATGGCATAATGAGATAGTTAAGTGCACCTAGAACCCCTCAACAGAATGGGATTGCAGAGAGAAGGAATAGGATCATCCTTGATATAGCATGCACCATCATGATTGAAGGAAAAGTTTCACACACCTATTGAAGAGATGTGGTCAATACAACATTCTATACCATCAATAGAATATAATTAAGGCCTGGCACAGACAAGACACCTTATGAGCTATGGTTCGGTAATGTTCCCATAGTGAAATACTTTAGAATATTTGGAAGAAAGTGCTACATCAAGAGGGATGAAGAAATAGGCAAGTTTGATGCAATAAGTGATGAAGAAAGATATCATGATTACTCACCTATGATTGAAGAAGAACCCAAACCTTCCACTAGTGAGACAGTTGTTGAAGAGATGTTTCATAGTATTAATGTATTGTTCAATGACCTTGAAACAAGTGAAGAAGAAACTCAGAAGGAAGATGAGACAGTATCACCCAAAGTTCCAAATTTTACATCTAGATACCATTCCAAGAATGAGATCATTGGAGATCAGAGCAGCAAAGTCACAACAAGATCACAAGCAAAGAAGTCAACAAGCAATGAGGCGGTATGTTTACTATCTCAGTTTGAACCTTTAAGTGTTGAAGATGCATGTAATTATTTTGATTGGCATGATGCTATGAAAGAAGAACTAGATCAGATTATCAAGAATGACACTTTGGAATTGGTCCCAAGACCTAGTGATAAGAATGTAATTGGAACAAAGTGGATATTCAGAAACAAGATGAATGAAGATGGCATAGTAGTAAGGAACAAAGCAAGGTTAGTATGTAAGGGATATGCACAAAGAGAAGGCATTGATTATTCAGACACATTTGCACCTGTGAGAAGATTAGAAGCTATTAAGTTGTTTCTAGATTATGCAACTATAAAAAACTTCAAATTTTATCAGATGGATGTCAAGTCAGCATTCTTGAATGGAGAGCTAAAAGAAGAAGTATACATTGAGTAGCCAAAAGGATTCACCCTATCAGACAGACCTGATATGGTATGCAGATTGAAGAAAGCCCTCTATGGACTTAAACAAGCCCCTAGAGCATGGTATGAGAGACTTGAGGGATATCTAACTAAAATTGGATTCAAGAAAGGAGCAGCAAATTGTAATCTATTCATAAGAGAGACATCTAAAGGACTAATACTTGTAGCTAATTTATTGATGACATTATCTTTGGAGGTAATGACAAAATTAGTGCTGAATTTTCTAAGGAGATGTAGAGTGAGTTTGAGATGAGCATGATTAGACCTATCAAATACATCTTAGGATTAAATGTGCAGCAGATAGAAAAAGGTATTTTCATTAATCAATCAAAATATGTGAAAGAGTTATAAAAGAAATTCAAGATGGATGATTGCAAGCCAGTGGGTACACCTATGATAATAGGATGTAAGTTTACAAAATAAGATAATTCACTAGTAGTAGATATAACATTGTACAAGTCTATATTTTGGAAAACTTATTTATCTTACTCAAACTAGACTAGATATTTCCAATGTAGTTGGCATAGTTGGAAGATTTGTAGAAGAGCCTAAAAAAAGTCACCTCATGGCAGTAAAAAGAATATTCAGATACTTGCAAGGCACTATAGATTATGGTCTATGGTATCCTAATTCAAAAAATGTTGAGCTTCATGTATATACTGATGCAGATTGGGCAGGATGTGTTGATGATAGAAAGAGTACATTAGGAGGATCAGTGTTTCTTGGTGACAGACTTGTCACTTGGACAAGCAAGAAGCAAAATTATATCTCTCAGTCAACAACAGAAGTAGAGTACATTGCAGAAGCCCTGAATTACTCTATAATTGCTTGGATCAAGAAAATGATAAAGGATTTTGGAATTCAGATTGACTATCTTATTGTTATTCATCATGATAACACTAGCACTATCAATATGTCAAAGAACCATGTGATGCATGCAAAGACAAAACACATTGAGATCAAGTATCACTTCCTTAGAGAGAAAGTGGTAGAGAAAGAAGTAAAGTTGGACTATGTGAGTACTAAAGATCAGTTAGAAGACATATTCACAAAGCCCTTGCCAAAGGATACTTTTGAGTATCTCAAGGAGAAGTTGGGAGTAATTCCCTTCCCTGATTCTGCTTAGAAGAAAGAAGAAAAAGCATCAGTCCTCAGAGACTGATGGAAGGTTGACTACTCTACCTCAAGAGTAGTATCGATGCTTAAATAGAATGTCACCCTTTTCCATTGATGTAAAAGGGGGAAAAATATATATTCATTAAAAACATAAGTAAATAAGGAGTAATATACTAAGGGGGAGTAGTATTCAGTTATGAAAGCAATTCAGTTGAGAAAATGGAGAATATTGAAGAATATTACAGTAGATGGAGGATTCATCCTTGGGGGATTTTTGATGAGGAAATGGAGAATGTTATAAAATAATTACTCATTTGGATTGGTGGTGTTTTTCATTCCATATGTTTCCATCAATGCCAAAGGAGGAGATTGTTGGAGATTTGCCAGCTAGCCAGTGTTGATTGTATGTTTGTCATTGATGAAAACATATGGTAAGTAACATTCATGGAAGACTTATGTATTAATATTTGAGTATATGAAGCATGGACATGTTATCAACATGATATCATGGACACATAGGTTAATTGCTAGAACATACCGTTATGCAGTAGCTTGTGTCAACAATGTTCCTGACAGAGTTATAGGTAGTGTTCTGTGAGTGATTGTTCGTACAGTCATCATGGAGCCTTGTGCCTTTGGATATGTGATGAAGACATGTTAGTGGTGTTACAATCATGGATGTAGAGTCTGATAATCAATAGTAGTGAAGTTATGCAGTCGCTATTGACCAGTAGCAGTTTCCTTTGTTTATTTAGAAGAGCCGACAAAGATTGTATTGTTTCAGGAGTTGCGCTATCATTTTGGTATGCACCCTTGGATTAAAGATTGGAGAAGCATTAGGAATGTTTAGTTAAGAGTGCATGATGTTATTCATCATGAGGAGGAAGTTTCAGTTACTTTGGTAGAGCCAACAATGTGTAGCGTGCGTCTACATTTATTAATATTGGATAGGTCCTAGATTGTGTTGCGTGCTTAGTAGAGCTGACATAATTATTATTGGAGTATTTTATGGTTTCTCTAATATGATTTCAAGGTGGTTCTAATAGGCCAAATTGATTATATCATTTGGAGGAAATATATTTATAGGCAGTCATTTGTGATTGCTAAAGTATGGTTCGGAGTTGATTGTGAAGAGCAGAGCAGAGTGTGCGAAGTGTTGAGCCATCAGCAGAAGGTCTATGTGACCAAGTGAAGAGTTTATGCTATACATTGGAACTGATCCAGATAGCAAGTCAAAGCATAGTTCACCAAGATCTAGATATAGTGTGTATCTATTATTTAGAAGGTTGTATCCTTCACCCCTTTGAGAAGTGCGCTCTCAGATAGTGCATCCTCACCCCTAACAGGGTTAATTGTAAAAGACTCCTAACAGGGTTTGACCCTTGACCAGGTCACTATACTAAATATATTGTAAAGAAACTCCTAACAGGGTTAAGGATCTTCTAACAAGGATCATAAAATACTAGTGCAGATTATTAGTGGGTGTCAATTCCCACTGGGGTTTTTACCTATTTAGGATTCCCTGTAACCAAAATATTGGTGTTGTGTTCAAGTGTTCTTTCATTGTGTTTATGATTATGTTTAAGTATACTTAATTGGATAAAGAATTGAAACTTGTAGATAATTGATTCACCCCCCCCCCCCTCTCAGTTATCTCTTGGGACTATTCCTAACAAAACTTTTGGAGGAAGAACTAGAGTTGGAATGAATAAAAGAAAAAGATCTTGTTAAACAAGTGAAAGATTTGAAAACACATATTACAACATGACCTAAGAAAAATGAGGTTAGGAAAGAAATTACTGTGGAAGAATAAATTTTCACATAACCATTTCCCATTCTTTCAATAGTAACCCTTGGTATGGTGATGTGGCCACTACATAAGAATTTTTTTTGGCATAAAGAGAAATGGGCTAAAGAGAATGAGAAACTTCAACTTACTTATAACACATAGTTAGATGAGAAATAGGATGAGATAAAAAAAATCAAAAGTCTCACTAAGAACATGGTGGATTTAGAAAATTAGTTGCATAGTTGCAAACCTCCAACAAGGATCTATTCCCTTTATATGAAATAAAAGATTCTATGTTTCCAAATCAGTCAACTATTGGGTAATCTCCCTATTTCCTTTGTCACTCCAAGGTATTTTATCATTTATTTTTCTAAAGCACCTTAGGAAATGTAGGAATAGCTATGTGATTTTTACATGCATAATTTAGTAGTACCATATAACTCTAACTGGAAACCTTTGTTCTATGTAGGATATTTTCAGATAAGAGCTTTAATTTCTTATCTAAAAAATGAGAAAGAAAGGGGAGAGTTGGAATAAACTTATAGGGAACAAGATAAGAGTAACCCATTATACACTAGGCTAGAAGCTACTAAACTAGAACATATAATTGACAAATGGGTTTATATGATGTGCAAGGGGACAATTGTAGAAATAGTTAACCAATGTAGGTTACAAGACTACAAATAGATCAAAGACTTGTTTGCTACACATGAGAAGGAAATTAAGGATGCATGTCAAGAGAGATGGTCTCAACTCATTTAGGGATTAAAGAAAAAAGAACCCCACTCCATCTATAATTGCATTGTTTTGGAGTCATGAGAAGTAAATTATATATGTACAATGGTGGACACAAAAAATAGTTGGATCCCATTGAAGTTTCAACCACCACTCCTCCTTTGCCTAATGCCACACTAGTTAGGTTGACAAGTGATATAATTTGTTAAAGATAATTAAAGGTGGGAGTAGATTAGAGGAAGAAAAGGATTTTATATGATAGAGGGTATAGGTGTCACCCATGTTGTAGACTATAGACTTGATGTTCTATATTATAAAAATAGACCTTCTTGAAGACACGCAATAATTTAAGTAGAGAGGTATGTGATGCAGGAGCATCCTGGGTGTAAGAGCAATCTTGCATCACCCAAAAATATTTCTATTTGCTTTATAATAAGGGTTATCTTGTGCAGAGCTGCTATTTATGGAAACTTACTATTTTTAGTAAGTTGGTCATATGATCTTGAAATGTTTTGATTACACAGTTGGAGGTTCATCCTAGTCATTTCAGCCTACTAGTTGAGTTTCATTGCCACATCATCAGTATTGGTGAAGTTATTGAAGTTTTTGGGTATGAAATCTTTCAGGTCAATTTTGAAGGCCTTAGAGGCTCCGGATCGCGATCGAACCCTAGTTGACTAGCGCTAGTGCATGTTAGGTGTTGTAGATCTCGTCATGGCGTTTCTGAAAAGTGGTTACAATAGAAAAATGGACTTACAGTTAAAAATTTATGGCCTCTGGAAGTTGGGTTACCTAAAATCATATTTTGTATTTCTTTTGAGCCAACCCTATTGTAATAATTATGAAAAATAAATAATTCTATGTCTAGTCATCCTAAAGGGCTAAATTTTTGGAACCTTCTCAGGCGGTGGAAATTGCCTATATAAGAAAGGTCTGTAGTGTTGTCTTAGGAGTTCGAGACAATTCTGGGTGGTAGATCTGGGTAATAATTTGAGGCTTTGTCCTACAAAATATTGTAAGGGAATGCCCATGTGGCTTTGCATATTGTAATTCCACATTTGTGGAGATAATAAGAAGCCAATTTTTTGTACTTGCATATTGTTGTTGTTTCTCTATTTCTATTATGTGTTTGTGGTATTAAGGGGAGAACCCTTCATCAAGTGGTATCAGAGCAGGAGTTTCTGAGTGTGTAAATAGATCACTGATTGTGAGGCAGTTTGCACCAGGACCATGGGTTAGGGTTTATGTGTAAATAGATCACCGACTGTGAGGCAGTTTGCACCAGGACCATGGTTAGGGTTTCAGCGAGAAGCATGAAAATGTCTCCATGAAGGGAACGTGGCGGAAGAGCTGGTGTTGTAACACCTGAGGTTAGGGAACTGCAGAGACAAGTGCGAGCATTGCAAGAGGAGATTCACAGAGGAATGAATCTTAATGTCAGAGATGAAAGTGAGGATGAAGCCGAAGAAGATCAAGAAGGAGAAGTTGAAGTTGTGAACCAAGAGGAAGAAAGACTTTCCGGAGCTATCTCAAAGATCAAGAAGAGACCTAAGATTGAGGTCCTGACATTTTCTAGAAATCTTAACCCAGAAGAGTTGATCGACTAGATCAATGAATGTGAAGAATATTTTGAGTATGAAGACATCGAGGATCTTGATCGGGTCAAGTTTGCGAAGGCCAGACTGAAGGGTCATGCGAAGATCTGGTGGCAAGAGATTTAGTTAGAGTGAAATCAAAGAGGAAAGGATAAAATCACAAGTTGGGGGCAGATGGTGGATAAATTGAAGCGACAGTTCATCCCTATTGATTATGAGCTTGACCTACTGAAGAAAATGCAAAGTTTGAAGCAAGCGGGAAGATCTGTTCAGGAGTATACAGAGGAGTTCTATCGAATCCTCATCAGAACAGGCCATGTAGAAGCTGACAAGGAGAAAGTTGCCCATTACCTTAATGGGTTGAGGTTGAGCATTCAGGAGGAGCTGAATCTGGTTCGAATGAACAGTATTGAAGAGGCATACCAGTTTTTCCTAAAAGTAGAGGAAAAGCTAAACAAGAAGTTTGAGAGAAGACAAAGAAGAAGAGGTCATGATGGAAGATCTAGTGGATGGTCATATGGAGATCGAAATGAAGATCTGAAAAAGAAAGATGAGGCTAGTAACAGTCAAAATCAGAGAGGAGATAATTTCAGTCATTTCCAAGATCAGAACAATAGAGATCAGAGAGGAAGAGGAAGAGGACAAGGTTCAAGAAGAGGAGGCTTCTATGGAACATGTTTTCACTGTAGAGAAGAAGGTCATAGGGCATTTGAATGTCCTCAATGCCAAGGAGGGACAGATAGGAGGAACAAACACTAGGCCAGAGTTTCATATATAGATGAGGATGCCAAATCATCACATTCTGAAGATGCTAAAAGAGGAGAAACACTGATTAACAGAAGAGTCTTGTTGAGTGGTGAAAATGAACCTGAGCAAAGAAGGAGCCTATTTCGCACTAGGTGCAAGTGTGAGGGTAAGTGTTGTGATGTGATTATTGATAGTGGTAGTACTGATAATTTGGTGTCAAAAGAGATGGTGACAAAGTTGAAGCTCAAAAGGTAGAAACATCCACATCCATATTGGGTTGTCTGGGTGCAGGATGACCACAAGGTCATGGTCAGTGAATAGTGCCTAGTGAAGTTCAAGATCAGCAGGTACCAAGATGAGGTATTATGTGATATCATATCTATGGATGCATGTCATATGTTGTTGAGTAGACCATGGTAGTTTGACAGATGTGTTGTACATGATGGTCATGCGAATACCTATTCCCTGACAAAGGATGGAGTGCAACATAAGCTAAAGTCATTGAAGGAGACAAAAGAAAAGGTATGTGGTAATGCAAGAATAACTTTTATTGATAGAGAAAATTTCTTAGATGGCATGCGGCATGAGCATATGTGTTTTACCTTAATTCCAAAGGCTAGGAAAGAGGAAGTAGAAGATGTACTTGTAGAAGTTGCAAAATTATTGAATGAGTTTCAGGATATTGTATTTGATAATGTGCCTGATGGATTACCACCAGTAAGGAAGATTAGTCATCAGATGGACTTGATTCCAGGAGCCAGTTTTCCAAATAAGGCAACACACAAAATAATGCTAGCAGAAAGTAAAGAGTTGAAGATAGATTTGAAGTTTAGTTTATCACATCATCCACAGATTGTATATGGAAGTAGTCCCAGAAATGCATCTGAGTTGAGAAAGATAGATAAAGGAGAAATAAGTAGTGATGAAGTTGAGGATTTTGCAGAACATTTGAAGAACATCCATGAGGAGGTGAGGAAGCATATTACCAAGATGAATGCACAGTATAAGGCTAAGGTAGATGTGAAAAGGAGGCATAAGGAATTTCAAGTTGGAGATGAAGTCATGGTTCATTTGCGGAAGGAAAGATTTTCGATTGGTACATATAACAAGTTGAAAATGAAGAAGTTTGGGCCATGTAAGATACTAAAGAAGCATGATTCAGGAAATGCATATGAGATCAAGTTGCTTACTGAGCTGAATATTTCACTAGTATTTGATGTTTCAGATTTGACAGAGTATCATGAAGGAGGTGTTGAAGATGAGGTTACAGCAGCATAGTGGAGTATTCCAGCAACCAGTTCAGATAACAAGGAGATTGAAGACATACTGGATAGTCATGTTGGAAAAAGCACAAGGAATGGGACATATGAATAATATCTGGTCAAGTGGAAAGGATGATCTGTTGAAGATTCATCATGGCTAGCAAAGGAGGAGGTTAATCATCTTGGTTTTCCTCTGCACACCTGAGTCGTGACAGGGTCACTTCTCAAATTACCCCAGGTGTCTGATGCAGGAGCATCCTGGGTGTAAGAGCAATCTTGCATCACCCAAAAATATTTCTATTTGCTTTATAATAAGGGCTATCTTGTGCAAAGCTGCTATTTATGGAAACTTACTATTTTTAGTAAGTTGGTCATATGATCTTGACATGTTTTGATTTCACAATTGGAGGTTCATCCTAGTCATTTCAGCCTGTCAATTGAGTTTCATTGCCACATCATCAGTATTGGTGAAGTTATTGAGGTTTTTGGGTATGAAATCTTTTAGGTCAATTTTGAAGGCCTTAGAGGCTCCGGATCGTGATCGACCCCCAATTGACTAGCACTAGTGTGTCAGGCGTTGTAGATCTCGTCATGGCGTTTCCAAAAAGTGGTTACAATAGAAAAATGGACTTACGATTAAAAATTTATGGCCTCCAGAAGTTGGGTTACCTAAAATCATATTTTTGTATTTCTTTTGAGCTGACCCTATTGTAATAATTGTGAAAAATAAATAATTCTATGTCTAGTCAGCCTAAAGGGCTAAATTTTTGGAACCTTCTCGGGCGGTGGAAATTGCCTATATAAGAAAGGTCTGTAGTGTTGTCTTAGGAGTTTGGGACAGTTCTATGTGGTAGATCTAGGTAATAATTTGAGGCTTTGTCCTACAGAATATTGTAAGGGAATGCCCATGTGGCTTTGCATATTATAATTTTGAAAGTTTGTAATTCCACATTTGTGGAGATAATAAGAAGCCAATATTATGTTCTTGCATATTGTTGTTGTTTCTCTATTTCTGTTATGTGTTTGTGGTATTAAGGGGAGCACCCTTCATCAGTATGATGGGTCTATAATTAGTGTCTTCTGGGGATATTTTGAGTTTAGGTTCATGATAATTTAGTAGAATCTCCTAAGCATTTTCTACACTTAAACATATTACGATGAACTAAGTATGATTATTATATGCATAATATAATGTTACATATTATAGTTATAGCTTTATGTGAAATGGTAATTAATTCTAATTTTTATGGTATTTTGGGATGAAGTGATGTTTATATATAGATATTCTCTTATTTGAGCTAACATGCAATTATAGAGCATTAAAACATGAAGTTTCTATTGATGGACTAATTATTGCCACAAGGGAAGATATATTCAATCCACAATTCATGAGTTTTTATGAAGCACAATTATCTAGAACCTACTATTCCACTCTTGATTCCGACCAAGACTTTGGAATTAGTGCTGACTATATAATTGGGAGGAAAAAGTCTTGTACCTATGCAACCACACATACCCCACTACATGATGAAATTTCATTCAATGTTCCATGTTTCTATCTTTTCTTTAATAGTTTTCCATTATTGCATAAGTCTATCTCTTTCTAAGGAATCCCAAGTGTAATAAAGATTTAAAATATTTTTTTGATTGTTTCTCTGAGATTTCTCTTATAAAAAGAAGGGAGATCTTATAAGAAATAGTTAGTTGGATATAGAATATAGTGATAGATTCACTTTAGTTAACATTACAATTTACTTTTATTGTGCTTCCAATTATTTTAAATACAAGTAGATGGTGATTCATAAGAAGCAGTGTGTTTATAGGAGCTTACATATCCTCAATCAAGGATCACTTGAGGTGGCACAACTATCTATTATCTTATATTAGCTAGTTGTATTTTAGTTAATTAAATTTCATTCATAATTGTATAATTTTTTGGTTAGTATATTCCATTTCTATTAATCTCATCTTTGATGCAATGCATGGTTAAATTAGTGGTTTTCAATTATTGTAATGTATGATTAACAGAGTATAGCTTAAGATTAAGGTTTTTGTAATAGCTTTTTATTCACTAGTTTCTTCTAATTAAAATTGTTTTGCAGATTGCTTCTGTAGCATGCCTCCATACCGCCTCACTCGTAGACAAAGCTACATAAATCAAAATTAGTGTAGAATACTTCTAATGTATTTTTATTTCATTTTAGTTATGTATTTTGGTGACTTTTTTGCACATACTATGTAGGTGCCATCTAAGAAAATATGTCCCTGGTTGATAATTAAATGAGCCTCTATTAGGGTGAAAGGTTACTTAATAGAAGATTAGTTGCTTCATTAGGATAGTCTATTGTGTTATTTAAACTTGATAATAATCCTTTATTGAAACTAGTCAAAATTCATGTAGTCATATTCGTTTACCCATAACTTGCCCACCATTTATCTATGATCACAATTCTAAAATGGATTCTTTAGTTCTACAATCTCCTAAAAATACTTTTAGCTAATATTATCCAATCTCTCTTAAGATGAAAGAGTCTTAAAAATAATCTTGAAGGCTTCAATATACACGGTAGACACATCACCTAGATGAAATTCATTCTCTCAATTATAGATCCACAATCATAGATAAGTAGCTCCTTAAATTATAGCTCTTTGATCTAGTCCACATAAAAAAATGTCAGATCATATGTATATTAGTCTTCAATTAATTATAGTTCCAATTTCAGATGTATGAGAATAAAACAGGTTGGATTTTTTATATTGTAGTGATTTATTTGAAGGAAAATAAAGCATTGTACCTTTATTTCTTTTTTCAAGGATTACCTATTTATTATTAAGAGCATCAAGCTACCAAATAATTTTGATGATAAATATTCAATCTAGTACATAGTTCAAAAGAATAAAAGCCTCCTCTCTTTAACCATGGATTCATATAATTATAACGTGATCTTTAAAGAACTAATAAGGTTTTACTTATTTATTATTCAAAAAATTTATTTGTCTCAATTAAATGTTGGTTAGCATCCATTAGGTACTATGACACAAAAGATTCATAATGTCTTAAAGGCTCTTAGAATTTAAATTATTCCCCAATTAACAATATAGAAGATTAAATTGAGCACAAAAAGAAAGCCAACAAGCTCATTCTTCATGAAGGGTTTATCTTGATATTCACATAATACTGCAATTCTTGCATCCCCAAACCTTCTATAAAAAATAAAAGAAAAGGGGAAGCCAAAATGTCTAGTGGGGTGAGTAAAAAATATCCTTGGGGGTCTAAAGTTAAAAAAGGGAGGATTATTATGGAAGATAATGGCAATAGAATGGAGACCGGGGATGACTTTGTCAAGAGAACAAAGGACATGAACATGGGCAAGGAGAAGGTGAATTTATGGCAAGATGAGGCCAAGGAGAAAGGCTAATGATGATTCTAAGGACAAAGGCATCTTTTTCTCCTCATAAGAAGGATGAAAAAGGTGTTAGAAAACCTTGTTGGAATGGAGAGATAGGGTACTGAGAGGGGACGGGTGAATCAGTGACCTCAAAAACTTTAATTCCCAAAACTCAATCTGCAAACAGTGGTAAACTCATCTATCAACTGAATCTATTGTATCCATCATTTATTCAAGTAACTTGTAAATGTAAATTGCATGAAATCAAAAAATTAATCAATCAAATAACACAAGTATTTTGGTTATGCAGAAACCCTTGTTAGAAGGTAAAAACTGCGGTGGGGACGACACCCACAAATTCTTCACTGCTGCAAATAATAAAGTTTGTCAATTAAGGCTACAAGTTGTGATCACTTCTGGTAATCTTACCCTGTTAGGATTAACAAAAGATCAGCTAGATCTACCCTCTTAAAGGATTTAAATAGCACTACTTGAGTGTGTACTTGGTTAAGAGATTTACAATAAAGATTGTTAGGTCTACTCTATTAAGAGATTTTTGCTAACTTTGTTACAATGATTAGATAATAACATGATGTATCTATAATTGACAACTTAACCTTGTCTGAAATAGATCTATGTAGTATTGAATAAATATCACCTTGATATGTGAAAATCTTGTCTCTGAACTGCTTGGTAGCCTTGTCTGATTCTGTCTAATCTGAATGTCTCTGTATTTTGTTCTTCCTTGTCTGATAACTGATGTCTTAAAGTTGGCTACTTGCTTCAAGATCTCCTTCGCATATCATACTATACTTCTCTTCTATTAAAATGACATGAATTATAATTATATAGCATATTGCTATTTCCGCTTAACAAAAGTAGGTTATAATATCTTAGGAAAAACCCTAAGATCTACAGTATACAAAAATAACCTATATCTAGAAATTACATAGAGATCATCATCACAATTAATGATTACATCTACAATAAATGATCCTCAATCTTGGTAAAACATTTTATGATTCTATTGTAACCCTCTGCATATATAGATGTGCCAAAACTTATTACTATGCCATTTCCTGAATTGCTCGGTAAACACTGTCAATGTTGCTCAGTAATTATACTAGTGCTCAGAGTCCAGTCTACTCAGTGTTTACTGATGCTCGATATCGGTATACACTGATGCTTAATAAAACTACTCTAGTGCTTGGTTAGAACTATTATCTTTTTGTTCTCGATACTTCCTTGAGATAACTCAGCGTGAAGGCTTATGTAGTTAACTGACTAGCTGTTAATATGATTTAGAACAATAGAGAGGGGGGGTGAATTAGTTGTTCTTAGGTCTAGATGTATAAAAAAAACTTTAAAACTCTTCAACAAATCAGATCTAATAACCAACAGCTACTTGGTCATTACTGATTACATAACATAAACATATGACAGTGTAGTCCACTTATCAATAACATCTAACTTGTAAAACACAAAAATGTTCAAACCAAAACATTCACACAAGTATCAACACTAGGATTTATAGTGGAAACCCAATTAAGGAAAACCCACTTTGTAACATGTTACTATTATGTTCACTCTTCTGAAGTGAGCTCAGTGAAAAGCCAACCCTGTCGAAGGTTACAAACACACTATCAAATGTGACCCGATTAAAGGATTTAAACCACTCTGTCAAAAGTGCACCTTGTTATAGGACTTACATAAACTCCATTAGAATGCAACCTTGTTCAAAGGATTTATACCTATGACTATTAGGTCAACCTCTATTAAAAGGATTTTGACTATTATAATGGTTAGAAAGTAGCAGTAGTATTGATCTGAAAAATATACAACTCACTTTGCAAATATCAGATCAAATTCCATACACATATGATGGTTTATTGACTATGAACCTTTACCATCTCCATCATTGATTTTCTCAGAACTCTCCTCAAGCAATCACAACACTTCTCCTTCATCCTTCTCTGCTTAGACAGTCAATAACATCAACAACACTTCTAGCATCCACTCTCTCACAACCTCTAGCTTAGGTTTCCTTAATACTTCCTCCATTAGGTCAATACATCTTTTGTCACTTAATCTCCTTCGTAGATCTTAGGGTTAGGTCAGATTCATTGAATCCATCCTACATTGTGTTCTTCGGCTATCCTTCTAGAAATATCTCAAATCTCTTAATAGATTTACGATAAAAAAATTTACAGTGCATTAAATTCTTTCATACAATCAACAAATAAAGTCAACACATTTTACATAATCCAAGAATTCAATGATTTTGGCTGGAAATCAGAATTCCTCCTCAAATGCAAAACACCGATGCTCAGTCAATATTGTGTTCAACTTCTTGGTCTTCACTAGAAAGCTCAGTCACCTCATAAAAATTTTCCTTGGCTAACACTGTCTTCCTCGGCAATTAATTGGTGTTTGGTCAACACTAAATTTACTCGGCATATACTAGCTCGGTCGACACTAACAACACTCAACTTAAACTAGATTTCTTCACTTTTGCTCAGTTAAGCCTACCAGTTTAGTCTTCATTCTTACTTAGATAAACAATGCATTGTCTTATCATTGTGCCACATAATCAAGTACTCATTAAAGTATCAAGATAACTAAACCTTTCCTCAGGTGCTATTGTTACCAACCTTGCCTTACCCCTTAGCAACAATCAAATAGATATAGTACTTTCTTAAATAGCAACAATCTTACCAGTTAAGGTTTGACATCAATGACAATACAACAACTATAGTTTCCAACAATCTCCCTCTTTGGCATTGATGGCAACACCATATGAATATCACATGAATTACCAATGACTCCAAAAACTTATCTATCTATTAGAAATATTAATAATATCCTTAGCTTCATTCTAATATAGAATCAATTAGCCATGCTTGACCATCCACTGAATTTCTCCCTCTATCTTAATCTTCTCATTCTGTGTATTCATCTGTGATCATCTCCCTCTTTGAAAAAAATGCCAAACCAGCAACAAAAACATACATCCTGTAGATGTAGATATCATCATTTCTGTTCAGTAATAATATTTCTCCCTCTGTCATCTTTTCTTATGACTGATTCTTGGCTTTTTTGTGCTTTTCACAACTCTAGGATGCTCCTAAAGTGTGACCTTTCTCTACATCAACTTGTTAGATATTCTTTGCAACACATTTGATGCAGTGCTCCTAGCTCAACTAGGAAACCTCAGTTAGGGGAAGGACCCCTAACTGACTTCTTAGGTATTCATGAGCTTCTTTAGGTAAAGCCTTAGTGTCTACTAGTTGTTCCTTTATATTCACATATTCCATGTAGATCTCTTTATCTTGTACCAGTTCTCTCAAGTTATGATACTTGATGGAAATGTGTTTGGTCTTTGTGTGCATCACTATATTCTTAGAGATGTTGATAGCACTTGTGTTGTCATAGAAAATGACAACTGGTTCAATGATTTCTTCTTTCATGCCTACCAACAATTGCTTTATCCATATCAAATTCGAACAGTTCACTGCTACAGCCACATACCACTTAAAAATTTGAAAAGCATTAGATTTTTCCTTTAAGAACATTACATGCATCATTCTGGTATAATCATCAACAAAAAGGATAAAATATCTAGCACCATAATAGCTTTGTACACCCATCGGTCCACAAAGGTCAGTATGAACCAAATCTAAGATATTCTCAAAAGTAAAAGTTTTGCTCTTGAAACTAGACTTTGTCATCTTACCCAACTGACATTCTTTGCACATTACATTCTCAAGTTTCTTCAATCTAGGTAGACCTCTCACTTTCTTTTTCTTACTAATTTCTACCAGATTATCAAAGTTTACATGACATAGCCGCTTATGTCATAACCAAATATCATCAAGTTGTGCAATCATAAATGTTTCTTCAGATAGGTCTAGATAGAATAAATTACCTCTTGTCTCTTCTCCACTTCCAATCGGTTCACTAGTGGCATCAAATATTTTGGCCTTTCTATGATGAAATTCCACTCGGTAGCCAGTGCTATTAAGCTATGCAACACTCAACAGATTATAGTTAAGACCTTCAACCCAATAAGCATTTTCACAAGTGATCTTATCAGTCAGCTTAATCAATCCTTTGCCTCTAACAGGACATGGTGCATCATTACCAAATTTCACACTCCTACCTTTATAATGATCTAAGGTATCAAACTTACTCTTATCTCCAGTCATATGATGTGAACAACCACTGTCAATAATCCATTTATCATTTTTGTTCACATAAGATATCAATGGATTTTTCTCATCCTCATCAGATTCATCTTTCATTGCAACATAGACAACTTCAATTTCAAAATCATCACTATCAATGTTAGTCTCTTCTTCGGAAATGTAGTAGGATTTCTTACCTTTTCCTTTGTAGTCCTTGTATCTTCAGTAACCTCTATCTTCTCTTTTTTCTTTATGCTTGTTGTCTCTTTCTTCATCCTTATTATCCCTATCAGGACATCTAGCAGCTATATGACCAACTTTATTACATGAAAAATATATAATAGGGAGTTTAGCTTTGTACCTTTCTTTTCCCCTTTTTAGTCTTCTAGCCATAAGAGCTTCTAGATCCTCAAGTTCTTCATCAAATGTGTCACTGTCACTTTCACTTTCGCTTTCACTTTCACTGATGCATCTTTCTTTTTCCTTCTTTGACTTACTCAGAACCATTTGTGACTTAAAAGTAGATTCAATATTACCAATAGTGAAGTTATCATAGTTACAAAGTTCAAAAGTAGTAATCTTACCAACAAAACTTTCCAAAGTAAGAGAATTAGTAGAGTTACATCTAGATTCTTGAATTGTAGAAATTTTGATTGCATAGATAGGACACAGAGTTCTCAATACTTTTTCTATTATAGTTTCATCCTCAATAGCTCCATTTTCTCCTCTAATAGCATTTACAACTTCTTTTATTCTACCACAATATTGTGTAATATTCTCACCTTCTTGCATTCTCATTTCATCAAATTTACCTCTTAGGCTCTTGGCTTTTGCTCTCAACACATTTATGTCACTGCCATAAATGTTTGCAAGGGCATCCCACATTTTCTTTGTATTACTGCAGTCTTTGATGTCTTCAAATTCTGGATAACTTAGGGCAGATGCAATTTCCAACATTGCTTGGTTGTGCTCTTGTTTAGCTTTCATTTCCTCAACAGTCAGAGGTGCAACATGTGTGACATAGTCATGTTCAATATAATACTTTGCAGAGTCACCAATACCAGCTAGATGCAGCTTCATCAAGATTTTCCATGCAGGGAAGTTCTCCTTATTTAGCTTTGGTACCTCCTTCTTATACATCCTGATCATTTGCTTCAAGTACCTTCAAAATTGTTCTTTGTAAGCACCAACAGCTCTGATACCAATTGTTAATATGATTTAGAACAATAGAGAGGGGGGGTGAATCAGTTGTTCTCAGGTCTAGATGTATAAAACAAACTTTAAAACTCTTCAACAAATTAGATCTAATAACCAACAGCTACTTGGTCATTACTGATTGCATAATAGAAACATATAACAGTGCAGTCCACTTATCAATAGCATCTAGCTTGTAAAACACAGAAATGTTCAAACCAAAACATTCACACAAGTATCAACACTAGGATTTATAGTGGAAACCCAATTAAGGAAAAACCACTTTGTAACATGTTACTATTATGTTCACTCTTCTGAAGTGAGCTCAGTGAAAAGCCAACCCTGTCAAAGGTTACAAACACACTGTTAGATGTGACCCGGTTAAAGGATTTAAACCACTCTGTTAAAAGTGTGCCTTGTTATAGGACTTACATACACTCCATTAGAATGTAACCTTGTTCAAAGGATTTATACGATGACTGTTAGGTCAACCTCTCTTAAAAGGATTTTTACTATTACAATGGTTAGAAAGTAGCAATAGTATTGATCTGAAAAACATACAACTCACTTTGCAAATATCAAATCTAATTCCGTACACATATGCTAGCTTACTGACTATGAACCTTTACCATCTCCATCACTGATCTACTCAAAACTCTCCTCAAGAAATCACAACACTTCTCCTTTAGCCTTCTCTACTTAGACAGTCAATAACATCAATAACACTTCCAACATCCACTCTCTCACAACCTCTAGCTTAGGTTTCCTTAATACTTCGTCCATTAGGTCAATACATCTTTTGTCGCTTAATCTCCTTCGTAGATCTTAGGGTTAGGTCAGATTCATTGAATCCGTCCTACATTGTGTTCTTCAGCTATCCTTCTAGAAATATCTTGAATCTCATAATAGATTTACAATAAAATGTTTTACAGTGCATTAAATACTTTCATACAATCAATAAATAAATTCAACACATTTGACATAATCCAAGAATTCAACGATGTCAGCTGGAAATCTGAATTCTTCCTCAAATGCAAAATACTGACACTTGGTCAATATTGTGTTCAACTTCTCAGTCTTCACTAGAAAGCTCGGTCACCTCATAAATTGTTTCCTTAGCTAACACTATCTTCCTTGATAATTAACTGGTGTTCGGTCAACACTGAATTTACTCAACATATACTAGCTCGATCGACACTAACAACACTCGGCTTAAACTAGATTTCTTCACTTTTGCTCAGTTAAGCCTACCAATTTAGTCTTCATTCTTACTTAGATAAACAATACATTGTCTTATCATTGTGCCACATAATCAAGTACTCATTGAAGTATCAAGATAACTCAACCTTTCCTTAGGTTCTATTGTTACCAACCTTGCCTTACCCCTTAGAAAAAATCAAATAGATATAGTACTTTTTAAAATAGAAACAACCTTACTAGTTAAGGTTTGACATCAATGACAATACAACAATTGCTTCAATTCAAGTTTCCAACACTAGCATGTATAGCTTGTAATACTTCCTTTTACTGACTAGATAGCATAGGTAACTAACTGATCAACTTTGATACTAATGAAAATCCTTAATGCTCAAATAGAGATAACAATCTCCCCCTTTGGCATTAGTATCAAAACCTTGAATGTATATAGACCTGATGTCTCAAAAATTGTTCTAACTTTTCCATATATGTACATAGATACAAAATTTCAAAAAAAAATTCTCCCCCTTAGTGCATGCTCCCAGCAGTATGTAGTACACAGGTATGTGCAAGATCATGAGGGGCCAAAAAGTGGCAATGTGAAAAACATTCACTTTTCACTCGTCCAAAAGTGCATGAAAGTGCTTGTTGAATTTTTAGTTGGCCTGGGTGTCAGTACACTTGGGCAAACCTGCCACCAAAGCATAGGCCTAATCGGGTACCCGATAACTATGGCATAAATCCAAAACCCGCGAGCCCTTTTCCTCATTTCCTTGCACGATTTTCTTAAGTTCTTTCCATGATTTTCAGATACCCAATATATTTTCGGATACCTGATATTAGAAACAACAAATTCAACTCCAAGCATATTCGGTAAGTAGTTATTTATATGTTTTTTATTAATTTATTTCATTTTCATGCTAAATGTAGCATTTTTTTTAAAAATAGGGTTTTGTATTTATATTTGTAATAATATATGAAATTAGATTGAAATTTAGATTTTTTTAAATTTAATCAGGCATGGCTGACAACAATGAAGAAAATAACCCTCCCACACCAAATAACGATCCCCAAAACAATCCCCTACTTCAAAACCCTCCATCTTTACAAGATTTGATACAAGAAAATTTGAACACAATACAGGGTTTCCAAAACATGTATCAAAATATACCTACATTAGGTCCCATGCTTGCCACACTAAATACAATTGTTGGAAACATTGACACACTCATGCAGCAACATAATGCTGCTCTTCATTGGTGTGATGATATGCATGCCCAATTTGATGATGGGCTTGACCATGATGGGATTGCGGCCCTTAATATAAGTAAGGAAGATATAGCCACCCTTTTTGTCGATCCTAAAATCGGAATACCAGTTGACCCCAAAAAGCCCAAATTATCAATAAAATGGTGCACAAATGAAGCAATGCGCACAAACTTTTGGGATCGTTGGTGGATGGTTTTTGATAAACCACCCCATAGCAATTTGGAGGTCCCATTTTATTCCCTTAAAAAATTGTATGCTGATTTTGTGCTTGGTCACCATGTTGATTATTGGAGTAGGAGGCCCAACATGGGCATAGGCAAAGGATCTCCTCAAACTAGGCCATCTTCCTAGTGCCAAAAGGCCACTACCTTTGTTCCCTTCACTAATGTCGCACCCCCTCCTCCAGTGCAGCATCCTGATATCATTGCAGAGGCTGCCTCATAGACTATTAGGGCCATTCATTTACTGAGTGATTAGTTGATCACTCAGACCAGGTCAATGTTGCCTCCTTTGGATGCTACTAGCACATCGACAGCTCGCCAGAGTTCACATGTATGTGAGCCCCATATGTGCATTACGTGCAGGAATATGTACCTCAGACCACTTACTGATTCTGATATATATCAGTTTCATTATATTGATGAGGGGGATACAGGAGACATAGCTACAGAGGCTGCAACACCTCATGGAGCATCTACATCTCATGAGAGTGCTCAGGAGGTGCAAGCAGAGCCATTGACTCCTATTGATATGGTAAGAGTAAACATTATAAATAAATTTGTCACATGACTTATTTAATTTAAAAATAATTTATTTATTTAGATTAGTTTTAATGATTGCATGCACTTATGTATATATATTTTTTCCATTTATGTTTAGTCGATGACACAAGAGGAGGTGAGACAGGTGGATGAGTCCACACTTTCAGCCATTTCATTTGGCCTTGATGACTATACGGTATATTATAAATTATGTACCCATTAATTTTTTTTTATATCATTTGGTGTACATGCTTAAATCTCTATCAATTAGAGCAATAAAATTCATACATTTACTAATATATATTATCATCTTATTGTGTTCTTGCAGGCTACAGCTGATGTCAGTGGGGGGCATGAGGGGGTTCCTTCATCAGGTGTCGACAAAGGAAAGGTAGTTAATTGTTTAAGATTAATTATGCATGCATATGTATGCCACTTGTGTGTAGTAATAAATATTTTACTTGTACTTTATTGTATAGGGTGTGGCTATCGATGATGTCCTGACACCGGTTCAACAGCGTAGGGTTATAGGTGTCTCGATTCGAAGTGATAGCCCAATTGTATGTAGACTTTTACATATTTTTATTTGTATTTTGTAACCAAGTTTTCTATGATGAAGTACATTGATATATAATTGATAATCTTTTTACTCTCATAGGTTACTCCGACTGTGAGGGAGGGCCCATGAGAATCCTTCATTTCTTTATTGACCCAGCCCACTATTCCAGAGGAGGGATCACCAGATGTAAGTTTTAATTTTAGTTCAATCAATTTGTAATTATATTATGCTATCATCCTATTTTTTAGATTTATTACTCTATGTTGCACCACTCTACTAATCTCATTATTGCAAATATATATTTATAGGTCAGAGTTGGTATTGTTGGCATGGTCCCTTCGCTACCCAAGACTTATGCTAGGACACCTGCTCATGGTAGGCAATCGAGAGACCAAGTAAAAATATTTTTATTCAGTTATAATTTTAATTAAATTAGTGTTTGAAAATTATGAATTATATATATATGTGTGTGTGTGTGTGTGTGTGTGTGTACAAAGCATATAAAGTAAGAAATCTAACTTTGGTTTGAACTCATTTTTTATGCAGGATCAATCATAGCCCAACACTTCTTCAAAGAGGCTACATTTTGATGATCCCCCTACAACATAGGATGCAATTTTAGTTTTGTGGTCATTTAGAGATGACACTTGACACATTTTAAGATGGCATATATGCCACATTGTACACCTTAAAACATTGATTTTGTAGACATTTTGAAATGGCATGTACCATATTTGTATATGGACATACTTTTGATACATTTGATACATATATAGAACATGTTCATTTATATGTTATATTTGTGTCATCTTTTGTATATACATATTTATTATTCATGTTTATGGAATTGAATGGTGAAGTTATATCTTGACTATGATTATCATTATGATTTAAATTATATCTTGTTGAAGTTACATTTGTTTTTCTTTACTCTGGAATACCCTGTTCATGGAGCTTATTATATTTGAGGTTTAAATTCTTGTTGGTGAACAAATTTGTCTTCCAAAGAAATGCTTACAAAATGACCCTTAAAACCCAAACAAAAAGACTCAACCAACACCAACAGTTGGGTCACTTCACTATTGAGAAGTGTACGTGCCCTCTGAATTATCCGGGTACAGCTCCCCATGCAAGATTTACAATGAATCAACTAAACTATAAATGATAATGCTTTTAACCTGAAAGCAATAAAGGCTTACAAACATCTATTCATAAACACAAGATAGACGTGAAGGGACTAATTTACTGAAAAGAAAAGGATAGTAAACACTACAAATTTCATTTGCCTAAACAAAATGCATTACAGAAAGAAACTAAGAGAGAAAGAAAAATGGTTCTTTCCAAATACATGAAAAACTATAGCACAAAGTCCATAGATGATCATGCTGATGATCAGACGTAATAGATACGCATTCAAAAGAAACCAATATCATTCAAAGATGAATATCAATCAGAAAGTGAGCATCTAAAATCAAAGTTTTAATATGCTGACATATCCTTCTTTGAACACAGCAAAATAAAAAAGATTCTGCTATTCCTGTACATTAATCATTATCTGAAAATAAAATCCCTCTTTCCCTACATTACAATAAAAATCCTAATCTATCCCTCCCCTGGCACAAAGTCTCTCGAGTCAGGCAGAATTCGGAACCCCCAAAATCTCCTCTACAAGCCTTATTTATTTTCCCCTTTTGGTCAGTTTCTTTCCTATTATAATAACTAATTCTTGAGGATGTGTCTATCCACATCTTCTTTATCGAATACATTAAAGTCTCCCTTTGTGAGTGCCTTAGTAATATTTTGTTATGAAAGTCCATGTTACTTGGCACTCTACATCTTTTAAAATGGATCTATTCCTATAGAATAGTGCCATCTGGATCTTATTGCAACACAAGTGTTAATGCCTCTGTGTTTTGATGGAATGCTTGGTGCTATAACTAGAGCATGTCATTTATGGCTCTCCACACACATACCACTTCATGCAAGTGACACCAAGAAACATTTTGTCGAAGCCATCATACATACGTATTTTGGGATTCAATTGCGAGCACGTCCTCCTCAATTTTCCCACCCTGTAAACTTGAAGCCAACATCTTTGAATCATGACTGATGTCAACACAAAGAAATACATTATCATGCATCATGAAGGCATCATTATCTTGGTATTGAAAATCACTCTTAAGTTTCCCACTGATATAGTCCCAGACCTCTATGAATCCAACAACTGAGCATGAAACAAGGTTCTGTCCATTAGGGAAGATGTCAGGTCCTCCTTGCAATTTGGTGTTGGGGCATTCTTAGGAAATGATAATGTCTTAATATTGAAATTGCGTTATAGATTATCATGTTCTCGAATGTCAATACTGTTGATGTGCAAAACCAATTCTCATTGTCATCGACCAGTCTAACCTAACAAAGCTTTGGAAACTTCATTTTTGGATAGCTTTTACTAGTTATACTACTCCTATCTATAATTCCATATGTCATGCTCTATTTGCGGGCATTTTGTCAAACAGTTTACATATACGAGCCCCTAATGCAGATGTTATAGCAAGAAAGTGGAGTGCCCTTCTACTACCTTCCACAACTCACCAACCAACCACAAAGGCTTAAGGGTAATCCCAAAATCTTTTGATGGTATAACACAACCAAACAAATGTATTTCTATCCCAATAAACTCCCTTTGCAAATTGACACACTCAATCAAACTTCAATGCCTTTTTGGCTTTAGGGACACTAGGCCTAAAACTAACTTATTGATAGAACTCTTCACCAGTGGACTTCCTGACCACTCCCAAGCATTTAGATGGTCCTCATATGACCTAAGGCCTTTGAAATAACACTTGGTCTATTCCCACCAAAACCGTACCATGGCAAACTAGACCTGCATGCCAATTTCCTTGTAGCCTTCTCAATAGAGGTTTTCTACTCTAAATTTTGTACAACTAAGTATCTTGATACAATTAGGGCATTTTTAGACACCCATTTGGAAGTTATTTAAGATCCCAAAGCCTTGCCTTCCAAATCCACTCCAGCACCACCTAACACCCACCTTTGACATAGACCTAATTGGCCTAATTAAGTTTGGTTTACAAAGAAAGTATGAGGTATAGGGTTCATGGAATTGGTATAGTGATTTAGATATTCTTCTCCAACCCAAAATGACCCAAAACCATCTTTACTTCACTCACTTATCTATTCTATGCACTTCTTTACAACTTTCTTCTACTTTCTAGATTGAATCCTCTCAAAAATTCAGGCTAGGGCTTGATGCATGAAGGTCTTTCCCTTCAAGCCACTGCATGAGCCTTTAGAATCCATTGATACATAGACCTAACTTTCATTTTCCAAATTCTTAGGTTAAACCCATGGCTAGAATGTAAGTTAGGCCTCCATTAGTGTTTAGGGCCCTAGAAAAGCTTGCTTCCTGGACTATTTTGAAAAGAATCGAAATAACTTTAACAAATGAAACTAAAACTTCTTCAAATAAATGAAAATGTTCACTAACATGCAATATAGTATTCCCACATTCAAATCATGACCCTGTAAGTCCGTACACGCCCGTACAACTCTGAGAAATGGCTCAAAAATAGTTTGTATTCCTCCTTTATGGCATCAGTTTACAAAAATCAACTTCTTACCATTATGGTTCGAAGTGATGAGCATATATAACCTTCAAAATTAAGGTATATCGATTGGAGAACCCATTTGACTCTTGGGTTTCCAATTCCAATCTCTCAAGAAATTTTAGAAAGTTGCAACAACAACTTTTATTGCATTTTTGCAATTTTGCAAAATATGTCATTTTATGAACTCGATAGAGTTTATGATTTATTTTTGAGATCAAAACCTATCAACATGATTTTTCAAGTGAAAATAATCTAAAATCAACCTTTAAGACTCCATAAGCCTAACCTAGCAAATTATCACTAACTAGGTGAACCCCATGACCTAAGGTATCTTAGGCTTATAACATTGCCAAAAGATCCTTGATCACACATTAGGGATTCCAAACCAAAATTAGGATGATCTATTAAGATCCATCCTATTTATTACAAATTTAACAATGCAATTCAAATTCCTACTAGTGGAGGGTGCCCTGCACCAGCCCCGAAAGATCGATGCCCAATCGTGCTTAGTGCACCTTGGGGTCACTTAGGTCAAGTGTGGTCATGAGCATTTCGGTGACTCTATGGGTAGAACGGGGTTGTCACTAGTGTTTACCCAACCAACTGGAGCCAATGGAGTAGATGGTTTGATGCCAGGTCAGACGGTTTGAAAGATACGTTGCTGAGCCACTTTCAACTGACCTGGACTACAAGTTTTGGCATCAACTGAGATCACCTTGCCAAATGCAAATGAAATTGAATCACCCAAAACTAAGAGAGGTTATTGTAGACCTCAAAAACATGATCCTGTAGCACCTGATGGTTTATAATTACCTCTCACGAAGTTTAAGATACGAGCCTTAGAAGATCGCTGCTCAATTGTGCTTAGTGCACCTTGGGGTCACTTGGGTCGAGCGTGGTCGTGAGCATTCCGATGACTCCATGGGAAGAATGGGGTTGTCACTAGTGTTTACCTGGCCAACTAGAGCTGATGGAGTAGATGGTTCAATGCTAGGTGAGACGGTTTGAAAGATACATTGCTGAGCCACTTTCAATTGACCCTCACTGCAAGTTTTGGCATCGACTGAGATTGCCTTGCCAAATGAAAATGAAGTTGAAATGCCCAAAAGAGAGAGAGGTTATTGTAGACCTCAAAAACATGATCTTGTATCACCTGATGATTTGTTGATACCTATCACGAAGTTTGAGATACGAGCCCTGGAAGATCATTGCCCAATCATGCTTAGTGCACCTTGGGGTCACTTGGGTCGAGTGTGGTTGCGAGCATTCTGGTGACTCTGTGGGTAGAATGAGGTTGTCACTAGAATTTACCCAGCCAACTAGAGCCAATGGAGTAGATGGTTTGATGCCAGGTCAGACGGTTTAAAAGATACGCTACTAAGCCACTTTCAACTGACCCTCACTGCAAGTTTTGGCATCGACTGAGATCACCTTGCCAAATGCAAACGAAGTCGAATCACCCAAAACCAAGAGAGGTTATTGTAGACCTCAAAAACATGATCTCATGGCACCTAATGGTTTTTCGATACCTCTCACGAAGTCTGAGATACAAGCCCCGGAAGATCGCTGTCCAATCGTGCTTAGTGCACCTTGGGGTCACTTGGGTCGAGCATGGTCGTGAGTGTTTCGGTGACTCTATGGGTAGAATGGGGTTGTCACTAGTGTTTACCCAGCCAACCAAAGCTGATGGAGTAGATGGTTTGATGCCAGGTCAAATGGTTTGAAAGATACACTGCTAAGCCACTTTCAACTGACCCTCACTGCAAGTTTTGGCATCGACTGAGATCGCCTTGCCAAATGCAAATGAAGTTGAATCACCCAAAACTGAGAGAGGTTATTTTAGACCTCAAAAACATGATCTCATAGAACCTAAAAATTTGTTGATACCTCTCATGAAGTCCAAGATATGAGCCCCAGAAGATCACTTCCCAATCGTGCTTAATGCACCTTAGGGTCACTTGGGTCAAGCGTGGTCGCGAGCATTCTGGTGACTCTGTGGGTAGAATGGGGTTGTCACTAGCATTTACCCAGCCAACCAGAGCTGATGGAGTAGAAAATTTGATGCCAGGTCAGATGGTTTGAAAGATACGCTATTGAGCCACTTCCAACTGACCCTCACTGCAAGTTTTGGCATCGACTGAGATTGCCTTGCCAAATGCAAATGAAGTTGAATCGCCCAAAAATGAGAGAGGTTACTGTAGACCTCAAAAACATGATCCCATAGCACCTAACAATTTTTCAATACCTCTCATGAAGTCTGAGATATGAGCCCTGGAAGATCACTGCCCAATCATGCTTAGTGCACCTTGGGGTCTCTTGGGTCGAGCGTCGTTGCGAGCGTTTCGGTGACTCTGTGGGTAGAATGGGGTTTTCACTGGTGTTTACCCAGCCAACTGAAGCTAATGGAGTAGATGGTTTGATGCTAGGTCAGATGGTTTGAAAGATACACTACTGAGCCACTTTCAACTGACCCTCACTGCAAGTTTTGGCATCGATTGAGATTGCCTTGCCAAATGCAAATGAAGTCGAATCGCCCAAAACCGAGAGAGGTTATTGTAGACCTCAAAAACATGATCTCGTAGCACCTGATGATTTGTCAATACCTCTCACGAAGTCTGAGATAAAAGCCCTGGAAGATCACTGCCCAATCATCCTTAGTGCACCTTGGGGTCACTTGGGTCAAGCATGGTTGTGAGCATTCCGGTGACTCTGTGGGTAGAATGGGGTTTTCATTGGTGTTTACCCAACCAACCAGAGCTAATGGAATAGATAGTTTGATGCCACATTGGACGATTTGAAAGATACACTGCTGAGCCACTTTCAACTGACCCTCACTCCAAGTTTTGGCATCGACTAAGATCGCCTTGCCAAATGCAAACGAAGTTGAATCGCCCAAAACTGAGAGAGGTTATTGTAGACCTCAAAAACATGATCCCATAGCACCTAAAAATTTTTTGATATCTCTCATGAAGTCCAAGATATGAGCCCCGGAAGAGAACTTTTGATTTGAAAGATACGTTGCTGAGCCACTTTCAACTGACTGTTAGTAGTATGTTTGAAATTTGAACTATGAAATTAATCATGATTAAGCTTATGAAATTTGAATTGTGGAGCTTATTATGTTTGAGGTTTAACTTTTATAGATTGTTTGAAATGCTAAAAAATAATATCCTTAAAGCATTAGAAACAACAATCAAACATGTAAGAATTCAAACCATGCAAATGACATAAGTATATGACATGTAAGATCCCTTCTTGGCACTATTGGCCACCCATACATGATTTTGGTCATAAGTCCTTATGAATAGTTTTAGGACATTTAACTTTTAAATCAAATTGATTGTTACAAATTTCCATTATAGGCTTCAAAAGATCTCAATTAACCATTAAGGATCCTTTTGTCCTTCTATCTCTGATTGGATCCATGGTGACCGTAGGCATCTTCATAGGTGCTCCTACACAAGTTACAATCCACATACAAAACCAAGTTTATTGACTCAAAATACAATCTAAGAAAGGTCAAATTAATGTATTGAAATTAAGCTTAATGAACTTAGAAAACAATGCACTAAGTTAACTTATTACCTAGTCAAGTGTTCCTGAAGGGTCATCTCTTTGCTTCAGGGTCTCCAATAGTGCTTCATGATCAGTAGTAGTAATAGTCCAAATTTATTTTGTCTTTGGTCTTCCTTGATGCTTTGACAACTTGAAATTTTTTTGTATAACAAGGTGTGAATACATGAGAATAGTTTTGTGCTTCTCATAGTCTTCAAATGCGGGAACTCCATTCTTTCTAATCATGTATGTTCGCAGCCATGTTCCCGCAACAACAACTGAACCAGTAGGATATGTGAACCCATCACCATCTATCATTGGTTGTACAAGCTTCTATTTACCTCATACACAATGTGCTAACCAATAATCTGACCTCTCATCATTCCCCTATGATGCAACCAATGCAAAAACATCTCCTAGTTTTAGAAGATCTGAAAGATGGTCATAGTCAACTGAAGTGTCCATGTCATCATTTCTTATAGAGAGTGTCAAAGATAAAGGAGTCAGATACTATGGAACCCATGTATCCACCCACTCACTTGACTCGCAATGATCCCAATCATATTGAAAACACATGGGGAAAAAACAAGCCAACTCTCATGTCCAAATGGTCCATGTACTACTATTGGAGCTTCGGAATGAATGTATTTTTGAAGAGTCTTTCACTGTTTGATAATCCAATCTATCTCCTATAGTTCCCTTCTCAACCAACCAAAAGAATCTACACACTATAGAATCAAGAGTCCCCCCTATGACAATGCTAAAGTACACCAATCAACAATAGAACAAGCATCAAGAAGTACAACACTTGAAATCCTCAATTGCTCCTTAACTAGAGCTCTCTTCACACCTACACCTGCTCTTTCATGCTCCCCTTTCCCATGCCCTAACTCAAAAAAACTCCAAATATGAGGTACACCTCTCTCCACATGCATTCTACACAACCAATAAAACATTCTGGCATTCTTAAATTGACCGGTGCAATTATCCGACCAAATGAGATGCCTATCCATAGCAATACCATTTTCCTACAAGAAGTCAAAATAGTTCTAGAAACAATGTTGAACAAACTCATGAGAGTGAGACCTTTCATCGCTCATATAAAAATGGTACTCTCTGATTATCTTTCGCTCATCTTTTGTGCTTTCAAGGGAATGTCTATATGTGATGTGTACAAAAATAGCAACCTGAATGGAATTGTAATATTAAGCTTGAGTCTCATTTTGGGGCTGAAATGTATAGTTCTCCGCAAAGTCTACAACAGATGGGCAGTCCCACAAGTGTGTCCCACTTTTTTAGACATGCTGATTTTTGCTGAAATAACACATTTTTAATAAAATTTGATGATTTAAGCCTTGAGAGGTTCTATTTGAAGGAATTAATTACAAATGGTTAGGTCAAAGCCTCTTAGATTAAAAAAACATTGATATAACATCTATACTCCTTATTCATACCTACAATGGACTCTCCTTCACACCTATTAAAATATTGACAAAAAATTACTTCAACTTTATGTTTTGAAAGATCAAATGAATCCATTTGAATAACCCATCTATGTAGTATGATGTTGTTCTAAACAAGCTTTCTAATGAATATAATTTTAATACATATTGAGTTCATTATCACTTTAAAATATTAATTTAACTAAACATAGGTTGTTTGGTGATTCAACAACCTGTCTCTTCAAGACTTCGGGAAAAATAGTAAATTACAAATTTTTTTTAATGAAAAATATGTAGGAAAAGAGTATTTGTGTTACCTTTCTATAAAACAAAGAAAAAATGAATTTTGATATACACAGATCAAGTTAGAGCGATCCAAGTGACCTTATGTCTAAATTAAAGTTACTGTCACTGTAGAACTTAATAAACTATAAAATATTGACCCAAAATGATTGAAACTAATTACATCCTTTAGATGATGAAGTTACAAATATAATCTCAAAATAATTACATCGTTATCTTTTTTTTTTAAAGTTATGTTGATCCAAGTGACAGTAACTCCTTAAAAACACAGTTTTTCACACAAACCACTTTTTGAAGGAGAAGGAAAAATGAATTTAAATGAATTTATTTAAAAGAAAAAAAAACTATATTTAGAAACTAGAAATAAAATTCTAAAAGACTCTAGTTTACATCATCTTCAAATTCCTAATAGTTTTGCAGCAACAGGTATTTGAAAGTGAAGTTTTTTCTCAGAATGTTGATCTCAGTGTCAAAGTTGGTCAAAAAGTGGGACACACTATTGTGGGACCACTCGGATATAATAGTTCCAATGGGGAAAGTGTCCTTACATGTCTTGAATTATTTATCTAACCATTGAGACCTGTGACTATGCCTTGCATACTTGTAAAAAAGATTTGTCTTGAAATCTGAGATAAAATCAGCAACATTGTATTCTTTTGCAACTAACTCACATCTAGAGCCTTCACCTCCACTCTTCAATGTATATTTCACTATTTCATATATGTATTTTTGGACGAGTGTCTTTCCAAAATTGTGTTCCAAACCCTCATGAAAACATGTTCTAAACTTGGACAAGCCACCACATTCTGAGCACTTGGCATTTAAGCAGTCTTTTTTATAAAATAAACAACCATCATCTCTATGACATAAAAATTGATCTAGCAAGTCTCTTGATGATTTGGGAAGACCACTTGGACCACAATCCTCTAGCATTTCATTAGTATGAAAAGTAGAATGAATGGACCGTAATAATTCATGATGCATTGAAAACTCAACATGATATTTGCAACAACATGTATTTCGAATCTTAAGGGGTACACAATAAAATGATTTCATGGATTCAAAAGACCTTTGTGATATTTTCAATGTTGGATGTGTCTCACAAAATTTTTTATACAACATTGTTTGACTTACCTCCACATAATGTTTAGGATGTGGAGTGCAGTCTCCATTGCCAACTCTCAACTTCAAGACATCCTTCACATTTGGTGACACTCTTGAGTTAGCATCCCAAAATTGTTGAATTTCATCCTTAACAACATCTGTTAGCTTCTTATCAAAACGTGGAAGTCTCCCACCATAAGCCCATGTATCAATTTAAAGTGGATCATCAAGTCTTTCTCTTCTTGCAAGTGCTTTACCCAAAGTTTTACGGTCTATATTGAAGTCAACACAAGTTTGTCTCATCAAATGAGCCTTTCTCAACTGATGACTTACTAAGGAGGTTGTAATAACCCTCCGAGAAACTCTCTTGTCTTTTTCTCTGCTAGTCTCCCCAATGCTATTGAGAGCATTGAAAATATTCTTCACAACAATGGCATTTCTCTCCATTTTCTTGTTCACACGAATCTTCAATTTCACAAGCATGGGTCTCATGTTTTGCATCTTTAACAATTGCACAAAATTTGACATTGCTCAACCAATGTCTTGTTTCAAAAAAATTGATCATAAAGTCTTGAAGCCCACAACCTAACAGTTCTATGTGACCTCTTTCCTTCCCAATTATTCATAATGTTCTCCTCAATTTCAATTAACCATTTAGGTGTTCTTGAAAGCCCCAAATTTGAAGATTGATTATCTTTATTGCAAGGGACTTCATTTCATATATAATTTGGAGATGTATAACATTCATGTGGTTCTTGTGCAACATTTTTGTTCCCAAAGTCTACATTTTCAATCTCCATCTATGCATTTTCAAATTGAACATCCTCTTCACTTACAACTACATTTACGAGGTTACCTTGATTAATGTTTAACATACCTTCTCTCATTCTTCAGTGATTTTACTTATCTTTCTCCCTATATGCTTGAATTTCATCATCTTTCAACTTCCTCTTGCATTTAACCTTTCGACGACTACTGCTTCCCATGGTGAGACCACAAGTCGACAAAAATCAAACAATGGCCCACAAATCACTTTTTTTTTTGCAACGCATGAAAAAAGTATCAAATCCTGTGATTGTCTGGTCTATGGGGATAGGGAATATTTTGGTCAAATATTACGTGGCAAAAATCGGGTATCCGATTTCATATCGGGTACCCGATATTCTCAAGCTGATGAAAAAATGGTGAGAGCAAATGAAAAAAAATTTAACTTTTACATATATTCATGTATATAATAGGTATAAGTAAAAGACACATATGATATATATAATGTATATTATATATATACTAATGTATTATAATATACTTGAGTGTTCCAAAGTGTCAAAAGGGGTCATGGGGACTCCCTAGGGGTCCTAGTATGCCTTATCATGCATTAGGACCCCAAGGGAGTCCCCATGACCCCTTTTGACACATTGGAACACTCAAGTGTGTCTTAAGGGGTCCTAGGACCCCTTAAGACACACTTGAGTGTTCCAATGTGTCAAAAGAGGTCATGGGGACTCCCTAGGGGTCCTAGTACACCTTATCACGTGTTAGGACCCCAAGGGAGTCCCCATGACCACTTTTGAAACATTGGAACACTCAAGTGTGTCTTAAGGGGTCCTAGGACCCCTTAAGACACACTTGAGTGTTCCAATGTGTCAAAAAGGGTCATGGGGACTCCCTTGGGGTCCTAACACATGATAAGGCATACTAGGACCCCTAGGGAGTCCCACTAACACCTTCTGACACATTGGAATGCTCAAGTGTGTCTGAAGGGGTCCTAGGACCCCTTAAGACACACCTGAGCATTCTAATGTGTCAAAAGGGGTCATTGGGACTTACTAGAACATGTGTTAAGGCATACTAGGACCCCTAGGGAGTCCCCATGACCCCTTTTGACACATTGGAATAGTCAAGTGTGTCTTAAGGGGTCCTAAGACCCCTTAAGACACACTTGAGCATTCCAATGTGTCAAAAGGGGTCATGTGGACTCCCTAGGGGTCTTAACATGTGATGAGGTGTACCAGGACCCCTAGGGAGTCCCCATGACCCCTTTTAACACATTAGAATGCTCAAGTGTATTTGAAGGGGTCGTAGGAACACTTAAGACACACTTGAGCATTCCAATGTGTCAAAAGGGGTCATGGTGACTCCCTAGGGTTCCTAACAAGTGATAAGGCATACTAGGAACCCAAGGGAGTCACCATGACCCCTTTTGAGACATTAGAATGCTCAAGTGTGTTTTAAGGGGTCCTATGACCCCTTAAGACACACTTGAGCATTCCAATGTGTCAAAAGGGGTCATGGAGACTCCCTAGGGGTCCTAGTAAGCCTTATCACATGTTAGAACCCTAGGGAGTCCCTATGACCCCTTTTGATAGTTTGGAACACTGAACTGTGTCCGAAGGGGTCCTAAGACCCCTTAAGACACAATTGAGGCTTCCAATGTGTCAAAAGGGGTCATTGGGACATCCTAGGGGTCCTAATGTGTGATAAGGCATACTAGCACCCCAAGGGAGTCCCCATGACCCCTTCTAACACATTGGAAGGCTCAAGTGTGTCTGAAGGGGTCCTAGGACCCCTTAAGACACACTTGAGCATTCCAATGTGTCAAAAGGGGTCATGGGGCCTTCTTAGAGGTCCTAACGTGTGAGAAGGCATACTAGGACCCCTAGGGAGTCCCCATGACCCCTTTTGACACATTAGAATGCTCAAGTGTGTCTTAAGGGGTCCTAAGACCCCTTAAGACACACTTGAGCATTCTGATGTCTCAAAAGGGGTCATGGGGACTCCCTAGGGGTCCTAACACGTGATAAGGCATACTAGGACCCCTAGGGAGTCCCCATGACCCCTTTTGACACATTGGAATGCTCAAGTGTGTCCGAAGGGGTTGTAGGACCCCTTAAGACACACTTGAGCATTCTAATGTGTTAAAAGGGGTCATGGGGACTCCCTAGGGGTCCTAATGCATGATAAGGTGTACTAGGACCCCAAGGGATTCCTCATGACCCTTTTTGACATATTGGAATGCTCAAGTGTGTCTTAAGGGGTCGAAGGACCATAGGACCCCTTAAGACACACTTGAGCATTCCAATGTGTTCAAAGGGGTCAGGGGGACTCCCTTGGGGTCCTAGTACACCTTATCATGCATTAGGACCCCTGGGGAGTCCCCATGACCCCTTTTGACACATTGGAATGCTCAAGTGTGTCTGAAGGTGTCTAGGACCACTTAAAACACACTTGAGCATTCCAATGTGTCAAAAGGGGTCATGGAGACTACTTAGGGGTCCTAGTAAGCCTTATCACATGTTCGGACCCCTAAGGATTCCCCATAACCCCTTTTGACACTTTGGAATACTCAAGTGTGTTCGAAGGGGTCGTAGGACCCCTAAAGACACACTTGAGCATTCCAATGTGTCAAAATGGATCATGGGGACTCCCTAGGGTTCCTAACATGTGATAAGTCATACTAGGACACCAAGGGAGTCCCCATGACCCCTTTTGACACATTATACACTCAAATGTGTCTTAAGGGGTCGTAGGACCCCTTAAGACACACTTGAGCATTCCAAAGTGTCAAAAGCAGTCATGGGGACTCCCTTGGGGTGCTAGTAGGCATTGTCATGTATTAGGACCCGTAGGGAGTAATCATGACCCCTTTTGAAACATTGGAATGCTCAAGTGTGTCTGAAGGTGTCCTAGGACCCCTTAAAACACACTTGAGCATTCCAATGTGTCAAAAGGGGTCATGGGGACTCCATAGGGGTCCTAGTAAGCCTTATCACATGTTAGGAACCCTAGGGAGTCCCCATGACCCCTTTTGACACTTTGGAACACTCAAGTGTGTCCAAAAGACTCTTAAGACCCTTTTAGACACACTTGAGTGTTCCAGTGTGTCCAGAGGGGTCATGGGGACTTCCTTGGGGTCTTAGTATGCCTTATCATGTGTTAGGACCCCTAGGGAGTCCCCATGACCCCTATTAACACATTGGAATGCTCAAGTGTGTCTGAAGGTGTCCTACGACCGCCTAAAACACACTTGAGCATTCCAATGTGTCAAAATGGGTCAGTGGGACTCCCTAGGGGTCCTAGTAAGCCTTATCAGATGTTCAGACCCCTAGGGAGTCCCCATGAACCCTTTTGACACTTTGAAACACTCAAGTGTGTCCGAAGGGGTCGTAGGACCCCTTAAGACACATTTGAGCATTCCAATGTGTCAAAAGGGGTCATGGGGACTCCCCAGTGGTCTTAACACATGATAAGTTGTACTAGGACACCAATGGAGTCCCCATGACACCTTTTGACACATTGGAATTCTCAAGTGTGTCTTAAGGAGTCCTACAACCCCTTAAGACACACTTGAGCATTCCAATGTGTCAAAAAGGGTCATGGGGACTCCCTTGGGGTGCTAGTATGCCTTATCATGCGTTAGGACCCCTACGGAGTCCCCATGACACCTTTTGACACATTGGAATGCTCAAGTGTGTCTAAAGGTGTCCTAGGACCCCTTAAAACACACTTGAGCATTCCAATGTGTCAAAAGGGGTCATGGGGACTCCCTGGGTGTCCTAGTAAGCCTTATCACACATTAGGAACCCTAGGGAGTCCCCATGAGCCCTTTTGACACTTTGGAACACTCAAGTGTGTTCGAAGGGGTCTTAAGACCCCTTAAGACACACTTGAGCCTTCCAATGTGTCAAAAGTGGTCATCGGGACTTCCTAGGGGTCCTAATGCGTGATAAGGCATACTAGGAACCTTAGGGAGTCCCCCTGACCCTTTTGACACATTGGAATGCTCAAGTGTGTCCGAATGGGTCCTAGGACCCCTTAAGGCATAGTTTAGCATTCCAATGTGTCAAAAGGGGTCATGAGGACTTCCTAGGGGTCCTAATGCATGATAAGGTATACTAGGACCCCTAGGGAGTCCCCATGACCCCTTTTTGTACATTGGAATGCTCAAAGGTGTCTTAAGGGGTCTTAGGACCCCTTAAGAAACTCTTGAGCATTCCAATGTGTCAAAGGGGGTCATGGGGACTCCCTAGGGGTCCTAACGCATGATAAGGTGTAGTAGGACCCCTAGGGAGGACCTGTGACCCCTTCTGACACATTGGAATGCTCAAGTGTGTCTTAAGGGGTCGTACGACCCCTTAAGATGCACTTGAGCATTCCAATGTGTGAAAAGGGGTCATGGGGACTGCCTTGGTATGCTAGTACATAGTATCATGCGGTAGGACCCCTAGGGAGTCCCCATGATCCCTTTTGACACATTGGAATGCTTAAGTGTGTTTGAAGGTGTCCTAGGACCACTTAAAACACACTTGAGCATTCCAATGTGTCAAAAGGGGTCATGGGGACTCCCTAGGGGTCCTAGTATGTCTTATCACATGTTAGGATCTCTAGGGAGTCCCCATGACCACTTTTGACACTTTGGAACACTCAAGTGTGTCTGAAGGGGTCATAAGACCCCTCAACACACACTTAAGCCTTCTAATGTGTCAAAAAGGGTCATCGGGACTTCCTAGGGGTCCTAACATGTGATAAGGTGTACTAGGACCCCTAGGCAGTCCCCTTGACCCCTTCTAACACATTGCAATGCTCAAGTGTGTCCAAATGGGTCCTAGGACCCCTTAAGACACACTTGAGCATTCCAATGTGTCAAAATGTGTCATGGGGACTTCGTAGGGGTCCTAACACGTGATAAGGAATACTAGGAGCCCTAGAGAGTCCCCATTACCCCTTTTGACACATTGGAATGCTCAAGTGTGTCTTCAAAGGTCCTAAGACACTTTAAGACACACATGAGCATTCTAATGTGTCAAAAGGGTTCATGTGGACTCCCTAGGGGTCCTAATGCATGATCAGGCATACTAGGACCCCTAGGAAGTCCCCATGACCTATTTTGACATATTGGAATGCTCAAGTGTGTTCGAAGGGGTCATAAGACCCCTTAAGACACACTTGAACATTCCAATGTGTCAAAAGGGGTAATGGGGACTCCCTAGGGGTCCTAACGCGTGATAAAGCATAGTAGGACCCCAAGGGAGTCCCCATGACCCCTTTTGACACATTTGAATGCTCAAGTGTGTCTTAAGGGGTGGTAGGATTCCTTAAGACACACTTGAGCATTCTAATGTGTCAAAAGGGGTCACGGGGACTCCTGCGGGGCCCTAGTATGCCTTATCACGCATTAGGAACCCTAGGGAGTCCGCATGACCCCTTTTGATACATTGGAATGTTCAAGTGTGTTTGAAGGTGTCCTAGGACCCCTTAAAACACACTTGAGCATTCCAATGTGTCAAAAGGGGTCATGTGGACTCCCTAGGGGTCCTAGTAAGTTTTATCATGTGTTAGGACCCCTAGGGAGTCCCCATGACCCCTTTTGACACTTTGTAACACTCAAGTGTGTCCGAAGGTGTCCTACTACCCCTTAAGACATACCTGAGCCTTCCAATCTATCAAAAGGGGTCATCGGGACTTCCTAGGGGTCCGTACACATGAAAAGGCATACTATGACCCCTTATAACACATTGGAATGCTCAAGTGTGTCCGAATGGGTCCTAGGACACCTTAAGACACACTTAAGCATTCCAATGTGTCAAAAGGGCTCATGGGGACTTCCTATGGGTCCTAACATATGATAAGGCATACTAGGACCCCTAGGGAGTCCCCATGACCCCTTTTGACACATTGGAATGCTCAAGTGTGTCTTGAGGGGTCCTAAGACCCCTTAAGACACACTTGAGCATTCCAACATGTCAAAATGGATCATGGGGACTCCCTAGGGGTCCTAATGCATGATAAGGCACACTAGGACCCCTAGGGAATCACCATGACCCCTTTTGACACATCAAAATACTCAAGTGTGTTTGAAGGGGTCGTAGGACCTCTTAAGACACACTTGAGCATTCTCATGTGTCAAAAGGTGTCATGGGGACTCCCTACGGGTCCTAACATATGATAAGGCATACTAGGACCACAAAAGATTCCCCATGACCTCTTTTGACACATTAGAATGCTCAAGTGTGTCTTAAGGGGTCGTAGGACCCCTAAAGACACACTTGAGCATTCCAATGTGTCAAAAGGGGTCATGGGGACTCCCTTGGTGTCCTAGTATACTTTATCACATGTTAGGACCCCTAGTGAGTCCCCATGACCCCTTTTGACACATTGGAATGCTCAAGTGTGTCTAAAGGTGTCCTATGATCCCTTAAATCACACCTAAGCATTCCAATGTGTCAAAAGAGGTCATGGGGACTCCCTAGGGGTCCTAGTAAGTCTTATCATGCGTTAGGACCCCTAGGGAGTCCCCATGACCCCTTTGGACACATTGGAACCCTCAAGTGTGTCTTTAGGGGTCATAGGAACCCTTAAGACACACTTGAACATTCCAATGTGTGACCCCTTAAGACACACTTGAGTACTGCAATTTTTGAAAAGGGGTCATGGGGACTCCCTAGGGGTCCTAACATGTGATAAGGCATACTAGGACTCCTACTAAGTCCCCATGACCCTTTTTGACACATTGGAATGCTCAAGTGTCTCTTAAGGGGTCTTAGGAGCCCTTCAGACCTACTTGATGATTCTAATGTGTCAAAAGGGGTCATGAGAATTCCCTAGGGGTCCTAACGCGTGATAAGGCATACTAGTACCCCTAGAGAGTTCCCATGACCCCTTTTTCCACATTGGAATGCTCAAGTGTGTCTTAAGGGGTCTTAAGACACCTTTAGACACACTTGAGCATTGCAAAGTGTCAAAAGGGGTCATGGGGACTTCCTAGGGGTCCTAACACATGATAAGGTGTATTAGGACCCCTAGGGAGTCCCCATGACCCCTTTTGACACATTGGAAGGATCAAGTGTGTCTTAAGGGGTCTTAGGCCCCCTTCGGACACACTTTACTATTCCAAAGTGTCAAAGGGGTTGATGGGGACTCCCTAGGGGTCCTAACATGTGATAAGGCTTACTAGAACCCCTAGGGAGTCCCCATGACCCCTTTTGACACATTGGAATGCTCAAGTGTGTTTTAAGGGGTCCTAAGACACCTTTGAACACATTTCAGTGTTTCAATGTGTCAAAAGGGGTCATAGGGACTCCCTAGGGGTCCTAGTATGCCTTATCATGGGTTAGGACCCCTAGGGAGTCCCCATGAACCCTTTTGACACATTGGAATGTTCAAGTGTGTCTGAAGGTGTCCTAGGACCCCTTAAAACACACTTGAGCATTCCAATGTTTCAAAAGGGGTCATGTGGACTCCCTAGGGGTCCTAGTAAGTGTTATCATGTGTTAGGACACCTAGGGTGTCCCCATGACCCCTTTTGACACTTTGGAACACTCAAGTGTGTCCAAAGGTGTCCTACGATCCCTTATGACACACCTGAGCCTTCCAATCTGTGAAAAGGGGTCATCAGGACTTCTTAGGGGTCCTTATGTGTGATAAGGCATACTATGACCCCTAGAGAGTCCCCATCACCCCTTCTAACACATTGGAATACTCAAGTGTGTTCGAAGGGGTCCTAGGACCCCTTAAGACACACTTAAGCATTCCAATGTTTCAAAAGGGCTCATGGGGACTTCTTAGGGGTTCTAACACATGATAATGGATACTAGGACCCCTAGGGAGTCGCCATGACCCCTTTTGACACATTGGAATGCTCAAGTGTGTCTTAAGGGGTCCTAAGACCCCTTAAGACACACTTGAGCATTTCAACATGTCAAAAAGGGTCATGGGGACTCCCTAGGGGTCCTAACGCGTGATAAGGTGCACTAGGACCCCTAGGGAGTCACCATGAACCCTTTTGACACATTGGAACACTCAAGTGTGTTTGAAGGGGTTGTAGGACCCCTTAAGACACACTTGAGCATTCTAATGTGTCAAAAGGTGTCATGGGGACTCCCTACGAGTCCTAACGCGTGATAAGGCATACTAGGACCCCAAGAGATTCCCCATGACCCCTTTTGACACATTGGAATTCTCAAGTGTGTCTTAAGGGGTCATAGGACCCCTTAAGACACACTTGAGTGTTCCAATGTGTCAAAAGGGGTCATGTGGACTCCCTTGGGGTCCTAGTATGCCTTATCATGCATTAGGACCCCTAGGGAGTCCCCATGACCCCTTTTGACACATTGGAACACTCAAGTGTGTCAGAAGGTGTCCTAGGACCCCTTAAAACACACTTGAGTATTCCAATGTGTCAAAAGGGGTCATGGGGACTCCCTAGGGGTTGTAGTAAGCCTTATCACATGTTAGGACCCATAGGGAGTTCACATGACCCCTTTTGACACATTGGAATGCTCAAGTGTGTCTTAAGGGGTCGTAGGACCCCTTAAGACACACTTGCGCATTCCAATGTGTGACCCCTTAAGACACAGTTGAGCATTTCAATGTGTCAAAAAGGGTCATGGGTACTCCCTAGGGGTCCTAACATGTGATAAGGCATACTAGGATCCGTACTGAGTCCCCATGACCCCTTTTGACACATTAGAATGCTCAAGTGTCTTTTAAGGGGTCTTAGGAGCCCTTAGGACACACTTGAGCATTCCAATGTGTCAAAAGGGGTCATGGGGACTGCCTAGAGGTCCTAACACATGATAAGGCATACTAGGACCCCTAGAGAGTCCAAATGACACCTTTTGCCACATTGGAATGCTAAAGTGTGTCTTAAGGGGTCTTATGACCCCTTTGGACACACTTGAGCATTCTAAAGTGTCAAAAGGGGTCATGGGGACTTCCTAGGGGTCCTAACACATGATAAGGCATATTAGGACCCCTAGGGAGTCCCCATCACCCCTTTTGACACATTGGAAGGCTCAAGTATGTCTTAAGGGGTCTTAGGACCCCTTCGGACACACTTGAGTGTTCCAAAGTGTCAAAAGGGTTGATGGGGACTCCCTAGGGGTCCTAACTCATGATAAGGCTTACTAGGACCCCTAGGGAGTCCCCATGACCCCTTTTGACACATTGGAATGCTCAAGTGTGTTTTAAGGGGTCCTAGGACTCCTTCAGACACATTTGAGTGTTCCAATGTTTCAAAAGGGGTAATGGAGACTCCTTAGGGGTCCTAGTATGCCTTATCATGCGTTAGGACCTTTAGGGAGTCCCCATGACCCCTTTTGACACATTGGAATGCTCAAGTGTGTGTTAAGGGGTCTTGACCCCTTAAGACACACTTGAGCATTCAACCCCTTAAGACACACTTGAGCATTCCAATGTGTCAAAAGGGGTCATGGGGACTCCCTAGGGGTCATAGTATGCCTTATCACATGTTAGGACCCCTAGGGAGTCCCCATGACCCCTTTTGACACATTAGAATGCTCAAGTGTGTCTGAAGAGGTCTTATGACCCCTTAAGACACACTTGAGCATTCCAATTTGTCAAAAGGGGTCATGGGGACTTCCTAGGGGTCCTAACATGTGATAAGGCATACTAGGACCCCTAGGGAGTCCCCATGACCTCTTTTGACACATTGGAACACTCAAGTGCATCTTAAGGGGTCTTAGGACCCCTTAAGATGCACTTGAGTGTTCCAATGTGTCAAAAGGGGTCATGGGGACTCCCTAGGGGTCCTAGTATGCCTTATCACATGTTAGGACCCTTAGGGAGTCCCCATGACCCCTTTTGAGACATTGGAACACTCAAGTGTGTCTGAAGGGGTCTTAGGACCTCTTAAGACACACTTGAGGATTCCAATGTGTCAAAAGGGGTGATGGGGACTCCCTAGGGGTCCTAGTATGCCTTATCACGCGTTAGGACCCCTAGGGAGTCCCTGTGACCCTTTTTGACACATTAGAATGCTCAAGTGTGCCTTAAGGGATCCTACGACCCCTTAAGACACACTTTTTCACTCTAATGTGTCAAAAGGTGTCATGGGGACTCCCTGGGGGTCCTAGTATGCCTTATCACATGTTAGGACCCCGAGGGAATCCCCATGACCCATTTTGAAAAATTGGAATGCTCAAGTGTGTCTAAAGGGGTTGTAGTACCCCTTAAGACACACTTGAGTATTCCAATCTATCAAAAGGGGTCATCGGAACTTCCTAGGGGTCCTAACATGTGATAAGGTGTACTAGGACCCCTAGGGAGTCCCCCTAACCCCTTTTAACATATTGGAATGCTCAAGTGTGTCTGAAGGGGTCCTAGGACTACTTAAGACACACTTGAGCATTCCAATGTATGAAAAGGGGTCATGGGGACTTCCTAGGGGTCCTAATGAGTGATAAGGTGTACAAGGACCCCTAGGGAGGCCCCATGACCCCTTTTGACACATTGGAAGGCTCAAGTGTGTCTTAAGGGGTCTTAGGACCCCTTAAGACACATTGGAGCATTCCAATGTGTCAAAAGGCATCATGTGGACTCCCTAGTGTTCCTAATGCATGATAAGGCATACTAGGACCCCTAGGGAGTCCCCATGACCCAAATGAGATGTTAGTGAATGACTTCTTGCTAATACTAATCTTCCACCAGATCTAGATTTCAACCATTTTGTGGATCTACAGGCTCAATCGCAAGCCCACAAAATTGGCCAAGAGAGAAATGTAATTGTATATCAACTGATTAGAAAATGTTCAGTGGAGGAGAAAATATTGCAACGATCAAGAAGAAAATTGGCTATGGAAAATCTAGTTATGAATTCTTTTAAGAATGAAACTATTAAGGAATTGCATGAATCACAAACCATGAAAATAACCTTCTACAACAAAGAGCATTCAAGCTATAGAATTTATTAACTCTAAATTTAAACATCTTATCAACATTCATGGAAGAGATTTCATTAGCATCCATGGAAGAAATTTCATTAAAACTTTAGACAAAATCATCTAAAAAAATTCATTAACTTCAGGCGAAATCATTTAAGACAGACAAAAACAAAATCATATTACTCAAAAATGGTAGAGAAAGAAAATGTGATAAACCAAATTTATCAAATTCTTGCAATCCACAGCTTCTCTTCGAGCGCAAAATGACAATCCATGGATCCAAAATTATGGTAAAAATTAAATTCTTCAAGTAAGTCATTCAGAAACACACAGAATACTGGAACGCATGATGATTTATAGAGAATTTATGATGGACTATGCTGTGAAAAAGCCCGCAATCCCTGCCATATCTCAGAGTACTGATGAGAAGCAATGGTGAAAGTTTGAGACAGTGGTGGTGCTGGCATTGAAGCGGCAAGACATTCTTCATAATATCAGGGTAGCACCATCGAAAGGACAAGGCTTTCCTCATAATGTCATGCCACCGCTAATCTCTTCTTAAAATTTATTAATGTAGTCAGTTCTATGGCACCTGCATAATTTCTAGTACAACTGCTCATTTTACCAAACCCTTCCCTGCTCTCCATAATGTTTGACCGGTTCAAATGTCCATCTGGTTGTTCTTGTTTAACCTCCCAATGACTCTGTTGAGCTGTTGGATTATCAACAGGTGTGGTACAATTGTTCGGTGACCAGAATCTATTTTGAGAACCTTTGCAATTTAGCATTCCAGTTGAAAAAGTAGGGAAAGATACCATTTCACAGCCACAGGTGGTGGAAACAGAGTGATTCTCTTGCCCTCTGCTTCTATAATCCACCTCTAGTGAACTATTCTTCAAAGCCTCCATTTTTGCGTAGTTAGGGTTTTCAACACTTGTAAAAGGCACAACTATGCCCCTGTAGGGACTCATGCTCATGCTCAGAATCATATTAAATAATATTTAAAATGTAAAATGTATATTATATAATATTTAATATATAATATATAATCCAATATATAGTTTTTGATATTAATAAATAATTAAATAATATTTAATGTAACATGTATATTATATAATATTTAATATATATAATATATAATCTAATATATAGTTTTTAATATTAATATATATTAAATAATATTTAATGTAAAATATATATTATATAACATTTAATATATAATTGATATTATATAATATTTAATATATCTAATATATATCTAATATATATATGTTTATGAAGGATGGAGAAATGGGAGGGAGAAAGTGGAGGCAAAGTGAAAATTCAAAATATCGGGTACCCGATTAGGCTTGGTATTGCTTTGTGCACCAAACCTACATGATCAACTATTGGAATGTCTCAAATACGTGTTTTTCCCCTATTTCTCTGAGTTCTAGACTTTGACAATGTAGCTGATGACTTTTTTTTCACCCGAATTTGATAAAATGAAAAGGGTATCTTAAGGAGATTATCAGCTTTCTATCGATATAATTGTTGTCAAATTTTGAATTTGGTAAGTAATTATTAGTTATTTTTCAATTGAGCTACCTCTAAAGTGCTGATTTATATACTGATTGAAAAATGACTATAACTTTCAAACGGTATAACATTTTTGAAATCTAAAAAATGCATCACATTCTATGCTTTGCCTACTATAAGGAAAAATAAAATAAAATTGAATTTTCTAAAGTTTTGAATGAGGTAAGGTGGTTAGACACGGGAGTTTTTTAATTCTGAAAACATTGTAGCAAAAAATTTATAATTAATTATTTTTTTGAAATAAAATTACAAAAAAATATGCGTCACATCTGAGCATGAGTCTACTACTTATATATAAAATCTTATAATAAAATATTATCATTTGATTATGATTAAGGTGGCCAAACATACACCTACTTCTTATTTTTTTCCTGAAATTTTTGTACTGCTGCATTGAAATCTATACTTTGACCAATCATACTAACTTTTTTCTCAAAAAAGGCCTAGTAGTTTTGAAACTACATTCAATTTTCTACAGATTCTATTCTTACAACTTTTTGATATTAGGTTCATAGCTAGTTGAAATTTTCATGTCAAGTTGACTACCCCTGATTTGCTGATTTTTTATTGCCACTTAAGGGCATAGTTTGGCCCCTCATGATCTTGCACATACCCACACTTATCATTTATTTTCATAATTTGGCATATACATTAGTTTTCCCCCTTTTTTGATATTAATTCCAAATGCAAAAAGTATGTACTTACAGTTTATCAAAAAGGTGCTAATGGGTTTTCTTTAAAGAATCCAAGAGGTCTGCCCATTCCTCTTTCAAGTTGGTTAGAGAAATGTGCTCAAGACCAACTTGTGCATGCATGTCAAAGATATTGTCCAACCCAGTGATTTATGGTGTTGAAACTAAAACTTGTGCTTTGACAATGCGTTTCTCAAAAAATTTCAAATAAGGAAGAAACTCAGTTTGTAGCTTGATGACCTAGTCACTTATCCTTTCTTCCTACTTCCTTAGATATTCTCTTAACCACCTAAGTTCTTGAACCTTCAGTATATTCTTAGCAAAAACATCAAACTCAGTTAAGGCTGCTTGTGCACTGGCTTGGATTTCGGTATCTAGTTTTTTAATCTTTTCACTGATCTCAGCAGTGAAGGTCTCCATAGTGCAAAGCTTAATCAATATTTGACTAATTAACTGAGTAATATTTGACCTTGTTTATTGCCACTTCCTAGTGTAATAACCCAAAAATGGGCTATAAGTTCATTAATCTTCTATATCAATAATTCAAATGAAATCAACATCAAAGTCCTAACCTAAGGCACATCTAAACATCATCGAATCCTAATTGATTATCTTAAATTCTGCATCGGGGAATATTCCTAGCAATATTCCTAATTATCTTAATTATCTTTAATTTAATGATTATTTGGCGATAAATCACATTTATCCTAAGTTTGATTAATTGAATATTTTCATATTTAATTAATTAGATTTAATATCTTGCCACTTAATTGTGTAATTAAATTTAATTCTATCTATTATTAATTGTATTATTTAATTTTGACAATAAATCCAATATCCTATGAATAATTGATTAAATTCTTATTTAATTAATTAAAGCAAGTTGTCATTATTTAATAATATAGTATTTAATAAAAGTTTGATTAAATAATTGATTAACCCATAAATCAATTATTTATTTTCAAAAATCAATTAAGTTGAGCATAAATCACTTTATTTATTTATTAATTCATAATTATCCATGTGCACAATCAAAGAGCAGTTAAACTCCAAATCAGAAAATCAATGCAAGTTATTGACTTTTTGGAACTCAACATCATTTTTGAATTTTAAAGTTGATCTAAACTTCTAATTTGAGTTAAAAAGTTGTTTTTGATTGATTTGCATGTTTTTGTGAATTAAATTATCTTTATTATCAGATAACTCAAAAATCAAGCTGAGTTAATCTAAGTGATTTATGGCTTTTATCCATGCACCTCTAAAGCCTTGGATTTCTATAAAAACAAGGCTCAGCTCTTCATAATTCATCTCTCAAATTTGCATCCACAGAATCTCATATTTTTGCATCCTCACGCTGGAGAATTGGAATTGGAAGGATCAAATCTTATTGCGAATCAACATTATTGTGAGATCACTTTTGTTTTCATATTATTGTTAGATCAATTCATAGCATATCAATTTCCATATTAGCATAGATTCCATATCAAGTTTTTCATATTATTGCACAGAAAATATAAAAAATATAGAATATTTGCATTCAATTTCATATCTAGATCAATTGCATTCAAATCCTTCATTTAGGTGTCATCTAGGTCACTGATCTCGATAACAATCTAAGAACATCAATCTCGCACCTACTAGAAGGCAGTAAATCACTTGGTTAAATTAGATTTCAATTTTGCACGATTTTGATTTTTGCTAACCTCTAATATTTTACTGAAGTGGTGTCTACAGATCAGGTACAATTTTCACACACACATTTCTGGCACCCACCGTGGGGCCCTGAAATGGGCTTCCCTTCATTTCTATCAATCTTCTATCATTTCTCTATCAGAACTCACCTGCTGCTACCTGTTCTGGTGGTATTCTCAGTTGGACGTTATTTTTTGTTTCTTTTTTGCCTGCAAAAAAGAAATTTTTTTTTTTTGGCACTTTTTCTATCAAAGCTGTCCATACAACGTGATTTTTAATTTCGGTCTGTACAGTGTCGTATGAGTTTTTCAGACTATCATATGAGTTTTTCGAACTGTCGTTTCATCAGACACCCAGTGTCATACGAGTTTTTTCAGACTGTCATTTCATCGGACACCCAGTGTCATCTGGGAGCATACCCACTGTCGTATGATAGTTGATTTTATCGAGGATCATTTCATTAGGTACCCACTGTCAGTTGGAAACTGGACTGTCATTTCATCAGGCACCCATTGTCATTTGGAAGTTGGATTATCATTTCATCAGACACCCAGTGTCGTACGAGTTTCCAGACTATCGTTTGGGAGCATACCCATTGTCGTACGAGTTTCTTACTGTCATCTGGTAATAGACCCACTGTCGTATGAGTTTAGGCATCAAATTTCAATTGTCATTTCATTTTTGCAAGTAGTTTGTCAGATTTGATTTTTGGATTTTGACTAACAACTAATCTTAACAGTTGGAATTCTCTATGTTTGATTGACTCTTGCTGGTTTTGATTGGAAAAAGTGTAAAGTTTGCTAAAATCAAGTAAAAATCTTCTAAGTGCATTGTGAGGATCTCAGGTATTCCACTTGTGCTGATAATATTTCAATTTGGGCTTAAAATAAATCTCTCGTGTGTCTAGCTTGGGTGATTCTTTTCATGCTTTTGTTTTACACACTTGCATAATTGATACTAGGTTGTGACACATTAAGTATTTATTAGTAGTCTTAGATTACTTGTGATTGATCTTGATTGCTATCTTGGGTTATTAGACTCGCTAATCCGCTGGCCCCTAATTCCGCCCCATGGTTGCAATCTCAGTGCCATAAATGGAAGGTGTCTACAGGAGAGAAGCGTTAATTGTTCCACCAGGCAACCCTTTTGTGCTTTTAGGAACTCACTTGTTTTCTAAGTTGGGGATTCATTTTCAACTTGTGTGAGGTGTTAAGTGTTCCACCTTGTGGACTCATCTCATATTCTCTTTAAGCGTTAAGTGTTCCTCTTTCTGCTTTTTGGGTACTTTTGGTAGATTTTCTTTTGGAAACATACATCTGTGCTCACATAGTAATTAGGCCCTATGAACACTATTCATGATTCTTGAGAGATTGGATTCCCAGTAAAATCCTTCTTGATGAAAGAATCCTTGTAGGTAGGAAGGATACTTAGTGTGTTTCACATTCAACTCGGTTAGTGCATCTTCTCTTATTGATCGATACATTCTCTCCCCGGAGAGGTTGATAGATCATGTGGGGTTGACATCATGAGCTTTGGTGAATCAAAATTGGTTATTGCACCTCCTCTTATTGATCGACACATTCTCTCCCCGGAGAGGTTGATAGATCATGTGGAGTTGACATCATAGACCTTGGTGAAGCAAAACTTTGTCTTAGCGTGTCAGATTAATCTGCTTGTTTTGTTTGGGTTAAAAGTGAAAAGGTGTCAAAAACCTTGGATCTTGAGCCAATTCCCCTTGTGGTATACTATTGTGAGTCACCTTGAGAGAGGGTTAACCATAGCAGACACTCCCTTCATAGGGAAAACTGCATTAACGGAACCTCAAGCGGTAATAGTCATTTTTGTCGTGGTAGTGACAACCACTATATAAATGTCCTTGTGGAAGAAATCTCCATAGGTATGGTTCATTGTTGGGTTGTTAGATCTCCCTAGCAGCTCCTAAAGATTAAGTTCTCAGACTGTGTCAAAACCTTGGTGCACCGGGATTGGAGTTCACCCCTTTGGATCATAAAAGTTGCAGAGTCAAACCATTACTAAAAACCCTAGCGAGGCCAAATTTTTATTTTATAGGGTATATGTGCATTATTGCAAAAAATTTTTGGAACATACATAATTAGCACTTCTGAGGATTAGAATTAATAAGTCACTTGATTGTTCATGCGCAAGGTTGCTTTTGCCCTTGTTCATTATTTTCAAACATGCTTGAAATCACATGCTTGCTGTTTTGCATGCTTGTTTATCTATCTGGTTATTGAAAATGGATAAATCTATTACAATCCTCAAATCTAGACATTAAAATTTGCAAACAATCCGAATCTAAAAACTCAAAATTTTCAAAATCTAAAGTAAAATTCTTTTCTAGAGTCAAAAGTCATCTCAGGAGGTCAGAAAGTCATACGAGTTTTCTCAAAGTGTCATTTCATTACTGCCCAATTGTCATATGGTAAAGAACCCAGTGTTGTATGAGTTTCCATGACAACAAATTCTCAAAGTCAAAATCTTGCAACTATCGTATGAGATTTCCAAGTGTCATTTCATTACAACCCATTTGTCATATGATTGAGTACTCAGTGTCGTATGAGTTTCCATGCCAGTAAATTCTCAAAGTTAAAATCTTGCAACTGTCGTATGAGATTTTCAACTGTCATTTCATTGCTACCCAACTATCGTACAAGTTTTGCAACTGTCGTTTCATAGCATACCTACTGTCATACGAGTCTACAGAGTGTCATTTGGGAAATTTTTGAAAGTTGTAAAAAATTGTCAGAATTGCCAGATATTTAGCTTTTTCAGCCTATTTCCAGAATCTGTCGAACAAATCATTGTGTCAAGAACAGAGCAGTAGCCATTGAAAATCAATATACATGTCTCAAAGAATCAGTACACATGAGGAAGAAATTTTAATCACCACTATGATGAAGCAGCTGCAAGCTATGCAAGTTGAACTTAACAATCTTAAGAAAGAAAAGGAACCTAAAGAGTTCTCCATGGAAGCTCTATGCCAGTTTCCATTTGATAAAGACTTGTACATGTCACCATGCCCCTGGACAAAATGCGAGTAATGTGACAGCCCTTATGATACCTCTTCCAAGGAGAGTGACACATCCAGCTTTGGAGACTATGATGACTATGATGACAGACAATGTAATGATACCTATGACACCTCTGTTCCTAAGAGTCCTCCTCATTGTGTGTTCCTACTTACTGCAAATGGGCTTCCACATTAGATAGATCGTGATGGTGATCCATATGATTCTGATTTTGAAAGAGATTTTGATGGCTTTTGTGGACAATATCTAGATGATACATCTACTTCTATTGAGGAATATAAAATGTACCGTGCTGATTTGAAACGTCAATACTATAAGGATCTCTCCTCTAAGAACTCTCAGGCTGAAAATAAAGATTACACTCTCAAGAAAGATCATGTTAATGTTGGACCTTTGTCTTGTGATGGTTCCCTTCCATCCCCTACTTCCTCCAATACCCATACATTTCCTAAAGCTTCCGAATCTTTCAAATCTTTCATAGAACCTTCATCCAACACAAGCCTTGATACTTTTCATGCTGTTCCCTATAGTTATCCTCTAGGGATACCTCTTAAAGAAACTCAAGCTAACCTTCACTTGGATGAAAATACTTTCAATAATGATAAACATAAAGAGCCTAAGCCTTCATATGCTATAATCCCTACTTTAGCTAGTCCTTCACCATCTCTGTCAAAGTCTTCCATACAGTCCCAACATGCTTCCTTGTCCTTAGAAGTGGCTCCATGTCAAGAGGACTCTAAAAATGATGAAGAAAAGAACATAAAGAAAGATCAAGATCAAGAACCCTCCATGTCATCCACTCCTTTTCACAATGTCTCTTATCTGCCTCAGGGTTCTTTTGATCCTATAGCCCCTTTTTCATGCATTCAACCATGTCTTAAGTCTTCTCCTAAGCAAGATCATGCTACTACTTACACTGTTGAGCTTATTGACCATCAAAATAACCTTACTACACTTGTGCTTTCCAAAGAGGATACTTCCATTAAGGTTGGTAAAAATGGTGTTGTTACTTCCAATGTTAAGCCTATTGAAAATCAAGAGAAAAATTATGTGCATATACTATCCAAAGATCCTTGTCAAGATCAAAGTCTTCCATCTTCTTGTTCTACCAGTCCATGTTCATCTCCACTTTCTACTCTTCCTAAGTCTTTGCAAGCTTTGAAAAATCCTATCAAAGAAGGTGCTCCTATTCAAGATGTCCACAATCCTATTGAAAATCCTAATGCTCACTCTAAAGATGTTGATATCCTTGGTTGTCATATAGATGCTGATGAGCTTATTGATTATCCTTTTGTATCTTCCATGTCCATCCTTGGACCTCCTCCACCACTACTAAGAGCTTCATGTCTGCCTATCATCTTGGGTCCTTATGTCCCTTCACTTTCCGCTCCTAACTCTCCTAATTCACCATACATCTTGTGTCCTTACATACCTCCATCTTCCATCTTTCCTCAAGATCAACATAGATGCATACCCTTGAATCCTTTTCATCCACCCACCCATCTAAACCAGTCATATCCTCCTTCTTCTTCCACAAGTCCTAAGTCTTTTGGAAGTAACTTGAATGTTCAATATAAGAAAAAGAAGCAATACAAGAATCCATTAAAAAAAGAAGATCACCATGTCTCCTCTAATAGACATGGAAACATAAAGTCAAAAAAGATATCTAAGAAAAAAACTACAAGACAAGTATGGGTTCCAAAATCCATCATTGAAGATATTCTCTCTAGATCATCAAAAGGAAATAAAAAGCCTATGGCTATATGGATTCCAAAGTCTCTCTTGAAAGAGTCTGGTGTTGAGAAAAAAGTGAAATTGACATTCAAGCTTCCAAAGACTTCCACTTCATCTTCCTCCATAAACATCCTTCCATTCCATGCACCTAAACCACAACCTCTGCTATCCATTCACCATATTCCTTCACCTATTCCTTCATTCATATTTCCTCCATCCTCTCACCACCCTTCAAGGTGTGTGTTGATGTTGATCTTGCCTTCCTTTCCATCTACCCTTTCACAATCCTTCCATTCATTATCCTTCTACCTTCTATCCTTTTTCCTCATTTGCCTATTCCTCCTATCTTCCAACCTCACTCGCTTTACATAAAACCTTATCCTCCATTTTTCTCTTCCATCTCCCTTTCTCTATCAACATCTTTGAGTGTATCATTTTGAATCATTAGCATATCATGGTTTATCCTTTCAAGGAGCACTATCTAAAAAGCTTGCCTTCTTCTAAAAAAAAAAAAAAGAGAAATGAAAAAAAAAAATTTGAAAATGTGCCTTGGTGAAAACCTAGAAATAGGCACCTTGGTAGCAAAAGTAAAGAGAAATAAATTCATCCTATGGTGAAAACCACTCCCTTGTGGCACCTTGGATAAGTACCATGATGAAAACTTGGAAATTAGGCATCATGCATAGTTCTTTTACATATTTCATCCATTCCATCTTCTCTCTTTGATCTTGACAATGTTGATCTATACATGACCATTTGACTATTTTGTGAGTTGTCTTATGATGATCCTGATTTCATTCCTTCATGTTTAGCCTTCATATTTATCTTCCTCCATTCATTTTTTCCTATCACTATGTTTTTCCCCTTTGGTCTTGATCTAAATAAAAGAGAAAGAGTAAAACACGATGCTATGAAGCCTCTTGACATGTCTACTCCTTTGGACTACATCCTTTCCTTCTTTGGCATTACGCTTTTGTGACTTATCCTATGCTGGTCTTTCATTGCTTGTCCAAATGTGCTTTACATGACAATTTTTCCATAGCTTGAGTATTCTTGAGGAGTTTTCCCTTGAGGATTTATTCCCTTGATTCTCTTGTCTTCCATCTCTTCCACCAGCTTGCCAATCCCTCTTGTTCTCCACCTTGCTAGACATTGGGATTGCACGATATGATCTTGCTTGGGAGTTTGCAATGGAAAAAGATGCTATCAAGTATACCAAGTATCATAACAAGTATCAGAACAAGTATCAGAATGAGTATCCAAATAAGTATCATAACAAGTATCAGAACAAGTATCATAATGAGTATCAGAACAAGTATCAGAACAAGTATCAGAACTAGTATCAAAACTAGCATCAGAACAAGTATCAGAACCAATATCAAAACCAGTATCAGAACAAGTATCAGAATCAGTATTAGAACAAGTATCAGATCAAGTATCAGATTTCCCATTGGGGTACACCTTTTGCTTTAGTTTATGGGTCCAAAGCGGTACTACCTATTGAGGTCAAAATCCCATCACTAAGAATCAGAATGCATGGTCTAGTAACTGATGATGACTACAAAGTGTCTAGGTTGCAAGAACTTGAACTACTAGATGAGTGCAAACAAGCAGCGTATGATCATCTCAGAGTATATCAAAAGAGAATGTCTAGAGGCTACAACAAGAAAGTCAGACAAAAAGAATTTCAGGTCGGCGATCTAGTCTTGAGAGAGAATCCTAAAAATCAATCACATCGAGAACGCAAGGGGAAGTTTGAACCCAATTGGCTAGGTCCCTTTGTCATCACTGCTACTTTTGGCTCTGGTGCCTATCAACTCTCAATGACTAAAGGAGAACAGCTCTGAGAACCAATCAACGTTCTCCATCTGAAGAAATTCTATGCCTAAAGCATTCAGTCTATGGTAAAATGTCTTGAAAAAAATTATAAAAATTGGAAAAAGTCCTGAAAAAATGAACATCTTGGTTAAAACCTAGCAATAGGTGCCTTGATGATTCACAAAAAAATCAGAAAATATCAAAAATTCAAAAAAAAAAAGAAAAAAAAGAGGTGCCTTGGTGAAAACCTGGAAACAGGCGCCTTGGTAGCAAAAATAGAATCTCTACCAAGATGGTGAAAACCCGGCAAACGGGCGCCTGTTGTTCAAAATGCTCCATCTATTAGTGCAATCTTGGTCTTTCCTAGCTTTCAGTCTTGCTTTAGTTTGTACATATCTCTTGGTTTGTTCTTGCATTCCTATTTTCAAGTAAGTCAGTCTGTACACCAATCAGCTCAAGCGTTTGTATCCTATCAATGCTTAACACTTGGGGGCAATCAATGTTATATCCTATGGCCTCCAGTATATCTTAGACGTATCATATCCAGTCAGAGTCCTTTTGAAGCTTCATGTGAGTCAGTCAGTTAGTCTTGTCTCTAGAAAGGATTTTGCATCTACAACAACAACAATCAAACAATAAACTAAAAACAATCTATTCTTTTTACATGCTTTTATCTCCTTGTATGCTTACTAATTCACATTGAGATTTTTGCATATTGTGTCCCTTCAAGCTCTTCGATGATGTCCTTTATAGGATTTAGAGAGTGATGACTAGGGGCATAATCTTTTTTTTGTCTTCTGCTTGTATGTGAAAATCTAACGTCTTTGGAAATTTTGGATTGAAATGGTGTCTGCCTGTAAGAGCCTCTATCTCGATTTGGATGGCCATGCGTACCTCAACCATTGATACCCAAAAAATTCAAGGAAGTTTGATCTAACTATTATCTTCTTGAGTGAGTTCTTTCTCCTATTGTGAATGTGATCTTACCTAAGGATGTGAATGATAAAGGGTCACTACGGGTAATTCACATGGGATTTAGAATGATCTCTTGACTGCTTGATGTGTTTGTAACACAAGTCGTATTCAGGTCATCAGGAAATTTATGTTCTAATGCTTATACAAATTGCTATATCAAAATGGACATGATATTTAGGTCATCCTAGTGTTTGTGCCTTGGTGCTTATATCTAATCTGACATTCTGAAAACAAAATCAATATTCATATGTCCATGGTTGCCTAACTAGTGGGTGTTGTATTGATTCTTGCGCATACAAATCGATATTCATATGTCTATGGTTTCATAGCTAGTGGGCATTGTATTGATTTATCCGGTTACCTAAAAGTTCAATGATGATAACAAATTGACACATGATCAGTGACTAGGTCCTAGGTCTTAGGTTGCATTTCATTTTGCATGTCTCTTTGCATTTTGCATGTTGCATGATCTCACAATGGCTAAACCAACTTCAATGCTTCAACAATTCTCCACTTGTCTCTTCAAATCTAACAAGAGTTGAATCTCACATGAAGGTTCCTCCAACGAAACAACAAGTAGAATCCTTTTTCGGGATCAAAATCAAAATCTGAGATCGTTTATTATGTCAAAATCATGATTTAAAGTTTTGGGCCCAAGACGGTCTACTACTTGCATAATCAACCTTCAATCATTGAAGAAATCCAGTTTTCAACTTAACTAATTATCTTACATCAAACTATTGAAATTTCAAACTTGGTCAACTATGGTCAACTCATAGTTTCACCTCATCAAACTTGGTCTTTTGGACCTCCAAACGATGCAGAATGCATTCTCGAACGTATTTAACCACTTCTCAAATCAATTAACATGCTTCTGAACCATATCACGCTGACTTTTCTTGTTAGATTTCAATTTTAATCCTGAAGGGGGCATGGTATTGCACATCATTCAAAGTTTGTAATCAAATTTGAAATCATATCTTCCTCAGTAATCAAGACAAAAACCATGTCTAGTTATTGATTCATCAAAAAACCTCATCACTCGGGACAAATCTATCATCACTTGGGGCATATCAGATTCATCAAGATCCATATCAATCTAGTATTCTCCTAATCTTGTAAACTGTATCAGTTTTTGCAACCATCAGATCATAGTGTTCTTTCCTTGGTTCTTCGACAACTGAAGGATTTAGATGTGATACCTGCTAGTTCTGCTAAGACAATCAAGTCTAGAACCGGTCACTCACTTCTTTGCAATCCTAAGGTTTGGAATCAGGGGTTTTGACACTTTTTCGCAATCATAGGTTCATTTGCTGTTATAGTGAACATTATCTTTGGTCATTCAGGACCTATTATCTCCATATCAAATCAATATCAATTAGCTTCTGTCTCATATCAATTATCAATTTCAAACATCAGTTTCATATCTTTATCAAATGCAGACTGTCTTTGAACCACTGCGCTTTGCACAATAATTCAAAGAGGGGCAAAATGTAATACCCCAAAAATGGGCTATAAGTTCATTAATCTTCTATATCAACAATTCGAACAAAATCGACATCAAAGTCCTAACCTAAGGCACATCTAAACATCATCGAATCCTAATTGATTATCTTAAATTCTGCATCGGGGAATATTCCTAGCAATATTCCTAATTATCTTAATTATCTTTAATTTAATGATTATTTGGCGATAAATCACATTTATCCTAAGTTTGATTAATTGAATATTTTCATATTTAATTAATTAGATTTAATATCTTGCCACTTAATTGTGTAATTAAATTTAATTCTATCTATTATTAATTGTATTATTTAATTTTGACAATAAATCTAATATCCTTGAATAATTGATTAAATTCTTATTTAATTAATTAAAGCAAGTTGTCATTATTTAATAATATAGTTTTTAATAAAAATTTGATTAAATAATTGATTAACCCATAAATCAATTATTTATTTTCAAAAATCAATTAAGTTGAGCATAAATCACTTTATTTATTTATTAATTCATAATTATCCATGTGCACAATCAAAGAGCAGTTAAACTCCAAATCAGAAAATCAATGCAAGTTATTGACTTTTTAGAACTCAACATCATTTTTGAGTTTTAAAGTTGATCTAAACTTCTAATTTGAGTTAAAAAGTTTTTTTTGCATGATTTGCATGTTTTTGTGAATTAAATTATCTTTATTATCAGATAACTCAAAAATCAAGCTGAGTTAATCTAAGTGATTTATGGCTTTTATCCATGCACGTCTAAAGCCCTGGATTTCTATAAAAACAAGGCTCAGCTCTTCATAATTCATCTCTCAAACTAGCATCCACAGAATCTCATATTTTTGCATCCTCACACTGGAGAATTGGAATTGGAAGGATCAAAGCTTATTGCGAATCAACATTGTTGTGAGATGACTTTTGTTTTCATATTATTGTTAGATCAATTCATAGCATATCAATTTCCATATTAGCATAGATTCCATATCAAGTTTTTTATATTATTGCACATTAAATATAAAAAATATAGAATATTTGCATTCAATTTCATATCTAGATCAATTGCATTCAAATCCTTCATTTAGGTGTCGTCTAGGTCATTGATCTCAATAACAATCTAAGAACATCAATCTTGCACCTACTAGAAGACAGTAAATCACTTGGTTAAATTAGATTTCAATTTTGCACGATTTTGATTTTTGCTAACCTCTAATGCTTTACTGAAGTGTTGTGTCTACAGATCAGGTACAATTTTCACACACACCTGGCTGATTTTCTCTGCAAGTTTATGATGTATCTTTGATTCTTCCCTTTCTTCAATTCTTCTCTCAGCTTCTATGTTAGGGGCATTGATTTCTTCTACAAGGGTAGAAATTTGGTCCATTATAGGTGTGTCCTCATTAATCTGTACCTCTGGTACGACCTGTTGTAAGATGTCTCCTATATTTTCTAGTATCTCCTTGCTCTTGCACTCCATCCTCATCTTTTCTTGTACAAAGCTCCTCATATTTTCTTATTTCTTCAGGGCTTAGGGTCCTCAGGTCACATTCTGGTATAACTATAACTTCATCTAGTGTGACAGGCCCTTTTCCATGTTTCTTTTTCTTCTTCTTCGGCTCTTGAGGTGTGCTCTTCATAAATGGTACTATTTCTTTCTCCTCAACATTTCATGTATCTTGCCTCATTGACACATTTTCCTCCTTTTTCTACTCCTCAGTAACCTATGTGTCGGTTGATTGAGATGGAGCCTCTGATGTTGTGTTAGGTGGTGTAGCCTCAGTTTCTTTTGGGTCATCTTGGCCCTTTGTATTTTCCCCTTTTCCTTTAGGTTCATTTGTTTCTACCAGTGTACTAGCTCCTTGTTCCCCTGATGTGTCCATTGGTTTCTTGGGGTTTGAGCCTTTGGGATGTTCCTTGGTTACAATTTCAAAAGATTCCATCAAGATAGGAAGTTCACCAGGTAATGATGTGATTGTAGGCTCAGTAAAATTACCTTCATCTTGTGTTGTGCCTCCAACAATGTTCACATCCTCATCATCATCCCGGTCATCAAGATCACCATTTGTGATGTCCACAATGAGTACATCTAATGCTTCATTTTCTACAATCTGGATCTCTCCTTGATCCGGTGAATCCTATGAATTACTCAAGTCCTCGGTGGCATTTGTGGTATCAAGTACCTTGATATCTGATATATTTACCTTTTCTTGGTTCATTGCCAAGTCTGCATCTTCAATATGAATGCCTTTTCCTTTTGATTTCACTCTCTTCTTAGATGATTTGGCAAGTGCCATCTTCTTGGCTTGCTCTCGAGCTTCAATGATTGAGGTCCAAATGAGTTGACTAGACTCATCTATATTAGCTAGATTCTCATCTAGTATCTGCATTGCCCAGATTTTTACTTTGAATCTTCTTGAATATGTTGTCATGTATTCCTAAATTTTAGAAATAGAAAAATTAGGAATTACCAAAACTAGGGATTTTTCCCTCATTTTCTTCTCAGTGTCTAAAGCATAGGACCATTTCTGAGTTATCCTTTCCTCTAATGCCTTAGGTAGTTGCTTGGCAAATTCAATAGGAACTCTTTTGAATCGAATCATCATCTGGATGATTGCCTCTTCTATTTTATTCTGATCCTTAATTGGCATGTGCTCAAACCAACTGAGTTCAAGATCAGTGAGTTCACCATGCTTAATTATATCCTCAGCAACTTCATCAATTATTCTATCTTTATTTCTGACAACCTTGACTTGATTATTATCATTTTCTTCATCTTCTAAATCTTCCTTACCTCTTGTTAGTCTTCTTCTTTTCCTTGGTGCCTCTACAGTAGCTTTTGTTCCTCTCTTGGTGTATGTCTTTGTAGGTGTGGCTACCTTTGGTTTTGTGAGCTTCACAACTCCTTTCTTCAATGGTGGTGATGCTGCAGTTGCTGACCTTGTTCGTGCCCTAGATTGCACTTCTAATTGCTTCTTCTTTGGAGCTGGTGAAGGGGAAATTGGTGTATTATATGTCCCTTTATCTGACTCAGTTTCTTCACTGTCATGTGGTTTATTAGTTAATATTAACTGACTTTCAGTTAAAAATTCAACCAGTGTACTATCAGATGATCCAGAATCATCTCCAAACTTCTCAACTTACATTTTCATCATCTGTCTTTATTTCTTTATTATCTTACCAATAACCAGACCTATTTTTATTCTTGTCTTGGCCTCCTCAAGTGTTCCAAATCTTTCTACATTTTTTTCCTTTGGATTACCTAGCAGAGCCTTAATTGATTTTGAAGAAAAATCAATATCTATTTCATAACTCATGGGGGCTAACCATTTAATTCTAGGCTCCACAACCTTTATCATAGTGTGGTTGGTGTCCACAAGAAAAAAAAATATCCATCTCATACTCTTCAACCAATTTTCTTGAAATTCTACCATTCTAATCTTAAATTTCTCAAAATAATTATCAAGAACATTGTTTAGATTGTTTCCCAAGTCATTAATCATGTCTGATATTTGCACTATGATTGGCTTGTCGGTTGACCACTCTACATTACTGACTGAAGGGAAAAATCATTGTATATAGAAGAATATGCAAACTAGAAGTGATCTAAAATTACAAGTATTTGACTTTGCTGACTGGATAGTCTTCATATTCTCTTCAATTTGTCTCAGAAGAAGCTTAGCAAGGTCTAACTGGAAACTATTCTTTACCATTTTATATGTAATGTCAATGGCTCCACATGGAACATTATTCAGTTTTCTCAACTAATAGATTTTATAACCAATGACATGAGCTGCAAACTTAACCTTTGGGTCTTGAATTGTAACAATTTTCAGTGCTTGACTATCCCATACTGCTCCAGTATTCTTTTCAATGTTAGCCCTAGGAGCACTGTGAAATGCCTTGGTTTTGTCAGTTGTTGGGTACCTGATAACTTTGTGAATCATATTATTTGTTACTTTGACCGGTTCATCCAACCAAAATATTCCATCATGAAACTGACTGAGTACAAATGTAATCTATTCAATTTTAAAGGTTTTTGGGAACCTTAGGGCATTTGTAAGACCAATCCTTTCAACTTGTTTAAATTCTAGTTTCAATTTTCCATCTTCACTACAAAGCTTCTGGAAAGCTACACATATCTCAAAATCTCCTATTTCTCCTATTTTGTAGTGGATATACGATCTAACATCTTCAACTAACAAAACCCTAGGTGGGATGCTTGAGAAAGCTCCTACTGAATCAAGCTTTTCTATAACTTTGGGATGAAGTTTATATCAGGGTTCATCATAGTTAGCTAACACGATTAGGTTCACTTCCTCCTCTACTTTTTTAGATTTTCTTGCTTTGGACACAGATGCCATTTTACTCAACTTAGGGTTTTGGTAAATACTTGAATGTGCTTGGTAGTAATTGTACTTACTCAGAAATGATGAAGAAAATGATTGATTTGATCTGAAACTACTTCAAATGCTTCTAAAATTGTTCTCTTGAATTCTCTCTCTAGAAATTTTTACTCTTCAAAATTGCTTTCTGAAGAATGAACTAAGTCTTTCGTATATTTATAGCCTTTTTTCGAATTCTCACTTAAAAGTACTTGTCATAAATGCTTGACATGCTTCTAGCTTGGCGATAACTGTGAACTTGATGATTACCTTAAAATAACAATAGCTCGATTAACACATAATTTTTTGCTTAGTTAATACTGATACTCGTTTAACCTTGCATAATAATCACCGATGGGTAACTCTTTACTTGATCTTGTATATGCCGACTATATGACTTTGTTAGCTCAAAACTTATAAACCATAATGCATCTTAATTCATGAAGATTTGGTATGTTCTTATCAAATATAAGGAACTGTATGTAAGATAAGATCAATTTGGAATATTAGTTCCATACATACCTATTTCACCTTAGGTGGAGGTACCGATGTCACCCAATCTAATGGATGAGATTTCACTGGCTGCATTGCTTGACTTGACATTTTTATTTGATGCCTTTCTCCACATAGTGTTTCTAATCCTCATGATATCTGTAATAGTATTTCCACTATCAAATATGTGTCCTTCTTCTAGTGCTCAGTCTCTGCAATCCTTTCTTAGGTGACTGACTTTATGACAATGCAAACATGCCATACTAGTTCTTGTCCAGCTTCGATATTTTCCAGCCCATCTCTTTCTCATATAATTTTCTACAATATATCCATACCTTCCACATACTGTGCAGTTGACCCATGTGTTGTATTCCCAAGTGTAAGCACTACCTTGTCTCTTCAGTTGATAAGGTTTTTTATTTTGTTTCAGTATCCAGACTTGCTTCATCTTTCCTCTACATTCTTGTGAGGTGTGACCATGCTTGTTGCAAGTGTAACATAATTTCTCCATGGTAGGATTGTTAGGAGTATTCAACTTATCTCTGCACTCATATTATTGATGTCCAAATTTATCACAATAATAACAATAACCATTAAACTTAGGAGTGACTTTAGGTTTACCTTGTGCTTTACTCCTGTAAACATTTGAAGTATATCATGGTTTTGCATAGTGATAGCATGTCAGTGTCTTAGGTCTCTAATTTTGATTGTTGGTTACTTGTTCATCTTTCTTGGATGATTCACCTTACTCGATATAGCCAAATCCTGCTTTGCTTCCAATTATTCTTTGATTATTCAAAAAGTCATCAATCTTCTTAGAACTATCTTCAAAATTTTTCATCATTTCATTGTGTTGTAGCTGCATCTTTACTTCATTTCTTAGTTTCTCATTCTCTTCCCTAGGTACTCCAATATCTTCAAGTTTTCTTGATAACTCACCATTTACTCAATTGATCTATTGGTTTACAATCATCATCTAATTGGATATCTCAAAATAATACTCGGTAAGTCTTTGTATCTTAGTTTCTTTTTCTTGAAGTTGCTCAGTCATCTGTCTTCAGTCTTCAATTGCCAGATTCCTTTCTTGTTCAGCTTTTCTAGCATTGTTCATTACATCAATCATTCTCACCATCTGTGATTCTTGACCGATCTATAGGGTTTTCACTTGTTCAGTCAAATGAAGATTCTTTTTAGATAAATAAGAGATTGCACTTTCAGAACCATCAGAAATACTTCCTAAACTAGATCCAATATTATCAAATAAGTCATCAATCCCTTCTCCATGGTAACTAGTCTCATTTTCCAAAATAGCCAAGTTCTTTCTCTGAACTAGTAAATTCTTCAATGCATCCTTATCTTGTTTGTATTTCTTAATGAATATCTGCATCTGAATCTTTTGATTCTCTATAGTTTTGTCCAACTTGTATCTCTCCATGATTAGATCTTTACTCTTCAGTGGTTAAACCATCCAATAAGAGATCTGAGCTTTGATACCAATTTTTGGAATGGAGAGATAGGGTACTGAGAGTGAAGGGGTGAATCAGTGACCTAAAAAAATTTAACTCGAAAAAGTCAATCAAAAAATAGTAGTAAACTCATCTATCAACTGAATCTATTGTATGCATCATTCATTCAATTAACTTGTAAATGTAAATTGCATGAAATCAAACAATAAATCAATCACATAACACAAGTATTTTGGTTACGCAAGAACCCTTGTTAGAAGGTGAAAACTATGGTGTGGAGGACACCCACAAAAACTTTACTATTGCAGATAATAATGTTTGTCAGTTAAGGCTACAAGTTGTGATCACTTATGGTGATCTTACCTTGTTAGGAGTAACAAAAGATCAGCTAGATCTACCCTGTTAAAGTATTTCAAAAACACTACTTGAGTGTGTACTCAGTTAAGAGATTTACAATAAAGACTGTTAGGTCTACTCTGTTAAGAGATTTTTGCTAACTCTGTTACAATAATTAGAGAATAACAGGATGTATCTGTAATTGACAACTTAAACTTTTTTGAAACAGATGTAGTATTGAATAAATATCACCGTGATATGTGAAAATCTTGTCTCTAAACTACTCGTTAGCCTTGTCTGATTCTGTCTAATTTAAATGTATATGTATTATGTTCTTCCTTGTCTAATAACTGATGTCTTGAAGTTGGATACTTGCTTCAAGATCTCCTTTTCATATCATACCATACTTTTCTTCTATCAAAATTACATGAATTATAATTATATAGCATACTGCTATTGCTGCTTAACAAAATTAGGTTGCAATATCTTAGGAAACACCCTAAGATCTATGGTATACAAAAATAACCTAGATCTAGCAATTACATAGAGATCATCATCAAAATTAATGATTACATCTACAATAAATGATCCTCAATCTTGGTAAAACATTTTATGATTCTATTGTAACTATTTGCATAGAGATATGTGCCAAAACTGATTACTATGCCATTTCCTAAATTTCTCGATAAACACTGTCAATGTTGTTGGGTAATTATACTAGTGCTCAGAGTCCAGTCTTCTTGGTTTTTACTGATGCTTGGTACTGATATACACTGATGCTTGGTAAAACTTATTTGGTGCTCAGTTAGAACTATTATCTTTTTGTTCTCGGTACTGCCTTGAGATAACTTGGTGTGAAGGCTTATGTAGTTAAACGACTAGCATGTATAGCTTGTAATACTTCCTTTTACCAACTAGATAGCATAGGTAACCGACTGATCAACTTTGATACTAATGACAATCCTTAATTATCAAATAGAGATAACAAACCTTTCCCTCTGGTGAAAGTAGATGATAGCATCTCCTTGAAGCAGAAGAATTATGGTAAGGGGAGTGATGGAAAAAAGAAAATGCAAAGGTTTTCTAGTCAAGGTAAGAATCAAGACTTTAATTTGGTTGATTATCTGACTACTCATTCTACTGTAAATCATTCTAACCCAGAAAAGACTCCTCTGGATAATACTATTGGGATTATGGAAAGATATGTATTGAGAAGGGAGGGGTGAATCAGTACCTTTAAAAATTTTCAAAATGAATCTTTGTAAACATGAATATCACTAACCAACTGAATCCATTATATGTAACATACATCCAAAACATAATTGAAATGTAAATGCATTTAATCTAATCAATAAACCATTCATAAACCTTCATACACATGAATAAAATAAAAAAAATTTAGAAGGTAATAACTGCGGTGGGGATGACACCCACAAAGCTTCACTACTGCAGTAACAATTGTCGGTTAAGGCTAAAAACATTGTGATCACTTATGGTGATCTTACACTATTAGTAGTAACATTGAGATCAGATAGATATACTTGGTTAAAGTATTTTAGCAACATAATCAAGTGTGCACTCTGTTAAGAGATTTATAAAAGAGTTGTTAAGTTCACGTTGTTAAGAGATTTAAAAATATGCTGAAATGATTAAATAGTAACAATGGAATTGATCTGTAAATAACAACTCAATCATGTCTGATTTAGATCTGTAAAGTACTTATCTGTTATCACCTTAATGTGATTGATCTCTTCAATGAATACTTCTTGGTAGCTTTTTGTTCCTGATAAACTGAATAGTCATTCAATGCTTTTTCAATCAAATCCCTATATGATCTTCATATTTCTTTCCTTATGGAGGCTACTTCATGTGTGATACTTGTCAAAATGACATCCTTACAAATTTTATATCAAATTGATTTGACCTAATTAGGGTTTGACCTCTATCTTAGATGATCTAAGATCTATGATAGAAATGAATAACCTAGATCAATATTACATAGGAATCATCAAAAAATTAATGATTACATCCATATTAAATTCTATCTCCATCTTGGTAAACCATTTTCTTAATCATTGTAAATTGTTTGCCTTGTAGTTTGTGCCATTCCAAACTACTATGTCATTCCCTATTTCATTCAGTGTATACTGCATTTATCACTTGGTAATTTCTTGGTGCTTAGTTCATATGAATGCTCAGTGACTACTATGCTTGGTACTTGGTAATCATTTAGCTCAGTGAGAGTGGTCGGTCAAAGTTGTATTTGGTTAACTTAATAATTTTCCTAGAGCTCTAATCGGTGTAGAGGCTCTGTATATTGACTAACTATCTTGTCTTGTCTCCTTTATTGACTATATGACTCAATGATACTAATGACAACTATTAATGCTCTTTAGGAGTAACATTTTCCCCCTTTGGAATTAGTATAAAAAACTTTTATGTATATGCACCGACTTCAAAAATTTGAAAGTTTACCAAAAATATGAATCATATGTGAACTTTCCCTTTGTACATGCTCTTGGTGTGAAGTACATACAAGCATATATTTTCCCCCTTTTTTTAAATTAATGCCAAAAATATACTCACAATTTGTCAAAAATGCTCGAATGAGTTTTCTTCAATGTTTCCAATAGGTTTTCCCATTCCTCCTTAAGATTCTCAAGAGCATATCAAAAATATTTTCTAACACTGATATCTCTAGGGTGGAAACTAAGTTTTTTTCCTTGTTCACAATCTTTTCATTACCTTGAGGTGTGGAAGTAACTTTTCATGAAGCTTGGTTACTTGATCTCTTATTATATCATCTTGCTTCCTCAACTCTGATTTTAACTACTGGAGTTCTTGATTTTAACCTTTATGTCTTCATCTATCTTATTTATCTTTTCACTAAGCTCGGTATTGAAGTGGTCTATAGTGCATCATTTATACAAAATTGTAATTACTTGTTGAATAATAGTGTCAAGCTCAAATATTACCTCTGATAACTTGACTTTATTTATTGCCACTTCCTGGATTATTTTCTCTACTAAATTCAATTGAATTTTGGCCTCTGCTTGCTCTTCCATTCTCTTCTCTGCATCTATGTCTGGAACATTGATGTGGCTAGTTAGAGTAGCAAGTTGATCAATGATGGGATTTCCTTCATCAACATTAATACTAGGGAATACTTGCATAAGAATCTCTCTAATATCCTCTAAGACCTTCTTATGTTTACTTTCTTGTCTTATTTTTTCATGTGCAACCTTCTTTATGCATAATTATCCATATCTTCTTAAGGCTTTGGGGTATAGAGTCCTAGGGTCACAACCAGGAGTTTCTATGACTTCATTAATGTGACTTGACCCTTACCATGTTTCTTATTTTTCTTTTTCTCGGGTGTGGGATATTTCCCATATGGTACTAGAGATTTGGCCTCTAGATTTGACTTGTCTTTCTCAGTAGACACACTCTTTTCCTTACCCTTCCCTTTGACCATTGTCTCAGTGTCATGTCCTTGGGATTCTTTCTTGGTTTATGTTGTAGATATCTCTACATGTGTATCTTTGTCAGTTTCTTTTATTTTTGCATCTTTACTTTCAAGCTCATTGGTGTCTTTTTTCTCTTCTGCACCCTGACCTTCATCTGTGTCCTTCTAGTACTTGCATGTAGTATCCTCGGGTTGCCCATGTGTAGAAATCTCAATTTCTTGCACTAATATTAGAAAATTACCTGGTATAGCAATAGTTGCTGCCTCAATAGGTTGATTTTATTTGGTGTTACCTATAGGTATAGTGATGTTTTCATCATCCTTTGCATCATCATCGGGATCTCCATGTGTGATGTCTTCAATCAAGACTTCATCTGTCCTAGTTATTACTAATTTCTTGGGAGCATTTTATGAATCCTCTTCAATATATCTAGCCGAATAGAAATCCTTGCCATATGTATCATCTTGTTTAATCTTAGTATTAGATATATGAATTAGTTCCTTGGTGGCTATGTCAATATCATCTGATTGGACTCATTTTCCTTTTCTTTTAATTTTCTACTCGTGTATTATAGCTAGTGCAAGTTGATCAGCTTCTGCCCTTGATTCCAGAATTTTTACCCATAGAATCTTGTTGTTCTCATCAGCTTCCTCAAGTTTACCTACCAAAATATTGAGTGCTCTACCCTTCATCAAAAATCGATTGGAATACTACTTCATTATCTCATCAATCTTGGTAACTGTAAGATTAGGCATAGCCAAAATTAATGAATGTTCCCTCATTTTATTTTTTGTATGCAAGCATATGTCCACCTTGCATATATATTCTCATATAATTCCTTAGGGATATATCTGTTAAACTCAATAGGTAATCTCTTGAATTTAATCATCATTTAGATGATAGCTTCTTCTATTTTCTCCTGATCCTCGATAGACATATGTACATACCGACTCATATTTGGGTGAGTTAGACTCCTTGACTCCTTTATATTTTTAGCTAACTCATCTACCAATTAACTTTTATTTACAACAACTTTAAACTTACTTTGATCATCTTCTTCATCATCTTTTTCTATATCATCTTTAGATCTTATTAGTCTTCTCCTCTTCTTAGGTTTCTTGGTGGTGACTTGGGCACCTCTTTTCTTTTTCTAATAAGTCTTTGTGGGAGTAGGCCTTGTGATTTTTTCTAGTCCTTTCTTTAGGGGTGGAGAAGCAACTGTGGAGGATCTTGTTGTTTCTCGTGTAGGAATTTTTTCTTGTTTCCTTTTCCCTGTGGCTTTTATCGGTACATCTTGAATTTCCTTATCTGACTCAGTATCCTTCTCATGTTCGCTATTGCCAATAAATTTTTTTTCCTCCATTGCTTCTTTAATTGGCTTATATGCTGATTCTTCTTCTTCTTCATCTTCTCCAAAATATTTCACTAAGGTTCCTATCATCTTTTTATATTTTTTGTTTACCTTCACCCTGACTAGATCCATCTTTATTCTTAACTTAGCTTCCTCATAGGTTCCAAACCTATTATCTTTTGGATCTTTGGGCTTGGCCAATAGTGCCTTTATTGACCTATAATCTCATTCAATATCTATTTCATAGGCCATTGGAGGTAACCAAGAAGTCCTTGGCTCAAATGCCTTGATTAGAGTGGTATTGATATCCACTAGAAAGCATATATCTTCTTTGTGTTTTTCAACTAATTGTCCAGGAATCTTGCTTCTTTTGTGCATTCTATCCTTAAATTGTCTGAAGTAGTTATCCATGATAGTTACAAAATCCCAACCTAGATTTTAGATAAACTCACTTATTTTCATGATAATTGATCGGTTGACATCCCAGTCAACATTACTGATAGATGGGAAGAATTTTTGTATGTAGAAAAATATACAGACCAGTAAAGAACCAAACTTACATGTGTTTGTCTTTGCTACCTGAATGGTTCTCATGATCTTCTCTAGTTGTTTCAGTAGTAGCTCAACGAGGTCCAATTGTAGACCTCTCTTAACAATATTGCATGTTATATCTACAACTCTACATGGTACATTGTTGGGCCTACTAGATTAAAATATCTTATATCCAATAAAATAGGCTCCAAACCTTGTTTCTGGATCAATGATGGTATTCACTCTCATTCCTCTTCCATCCCATTTGACTCTGGTGAGCTTCTCGGTCTCTTCCCTCGGTGCATTCCTTATGGTATTAGCTTTTCCAGTAGTGAGGTAACCGGTAACAACATGAATAATAGCCTTGGATAGTTTGACCAATTCATCCAACCAAATTTTACCTTCATGTACACGGCTAAGAAAAACCCTAATCTATTCAGATTTGATCTCTCTTGGGAAATATAGGGCATTAATCAATCCCTTAAATTCCAAATGTTTGTGCTCATCCTTGAGCTTTCCATTCTCACTCAGCTCCTAGTAAGTTGATTGAAGTTCAAAATCTCTGATTTCACTTATTTTACAGTGGATATATGCATGTATATCCTGCACCAATAAAACCCTATGTAGTATGATAGAAAATGTGCCTACTTGATCAATTTATGAGGAAATCTCAGGGTGCAACTTGTATTTAGGTTCCTCATAAGTCATGGACTTGATCAGTGTTACCTTCTTGTCACTTTCGGATTTAGATTTCACAACCTTCGATGAAGATGCCATCATTTTCTCAAATTTAGGGCTTCGCAAAATCTCATTAAAATAACTTGGTGGATGAGGAATTTACTTGAAATAGTGATAAAATTTCTCAGGATCTCCTTAAATCTCTGTCAAATGCTCAAGAAAGTATTTTCCCAAATCTCTTGAATCGCTCTAGTTCTTCTTGTGATCATTGTGTGATGAAATGACTTGCTTCATTGCATATTTATACCTAAAATTTATTTTCCTGCTCAAAATTTTGCATTAAATGCTTTACCTATCACAGCTCAGTTAACACTTCAAAGGCTTTAGCTCAATTAACACTGGATATCACTCAATTGATACTTCAAATCGGTTAACCTTGTCAATATTCATCGACTAAAAAATATTTACTCAGTCACGCTTTTATCGACTATACACATTCTAAGTTCAAAACATATAATACCATAGTGCATATTATTTCATGTTGATTTGGTGTTCAATCAATAGATATAAGGAAATTTTATAAGATATAACCAATTTTCATTCAATTCCATTACATACCTTAGTTGCTTAGGTGGAGGTGGTGAGATCACCTAATCCAAAAGATGAGGTGTCACCGACTGTAGTGCTTGATCCAACATTGTCATTTGTTTCTTTTCTACACATTTGATTTCTTATCATCATGATTTATTTAATTATGTTTCCATTTGTATTTGTATTTCCCTCTGGCGATCGGTCTCTGCAATCTTTACTTAAGTGACCAACTTTGTGACAGTGAAAACATGCCATTCTAGTACTTGTCCAATTACGAGATCTTCCTCTCTAGTTCTTTCTCATGCAATTTTCTGCAATATGTCCATATCTACCACATGTTGTGCAATTTGTCCAAGTTTTGTAATCCCAAGTGTATGCATTTCCTTTCCTTCCAAGTTGATATGTCTTGTTTTGTCCTTTCGGTGTCTAGACTCGCTTCATCTTTTTTCTCCATTCCTCTTATATGTGTCCATGCATATTGCAAGTGTGACAATGTTTTTCTATGTGGTGTTTCTTAGGTATCTTATTCAACTTTTATCTACACTCATGCTTGATGTCCATACTTATTATAGTTATAGAAATAACCATTGAATAGAGGAGTATATTTAGGAATACCTTTTTCTTTTCTTTTGCAGACATTTTATGTGTGGCCTGGTTTTCCACAATGATAACATGATAACTTCTTTGGTCTTGGATTTTCATAGTCATTATTATGCTCAGCTTGTCTTGATGACTCTCCCTACTTGGTATAGCCTAGCCCAATAGTGCTATCAAGTCTTCTTTGACTATTCAAGAATTCATCCATTCTCTTAGTACTATCTTCAGCTTTCATGATCATCTCATTATGTTTTTGTTGAATCTTTACTTCATTCTTCAATTTTTTATTTTCTTCTCTTAATTCACCGATGTCTTCTAATTTCCTTTTAAGCTCAATGTTTACTTGGTTGAATTTTTGACTTATGACAACCATCTGATTAGATATTTCAAAGTGATGCTTATTGAGTCTCAATATCTCAAATTCCTTTTCTTCCAGCTTTTCAGTCATTTGCCTCATGTCTTCAATAGCTAAATTTCTTTCCTGTTCAACTTGTCTTGCATTGTTCATGACATCAATCATTCTAACCATTTGTGTTTCTTGACTGATTTGCATTTCTTTCAATTTATCAGTAAGATGTTGATTCTTTTTAGATAGATTTGATATGGTTCCTTCAGATGTATCAGATATACTGCCAGATCCTGATCTGAATGCCTCAAATGGATCATCTATCTATTCTGCATGATAATCACTCTCATTATACTGAAGTTTCATATCCTTTCTCTTCACTAGAAAAATTATTAGTGTTTCTTTAGCTTCCTTGAATTGTTCAATGTAGATTTGCATCTGTATTCTTTGATTCTCAATAGTCTTATCAAGCTTGTACCCTTCTATCCTTAAGATCTTTTCTCTTCAGCGATTAAACTTCCAAAATAAGAGACTAGATATGATACCAATTGTTGGAATTATGGAAAGATATGTACTAAGAGGGGAGGGGTGAATCAGTACCTTTAAAAATTTTCTAACTCAATCTTTGTAAACATGAATATCACTAACCGACTGAATCCATTGTATGTAACATACATCTAAAACATAACTGAAATGTAAATGCATGTAATCTAATCAATAGACCATTCATGAAACTTCATACACATGACTCAAGTATTTTGGTATTGTAGAAACCCTTGTTAGAAGGTAAAAAATGCAATGGGGATGACACCCACAAAGCTTCACTACTGCAGTAATAAAGTTGCTAGTAACATTGAGATCAGCTAGATCTACTTGGTTAAATGATTTTAGAAACACAATCAAGTGTGTACTCAGTTAAGAGATTTACAAAAGAACTATTAAGTTCACTCTATTAAGATATTTAAAAATCTACTACAATGGTTAAAGAGTAATAGTAGAATTAATTTGTAAATAACAAATCAATCATGCCTGATTCATATCTATAAAGTACTTATCTATTATCACCTTAATGTGATTGATCTCTTCAATAAATACTACTTGGTAGCCTTCTGTTCTCGATAAAATGAAGTCCTTCAATGCTTTTTCAATCAAAACCCTATCTAATCTTCAGATGTCACTCCCTGTAGTGGCTACTTGATTTGTGATACTTGTCAAAATGACATCCTTAGAAATTTTATATCAAACTAATTTGACCTAATTAGGGTTTAACCTCTATCTTAGATAACCTAAGATCTATGTTAGAAATGAATAACCTAGATCAATATTACATAGGAATCATCAATAATTTAATGATTACATCCATATAAATTTTGTGTTGATCTTGGTAAACCATTTTCTTAATTGGTGTGAATTGTTTGCCTTGTAGTTTGTGCCATTCCAAACTGCTATATTATTTCATGTTTCACTCCATGTATACTGCATTCATTACTCAATAATTTTGTGGTTCTCAATTCATATGAATTGTTGATGACTACTGTTCTCGGTACTTGGTAATCATCTAGCTCGGTGAGAGTGCTCAGCCAAAGCTGTATTCAATTAGCTAAATAATCTGCCTAGAGTTCTGCTCGGTGTAGAGGCTCTGTGTATTAACTGACTGTGCTATCTTGTCTCCTTTACCAACTATATGACTGAATGATACTAATGAAAACCATTAATTCTCTTTAGGAGTAACAAATACTATGACTAACCCCATGGATATGAGTGAGAAAGGTGTGTTGACACTCAAATTTGCAAATGAGAATTCCTTGAAATTTTCATTATATTTTATGAATAGTTACTTCAAGTTTTTCATGTGTAGACATAATCTATAATGTTGATGGTATTGTCTCATGGGAAGAACTTAATGGTCATCAATCTAAAAAATTGGCATAATGAAAATCCTATGGAAAAATGGTCAAAAAACCAAAAAATTGCATATATCGGCATGGATTACCCCGATCGGGATAAGACACAATGGAAGTAATCTAATAGTAGAGAAAGAAGTAGTCATCTTGTCTGGATAGAAATTACTGATGGTCTTATAATTTTTGGAGGTGGCACAACTTATACTGACAGTCCTATCAGGTATACAAAATCATCTGCAAAAGCAAATATTGATCACTCTGATCCCCAATTGAACCTTCGAGATAAATTTGGGTGATAAGCCTATTGGAGGAAAAGAAAGATTGACAAGAAATAATTTTGAGCATCTCAATCACCGATGAAGTTATTGGAGAGACTTATAGTGATGGTTTCATCAAGAGAATGTTTAGTTCGACAGGAGAATAATACACCTGTCCTGATGGCCAATAGAATCATCGGTGAAATTTATGTCGATTAATGATGTTTATGATAGGATCAATGACACTTATGCCAATTTTCTCATTGGGAAGGAATGGATATCAGGTGAGCTTGTAATCAAAATTTCTAATCACCAATGAGGTGATTAGGAAAAGATATGGCGATGTAATGAATAAGTTAACTGGAGAATGTCTAAACCAATGGTGGGAAAAATATTGCTATACCAAGATGACATATGGTGATAAGAAAATGTTAATTCATAGGTTTAAATTACTAAGAAAACTAGATGTCATAAATGAGCTTTGGAGAATGAACATAGTTGTTACATAGAGGAAATAATTGCCTTGAGTTCTGCCTAGGAAGACTCCTTTGAGATGAAAGCTATAGTGGAGATGATTAATCAATTTTTTGACCTAGAGATCATGATCAGAAATGTGATAGATGATGTTGATACCTATGCTTCAACTAGATACCTTCAACATATTGAAGAATGTGGAAAACTTTTAGGAGTTTAATTTGTTTAGCATTTTACTTTTTTGAGCAGGTGTGAATTAGTAGTTGTAATTAGGTATTAGTTAATCAATAGTTGTACTAAAAGGAGGCATCCTTTCATTTTGTAACTAAGTACTCTACTATAAATGAGAGTTACATAGAATAGTTATGGGGGAGATATAGAGATAGAAAATGGGTTTTCGGTGATTCAAAACTAAAAATTATGAACTCTGATGTGCCTTTTTTTCAACATCAATAAAAAGCTAAGTATTTTTCTCTCATATTTATGGTAAAGTTTTAATTATAATTCAATTAGTCCTTAAGATAAATCTAATCATTTTAGATTGCTTCATTGTGCTAAATTCTCATGCCATTATAATTCAAAATAGATATATAGTTTAGCCATCAGTTGAAAGGTGTGGTTGTCAAAATTTCCTCTATTTTATTGGTCTCTAAGAGAAGAGTTAAATTCAATAGAACTAACTTTATAATCTTGTATCAATTATAATTCATGTAGAAGCCTCTAAAGTGATGGTCTTGTTCTCAAAAACAAGTTATTAAAATTGTCTCTAGAGTTGTACATAGAATTGGATGATAATTTGACTCCATTGCCCAAGTAGAGAGAAGTCACTGATCTTATTAATAAATGGAATATAACTTCATTTAGTTAATTGTTCAAAGTTTGTAATATTCTATTCCTTCAATCCATTTCATTTTATATACCTTTTGTCAAATATTTATTATTAATTAGAGCATTTCAATTTTTGAAGCATTCAATATATTATTGTTGAGATACTTACAATTTGATTCCTCACAAGTTCATTTTCCACTTTGAGAGAATCCACAAGTTGTATATTCAGGTATCTGCTATCAAAATCCTTTGAACCAATAGATTTAGTTAAAGTATAAGTCTTCTAGCCTTGATCCTACAGAGCCAGAATTGTAGATGTTCAAACCCCTTTTGTAGTTGAACTTGTTCATTGGCAAAAATAATTAGATTTCCTAGTATTGGATTGGAAAGTCCATAGAAAATCAAATCCTTCATTTTGGGCACCAACAAATTGGTGACTCTATTGGGGATGTTTTGTGACAACATTATTCATAATTTCTGGTGATCAGAGAGTAGGACTCTACTGGAGACATAACTCAGAATCAACTGTATGATTTTTTCCTTATGAAGAAGGTGGTGACTCTACTATAGTATATGAAGTTTTTTGTTTTTAAAAGAAAAAAATGTAACAATCCAAGACACGTGACTATTTTATACATGTGGGGAAGGAGATCCTTCCATAAGAAAAGAGATAGACATACTGAAATAGATTTTAAAATTGAACCAAGGAAAACCAAGAGATCTAATCCAAAGATGGTGTTTTCTAGTTTCAAGAAATTTGCAAAAAGACAACATAATGGAAATAAAGATCCCCAATCTAGTTATAGGAATCAAGATAATGAGGATGAAAATGTAAATCCTTTCTACCAGGATATGAAAAATTACCAAAATGATGGGGATGATAGTGATGAAGATGAGGTTGAAAAGAAAATGCAAAAGGTAATCCAAGATTTTTCTAATCTTATTCCAGAAGGGAAAACAATTTCAAAGGCATTTAGAAAAAAACCAAATGAAGTATCAAGGCTAGATTTGGAATAAGTAGGGAAGATATTAAAACTCCTTCTACAAGTATATGAGGATCTAAAGGGGCACAGGAGGATGGAAGAGATGGATACATAAACCAAGAAGAGAGAGTACCAAGATACAATCCTCCTCATTGAAAGAATACTAAGCATCCTGTTAATAATACATATCATAACCCATTGTTTGAGCAAAATGATAGGAATACAAGAAGGGATAATGATGATCATTGGAGATAACCTAATAAAAGAGGTCAAAAAAATGGTATTCCAGCTCACCAAAACCATATAAATCAATAGCATAATCAAAGAGATTGAGATGATAGAAATAATAATAAGCATAAAAACATGGGACCAAGAATAAACCATCGGGATTCCAACCAGGATAATATTAGATCCCCTATGGTATTAGGGAGATATAGACATATTGATTTAAGTGGTATTACAGAATTTCCAAATCCTATATCAAATGAATTGAGAAATGTGATTCCTAAGTTTTTAGGGAATGGAATAGAATCAACAAAATTCCATTATGTAAACTTGAAAGTACCATTGAAGAATTGGAAGAACATAATGAGGATGTGTACATGAATCTATTGGTTCCATCTTTGACATAAAATGATATTAAATGGTATAGGGGATTACCTAATCAATCTATCACTGGGTAGAAAGATTTTGTAAATCAGTTTGTCAAGAAATTTGGGGAACATAATGACACTTCCTTTTCTTCTCAAGAATTAAATAGCATAAAAAAAATTACAATGAGTTGATAAGAGAGTTTAATAAGATATTGAATAGAATTCCAAGATATATCAGACCAATAGATTATTTCCTCATAGAATTTTATCAAGATTCTTTTGACAACAAGATCAATTATGAGATAAGATCTTGTAAACCATCATCATTGCAGTAGGCTTGGAAAATAGAAATGACTATTGAAAATGATAGGAAAGAAGCTGGTAGAATTACTAAGAGGGATGACCCAAAGTTGTTCAATCCAAAAGCCCCTCTGTAAAATAAAGAAGAAGATAAGGTTGATAAAATGATGAATATGATTAAAAATCTTCAAGCTAACCAAGGCCTAGATAATTTTTTAGTTCAAGAGGAATGAGAAACCTTTCATCAAGAATTATCAATATAGGCTACAAGATATGCCATATAACACAAACTAGATGGACGGGAAACTAATTCTAGCCAAAAAGGAATTGGAAACTCCTAACCCTTTGAAGAAAAGAAATCACTACATGAATGATGAGCCTTGGTGAGATTTTTGTAACTTTCCAAATCCTCAAGAGAAATGTTTTATAGCACAGAATATCCTACAAGAAGTTGACCAAGTAGAAGATGATCAACCAATAGTAAATACTCTATCAACTAGTCCTTATTGGGGAAGAGTGTTAGTTCATCTAAAGAAGACTATGATTATAATAGTAATAGCAGGAGAATGGACCAACATGGTATACAACAAGTGTTTTTAGATGAGGAAGGAAGTCCCAAAATTTAGAGATCAACAAAAGAAGAAAAAAAAGCCTATACTATAGAAGCCTTAGAGCAAGCTCACAGTAACTATCATTTGAGGAACAAGACAGTTAATGTTGATCAAGAGAAAATAGTAGGGATGTTTAGAATTGCAAATAAAATTAATGAAATGAAGAAGGGAAAAGGTGAGGCTCCAAAGAAACAAGCAGAGAAAGTGTCACAATTAAAAATAACCAAACTGGCAGATAAACAAAGATCTGGTAAGAAAGTTTGTAGTTGCAACACTTTCATGTCTCAAGAATTATCTCAGGTAAATATTTCAATCCCTCTAATGGAAATTATGAAATTTACTGATTACAGGAATGAGACGATTAAAATAATATCTGATATTTCTAGAGATGATATAAAAGAAAAGAAGGATAATAAAGAAACACCAACTATTTATTTAGGAATTGCTATAAATGAGAGCCCTACTAAAGTGGATCCTTTCTACTTGAATTTGTTTATAAATAATAAATTAGTGAAAAATTGCATGTTAGATTTAGGAGAAACAATTAACATTACACCATATGATGTAATGAAAGAATTAGGAATGAAATTTGATAATACATATAGAAAATGCTATGATATAGATAATAGATCTGTCCCTATTATTGGTATAATGAAGAATATTGAATTTAAATTCCCTTCTTGTCCTGAAACATCTTATAAAATTGATATTATTGTTGTTCAAGTACCCACAAATTATGGAATTTTACTATCTAAATAGTGGTATAATTTAGTAGGTGGTAACATCCAATTAGATTTATCTTATGCATCTATTCTAGTAAATGGTAGGAATGTGAGATCAATTGACAAGGAGCCGAGATCCTCTTATATTATTGAAGAAATTGATTCAAGTCAAATGACATGCTTTTTCCATACTGATATGGACAATTTCAAGGTGAGTATTTCTAAAGATGCAATGCTTAATATTGAGCCTATTTAAATACATGCATAGTAAGGTAATAATATTGTTTTGGAAAATGTATTTTGATGGTACATGTTGTAAAGATGGGAATGGAGCTGGTGTGGTTTTATTTCCCCAAATGAAAAGATATTTAAGTATTCATTTCTATTAGCTTTTGATTGTGCTAAAAATATTGCAAAGTATGAAGCTCTCCTATTAGGCCTAAGGATAGAAGATAAAAATGGTATTAAACTCATCTCTATTTATGGTGATTCTGAACTAATTATATCTCAAGTTAGGGATAAGTTTGTCACTAAGAACTATAAACTGAAAAAATATAGAACTGAAGTTTGGGACTCCATAGAATGTTTTGATCCATTTTCTATAACTTGGATAGATAGGTCTAAAAATATTCATGGAGATTTTATGGCTAACCTCACAAGCATAATGATCTCCCTTATGCCGACATTACACAAGTGGAAATCAAATCAATACCTACAGTGTCTGACAACATAAATAATTGGCAAGTGTTTGAGGATGACAAAGATATTATAAAATTTATAGCATGTGAAGAAAGATATGAAGACCAATTGGTATATTTGAATGCTCATGTGGAATTGGAAAATGGAAAAGAGACTTTTTTTGGGAAAGAAATAATCCATCTCAAAACTAATAAGACTCTGAAATGCCTCGTGGCATTAGAAAGAATGTTTGATACCAAAGATTAGACAAAAGGTACTAAAACTAATAATACTGCTATAGAGGGAGTGGAGAAGATAAACTTGGGAAATGAACAAGCTCCTAGGGAAATTTATATTGTCAAAAAATTAACTCCAAAAATTAGGGCAGATATCGTTGGTTTATTGAGGAAATATAGACATGTATTTTCCCGGTCCTATGATGATATCAAGGCTTATAGGGAAGATTTGTTCCAACATGAGATACCTTTGAACCTTATGAAAATTCTTTTAGAAAAAGACATAGACCAATAAACCTACGTTGGCTCCTAAGATAAAGGAAGAATTGATTAAGATGAGGGATGCTGGGATTATAAAACCAATTAGACATTCTACATGGGTTTCAAAGTTAGTGCCAGTTAGAAAGAAAAATGGAGACATTAGAATCTGTGTAGATTTTAGAAATCTAAATATATCTTCATTGATGGATAATTATGCCTTACCTAATATGGAAGCATTGTTGCAGAGAGTAATAGGGAATGAATTACTATCCATGATGGATGGTTTCTCCAGATATAACCAAGTGAAATTTAAAGAAGAGGAACGATACAAAACAACATTCACTACACTTTGGGGTACATATGTTTACACTAGAATGCCATTTGGACTTACAAATGTTGGAGAAACATTTCAGAGGGCTATGGATGTGGATTTTGAGGAATTAATTGATGTTATTATGGTATTATATCAAGATGATCTCACAACTTATTTCAAAAGAGCGTAAGATCAATGTAAGCATTTGGAAAAAAATTTCAGAAAGGCCCTTGAGTGTGGGATATCCTTGAACCCAAAAAATGTCATTTTGGAGTGACAAAAGGAAAATTACTTGGACACATTGTATCAAAGGATGGTGTAAGGATAGAACCAGAAAGAATTGAATCCATTGATAAGATCTAAGTTCCAAAAAGTGTTAAGGGAATTCAGTCTTTCTTTGGACAGATCAACTTTGTAAGAAGATTTGTCCCAAATTTTTCTAAAATTGTCAAGCCTATCACAAAGATTCTAAAAAAGAATACAATTCTAAAATGGATAGATGAAGCTTTAGAGGCATTTTATAGTATTAAGAGATCAATCAAGGAAGCCCCTATATTGAAATCTCTCGACTTCTCAAAACCATTCCAATTGTTCTCCTTTGCTTCCTTCCACACCATTGCAGCTTTCTTATTGCAGAAAAATAATGAAGGGCATGAACAACCGATAGATTTATTTAGCAAAACCCTTCAGTCTTCAAAAATAAATTATGAAATAAATGAGAAACAAGCCTATGCACTAGTAAAAGTAGTCAAATCATTCATACCTTATCTAGTAGGAGCCAAGATAATAGCATATGTTCCTAATGTAGTGGTTAAGGATATATTTAGGAAATATGAAGTCACAGACATAAGATGTTGGTGGATAAACCAGATTCAAGAGTTTAAGATTGAAATTCAAATCACTAAGTTAGTAAGAGGAAAAGGATTGGCCAAAATCATGGTGGAAATAAACATAGATGCAACACAAGTGAACCAATTGGACTAGAGTGAATATGAAATGAGTTTTGAGAGGTGTCCTTGGTATGCTGATATAGTTTACTTCTTGAAACATATGAAGTGTCAGGAAAGATTAAGTAACCATCAGAAGAGAACTATCAAGTTGTAGGCTTCAAGGTATGTACTGATTAAGAGAGATTTAAACTAAAAAAATAGAGATGGTATTCTTTTGTTATGTTTAGACACATACTAGGCTAACTCAGATATAAAAGCATTACATGATGGAGTATGTGGTGGGAACTTCTAAGCAAAGAAAACTTATCCAATATATTACAAGCTGGATATTATTGGCCAAATATATTCAAAGACTATCATGCATACATTAAAAAATGTGAGGCTTGTCAAAAAATTTCAGGGAAATTAAAATATAATGGTGCATTTCTCCTTAGCCCCTTACAAACTGAAGAACCTTTCAAAATGTGGGGAATTAATTTTATGGGAGAAATTCTTGATGCTTCAAGTGGAGGCCACATATGGATACTAGTTGTAACAGAATATTATACAAAATGTGTTGAAGCCATACTTACAAGACAAGCCACTGTTGGACTACAACTAATTTGGAATCTAATTGAAGAATCTGTGATTACAAGATCACTGAGGAGTTGCTGAATAGATATGTAATATGATTAAATCAGTATTATGTTGTCATTGATGTCAACTAGTTTGACATCACTTATCTTGTAAGTTACTATACTAAGACATCTGGAGAAAGGTGGAAGAGATAAAAAATAGAGAAATCTACATGAGGAAAGATGTGTATGATAGATGAGGATAAGGAACACATTGAGTAACTTGTTTATGAGTCTATGACTTGATGATATTGACTTTATTATGTTGCATTCATCTATGATGAAGTATAGAGCTAAAAGACACAAAGCAGTGTTGTCGGTAAATGAAGCAATTCTAGTATACACCGACGGAGTGTAGTGTATACCAATCATAGTATTAACTGAGCAATGTTCACCGATGCATTTCTTTGTTAACTGAGTGGAACAAAATGAATTAAATGATTAGTTTAGTTGATAAGATTGATGAGCTGGCAAGAGTATAACATCAAGGTAACAGATAATGTTTGTTACACAGATCGATGGCTGACAAAATTTAGGAAAGATCTAAAGGATAAGAATCAAACGTGTTATTAACACAAGTGCCGAGAAATTTTGAAGCGGAAAAATCTATGAATGTGGTTAAGCCACAAAATCTAATGGTGGAGAAGAAAATGATTTTCCCATCTATATAAGAGAACATAATTTCTTTATGAAAGATGTCGGAAGAAGTAGAAGCTGGAGGAATATCATGTGAACAAGGTTTTCATGCATTCTGATCATACTGGTTAAGTAAGAACCAAGCTACAGAATAATTACTGATGGACAGTAAGTTGATACAATATTGAATCTGAAGTGAAATATTGATCAGAAGGATTTGTAAGGACTAAATATTGATCTGTAATCTACAATTGAATTTGTATTAAGGAAGGTCATTTAATGTTACATATTTAACCATTATATACAGTCAAAATCTCTTAACCGAGTGGACTCTAAAAGTCTTATGATGTATCATTCATAGATTGAATATTGTTATCCTGTCAACCCCATAGTGAATGCTGGTTGGATGATAAATTCTAGTCTAAAATCCTCTAACAAGGTCACACCTGATAGTGTGTTTGTAAACCTTTAACAGGGTTGGGTCTTAACCAACCTCACTTCAGAAGAGTGAACAATTTTGGGTTGCTGATCCCAGGTGGTTTTTCCCTTTACAAAGTTTCCACATTAAATCTCTTGTGTTATGTGTTGATTGTGATATTTGTTTGTTATCATTCTTTACATGTTACATGTTAGATTTGATCAATAACTATTATAGTATTTGATTGGTAATCAGTAAAAGCACAAAGAGTGAAAGTTATTATTGTTTACCGATAAGCAGAAATTGAAGAAATAGTTTTGAATTATAAATTTTGTTTTGGGACACTGGATAACTGATTCACCCCCCTCTCATTTATTCTAACAATTGGTATCAGAGCACTGGTTGCTTGGAATGAAGTTTTAAGGACTTAGGCATAAAGGTCTCAAGATTTATAAGAGGGAAGTACCAAAACTAAACAAAGAGAACTTCACAGTATGGCAAAGTAGAATGAAGCTGGACATATCTAGAATTGGGAACTTTGCACTAAATCTAATGGAGAATGGCTACATACAACCGCCCACTAGTCCCTTAACTCTTGATCAACTAAAGGAAAAGAATGAACACAATGTTACTATGATGGAACTTTTTGCTGCATGTACTGATGCTGAATTTGAAGATATCAAGACATGCATGAATGCCAAAGCAATGTGGGATAAGTTAACACAAATATATAGTGGAGATCTAAATGTCAAAAGAGCCTGAGCTAAAAGTCTAAGAGGTAGATTTAATGATATGAGAATGAAAGAAGGTGAGAACATTATACAATATTCAAATAGACTCAAAGAGGTGGTAAATGCTATTAGAGCATCTGATGGAGTAATTGATGATGAAATAGTGATAAGCAAGATTCTTAGAACTTTGCTACTAGTTTATGCAATCAGGATTTCTGCAATTCATGAAACAAGAGCTACATCCAACCTTACTCTTGACACTCTGATTGGTAAACTTACAAATTTTGAATTAAGAAACTTTGATAATAGTGTTGTTCCTTCTATTGAATTCACTTTCATGTCTTCTTTGAAGATTGGAAAGTTTAGCAGGAATAGTAAGAATTATGATAGTGATGACAATACCGATGATGAACTTGATGAGCTTGAAGCACTAATGGCAGAAGTTTGCCCAAAGGAAAAGGAAGGTATAGAGGTAAGCTACCTTTGGCAAGCTTTAATTGTAAAGAATTCGGTCACATCACTACTAGATTCCCTCAAAAGAAAGATGATGATAGATACAAAGATCAATCTGAAGGAAGCTATGGGAGAAGAATCAATAAAGGCTACCAACACTAAAACAGAGACAAACGAGATGAAAAAGGCAAAAAGGTATGTTACATAGCTGAAGATATTGAAATTGTATCTAGTTTTGAAGATGATATAGAAGTTGTATTTATTGCTATGAAAGATGACTCCAAAGAGGAAGAGAAACATGAAGAGACAACACTGATCTCTAAAGTAAGAAGAAATGATAAATGGATCATAGATAGTGGTTGTACACATCATATGACCCGTGATGTAGAGAAGTTTGATCATCTTGTTGAATATAATGGAGGATCTATGACAATAGGAAATGATGCACCTTGTATGGTAAGAGGTAAAGGCTCACTGATGATCAATGACAGATTACAATGTGAAAATGCATACTGGGTAGATGGACTGAACTATAATTTGTTAAGTGTGGCTTAGCTGAACAATTCAGGCCATCGAATGGCTTTTGAGAGCAAAAAGGTGAAGATCTATGATGATGGAGGAAGACTTGTCAGAACTGGTACACAATCCAGAGGTAATATATTCTATCTTGATATGGATCAGTCTTCTTGTTTTTTAATAAAGGATGAAGATGCTTGGTTGTGGCACAGAAGGCTATGCCATGTGAACTTTGACAACATGATCAAGATGAGTAGAAAGAAAAGAGTTAGAGGATTGGCTAACTTGACAAAACCTGATCATGCCATGTGCCATGAATGTCAGAAAGGTAAGATGACTAAGTCTAGTTTTAAAAGCAAAGACTACTCAACAAAGAAGATACTTGAGTTGGTTCATACTGATCTATGTGGTCCTATGAGAACTCAGAGCTATTCTGGTGATAGATATTTTATTATTTTTTTTGATGACTATACTAGACTAATGATTGTTATGTTTCTAAAAGAGAAATATGAAGCTTTCAAAATGTTTAAGTGGTATAAAGCTAAGGTAGAGAAAGAAACCAGAAAGGAAATAAAATTTTTAAGATCTGATAGAGGAGGTGAATTTATCTCTAATGAATTTACTAATTTTTGTAATGAGCATGGAATCAAAAGATAGGTATCTGCACTGAGGACACCTTAGCAAAATGACATTTCTGAAAGGAGGAATAGGTCTATAATTGACTGTGCTAAAACATTGATGATATAGAAGAATGTTGCTTAGACATATTGTAGGGAAGCTGTCAGTACAACTATATATGTTCTTAACTAAGTACAACTAAAGAAGGACTCCAACCGAACACCTTATGAGCTATGGTTTGGACACAAACCTACTGTAAGTTATTTCATAATTTTTGGAAGTAAATGCTTTATTTTGAAAGATGAGAGAAATGACAAATTTGATTCTAAAGGAGATGAAGGAATATTTTTGGGATATTCCACTACAAGTAAAGCATACAAATGTTTGAATAAGGTTACAAATAAGATAGTTGAAAGTACTAATGTTTGTGTTGATGAGTTTGATGACAAGTACACAAAGGAAAGTATGAAGGAACTAGAAGACTATGGTAGATTCACTTACATTGAACATCTAGAGTCTCTACCGATGCCACAAGTTGTAACAACTGGTCAGCAGGGAAACAATGCAGGACAATAGGCAACACAAACTGAGGAACAAAATGGAGCTACCGAGCAAGAAAATGACCCTGAACAGGATGAACAAGAAAGGAGAAATCAAGTTCTAGCTAGTTTTTTCAGAAGACATCATCCTGAAACACAAATCATTGGAGACAGACATGCTGGAATGCAAACTAGAAGCAAAACAAGACAAGGTACATGTCTAATTTGTGAATTTGAACCTACAACTATGAAAGTTGCATTAGAGAATGAAGAATGGGTTAATGCAATAAAGGAGGAAATAGAATAAATAGAAAAGAACAGAACCTGGTCCTTAGTACCCTGACCAAAAGATAAGAATGTTATGGGTACTAAGTGGATATACAGGAATAAATTGAATGAAAATGGTGAAGTCACAAGAAATAAAGCTAGATTGGTATGCAAGGGATATGCATAGGAAGAAGGCATTGACTATGGTGAAACATTTGCACCTGTTGCTAGATTAGAAGGAGTTAGAATGCTACTTGCATATGCTACACACAAGAAATTCAAAGTCTATCAAATGGATGTGAAGTCAGCATTTTTAAATGGTATACTTGAAGAAGAGGTCTACATCGAACAACCTAAAGGATTTGTTGATCCCAAAAATAAAGACATGGTATGTAGATTACATAAAGCTTTATATGGATTGAAGCAAGCACCGAGAGCATGGTATGAAAGACTGCATACTTACTTGTTAAGTATTGGATTTGTTAGAACAAGTGAAAGCAACAATCTGTATGTGAAAGGTGATACTGATGATACTATTATCATTGCTGAAATATTTGTTGATGATATTATCTTTGGAGGCTCAGATCTTATCTGCAAGGCATTTGTTGATGAAATGCAAAATGAATTTGAAATGTCTATGTTTGGAGAGATTAAGTTCTTTCTTGGACTACAAGTGATTCAGTAGAGTGATGGGATATTCATCACACAATCTAAATACATAAAGGAAGTACTGGAGACATTTGGCATGGAAGATGCTAAACCTATGGGAACACTGATGGCTATTGGATGCAAATTGACAAAGGAGGATGAAACTATAGAGGTAAACTAGACACTTTAGCGATCCATGATTGGTAAGTTAATGTACGTAGTTCACAGTAGACCAGATATAGCACATGCTGTGGGTATTGTTGCAAGATTTTTTGCTAATCCTAGAGAATCACACATGATAGCTACAAAAAGGATCTTAAGATATCTAAAGAAAATAGAGAATTGTGGATTATGGTATCCTAAGGAAGGGAAGTTTGAACTGAAAGTTTACACTGGTGCTGATTGGGTTGGAAATGTGGATGATAGAAAAAGCACCACTGGAGGAGCATTTTTCTTTGGTGAAAGACTTGTAACATGGACAAGTAAAAAGCAGGCTTGTATTTCTCAGTCTATAGCTGAAGCAGAGTATGTTGCTATTGCTACTAACTATTCAAACATTGCATATATCAAACAAGTGTTGAAAGGAATGAATGAGGTAATCACTGACTTAGTGATTATATATTGTGACAACACTAGTGCTATTAATATCTCAAAGAATCCTATGATGCACTCTAAGAAAAAGCATATATCTATTAAGTATCATTACTTAAGAGAACATGTGCAAGAGAAGAAAGTAAAGTTAGAATTTGTCACATCTAAAGAACAACTTGATGATATCTTTACAAAGCCCCTACCAAAGGACACATTTGAATACTTGAGGACTAGACTTGGGGTCCGTCCCCTATCTATCAGTCACTAAGGTGATCTGGATGTTGCATCAGCCTACTTATATCAGAAGATCATTCATGTTGATGCAACATAGTTCACACTTTGAATCATGTTCAAGGTTGTGATTAAGTTTGAGAATTTGAACTGATTGGAATATCAGTATTCAGAGATACAGAGGAAGACATAATTGTTTGTTTTTTTGTTTCTTTGGAATTATTGTCAAAGGGAGAGATAAACAATATGAAAAGGAACAAGGAATAAGCTATGAAAAGGAACACGACCGAGGAGAATTATCTAAGGGAGAGACAATCTGAATGAGATAGAGTATTGAAGATTAGTTACAGAGAGCAGAAGTAAGAACATGAAAGAACATAACTACAAAATGGTAAAGCTGTATTATTTAATGCTGGTTTAGTAATGTAGTGATTAAAAATATTAAGTCTATTCAACTTACAACATTTTTTTCACAAAGTTGTAGAATATATGTTTGGTATGTGTATGGTACATTTCATATTACTTGCGTTGCCATCAATGTCAAAGGGAGAGATTGTTGGACTACAACTGATTTGGAATCTGATTGAAGAATCTATGATTACAAGATCACTGAGGAGTTTCTGATTAGATAGATATGTAATATGATTAAATCAATATTATATTGTCATTGATGTCAACTAGTTTGACATCACTTATCTTGTAAGTTACTATATCGAGACATCTGGAGAAAGGTGGAAGAGATGAAGAATAGAGAAATCTACATGAGGAAAGATGTACATGATAGATGATGATAAGGAACACATTGAGTAACTTGTTGATGAGTCTATGACTTGATGATATTGACTTTATTATGTTTCATTCATTTATGATGAAGTATAGAGCTAAAAGACACAAAGTAGTGTTGTCAGTAAATGAAGCAATTCTAGTATACATCGACGGAGTGTAGTGTATACCGATCATAGTATTAACTGAGAAGTGTTCACCGAAACATTTCTTTGTTAACCGAGTGGAACAGAATGAATTAAATGATTAGTTTAGCCAATAAGATTGATGAGCTGGCAAGAGTATAACATCGAGGTAACAGATAATGTTTGTTACACAGACCGACAGTTGACAAAATTTAGGAAAGATCTAAAGGATAAGAATCAAATGTGTTCTTGACACAAGTGCCGAGAAATTTTGAAGCGAAAAAATCTATGAATGTGGTTAAGCGGAAAAATCTGATGGTGGAGAAGAAAATGATTTACCCGTCTATATAAGAGAACAAAATTTCTTTATGAAAGATGCCGGAAGAAGTAAAAGCTACAGGAATATCGCGTGAACAAGGTTTTCATGCATTCTGATCATACTAGTTAAGTAAGAACCAAGCTACAAAATAATTACCGAGCTACAAAGAGAAATTACTGACGGACAGTAAGTTGATACAGTATTGAATCTGAAGTGAAATATTGATCAAAAGGATTTGTATGGACTAAATATTGATCTGTAATCTAAAATTAAAGTTGTATTAAGGAAGGTTATTTACTGTTACATATTTAACCATTGTATACAGTCAAAATTTCTTAACCGAGTGGACTCTGAAAATCTTATGATGTATCATTCATAGAATGAACATTGTTATCCTATCAACACCATAGTGAATGCTGGTTGGATGATAAATTCTAGTCTAAAATCCTCTAACAAGGTCACACCTGACAGTGTGTTTGTAAACCTTTAATAGGGTTGGGTCTTAACCAACCTCACTTCAGAAGAGTGAACAATTTTGGGTTGCCAGTTCCAGGTGGTTTTTCCCTTTACAGGGTTTCCACGTTAAATCTCTTTTGTTATGTGTTGATTGTGATATTTGTTTGTTATCATTCTTTACATGTTACATGTTAGATTTGATCAGTAACTGTTATAGTATTTGATTGGTAATTGGTAAAGCACAGACAGTGAAAGTTATTATTGTTTACCGACGAGCAAAAATTGAAGAAATAGTTTTGAATTATACATTTTGTTTTGGGACACTAGATAACTGATTCACCCCCCTCTTAGTTATTCTAACAACCACAAGTAAAATAGTTATTAAATTCTTAATAGAAAATATACTTATCAGATTCGGTGCTCCTTGTAAAATTGTTTTTGATAATGGTATGTGCTTTAGATCCAAGGATTTTGTTGAATTTTTTCAAAATTATGGTATTGACTTGTCATATTCTTTTCCTTATCACCCCCAAGGAAATGGTCAAGCAGAATCAAGAAATAAAAACATAATGAAAATCATTAAGAGGATGTTGACTAATAATAAGAGAGCATGTGATTCAAAATTAAATTTATCTCTTTGGGCTGATAGGGTGACAATAAATAAGTCAACATGGTTTTCTCCTTATGAAATAGTCTATGGAAAAAGGGAAAGACTGCCATTAAATAATTTAGTGCCAGTTTAAAAATTTGTTCAAGAAGAAGAATTGGAAGATATAAATTTCATGGAGGATGGGCTGAATCAATTAGCAGAACTAGATGAAATCAGAAGAAGGGCTCAGGAGAAGAATTCTAGACAAAAAAAATGAGTTAAGACTCTTCATGACAAGAAGAATTCAAACAGATCATTTAGAGAAGGTGACTAGGTTTGGAAATGGAATGCAAAGGATTTGGACAAATGAAATCATGGTAAATTTGATGCATTATGGTTATGACCTTACATGGTTTCTTCAAAAGAAAGGGATAATTCATATTATTTACAAGACACTCATTAGAATATCCAATAATTTCCAACTCATGGTCATTATCTGAAACAATTCTTTTCCTAAAATGGAGGTATATCCTAACTTGTACTATATTTCTTATTTTTCCTTTTAGTTTTGAAGATTTTTATTATGGTCTGCTTCCTTCAGAGATAGTTGAGATCTCGCTGCATTCACTAGGAATGCACATCTCCAGAAAGAACCATTATTGACACTCAAATTTTCATATGAAAATTCCTTGAAAGTTTCATTATATTTTGTGAATAATTAATTAGAGTTTTTCATGTGTAGACATAATATAGAATGTTGATGGTATTGTCTCATGGGAAACACTTAAGGGTCATCAATCTAAAAAATTGGCACAATGCAAATCCTATGGAAAAATGGTAAAAAAAAAAAAAAATCACATATATCAGCATGGATTACCCGATCGAGATAGGCCACAATGGTAGAAATTTGATAGAAGAGAAAGAAGTGGTCATCTTGTTAGGATAGCAATTACCGATGGTCTTGGAATTTTCAGCAGTGACATAACTTATACATAGAGTCCTATCAAGCATCGATGAAAGAAAATATCAAGCACTCTGATCCTTGATTGAACCTTCAGGATAACTTGGGGGAATAAGCCTATCATAGGAAAAGGGAGATTGGAAAGAAACAATTTTGAGAATCCTGATCAATGATGAAGTTATTGAAAAGAATTATAGCGACTGTTTCATCAAGAGAATATTTAGTTCGGTAGGAGAAGAATGCACTTGTCCTGATGGCTGATAGAATCATTAGTGAAATTTATGTTGATTGATGATGTTTATGACAAGATCGATGAAACATATGGTGATGTTCCCATTGAGAAGGAATGGATATTGGGTGATCTTACAATCAAGATTCATGATCATTGATGAGGTGATCAGGAAAGGCTATGGTGATGTAATGATTAAGTTAATTGTAGAATGTCTAACTAGATGGCAGAAAAATTATTGTTATACTAGGATGAACTATGGTGATAAGAAACCATTAATACATAGGTTCAAATTCCTAAGAAAATTGGATGCCATTAATGAGCTTTGGAGAATGAACAAAGTTATTACACAGAGGAAATAATTTCCCTAAGTGTTTCTTGAGAAAACTCCTTTGAGATGAAAGCTACAATCGAGATGATTAATTAGTTTTTCACCTGGAGATCATAATCAAGAATGTGACAGATGATGATGATACCCATGCTTTGACTAGATAACTTCATCATATTGAAGAATGTGGAAAGAATTTATGAGATTAGTTTGTTTAGCATTGTACTTTTCTGAGAAGTTGTGAATCAGTAGTTATAGATAGGTATTAGTTAATCAATAGTTGTACTGAAAGGATGCATCCTTTTATTTTGTAACTGACTATTGTACTATAAATGAGAGTCAGATAGAATAGTTATGGGGGGATATAGAGATATAAAATAGGTTTGTGGTGATTCACAACTATAAATTATGAACTCTGATGTACCTTTTTTTTCAACATCAATAAAAAGCTAAGTGTTTTTCTCTCATATTTATTGTAAAGTTTAAATTCTAATCCAATTAGTCCTTTAGATAAATCTAATCATTTTAGATTGCTTCATTGTGATAAATTCTCATGCCATTATAATTCAAAATAGATATATAGTTTGGCCATTAGTTGAAAGGTATGGTTTTGAAACTTTTCTCTATTCTATTGGTCTCTCAGTGATGCAAGAGCATCTCGGGTCCTTGGCAATCCTATGTCACCAAAAACATATTTTAGTTTGTTTGTGTTGCTCGATTCCTGCTTTGACTGAGTTGGTTTTGTGTTGGTCAGTTTCCTTTGTTCACCGGTGTTGGTCAGTTATCTCTCTGGTACTTGGTGAATTTTTGTGGAGCTCGGTGATGCTTGTCTGGCACTTAGTTGGCTTTGCTTACCGACATGTTAAATTTAATAATCGTAAGGCTCTCTGAGAGATGACTTGTATTGCATTTAATATTTGTTTTTAGGAGTTAATTATGTCATCCAGATGAATTATGGCTGAAGATTAGTATTTAAGAGGGTGCTTGGGTAGTTGTTTAGGACATGATCAGATTGGGGTAGATTAGAGAGATCTGAATAGAGTAGATTGGAAGAGGTAGGAGAAGTGTAGCAGAGTTAATAACTTGTAAGCTTAGGAATAAGTAGATTGCTTGGTGGCTTGCAAGCACAAGTTTAGATCTACCTTGGAGTGCCTACCAGTGTCCTATTGTGTTGCAAACTTGGGCTAGCTGAGAGATGTGTTGGATCCTGCATGATCTTGTAAAACTATTTTTTTCTTTGTATTTGGTCATAACCGAGAAGGCCTTATAGCCTGACACATTGCATGTAATCAGTTGTTGATGAATAAAGATATATGTTTTCTTTCAGATCTATTTTTGGTGTTGTGTTATTCCATTGTGTTGGTGTTTGGCTGCAAGTTTGGATAATCCTTAATTGGATCCTCCATCCTTTGACCTACGTCAGGTGGTATTAGAGCATTCTCACTATTGTATCTCTCTCTCACTATTGTATGTTGTTTCTTCCACGTGTTGTTGAGAAAGGTGGATCAGGTTAGGGTGTGCCATTTTTGGCCCCTCCTGCCTTCTCTTGCATCACTTAGAGAAGAGCTAAATTTAGTAGAACTAACTATATAATGTTGTTTCAATCATAATTCATGTAGAATCCTTTGAAGTGATGGTCTTGTTCTTAGAAATAAGTTATTAAAACTATCTCTAGAGTTGTACATAGAATTGGATGAGAATTTGACTCCATTTCCCAAATAGAGAGAAGGTAGTAATCTTATCAATAATTGGAATATAGTCATTTAGTTCATTCTTCAAAGTTTTTGGTATTCTATTCCTTCGATCCATTTCATTTTATATACCTTTTGTCAAACATTTACTATTAATCAAAGCATTTCAATTTTTGCAACATTCAATATATTATTGTTGAGATACTTACAATTTGATTTCTCTCAAGTTCATTTTCCACTTTGAGAGAATCCACAAGTTTTATATTTAGTTATCTGCTATAAAAATCCTTTGAACCAAAATATTTGGTTAAGGTATAGGCCTACCAACCTTGGTCTTGCAGAGCCAAAATTGCAGAAGTTCAAACCCCTATTGTGGTTGAACTTGTTCATTGGAAAAAACAATTTGATTTCCCATAATTGGATTGGAAAGCCCATAGGAAATCCAATCCTTCATTTTTGGGCACCAAAAAGGCGACTTGGAACAATATGTTGCTATCCCTTCTAATCTTGAGCTCCTTCACAAGGCCAAAGACAAATATGATGTTTCTCATTTTCTAGACTAGTGGATATATAATGATGGTCATGGTTTTTGAAGAAAGATTGGAAGCTTGGAAGTCTAGCTGGATGAGGAAATCAAAGCCAAGAAAAACCTAGAAGAGAAATGTGGAAAAATCCCTTAGTATATAAAGTTGTATGAAGATAGGTTAAAGAACATTCTGCATGACAATGATGATAAGATCAACTCCTCCCTTCAGAAGATCAAGGACATCATAGGGAAGATGTATATAGAGGGAATTCTATTGGATGTCGATCTGGGTAGTTAGAGGAAGGATGCTACTGAGGTTGCTAAAGATGGTCCCTGGAAAAGAACTAGGGCTAGCCTAAACAAGAAAGCTTCTGACTCTTCCAAATTCATTTAGCATCTCAAAGACACCAAGGAAGAGGTGACCATCATTAGGAACCAGGATACTAAAGCTATGAAGGAGCTTTTTTAGTTCTGATTTTCTTTGTTTCTTATGGGTCGTGTCTTATGTTTTGTTGTTCTCTATTTTTCTGGTTTTGTTTGGTCACTGGTTGTTGGTTCGTTGAATGGTTCTGTATTTTTTGGCTAGAGATGTCTCAATCTTTGGTACTTTTATTGTTAATATTTTGTAACTTGTTGTAAGAGGTTATGGGTCCCATGTTAAAACCTATTTTTTCCTTAATCCAAAACATATAAAATTAAACATCAAGTATGAACTTGTAATTTGAGGCCTCATAAGAAGCTAAATTTGATAACACTAATGACTATCTAGTTTATCCATCTAAAATGAAATTATTAAGTTGATTTGTTTCTAGTTACGTGTGTGTTGGGTACATTATCCAACATGTTTAAATAAAGAATATTATTTTAGCAATATCCTTACCACCTTTTATATTATTGTAGTGCACAATGCATTATTTTTAATGTTGGATACTTTGTGCATAATATTAGAATATATGAAGAAAGAAATGAGAACAAATTTTTCTCCTCAAGGTGAATATAGGAAGCCATAAAATCCCTTCAATTTATTTGTTTTTTTATAAATAAAAAGAAAGAGTGCATTGAGGTTAAGATCTACATGAGAGATGGATTTAAATTACTTATAGAGTTGTTGATTTTGAATGGAAACCTTAACTAGCACCATTCCATATACATGCATGTCTTTCTCTAGATCTTCTCACATATTCCACCGCCCTCAAAGGAGAGTACTAGTATGTGTATAAAAGAAGAAGCTCAATAAACCATTGCATTATAGGTGAATTTAATTTTAGAAGGGGAATCTTAAAAAATAAAAGGTAGAAAATAAGCATAAATTTCAAGAGAACTAGAAAGGTCCTTATATAGTTAAGAAGATGTCAAAAAAACACCTATTGTTTTTAAGAAATTGAAGAAGCGAATGTAATGAGAAAGTAATTCCTTCCACATCAAGAAATATTATGTTTTAAAATATAAAAATTGAATATATAAAAAAAAACATTATAAATCATATATTTCATAAATGAAATATGAATTTAATTTTATTCATTATTACATTTTTTGGTGAGTCACTCTTGTTTAATTTTTGTTGGATTAAATATCCTAAAACTTACTTTTATAGGTTGACTATTATTCAATCATAAATTCACCATAATAATTTTATTGTTCAAACTTTGCATTCCCAACAATTATAAGTTGAGTTTTAATATTTATATTTATCTTGGTCTTAGTCATTATACAATCATGTTTCAACAAAGAAAGTTTCAAACATCATAGTACCTAACTATTACCTAATTTTTGTTTGTACATCAATCATTAGGTTTTGGATATGTGTTTCAGTTAAATATAAAGGTACACATTTGTTTTTTTTAAATATTATTACTGAAAATAAATATTGACAGGGAACAATAGAATAAAGAGTATGCAACCACTTTAATGTGTTGTGTCTCATCATCTTTTGTCATTATTATTAGACTATACATAATTGAAAATGATAAATATTGGATAATTGTATGCACGATCAATTGTAATATTTTCTTGGAAAGATAATTTCTCTCCTATCAAAGAATTCATTTATTTTGTAATGAAATTTATTTTTTATTAATATAAAAATAGGTTTTAGGGGCCCGAAACCCACTACATCAGGATTACATTAAGATAGACATTAAAGTTCAGAAGAAAAAAATAGAGCTATGGTTGTAGCCAATAGAAAAGATAGATGGCACAAAAAAGATAGGACTAGCACAAAACCAAAGACCAACAAAAAACCAACACATAGACATAGGGCAATAAATAGAACTAAGAATTTTTTTTAAGAAGCTCAGCCAATTATAGCTCTAGTTGATCTATGTTGGCATCAATGCTCTTCAGCTCATCTATTTCCTTGTTGTTCTTTAGTGATTTCTTCTTTTTTCTTTCTCGAGTCCTTTTCCCAAGTCCAACAACCTCCTCAAAGCTAGCTTCCTTCTCAACATGAATCTCTATAATGGACTTGTCCTATTTCATCTTCTCTAGCTTCCCCACAAGAATATTTATAAGGTGCTCGACTGGATATTTATGAATTTTATATCTTTGATCACCTATCTTATTCAAAGTGTCTTCCAGTCTTGAGATCCTAGGCACAATTTCTCTAATTTTTATCTCATAGTATGCCCCTAGGGTAGCAACACCTTTAACTACTTGAGCAAGGTCATCAATGCACCACGCTATCGTTTTCCACACCATTGGTCTCAATAATTTCAACCTTACTCAAAAGGTCCTTTTTCTTGATATTAATGTCCTTGACCTCATGGAACACCCATTGAATAATCTTGTAGAAATCCAAAACCCCCTCCTTGGCTATCTACAACACACCTAGACAAGATTGTTTGTTATACCGGTCTGTATCACTAAAAGTAGCATCATCCCTAGTATCCTCATCTTCCTCATCAAAATCCTTAGAGCCAATAAGGGTTAGGGAATATACTATTTGAAGACCACATTTTTTAACTTTCTTTTATCATGAGGGGTCTTTCCATGTCTTTTCGATGCCAAACAGGGCAAAGGGGTAGGGGAAATTCCATTTCCTTTGCCAATATGATGAATAGGGGAATTGTCACTATACTTGGGTTTTTTCATAGGGGGGAGAACTCCTCATGAGTTTCCCAGCCCTCTCCATCACCTTCCTCTTCTTTAAGAACATCCTTCTCCTCAATGGTCTTCCTCTTATTATTGTCTTTACCACCCTTTTTTCAAAGGAAGTAAGGGCAAGGGACTAAACTTTTCCCTTTCCTACCCTTTTAGATTTTTTCATAGGAGTAGACGACTCAAGAGTAATGAAATTTGTTGATTTGAATAAGTGTGATAAAATTTTAGATGAAATAGGAGTGTGAAACCACTTTAATGTAGGAGGGAGAGGTAGAAAAAGATAAAGAGATAAAGATAGATTGAGAGAAGATAGGGTTTTGGAAGAGTCCAAGGAACTAGGTTGTCAATGGAAATGATGATGATATTTATAAATCCTTATTTTGAGTCATAAATCTACATCAAGGAGTTTTATCTTGGGAATATCCATTTCTCCTAGTTCCTTACTCACAAGAAATTGAAATCCATTGGTATTTTCTTCACATAAGCAAGTGCTAGTCAAACAATTTATTTTTCTTTCCATGGATTGTCTCCTATTAGCTTATGTCACTTGTCCATAGAAGTAGGAAAAGTTAAACTTTATAGGTTCTTTATATAGCTCCCAATTCACTAGAACATTCTATTCTACCTTCTTGATTCATGAAGGGAGAATTATAACAATATTAGAAAGTCTTTCTTTGCATTGGCTACCTATACCATTTTGAAATGTTCAATATTTGGCTTATCAATCCACTATGGAAATATAAACTCAATTTTGACTTAAATATATCCAATAGGGAGGGAAAGAGAGAGGGGAATGGAGGGGGAAATAATAGGGAGATATAAGGGAGAGATACATGAGTAAGGGAGGAGAGAGAGAGAAAGTAGAGAGGGTTAAAGGTTGAGGGTGTAGGGTCCAAGGTTTATAGAGAGTGAGACAAAGAGAGAGAAAGAGGGAGAGATATGTGAGGGATAAATAGAGAGATGGGGTATGGAGGGAGAGGAGAAGGAGTAATTAAAATATATCTCCAAAACTTCACCTTTTTAAGTTTGACAATGTCTCTAGTGGTGTGAGGTGGGTGTTGTTACTAAATAATGCACCCTAGCTAAGCAAAAATCAACTTACTAGTGAAACATGAGAACATCTCCAGGTTGTGGGTAACTAGTAATGGGGATGTACCTCTAGAGAAGGCTGAATTAATTTTGGTACTTAACTAAAATACTACTTGATAGTCAAATGAAAGAAAAGTTCTTGTAAATGCAAACCTACAACTAGCAGGTGATACACGAAAGGATAAAAAATGTGATCTACTGATTAACTAACAAAATAATCAATTAATGAAGCTATATTAGCTCACCACTCAATTAAAAATTCTTGCAACAATAATTCACATGAAATTTTTAAGTTTTTGATGTTTGTAAATGTAATATGGAAAAATGTGTGAGTATAGGTAGGTAGGGTTTTAACAATGTACCTAGTAGAGATTCTAAACCAACATTCTCCACTATACATATATATGAATTGATAGAAATATGGAAACACTTGAAATTAGCTAAGATAAAGTACATACCTCATAATGAAACTGATCTGGAAATACCTTTTTTCTAATGTCTATGTTCAGCTTCGAGGAATTCTACAACCAGATCCGGGACAAGAAAATAGAAACAAAGAAAACCCAGAAAGATTTTTCAATTCTGAGGAAGGTCATCCTTGACCCAAGGACTAGGGTAAGATCTTACCCTAGGGTAAAATCTTACCCCTAAAAGTCATCCTTGACCTAAACTATTATGACGGAATTTCTGTTCGCGGATCCCAGAAGTTTGACAAAAAGGGAACTTAGATCTACTTTGTAACTCCTAAAACAGTGACTGTAGATATTTGAAAATGGTGTTTCGAGGTGGCTATATAGGTTTTTTCCTTATTCAAACCCCCATTTTGGTGATCTCCACCTCCACGAATAGCCAGATGTAATAGAAACTGTGTGTGTATTAAATGTGTAATGCCAAGATCTAATCCTCTAGATTGAAACCCTAGCATGAATTTTTATGAGAAAGCAATGCATAGATTTGAATATGATAAGAAAGCATACCTAGCCCCCAAGGCTAAAGCACTCTTACCAAACTCACAATCTATAATTTCTACCCCATGATTGTATCTTTGAATGCTTTAATGTTGAAAAAAGTGGATCAAGGAAGAAGGGATCTCTCTTGCTCCAAATAGATGTCCACAATGGTGTATTCACAAAAATGCTTGATATCAACAATGGCTTGATCTTCTATATCATCCTCTTGCAATCTTGCATCTTCACTTCACCAGCACTTCCTTGCTTCAATCAATTATGTCTCCACTTGATAGATGCTTGGAGTTGTAGTTGTGAAAATGAAGGCAAGAGAGAGTCTTTATATAGAGGTTTCAAGGTGAGACTCCTCGGGCAATATAAGGGTACATAATTCAAATTTCACCTCAAATTATGGTCCAATCATAATAACCAACTAAGGAGGGAAAATAATTAAATGAATTTCAAATTAAAACCCTTCCGTATTCGGATCTGGAAGCCCGACATTAATTTCGGGGTCCTCCGGGACCAAAATTTGAAAAGGGGGATCAAATCCTGACAAAAGGTCAAGGAAAACCTTGAATTTGACCTAAGTCAAAGTTGACCTCAACCTTGACCTAGGTCAAATTTGACCTCGACCTTGACCTAGGGGTCCAGATCCAATCTATGTTGAAAATAGGAGGTCATGGGGATGTCCAAAGACTTGGAAATGGTGATAGAACAGGTTAGATTGCCAGAAAAGGACACAAAGGCCTATGATGAACATGATGAAGGATAGGAGGACATATTCCTAGATCCTACCTAGAAAATAGAACCATAGAGAAGGGAAATCAAGGAGACTCCTTGGGATCCTAACCCTAATTTCACCTAGAATCAAGGAATCAAGTGCAAATGTATCCTATATGCAAATCTATTATGATAAATGCACTAAAAGAAGGTGCTAAACCTATCAAGATAGAAGTACTTCTATTTTAAGATGATACATTTATCCCCCACTTTAGCTTAGATATGACACTACGTGAATATGCAAGCTAAAGTAAGAAAACATCATAGTAAATAAAAAGGATATAGCCAAGTCCTTGATGTAGAGATCCTGCAGAAAACTGTTAGAACCTACAATATACAAGGTTAATGAAAGTCCATAAATCACCTAGAGCTTACTAAATGAAAAGTGAGAAGTTCATAAATCCCCTTATGCCCCCCATGTTTTGGCTTTCTACTTCTGAATGGTGAAATAGGGTGATAAAGATAACCTTATACAGTGGATTTGTAGTTTTTTGAAAAGTAATTTCCTAAACCAATTAGAAGGATTTCTATCTTCCTAAATTGATTCAAGGAGTTAGGTATCTGAATCATGATTCCAATGCCATTGACGACACTAAAAATGGAGTTACCAAACTCAAATTATGATGAAAAGAGTAAATGCCTATATAAATGCATACAAAGGGAAATTCAAATTTAACATGAGAAAACCCTAAGAAAAAAAACCTAACAAAACCCTAATTCTGACTATAAATAAGGAAAATTAAGCCATACTCATTCTTACCATTTGCAAACTTGAAGAGAAAAATCAAGATGTTGAGGAGAGAAGAACTTCAAGCGACACACATAGAGCTCTTGAGATAGTGCCTAGCTACTGGACGACCACTTCTCGAGGTGAGTTTGCTATTATTGGTAACTGTACTTTTCCAATTCTTGATTTCTATAGGAAAGTTCAACCTTGATCCTTAAAGGTCGACCCTAACCCAGTTATGTTGACCTTGACCCAAAAAGGTCGACCCTGACCCAGTAAAGTTGACCTTGATCCAAGGAGGTCAACCTTGACCTAACTGAGGTTGACATTGACCTAGTCAAGTTAGATTTATAGATTTGATGATGTAGAATGTTGATATGATGTTTGTTTGTTCTTATAGGACCTGGTTCATCTCTAAGAGAATCCCTTTGGAGGGTTACTAGGGGTCATCAAAGAGAGACTATCCAATCTGAGTAAGGATGAGATCCAGTTGCTAAGAGACATGGGGTTGTACTGGGTAATAGTCCTATCATAGATCAGACTACACCAAGCCATTTTATTAGCTTTGATAGAGAGGTGGGATGAGAATACATGCTCCTTTCATCTTCCCTCAGGTGAGATCACTATGACACTGGAGGATGTCTATAGAATCTTGCGGCTTCCAATTCGGGGTGAGCTTGTTACACTAAGAGCACAACAAGATTTTGAGGAGATCCATGCAGATGTAGAGTATTGTTTGGGATGGGTTCCACAGTTGTGAACCTATGCAAATCAGATCCTTTTATCATCCATACTAGCAAGCCCTACACCTTTGGTACAGAGAGTGATTCTTTATATACTTTCCTTGGTTGTGTTACCCAACACAAAGGGTACAGTATTTTCTGTGCTTCTCACCCATCTTGTATGGAGGATGGAGAGGGAGAGGATTTTGTTCTCATGGGGTTGTAGCATGTTAGCTTAGCTATACCATGAGCTATGTCAGCTAGTGACATATCAGAGAGAGATTCTTTTGGTATGCATGCTTTTGTAGATTTGGTTGTTTGAGAATTTTTCATGTACATGACCATAGGTTGTTCCAGTGATGGTAGATGCTAGCACACCAAGAGGATTTTCTTATCCTCTGAGAGATGCCTAGAAATTCAGAGATATCCTCTATTGGAGGGTATGTCTAAACCATATTCCAAGCACATATGTTATATGGAGACCCTACTATTGAATGATAGAGTGGCTAGATACATGACACCAAATGAGATATTCATAGCAGTGCAAGCTACTAGAGGGACATCAGAGCCACATAGTGATGCCATACTACTATGATCAAGTGATGATACAGTTTAGCCTTTTATAGGAAGTCCCTAGAGAGGTACCTCATTATGTACATCCGATGAGGTATTATCAGAGACCTAGCACCATACGTCGACCATCAGTAGAAGACATAGTAGATAGTAATGCAGATGAGACAGAGGATATAGAGGTACCATCATATGTGGCCTACTTAGGCATGATTCAAGACTACATTAGGTACTGGAGTCTGAAGGGAAACCCACCCCATCTTCCCTGAGGATTATCCCACAAGTGATCCAGGCCTTTTAAAGAGGACACACTAGGATAGTGGTTTTGCAGAGGAGGATGAGGATCTCAGAGATGAGGAGGAGCACATCTCTGAGGGAGACCCAATAGAGGAAGAGAGAGTGGAGGAGATGCCCCCAACTGGTGATATTGGTGTGGATGTGCACATTTTTCATGCATCACCATTGAGATCACAATGACCTCCATGCGCCCACACTGAGACACCACCACCGAGACCTAGACATAGCGAGCATGGAGATAGTAGTCACTCCATGCCCCCACCATCCAAATCCTTTGGTGATGCCCAAGAGGGAGATCCAAGTATGAAATATGAATTTTATTAAAAATGTAACTTAATTTATGAGGAAAGACCACTAGATTGATAAATGTATTTCCATTCTGTAGCTAGCATGGTAGAGTGGAGGAGTTTTGTATCCAAGGTTTTGAAGGATACATGTATATCCTACTGACTACCAGCCAGCTAGTGAGATTCTTCCATTGGCCAAAGAGATCTTGACATGCATGCCGATATCTTTTCATGTGTCTGACAAGAGCTGAGATTGTGTAGAGAGAGAGAAGAGAAATTGGTAGCTGACTTACAGAGGGCCCAAGAGTGCATGTGTGATATGAGCATGTTGAGGAGCCACTCACAAACACATAGATCTACATCTTCCTATCATAGACTAGAGAGATTTGGGATTCATCAACCATTAGAGCATAGAGATAGACGTAGTGATAAATAGGGCCATAGGCCACATATGTATCAAAATTGAATATATTTTATAAATGGAAAACTTTCTCTACTAATTAGTTCTATGTTTGATTACTATATTTTCATCAATATAAAACTTAACAGAAATAAAGAAGGTGCATAAATGTTTTCACATGTAATTTTTCTAAAACTACATAACCTATAAAACAAACATAGTTATTTTATAAGGAATACATAAATGCATAGGGAAAGAAAGAAAGAAATTAAGGATAATAACGTTTGAGATGCATAATATTGATAGGTTCCTCAAAAGAAACACCATCCATATCAGCAAGTTTATAAGCACCTGAACCAAAGTCTTCAATTACAACAAAAGGTCCAAGCCAATTAGGGCTAAACTTTCCTTTTTCTCCAGGTAAAGCATTCACATTTAATTGATTCTCATATAATACTAAATCACCAACCTAAAATGTTCATTCAATTACTTTATGATTATATTGTTTCTAAAGAGCTTTATGATAAGATTTTATATGTTCTAAAGCATGTATTCATTGTTCATCTAACATTTCTAATTCTTGTAAGTGTTGTTCTCGAAAAGTATCCTTGTCGATTATCCCATGAAATGAAACATGTAGAGAAGGTATTTCTAATTCCAAAGGCATAATAGAATTAGTACCATAGACAATATTGTAAGGAGAAGTACCTGAAGCAGTACTAACACTAGTCTTATAAGCCCATAAAGCATAGGTCAGTTGGGTATGCCAATCTTTCGCATGCTTGTTAACAATTTTTCTCAAAATTTGTTCAATGATTTTATTCGATGCTTCAGCTTGACCATTAGATTAAGGATAATAAGTGTATACTAATAAAAGTATCTTCATAGAATTAAGGTTGAACATCAATAATAAATGAAATATTAACTAAATTAAACCACAATAGAGCAACTATTTAGCAAAATTAATGATCAATTGAGCATCCTATGGCTCTCTAACTAAGATGTTAATGAATAAGCTCTCAGCAAGCTCTCATTAATGATAGTCTTAGAATGAGAATGATAAAGATAAACAATTCTATTGCTAAAAATTATCAAAATAAATGCTAATTATGCTCTCAAATGCCTTTAAATTGCAAGAGGTTCAATGCAATTCTCAGATGTGTGGTTCTTAATTATGAAGGAATTTAGTCTCCCTTTTATAGATTTTCCCACTAGTAGGGGGTGTAGTTGCATTTGATCATGATTGAGTTGGGGTTAAGTCCTTGGTTCCACCCTTTGGAGACAATGCAAAGTTTGTGTCCTCAAAGCTTGGGACAAGTAGAAAAAATCAATGGATGAGATTCCCTTTCACTTTGAGTGAGTGAGATTGAATTAAGCTTGATCCAAGTGAATGTCTTTCCTCCACTTTCATTAGTTGATTGAATTTCCTCCCTTTGTGGTTGTTGAGGGAAATTAAGATTTATTAATTGATTTAAATGATTTATATTAGCCATGCACCCCTTGAATGGGTTGAATTTGATTTAATCCAAGACTATACAATTAATTGATTTAATTGTATTTTGATTTGATTACATTTGATTAAAATGTTCTCCATTTTGATTTATCTTAATTGAATATTTGATTTTTGTTTTGATTGGCTAATTATGCATTGTGATCCAATTAATTCAATTATGTCCTTGATTTTCTTTGATTTGACTCAATTTTCTTTGATTTGATCTTTGTCCATTTTCAGGTGATTACAAATGCCCCTCTTTGAGTTGACGTGTGAAGCATATCAATTCAAAGAATACTCTGATCTCACTTGATGATAGGTCCCAATTCCTTGATGGTCGATCTTTGATGTTCATTCTTGATTTAAGATTGATACAAATATGATTGATATGAAATTCTCAATTGATATGATTCTCTGATGATCATTCTGATATGATGTTTGATTCGATGATGGATCCTGATATGATACCTAATTTGATTGATTTTGATATGATGCCCCATTCATTTGATTACAAAAAATTTCCTGATAAAAGCTTTCTCTTTGATTTCGATGATCAGTCTCTTGATTTTTGATGATGTTACCGTTGATTTTGATCTGATTATCTTGATGGTATTCCCCCTCGGGAAATGAATCAAAATGATTTTGGATGATTTAGTTGAGATTGGGAAATTTGGATTTATTTTCTAATATAGAAATTTGAAAATGCCCCGATCATGATAGAATTTGATGAGGAAAGATTTGATTAATAAGATGTTGTTGATGCTCTAGAAAAGTTGATGATGGTTTGGTATCGTTTGATGTCAGTCAGAATCACTTGATTGATGTTGATGTCAATTTGATAGGATAAGTAGATGGGTTGATATTTCACTCTCAAGATCTAGAGAGACAAAACAATGATTTTCCTTCCTCACGATGTAGAGTTAGGAGATTTGATGCACTCAAGATGAGCAAATGGATGATAGGATAACTTGATTGACATTAGATGATCACTTGGATGATTTGACTTATTGATATTTGATACATGATATGATTAGATGATACAGAATTATGGATTGATAGAAGAGAAGGTGATGAACAGGATTAGGTTGCCCCTATTTAATCAACATGATTGATTGTTGATGATATCCTTGATGAAGCATGAATCATTTGATGGATTAGACATTTGATAATGTATCTTGATGACATTGATGATGTTGATGTACCTTTGATGATCAGATTAAACATGATCTTTGATGATGGATACTTCAAGCATTGATGATGTTGATTAGGACTTTGATGATATCAATAGACATTTGATGATGTAGATCTCAAGATATTTGATTATACATTGATGGACATTTGATGATGTTATTGACCATCTGATGTACCTTGATTTGGTCTTTTGATGATGATAACTCTACCCCCTTGAGATTTCCTCTTGCAATTTGGTTTTTGAGCTAAGAAAGGAAAATACATTAAATGCATTTAATCTAAGATGTATGCAGCTAACTGTCATTATTCAGAATTTGGAAGCTTATTTTCATCATCGAGCTTTTTCGAACATGAAAATTGGTACAACCCTCACTGGTTCAACCATGATGATATGAATACCTCTTTTCTCAGATTTTAACAATTGCAAGTAAACAAATAAAGAATTGATCCCTTTCATATACAAATGTCCTCAATGATTCTTTGATGATCATGTCATTAGACGGATTTGCATAATGCTATCAATCAACTTGACAAGCACTCAAGTAGCAATCAAGAAAATATCATGTCTTCATCATTTCTCATCTAGTCAAACATCATCAATTTGCTAAAAAGACATGGTTCCAAAAATTTAGTAACACTTTGAACAATTTTTCTTTTGTTTGTAGATCCATATTTCAAAAAAATCCATGCACTTTGATCCTTAGTTATGTTTAAGCCTTTTAGATTTTGATCTGATTTGGTTAAGCTATTTAGATTTTGATTTGATTTGTCAAACATTGTTGTTTAGATCAAGTAGTTGGATGTTTGAAATGTAATATTGATCAATAAGTTCAAGTGTAGCCATTTTTCAATTTTGATGCAATGATTTGAGCCAATTGATGTTTGCTTTACTAAGCTCATTGAATTTGGATTGGTGACCCCATTTTTTATTTGGAAAAGATAGTGCTTTTTTGGGCAATTCCAACCTTTGAGAGTTTATATAAGATTTTTAATTTTTTAGAATTTTTGAAATTTTTTATTTTTTTAAATTTTAGAGATATTTGATGTTTTTGAATTTTAGAGATTTTTTATGTTTTTGGATTTTTAAAGATTTTTAATGTTCTTAGATTTTTAGAGATTACTAGTTCTCAAGCAAGATCACATTGAATTTCTCCTAATGTTTAACAAGGTAAAGGACATGAAAGATGGATTTGCAAATTGATGGATGTGAGATAAATAGGCCATGATGGATGAAGTAAGTGTGTTACCCATAGGACCATCTCCTCAAGACTATCCAAGCTAGGGAAAAATAATATCTCAATATAGTCCAATGATGTGGTGTTGGATAGCATATGGAATAATGACCCAGTGTCATGACAATGGTCCCAGGGAGTGGACATATCAAGAGACTTTCTATAACATATTTTTCCATTTCTTTTATTTTTCAATTGGATCAAGATTAAGTGATCAATCTGGATAGGATCACACAATCATGATAAAGGGGTGATCAAGGCTATGAGTGAATGGTTTGGGATTATGGGAAGGCTTCTTAGGATAAGCAAGATCATGATAAGGTAGCATGAATGCAACAAGTGAATAGGCTGATGAATAGGACAACTCATGTCAAGATACTTAATGCTCATGGATATGTTCAACCTTGTCAAGATCAAAGGTGAAAGATGGAATATGGATGAAAGTGAGATAAATGGTAGAAAGGTGGAGGATATGATGGATGAAACTTTCCCCCAAGTGTAGAGTGCAAGAGAAAGGAATTACGCATGACGCCTGTTTGCCAGGTTTTCATCATGGTACTTGTCCAAGATGCCACAAGAAGTGGTTTTTACCCTTGGATGGATTTCTTTTCTTCTTTTTTTCAAGTTTTCTTTTTTTCTCTTTTTTTGGATGGACTCAAGCCTCATGCTCTTTGTATATTCCTTGAAAAGGTATGATATGATGTGCCAAGGCCGCTAAAAGGTATGCTCAAAGATGTTGATATGGTGATGGAAATGTGATATGGTGGATAAGGTAGAGGGTGGCTAAAGATTTATGGAATGGATTGGATAAGGAAAATGGAAGGATAATGAATGAGAGGATAATAAGTCTTTCCATGTGTGGGCATGAAAAATGGAATGGAAGGATAATTAATAGGAGGATAAGAAGTATTATCAAGATCAAAATCGATACACACCTTGAAGGGTAGTGGAATAATGGAGGAAAAATGGGTGAGATAGCTTGGGATTTTGAAGTAAGAGAGGATATGGATCTTGGGACACCAGGACTCAAAATGGATGGATGAGATGGAATGCATTTGGGAGAATGTGGAGTGGAAGCTTTTGGAAGCTTTAATGTCAACTTTTATTTCTCTTTCATGTGTAAGTCCTTCAAAAGTGACTTGGGAATCCACCCTTTCTTTGATTTGTCTTTCCTTTTGGATGCTTTAGAATGCATTTCTTCAATGAGGGATTTAGGAACCCACATTTTCTTTGATTTTTATTTTTTCTTGATGGACTTTTGTGGTCTCTTGAATTTTTATTTTTTCTTTTCATTCACATGTCGATTAGATGGGACATTATGATTTTTATACACATACGGATTCTTGGATTTATGATTTTTATGTTGCAAATCAACATTGCTTCCAAAAGACTTAGGAATTGTGGATGAATAGGAATAATATGGAGGGTTCATATGGATTGGTTTTTGGACATTCTTCAAGTATGTGTGCCTTTGTTGATCTTGATACATGGTAGGGTAAGTGAATGGAGAACTAGGGATGATAGGAATGGAGTATGGAGGAATATATGGACCTAATATGGATGGAAGGGATGAAGACTTTTGTTTTGGGACATAGGAACCCAAAAAGGATTTGGAGGATAATGAAGGCATATGGTTGCATTTGAATGGAGGGATATAAGGTGTGAAATGTGTAGCCCCTATTGGTGTTGAATGGGTTGAATTTGATTTAATCCAAGACTATACAATTAATTGATTTAATTGTATTTTGATTTGATTACATTTGATTAAAATGTTCTCAATTTTGATTTATCTTGATTGAATATTTGATTTTCATGTTGATTGGCTAATTATGCATTATGATCCAATTAATTCAATTATGTCCTTGATTTTCTTTGATTTGACTTAGTTTTCTTTGATTTGATCTTTGGCCATTTTCAGGTGATTACAAATGCCCCTAGTTGGATAGGAAAAATGTTGGACTTGGGCAAACTTCCAAAATATTACCAAAGCTTGGTTTATGCAAGATGTAGCTCAAAGAACTTTATGCTTTCCTTTTTACCCACTCTCAAACAAGGTCACATTGGTTTTCCCCCAATTTCTAGCAAGATATAGGACATGAATGATAGATTTGCAAGCCGATAGATTAGAGATGGAAAGACCATGATGGATGAAGCATGCGAATGTGACCCATAGGACCATCTCCTCAAGAGTACCCAAGCTAAGGAAAAATGATATAGAAATGTGAAGCATGTTTTTGGATAAGCCATGGAAGCCAATGGTGCAGTGCTAGATAGCCTATAGGATAATGGTCTACTGTCATGAAAATGAGGGATCCAAAAGAAGTGGACATGTCAAGAAGTTCTTGATAACAATTTTTGTACTTTAAGTTCTTCATTTTTATCAAGACCAAAGGATCAATTTGGGTAAGATGTGGATAAGATAACACAATCCAGGTAAAGGGGTGATGTAGGCTATGAAGGGATGTTTTGGGATTATGGAAAGACTATCAAAGAATAATTAAGGTGAATTTGGTATAAGCAAGATCATGATAGGGTAACATGGATGCAACAAGTACATAAGCTGATGGAAAGAATAATGGATGTCAAGATACTTAATGCTCATGGATATGTTCAACCTTGTCAAGATCAAAGGTGAAAAATGGAATATGGATGAAAGTGAGATAAATGGTAGAAAGGTGGAGGATATGATGGATGAAACTTGCCCCCAAGTGTAGAGTGCAAGAGAGAGAGATTATGCATGACACCTGTTTGCTAGGTTTTCATCATGGTACTTGTCCAAGATGCCACAAGAAGTGGTTTTTGCCATAGGATGGATTTCTTTTCTTTTATTTTCTTCTTTTTTTCAATTTTTTAATTTTTTCTCTTTTTTTGGATGGACTCAAGCCTCATGCTCTTTGTATATTGCTTGAAAAGGTATGATATGATGTGCCAAGGCCACTGAAAGGTATGCTCAAAGATTTTGATATGGTGATGGAAATGTGATATGGTGGATAAGGTAGAGGGTGGCTAAAGATTTATGGAATGGATTGGATAAGGGAAATGGAAGGATAATAAGTCTTTCCATGTGTGGGCATGAAAAATGGAATGAAATGATAATGAATAGGAGGATAAGAAGTATTATCAAGATCAACATCGATACACACCTTGAAGGGTAGTGGAATAATGGAGGAAAAATGGGTGAGATAGCTTGGAATTTTGAAGTAAGAGAGGATATGGATCTTGGGACACCAGGACTCAAAATGGATGGATGAGATGGAATGCATTTGGGAGAATGTGGAGTGGAAGCTTTTGGAAGCTTGAATGTCAACTTTTATTTCTCTTTCATGTGTAAGTCCTTCAAAAGTGACTTGGGAATCCACACTTTATTTGATTTGTCTTTCCTTTTGGATGCTTTAGAATGCATTTCTTCAATGAGGGATTTAGGAACCCACATTTTCTTTGATTTTTATTTTTTCTTTATGAACCTTTGTGGTCTCTTGAATATTTATTTTTTTCTTTCATTCACATGTTGATTAGATTGGACATGGTGCTCTTCATACATAAGTGGATTCTTGGTTTTCTGATTCTTATGTTGCGCATTCAAATTTCTTCCAAAGGACTTGAGATTGGTAGATGAATAAGGTTGATATGGATGGTTCATATGGATGGGTTCATATGGAGGATTGACATGGATGGGTGCTTGGTTTTTCAAGTATGTATGTCTTTGTTGATCTTGATAGGGTATAAGGTAAGTGGATTGTGGGATATGGATGGTAGGAAAGGTTGATGGTGGAATATAGGGACCCAGTATGGATGGAAGATAAGAAGGTTTCAACTTTGAGATACAGGGAACAAGGATGGATTTGGAGGATGTATAAGGAATATGAGTATGCACAAATGGAGGTAAGTGGGATGTGGGTGGGATATCATCATCTTTATTTTGAACTGCATGGCTAAGGCTTTTATCTTTCAGATTTATCTTTGTACCAATAGGCTTATATGTAGCTTTGATAGGAGTGACTTTGATATGAGCAGTTGAAGCTTGAGGTAGATATGTAGGCTTATGAAAAGTGGATGTTGGGGTACTTTGATCTTGACAAGGATCTTTTGATAGCCTAGGAAGAATACTTTTCTTTTGATTTTCAATAATTTCATTAGAGATGGAAGGAATATCTTGATCTTGCTTAGGAGATGGATATGATATAGGAGATGAAGGAACATGGGATGTTTGAGATGGAATGATATCTTCTTGAAATAAATTTAAGGGTATGAAATAATCATCATGGGACTCTTGGGATATGGGACTTTGGTCAACTATAGGATAAGAAGGGATATTATGTTGATCTTTATCCTTAATAAGACTTGTTTCTTTGCGATTTTGATTAGTCTCTTGACATGGAGCCACTTCTAAGGACAATGTAGGATTTTGAATGTTAACATGGGATTCTTGAATGGCTAATGAAGGTTCATTTTAAATAGGAATGATATACATTGTAGCACATGAATTCTTGGAGTCTATAACCTTTGAAAAATGGAAGAAGTTTGTAGCAAGATGTAGGTTAGCTTGGGTCTCTTTTAGAGGTAGCCCTTGAGGGTATACATAGTCATTATGAAAACTATTTGGATCTTTGTTTGATGGAGGAATATTGGACAGCTTTGCTTCTATATTAAATGGAGAAATGGTGGAATAGGTGAAAGCTATAAGAGGACCACTACTAGACATGTGTTCATAAGTTTGATCTTTCTTGAGAGTAGTATCTTCATTAGATAAGTCATTAGGATTTTCAATTTCAATTATGTCATCATCAATAAGATTTTGGATTTTATGTTTTAACTCCATGCAATCTAAAGTTTCATGCTCATTATGTCTATGATATGAACAATAGTTGCTCAAAAAGATGAAACCACATGAAGTGATTTGAGGCAATGTGGTGAGATCATTTTCAAGGAGTTTTTCCAAAGCTAATTCATAAGATTGTCCCAAAGGAGTAAATGATCTATCCCAAGGATATTTGGATGTATTTGTGTTTCTCAAGGAGTTGTCATATGATGAATATTGTTGAGATGGGACTAATTCCTTGTGATTTCCTTGATCAAAGATGAGATTCTCTTGATGATTGAAATAGGTTCTTCATCAAATATTGGTTTATCATTAGGATATTCTTGATCAAATATAGGATTTTCATGATATCTTTTTTATCAAATTTTGAATTATCAAAGATATGATGTTCATAATGTTCTTCTTGATCATAGAGGTAAGGAAACAATGTTCTTAATGATAATTGGTTGGATAATGTTTCCATTTCTTTTTCCATTTCTTGAATAGAATCTTCTCTTGAATCTTTATTGTTAATTGATTTTTGGATCTTAATGAATGTTTTCTTTTTGTAATCAAAGATCTTCAAGCACAACACAATGATTTTATCAATTATCACAAGAAATTCTTCCAAAAAATCTACCTTAGGTCAAATTTGGCTTTTTAATGGCTCTAATGAGGTGGGCTTGCTAATTTATCAAGGATTTAGTATGGATTCCGTTCAAAATGGATCTTAAACTTTCATCCCCCAAGTATGTTAAGGGGCTTCCCACATGCACGAAAGTATGATTTGGCGCAATCTGTGAGGACTACTAGAGGAAGTTCAAAAAATTTAAAATCCTTTTGTCACACACCCCATTAAGGATGCATGCATTTCATTTTATATTGGGTTGGATTCTTGTAGAAAAAGCAAGTGTATCCCACTTTGGGTTGTCCCTCTCACCGGCCTCGTTAAGGCAGAACTCAGGAGGTGAGCCCACTAATTCTCTAGCATGTTCATTCAAAGTAAGGAAAATAGAATTAAGGTCAAGCTTTTGGGAATTTGGTTCACCAAAAAGGTGGAGAGCATATCCCTAACTTTTCCTTTGGTTCCCAAACACAATAGAAAATTTTTTTCAATTGATTTCACCCCCTAACTATAGGGATTTGAGTATTTCTACTCTCTTCCACAAACAAGGGGCTTTGATTTTAAGTATTTGATTTATCCTTTTAGCTATCCAAATTACTAGATTATGTAGTGCACCAATGCCACAAGCTAAGGGAAAATATTGACTAGTTGAGGCTTACCTTATTCTTTGTAGCTAACCGAAGTTAGGGGCATTTTTTATTGATTCCATTGTTTTTACCTTATCTTGGAAATAGCTCTTCCCAAGTGTGTTTTTCTACCAGCAAGTTAGTCAACACCAACAATCACAATGAGGGGAAACCAAATCGAAATTGATGAAGAAAAGAATTATGTAATGAACTTTAAGCACCTTATTTGCAAATTTTCAAGGAAAAACTTGAGCTAAGGAGTAAAAATCCAATTAAGAGAAAAAAATTTCATTTTGTAAGCTTCAATAATTGCAAGATAATTTTGGTATACCTGATTTTCTTCCTCTTGTGATGTCTCAAGAATAGCCTTGATATATGCAACATTTTCCTTCTTGATCCTTTTAGCTAGTGCCTTTTCTTTTTTATTAAACCTTCTTTCTGGCTTCTAGACCTTTATGTGCCTGCTCATTTACAATCAAAATGTACAAATAGAAAGTTAGATAAATGAATTGATCAATCTGACAACAAATTAAGACAACAGATAGAAAGTGACATTGTCCAGCTAATACGAGTGATCAAATTGTTTGCAGGTGTAAATTTAATGATACCAAGCGACACTTTCCAGTGACACAGGTGACACCAAAAGCTAATCAAGTGTAAACAATTTATTGTTAGGCACAAAGAGTATTGAAAATTGCCTAAACTGATCTACTCAAAGTGACACTTTAACACTACTAAGTGTAAGATAGTTGATACTAAGCATGACTTTGTTTGTATAGTGCTTCGCAAAGGTCTATCACAAGCGATGACAAATAATCAATAGGCAACACTTCTTAACTCACAGGTGTGACTTTACGAGAAAAAGGAAGGATAACTTTATCTCACAGGCATGAGCATTCAGGTTGCAGGCGATAAGAAAGAATTTAAGACAAAATATAAGTTATCGACTAGGCGCAAATGTTCAGCTAATAGGCGTCGAAACGGAGATTGTAAATGTCATCAGAATGACTATAGGTGTGACTAAATTGATTGTACGGGTGACTTCACCTATTTTCTACAAAATATTCATGGAAAATTGAAAATACAAGCATACAAAATATGATCCAAATGATGAAATTAATAAAATGAGGCTTAGAGCCCCACAGTGGGTGCCATTTTGTATAGTAATAAAATTATCTTCATAGAATTAAGGTTGAACATCAATAATAAATGAAATAGTAACTAAATTAAACCACAATAGAGAAACTATTTAGCAAAATTAATGATCAATTGAGCATCCTATGGCTCTCTAACTAAGATGTTAATGAATAAGCTCTCAACAAGCTCTCATTAATGACAGTCTTAGAATGAGAATGATAAAGATAAACAATTCTATTGCTAACATTTATCAAAATAAATGCTAATTATGCTCTCAAATGCCTTTCTAAACTCAAATTGCAAGAGGTTCAATGCAATTCTCAGATGTGTGGTTCTTAATTATGAAGGAATTTAGTCTCCCTTTTATAGATTTTCCCAATGTTAGGGGGTGTAGTTGCATTTGATCATGATTGATTTGGGGTTAAAGTCCTTGGTTCCACCCTTTCGAGAAAATGCAAAGTTTGTGTCCTCAAAGCTTGGGACAAGTAGAAAAAATCAATGGATGAGATTCCCTTTCACTTTGAGTGAGTGAGATTGAATTAAGCTTGATCCAAGTGAATGTCTTTCCTCCACTTTCATTGGTTGATTGAATTTCCTCCCTTTGTGGTTGTTGAGGGAAATTAAGATTTATTAATTGATTTAAATGATTTATTTTAGCCATGCACCCCTTGAATGGGTTGAATTTGATTTAATCCAAGACTATACAATTAATTGATTTAATTGTATTTTGATTTGATTACATTTGATTAAAATGTTCTCAATTTTGATTTATCTTGATTAGATATTTGATTTTTGTTTTGATTGGCTAATTATGCATTTTGATCCAATTAATTCAATTATGTCCTTGATTTGCTTTGATTTGACTCAATTTGATTTGATTTGATCTTTGTCCATTTTTCAGGTGATTACAATAAGGAGTTGAAAATCTATGTTGAATTTGATATTTCTCCAAGAATTTCATGACTTCTTTGTTCTTAAAAGAGGTACCGTTATCCAAAACTATCATTGAAGGGATACCAAATCATGTTATAATATTATTAAGGATGAAATCACAAATAACATTCACAGTTTTTCAACGTAGAGGGACAACTTCCACCCACTTTGTGAAGTAATCTATAGCAGTCAAGATATACGCATGTCCTTGAGAAGAAGCTGGTGAGATTTTTCCAATAAGGTCAAAAATCCAAATACTAAAAGGCCATAGAGAAACTTGATTTCGAAGCTCACGAGCAGGAGCATGAATCAAATTACTATGTTGTTGACATTGAGGACATTTCTTAACAAACATGAAAGAATCTTGTTCCATTGTTTGCCAATAATATCCCATTCTAAGAAGTTTATTAACCAAAGATTTTCCACCAAAATATCCCCCAAAAAGAACTAGAATGAGCTTCTACCAAAGATACTATAATTTAGGTTCTATTAAGACATCTTAATAGTAAACCCTCATAAGAGAGTTTGTAAAGCGTGTCTCCTAAAATGATCTAATGCACTGCAAGCTTCCTAATACAATTACATGTGTTCCTTGTTGTCGATTAAGGAAAACTACCATCTTTCAACAAATGAAAGATATGAGAATACTATTCATCCATATGCAAATTGAAACAATCAGAGGTAACCTTATTAGAAATTATAGGGTTTTTAAGAGTTTGTATAGTAAATTGAAAAATTTCAGCATTATTCTCAAGACAAACCAAAGAAGTTGCGCTTGCCATGGCATCTACATGTCTATTATCTTTCCTAGGTAAAGTTTGAATTATATAAGAAGAGAATTGTGAAAGCACATCAAGAGTCAAATCCCTATATTATGTCATTTTATCATTCTTAGTTTGATAACCTCCTTTAATTTTTTCAACAATCAATTGTGAATCTCCATATATTTGCAAGTGTCTGATGTTAAGGGATAACTTCACAATTGAGAAATATTCTTAGGAGGAGGCATATTAACAATAGCTTCAATCTTTTCAGTATCTAATTTTGATGCAAGAGCATCCTAGGATTCTTGGAAATCCCATATCAACCAAAAATATGTTTTTCTTTGAAGGTAGATTGTTAGTTTTGGTCTTGATTTGGAGAGTTCTTGCTCGGTTTGGGAGACTGGTTGCTCGGTTTATATGGTTACCAAGGTGCTCGGTCTCTAAAGAACACTCAATGACTAAAGGTGTCAGTTTACTGGTGCTTGGCAATAATTGTGTTACTCACTCATGCCTAGCATGGTCGGTCGACTGGTGCTTGGTTATCTCCTCTATTGCTCAGTGTTCTTGCTTACCGATTGGATTGTTTTGTTAGATCAGCTTGGCCGACTAGTGCATTTATTTTGGGTCATGCTCCTCATGTTATGGATTGACCATTGGACATGTGGGGACCTAGATCTAGCATGTTGCATTCTTCTATGTGGATTCGATGACCATTTGGGGCCATCTTTGAGAGTTTAATTATTTTGTAAGGCTATGTGAGAGAGGACTAATGTTTTAGCATTTAATATTTGTTTTGTAAGGGTTTATTGTTTCATTAGCCAACTTGTGGCTGGGAATCAATATTTATAGGATGCTTGGGTAGTTGTTTTGAGAGAGATTTTGGGGGGGAGGAAGGTTAGTAGCATGCAAGCTTAGGAACAGGAAGATTGCTTGGAAGTTTGAGTACAAGTTTAGATCTTTCCTAGGTGCCTACTAGTGTGTTGTGTGTTACAGACCTGGACTAACTGAATGCTGATGTTGTGGAAAAGATTTGGATCTTGCGAGATCTTGTAGACTGTTACTTGCATTGTAATTGGCCATAACCAAGAAGGCCTTACAGCCTGGCACATTGCATGTAATTGGTGTTTTCATGAATATAGACTTCTATTTGATTTTAGATCTATTGTTGTTACTGTGTATTTTCGCTGCATATTGGTTTGGCTACAAGGTCAGCTAGTCCTTAATTGGATCCACCCACCTTGACTACATTAGGTGGTATCAGAGCGAAGTTTGTTCCTATTTGATAAAAGTTTGTTCCAGTTGGAGCTGAGTGGATCTTGTGTATCTAGATCTTGATTTGAAGATGCCTCTGAGGAGAAATTGTGAGATCTCTGAAGAAGAGGAAGCTAGTGGTGAATTCTGTCTTGATGATTTTAGGGCTTTGCAGAAACAAGTGTAAGATCTGCAAGAGGAATTGAGAAAGAAGAAGCCTACCTTGAAGGAGGATAGTGATGATGAATCTAAGGAAGATCATTTTGAAGAAGCTAGGGATTCTGAGGAGAATCAAATTCTGAAAGCTATGTCTAAGATTGGGAAAAGACCTAAGATTGAAGTTTCTACATTTTTTGGAAGCCTTAGGCCAGAAGAATTGATTGATTGGATCAATGAGATTGATGAATACTTTGAGTATGAAGAAATAGAAGATCTTGATAGGGTTAGATTTGCAAAGACTAAGTTGAAGGGTCATGCAAATATCTAGTGGAGAGAAGTTCAGTTGGAAAGAGGTAGATGAGGAAAAGAAAAGATCACTAAATGGAACCGAATGGTTGACAAGTTGAAGAAGAAATTCATTCTGGTGGATTGTGAATCAGACATGTTTAAGAAAATGCAAGCTTTGAAGCAGACTAAAAAATTAGTACAGGAGTATACTGAGGAGTTTTATAGAATCTTGATTAGGATTGGTCATTCTAAAGTTGATAAAGAAAAGGTTGCTAGGTATGTCTATTGTTTGAGACCTAGTATTCAGGAAGAGTTACTCACTATGCAGATGAAAAAAATTGGTTATGCTTATCAGATGGCATTAAAGATTGAAGAGAAGTTGAATAGGAAGTATGAAGGAAAACAAAATAGTAGGAACTGAGGTGGTAAAACTAGTGAGATAGTTGCTGAAAGTAGTGTGATAGAGAATCCTGAGCCTGATGTTGGATCTAGCAATGGTTAGGTTACTAAGAGTGTTGGACAGAGAGGAAAGTGGAAGAATGAGTTTACTGGCACTTGTTATAACTATGGTGAATCTAGTCATAGAAGTTGGCAGTGTCCTAAGAAAAGAGTTGCATTAGCTGCTGAAGAAGACATTGAGAATGTTCAAGAGAAAGGTGAATGTCTTGTCACTAGGAGGTTGGCTACATGTGTTCTTGAACCAGTGTAGAGAAGGAATTTGTTCAGAACTAGATGTAAGTGCATGGATAAGGTATGTAATGTCATAGTTGATGGTGGCAGTTCTAAAAACTTTGTTTCAGATGAAATGCTTAGTAAATTGAATTTGGAAATGAGGAAGCATCCTAATCCTTATCAGATTAGTTGGATACAAGATTTTTCTAAGGTTAGAGTTGAAGAACAATGCTTGGTTAAGTTTCAAATTTGATCTTACCATGATGAGATATTGTGTGATGTATTGCCTATGGATGCTTGTCATCTATTGCTTGGTAGACCCTAGCAGTTTGACAGAAATGTGTTGTTTGATGGTCATGCTAATAACTATGTGGTTAGGCATGAAGGAGCTTGGCATAAGCTAATACCTTTACATGAGACAGGGATTAAAGGAAGTGGAGTTATCAGGTGTTGTCCTTATGACAAACCTCAGGAGTAGAGGGTTGATGAGCCTATTCCTATTAAGTTGTTGGTTAACAGTTTGTCCTCTTCAAGATTTCTAATCTTTGACTCTTAAATTACCCAATGGGAGAGAACAAAAGGATGTCACCAACAATTGGGTCAGTGTACGTCTTCTATCACTGCCCTCTGAATTGATAGGTACAGCTCCCTAATTATGTATGATATACAATGAATGTGTTTTTATCTTGATCACCAGGTTGTCTCTGATGTGTTTTAACCAAATTTCTTGTAGGCACAAACAATTCAGGTAAGGATTTATGCTTATTATCTTCTAACTCTAATCTACCTATTTTAACCATGCAAAGTCTAACCAAGAGAACAGGAGCAGAATCATGCATAGGAGACAAATAGAATTGTTTTAACTGCAACTTCTGTCATGAAATGGAATCCACACATACATCACAGCTCTACACACCACTGTACTTTCTATCCAGTATGCAACTATTTAACTAACAGGATGAATAGGAGAAGAATCACATATGACAAGTAAATGGAATCACTTACTGCAACCACAGACATGAAATGGAATTCAAGACGTAATCACAGCTTCATACATAACTGTCCTTTCTATTCAAATGCATATGATTGACTACCAGTGGAACAACAAAACCAGAAACCTTGCTATAGTAAATGGAATTACTTTGCTCAAATATCCAGTTTGCCGACCATTACAATGAGTTTCTTCCTAGTATTTATAGACTTCACAATACATAGAGTTCGTCAGAACTCATGACCTTCCAGCTTCCAGGAATACAAACAGACTATACACCAAGCAGGAATATCTTCATCGGATGGTGGTCGTATGATCGCAAGAAGGAAGAAAATTCCTTGCGATCATGCGCCAGCCGTAGATTTTCTGCCAATGTCAGGACCCTTCTGACAACATGTAAATAGATCCCTCTGACACTCTGCCAACTCGGCATTCCGTGGACCAACCACATACTAGCTTATGTGTTCATGAAACATCCCGGACCCACTTCTTCACACTTTGCATATCTGACAGTAGTCGTATGATTGTAAGAGCTTACAAGATTCCATAAGATCATGTGCCGTCCGTCAATTTGGAATCTTAAGATGTTCTGGCTTGCTGACGTTTGTGGGGCCTAGCAACCTCATTGTCGCATCCTCAATTACATTGTCGCATGATCGCATACCATTATTTTAATCTATGTGATCATGCAACTGCCTTTCTAATTGGTACATGTTGGCTGCATCATTGGCACTTGTGGGACCTAACAGACTTCATTGTCGCATGATCGCATAGCATTATTTTATTCCTTGCGATCATGTGACTGCATCTTCATTGGTACACATAGATTCCAGCAGGGCCCCTCTGTCTAATCTCTCCCATGCTTGGCATATGTGGGTCCCAGTAACACAGTTAGCTCCTTAAATTTCTACTATCGCATGATCATGTACCATTATTTTAATCTATGCGATCATGCGACTGCTTCATTATTGGTGCACGTAAGCTACTTTATTATCTTTGCGGGTCCCAGTAGGTTCCATTGTCACGTGATCGCATACCATTATTTTATTCCATGAGATCATGCGACTGCTTTACCATTGATACATGTGGATTCCAGGCGTCCATTATATTGTTTCTACCATAGGTTCTAAAACGAGACAGGAATATTTTTAATACCATCAACTCCATGACTATCCACCCTTTGCTACTGATAATATCATCAGATGAATCAACAATTCTAGCACTCTCTATACAAAAAAAGTTTCCTCTTGATTCTTCTGAAAGAACAAACACCATCCATCTTGATATACAAGATTATCAATAGAGCACATCTTCTTTGCCAGGATGGGGTCTATAACCTACCCAATGTTACAAGATCTTGCAGAAAAGCCCACCCGGTTCAAAGAAGGAAAGCAATGATAGGGAAACCTGGCAAAGAAAGCCTACCTAAGCAAGACTTAGACCTAGACTCGACCAATTTCACATGGAAAAATGACAGGTGACTAAAAATCAGGCAACAACTGGCTCAGACTGGGGATTTAAGCATTACCATGCTTAAAAGGACTCTAGCACTCTCTAGTTTTGCAAAATAGCCGGTAACTTAACAAAGCCAAAACTACACACAGCAGAAGGAAAAACAACTAGGCTACAACAGGAAAAGAAAACGTACCTAAATAACCACTATGTAGGGATTACCTGCTTCTCAATTATGCATTTGATACAACTTCAAATCCTGCCCATTATAGGAACATGGCAAGGATTCTTCGGAAGGGTATGCCAACCTGAATGAATTATTTTGATTTGCTTGCACAATCTGGAATGGTCCTTTCCATAAAGATTGAAACTTAGAATGCATTCCTTTAGGTTCATGTCTCTTGTCCCACAGTAGCACCATATCACCTTCCATAAATTTCCTCGGTCTAGCTCTTTTGTCAAACAACTTCTTGACTCGGTTTTGATGTGCAGTTATTTTGTCAACCATTTCTTCTCTCTCTTCTTGCAGTTTGGTCAAGTATAGGATTCTTCTCTCTAAACCATCTTTGAAAACATCATCTTCAATTACCATTTTCAATTTACATGTAGCAAGCTCTAAAGGTAAAGGCAGATTTGCTTCAACCCCATAAACTAGTTCAAAAGGAGATATACCTATGGCTCTTTTAGGTGTAGTCCTGTCTACCCATAAAGCATCATGTAATTTCCTGTGCCAATTCCTCTGATTGTCATCAACTAACTTCTTCATGATATTAATCAAATTCTTATTACTTGATTCTGCTTGCCCATTCCCTTGGGGAAAGTAATCTGATGAATGACCTACCAGAATCCCATAATCATGACAAAAAGAAACAATTTCAGATGATGAGAAATATGAAGCATTATCCATAATCAATTTTGTAGGTATTCCAAACCTAACTAAAATTTGTTCTTTTATAAACTCACAAACTACATTAGAAGTGGTCCTCTTCATAGACTTAGCTTCCACCCATTTACTAAAATAGTTTGTAGCAGTCAAAATGTAAGAATGACCTTGACTTGAAGGAGGATTTAGGGGACCAATAAAATCTAGACCCCACTACTGAAAAGGAGCATCAATTACAACTAGTTTCAATGGTAGAGCTGCCAATTGAGGTTTACCAAAAAATAGCTTACATTTTTCACATTTTGCTACCCATTTATATGCATCTTTAAACATTCCTAGCCAATAGTAGCATTGCCTTAGGATCTTGAATGCTGTAATAGTAGAAGAGAAATGTCCTCCACATGCCTCATCATGAAAAGTTTTCAACAACTGCATTTGCTGCTCTTTATCCACACACCTAAGGAAAGTACCATCTATTGCTCTTTTGTACAAAACATCATCATAAATAACATACCTGAGGGCTTTGTTTCTCTGATTTCTCCTCTGTTTTGCTGTCAATCCCTCTGGACACTCACCGTATGTCAGGAAATAAGCAATGTTTGAAAACCAAGGATCTTGTAAACTCACCATCAGCACCTTATGATCACTCTTCTCATCTGGCTGACCTTCTGCTATGGCTTTACAAAGTGCATTCCCCCTCACCAATTTAGTTGGCCTAATATTAGTGTCATACTCTTGAACTTTGGCAATCCAAGCTCCTCTATTATTACAACCAACTTCTTGTTGAGTCAAAATGCTTTTTACTGTTGCATCAGGCACATAAACAATGGAATGTGAGTGAAGAACATAAAATCTGAAATTTTTCAATGCTCTTACCATAGCATAAGCATGTTTTTCCATTTGGGAATACTTCAACTCATGGCTCTTCAAGGGTATACTCATGAAAGCAATTGGAGCTTGTATCCCCTCCTTGTTTTCTTGCATCAGTATTGCAGACATGGTGTGTTGTGATGCATAACAGTATAAAATGAATTCTTTTGTATAATCAGGGTGAACTAAAATAGGAGCATTAGCAATTGCATTTTTTATGTCTTCAAAAGATTTCTTACCATCTTCAGTCCATTTGAAAGATTGATTTCCCTTCATCATATCAACTATACTTTTCATAGTTTCAGAAAAATTAGGTACAAATCTTCTTAAAAAGTTAACTTGTCCAAAGAAAGATTTAATTCCAGTTTTACTTAAAGGTAAACTTAACTGCTGAATAGCTCTAACTCTATTAGGATCAATCTTAACTCCTTGAGAAACAATGTGTCCAAGAAGTTTACCTTCAGTAACACAAAATACAAATTTCTTTGGATTTAAAGAAATACCTTGGTCTCTACACCTCTACAGGACTCTGGCAAGATCTCTTATGTGATCTTTCCTCTGCTTAGAGAAAATAGTTAGATCATCAAGGTACATCACAATAATCTTATTTTTAAGATCACCAAAAGATAGATCCATTGCTCTCTGAAATGTTGCACCTACGTTAATCAATCCAAAAGGCATTCTATTATAAGCAAAAGTACCCCATGGCATTGTAAAAGCTGTCTTGTACTTGTCTGATTCATCCACTTGGATTTGGTTATAACCTGAAAACCCATCCAACATAGACATCATTCCTAAACCTGCAACAATCTGTAATAAATGGTCCATGTTTGGCAATGCATAGTTATCTTTGAGGGAAGCCTGATTTAGATTTTTGAAATCTACACAAATCTTTATCTCTCCATTCTTCTTCCTCACAGGGATGATATTTGCAATCCAGGTGGAGTGATGAATAGGATATATGATTTTTTCTTTTAACATCTTATCAATCTCCTTAAAAATTGCTCCTTCTATCAAAGGGTTATAGTTTCTTTGTTTTTGTTTGACAGGAACTACCCCAGCCTTTAGAGGGATTGTGTGCCTAAAATCTCCATCCATGAAATTTTTAAGACCCTCATAGTCCCAAGCAAAAACATCTTGAAATTCCACTAATAACTCTTTGATCTTACCCCTTTCTTCAATGGAACAACACTTTCCAATATTAATCATTTTTGGACAAGCATCAGTCTCTATATTGATTCCATCATACTCTCCACAAGTCTTTTCTTTTTCACTCCTTTCTTCCTTAACGTAAGCATCATTCAAAAAGCTTTTCTAAAGATACAAAATGAGAAGGGATCTTATTACCTTTTAATTGAATGATTTCTTCTTCTGATTCTTCCTCCTCAATCAGTGACTGCTCATCTTTACCATCTTCAAAGCACATATTGACAAAAGGGCCTGATCCTTCTAGGAACTGCTGAATATGTTTGTCATTATCAAAGACTTGCCATGATTCTTCATTATCAGGTACCTTTGACCTAAAAATAACTTCCATCCTATATATCTGATCTTTAAATTCAGGATGAGGTAACAATAATGAGGCAGAGACAGCTAATGAATCAGCTTTTGAATTCTGGTCTCTAGGAACTGAGTTTATTGAGAATGCATCAAATTTTTCCATCTCATCCCATACTTTATTTCTATAATTCCTTAATCTATTATTTTTTACAGAATATAAATTTCTCACCTGCTTTACCACAAGCTCAGCATCACCTTGTACCTTAAGTAACTTTACTCCTTTTTGTTTTGCAACTTCCATTCCAAGGAGAAGAGCTTCATACTCTACAGTGTTATTAGTGTTCTTAAAATTCAACTTGTAGGCCAGATGTGTGATTTCTTCATCAGGTGCAATTAAGACTACTCCTGCTCCTGAGCCTACCTTAGCACAACTACCATCAAACTGCATTGTCCACAGCTGTTGTGAATCTGCCTTTACCGTCTCTTCTTGAGCATTAGGTCCATCATATGTTAACATGTAATTACCAAATTGCATTTCTTGATATAAGATCTGAGATTTAGGATCATCTGATTTCAAAATAGTAAATTTAGCCTTACCTTCAGGTTCAAGCTTTACTTTCTTATTCCCAACTTGGATGTAAGCAGATGACCAATCAAGTTTAATCTCTCCTCCCAAGTCCTTGCAGAAACTTCTACTAAGCAACATACCATAGCTTTCAGGAATGTCAGCAACAAGAATTGTAAGCTTTAATCTCTTGGAAGGATATGCAACCAAAGCAACTTGTGCATCCTTGATCTGACCTATCAAAGGTACTTTATTGGCATCCATTGAATAGCACTTTCCAAAGACTTTGGTTAGGGGTAGCCCTAGAGCTTTTGCAACTGATGCAGGCATTACATTATTTGAAGCTCCAGAGTCTATGATGCAATTACTTAGTCTATTGCCATTAATAAAAAGAGACACATAAAAAGGCTCTGGTTTCAAATATGAACAAGTAGCATGGATCACAGGTTCTTCTTCTTGAAACAGCCTAGGAATTGAGAAATCATCATCAATTGAATTCCCTTCATTAGCATTAACTCGCCTTTTATCACTGACATTGGAATTGATATGAATGTTTTCTCCACTTTTACAATGATCTATCAACCTTTGGAATTGATCAGAGTGTGATCTCAAATAATCCATAGTAGATATTTGAATTTTAGTTTCTTCACAAAATTGAATAATATGAAAGGAATGAGGAAACTTATCTTTTTGTTCCTTTTGTGAAGAACTTGACGCTGGGTTATCATTCTTAGCTTCCTTGTGGGGAGGAACTTGATTCTTGATAGAAGTAGCATTGGGAACTTGACTTTTATTTTTCTGACCTCTAGTCATCACAGTTAGCTGAGGTCCTTCCAAGGTGGCAAAACAATTTCCTCCATTTTCTGAATCTGATTCATACTCACAATACAAATTTACGGAGTCACCATGAGGAGCATGATCATCATCATCTTCTGGATATTCAATTATTTGCACTTCTCCTTTCATTTGTAAATGCCGGATCATGTCTTCACAGGTATCACCATCATGATCTGCTCTAAGGTGAAAAGCACAAGAAGTCTAACCTTTAGGAGGAGCTTCAATAGCTAATCTTTGCTGAGTAGGAGGAAGCTGTAAGTTCTTGTTCCCGCTTTGATACCTTGGTCCTTCTCGGTAAGGCTGATATAATGAATGAGTTGGTCTTGCAACCTATTTCTTTAATGCAATCATCTCATTGGACAATCTTTGTAACATGGCCTCAGTACTATTTGAAGTACTTGTTACATTGCTTGAAGATCCAGTATGATACTCTTTCTTCCATTTCCCAGAGGCTATCATGTCATCTTCCATCTCTACTGCAAGAGTTTGTGCAGCTTGTAAAGTAGCCACATTAGCCCTTCTTAGTTGATAACCAAGTTCAGGAGGCATAGAACTGATATAGAAAGTTTTCTAATTGTCTCCTATTGGAGCACTAGTAGTTGGTATCCTTTTAATAAGTTTATTGAATTTAGCATTAAAATCTCTCATAGAGATGGATGATTCTTTCTTAATTTGAGCTAGTTGTAATAACAAACTTTGAGCATCCTCAGCACTCTTATACCTTTCTTCAAATTTCTGCCTCATGTCATTCCAACCAGTGACACAACCCGCAGGTAAATCTTGAAACCAATCTGCTACATCACCCACCAGTGTGTCTACAAACATTCTGATTGCAACATCATCATGCTGAGGGTTCACCACACTACAAGCTTTAAGAAAGGCACTTAGATGTTGTTCTGCAGATACCAAACCATCACCATTGAATCTGGGAAAGTTCTTTCTGGAGGCCTTTGGCAAGTCATGATTTGCTGCAAGATTCAATGGTCCAATAGCATTTCCCCAAGGAACAACCATAGTTGCTAGACTTGTATTTTGTGTAACTGCTTGTATTGAAACCGAGAGGGGAAGTGCAATACCATGCAATAACAATGAATTGAAAGTGGTAGAAATAGGAATCCTATCAACAGGAGGTGAAGAAGATTTTCTTCTTCTTATTCTGAAAGGTACTACAGAAGACAATTGAAAATCTTCAAGCTTGTTATCTCCAACTTCTCTTCTTGACTTAGTCCTTCCTTTCCTGTAAGTATTTTCAAGAATAGGGAAATTGACTTCTTTAAGTTCTTCGTACACTGGGTCAACCTTTCCCTTTTGCTTCACATTCTTGGTAAATCTGGAATCCAGGATGTCTTAGATAATGAGGAACTTATTGATATATTTTCTTTCTAAGTGTCCCCAGTAGAGTCACCAAAAACTGTTGGTTAACAGTTTGTCCTCTTCAAGATTTCTAATCTTTGACTCTTAAATTACCCAATGGGAGAGAACAAAAGGATGTCACCAACAATTGGGTTAGTGTACGTCTTCTATCACTGCCCTCTGAATTGATAGGTACAGCTCCCTAATTATGTATGATATAAAATGAATGTGTTTTTATCTTGATCACCAGGTTGTCTCTGATGTGTTTTAACCAAATTGCTTGTAGGCACAAACAATTCAGGCAAGGATTTATGCTTATTATCTTCTAACTCTAATCTACCTATTTTAACCATGCAAAGTCTAACCAAGAGAACAGGAGCAGAATCATGCATAGGAGACAAATAGAATTGTTTTAACTGAAACTTCTATCATGAAATGGAATCCACACATACATCACAGCTCTACACACCACTGTACTTTCTGTCCAGTATGCAACTATTTAACTAACAGGATGAATAGGAGAAGAATCACATATGACAAGTAAATGGAATCACTTACTACAACCACAGACATGAAATGGAATTCAAGACGTAATCACAGCTTCATACATAACTATCCTTTCTATTCAAATGCATATGATTGACTACCAGTGGAACAACAAAACCAAAAACCTTGCTATAGTAAATGGAATTACTTTTCTCAAATATCCAGTTTGCTGACCATTACAATGAGTTTCTTCCCAGTATTTATAGACTTCACAATACATAGAGTTCGTCAGAACTCATGACCTTCCAGCTTCCAGGAATACAAACAGACTATACACCAAGCAGGAATATCTTCATCGGATGGTGGTCGCATGATCGCAAGAAGGAAGAAAATTCCTTGCGATCATGCGCCAGCCGTAGATTTTCTGCCAATGTCAGGACCCTTCTGACAACATGTAAATAGATCCCTCTGACACTCTGCCAACTCGGCATTCCGTGGACCAACCACAGACTAGCTTATGTGTTCATGAAACATCCTGGACCCACTTCTTCACACTTGGCAGATCCGACAGTAGTCGCATGATCGTAAGAGCTTACAAGATTCCATAAGATCATGCACCATCTGTCAATTTGGAATCTTTAGATGTTCTGGCTTGCTGACATTTGTGGGGCCCAGCAACCTCATTGTCACATCCTCAATTACATTGTCGCATGATCGCATACCATTATTTTAATCTATGCGATCATGCGACCGCCTTTCTAATTGGTACACGTTGGCTGCATCATTGGCACTTGTGGGACCTAACAGACTTCATTGTCGCATGATCACATAGCATTATTTTATTCCTTGCGATCATACGACTGCATCTTCATTAGTACACATAGATTCCAGTAGGGCCCCTCTGTCTAATCTCTCCCATGCTTGGCATAGGTGGGTCCCAATAACACAGTCAGCTCCTTGAATTTCTACTGTCGCATGATCATGTACCATTATTTTAATCTATGCGATCATGCGACTGCTTCATTATTGGTGCATGTAAGCTGCTTTGTTGTCTTTGCGGGTCCCAGTAGGTTCCATTGTCACGTGATCGCATACCATTATTTTATTCCATGTGATCATGCGACTGCTTTACCATTGATACACGTGGATTCCAGGCGTCCGTTATATTGTTTCTACCATAGGTTCTAAAATGAGACAGGAAGATTTTTAATACCATCAACTCCATGACTGTCCACCCTTTGCTACTGATAATATCATCAGACGAATCGGCAATTCTAGCACTCTCCATATAGAAAAAGTTTCCTCTTGATTCTTCTGAAAGAACAAACACCATCCATCTTGATATACAAGATTATCAATAGAGCACATCTTCTTTGCCAGGATGGGGTCTATAACCTACCCAATGTTACAAGATCTTGCAGAAAATCCCACCCGGTTCAAAGAAGGAAAGCAATGATAGGGAAACTTGGCAAAGAAAGCCTACCTAAGCAAGACTTAGACCTAGACTCGACCAACTTCACATGGAAAAATGATGGGTGACTGAAAATCAGGCAACATAAGTCTAGCTTGAAGGAGAAGGAGAATGATATCTCTAAAGAGTTTGTTGAGATTTAGAAATAGATGGTTTTACTGGCAGAGATGGTTCAGTAGATGGTGACATTTATGACATAGAGAGATGCACATGATACTGAGTTGGTTAAGGAGTCTGGAGGGGATGAACCTTACTGAGCAACTGAGGTGGTCGGTAGTCGTCATAATCAGTTGTTATCTATTTCTGATTGAAGGGATAAGTGAAGTGGAAGACATAAGGACTTTCTGCATGAGACAGTAAATGAAGTGAAGACTACTTGGGAAGAAGGACAAGAAGAAATATGGGTTAAGAATAGATTTAGCATACCTATTCTGATTCCCTGGAGGGGTTCTTGATTTCCTTATGAGAAAATGTTTCTTACCTGGGGTGTCTAATGCAGGAGCATCCTAGGATTCTTGGCAATCTTGTATCAACCAAAAATATGTTTGTCTTTGAAGGTAGATTGTTAGTTTTGGTCTTGGTTTGGAGAGTTCTTTCTTGGTTTGGGAGACTGGTTGCTTGGTTTATATGGTTATCAAGGTGCTCAGTCTCTAAAGAATGCTCAGTGACTAAAGACATCAGTTTACTAGTGCTCGGTGATAACTGCGTTGCTTGGTCATTCCTGGCATGGTCGGTCGACTGGTGCTCGATTATTTCCTCTGTTGCTCAATGTTCTTGCTTACTGACTGGATTGTTTTGTTAGATTGGCTTGGCCAACTAGTGCATTTAATTTGGGTCATGCTCCTCATGTTATGGATTGACCGTTGGATGTGTGGGGACCTATATCTAGCATGTTGCATTCTTCTATGTGGATCTGATGACTGTTTGGGGCCATCTTTGAGAGTTTAATTATTTTGTAAGGCTATGTGAGAGCCGACTGATGTTTTAGCATTTAATATTTTTTTTGTAAGGGTTTATTGTTTCGTCAGCCGACTTGTGGCTAGGAATCAATATTTATAGGATGCTTGGGTAGTTGTTTTGAGAGAGATTTTTTTTGGGGGGGGAAGGTTAGTAGCCTGCGAGCTTAGTAATAGGAAGATTGCTTGGAAGTTTGAGTACAAGTTTAGATCTTTCCTGGGTGCCTACTAGTGTGTTATGTGTTACAAACCTAGACTAGTTGAATGTTGATGTTGTGGAAAAGATTTGGATCCTATGAGATCTTGTAGATTGTTACTTGCATTGTAATTGGTCATAACCAGGAAGGCCTTACAGCTCGACACATTGCATGTAATTGGTGTTTTCATGAATATAGACTTCTATTTGATTTTAGATCTGTTGTTGTTATTGTGTATTTATGCTGCATATTGGTTTGGCTGCAAGGTCGGCCAGTCCTTAATTGGATCCACCCACCTTGACTGCATTAACTTATATGCCTCGCTTAGAGATTATAAATCCTAACAATTTACCAGAATCAACTCCAAAGATACATTTCTTAGGATTCAATCTCATATTGTAATTTCTAATCCATTCAAATATCTGTCATAAAATAGTAACATGATCTTATCTTTGTATAGACTTCGCTAAGATATCATCCACATAATCCTCAAGAATCCTATGAATGTAATCATGAAAAATCAAAGTCATAGCTCATTGATAAGTTTCTCCTGCATCTTTTAATCCAAAAGGCATCATGACCCAACAAAATGTTCCCTAAGGTGTTATAAATGTGGTCTTAAACTGATCTTCAGGAGGAATAAAGATTTGATTATAGCCATAAAATCCATCCATAAAAGATAACAAAGCATGACCCGTCGTTGAATCCATAATCATATCAATATTAGGTGATGGGAAATCATCTTTTAAGGATGCTTTGTTTAAGTCTCTAAAGTCAATACACATCCTTATCTTATTTTCTCCTTTTGAAATAGGCACAATATTTGAAATCTAGTCTGAGTAATCAATAGAGTGGAGAAATCCAGACTCCAATAATCTTTCAATTTTAGCCTTAACTAATAAAGCAATTTGTGGATTCATCTTTTGAATTTTCTACTTCACAGGTTTAACATTTGGTTTGAGAACAATGTTCTGATTAACAATCTTGGATTCTATACCCAGCATATCTGAGTATGTCCAAGAAAAAATGTCCTTAAATTCAAGTAAAAGGGAAACAAACTGACCGCATTCTTCATGATTCAAACATTTCCCAATTTTGATCATCTTTTCAGAGTCATTTTCATCCATTTGAATATCAACAATCTCAATTATTAACAAATCACTTTGTATCAAAGAATCCATTGGTAAAGGAGAAATATCTTGTTCATCGTGTTCTCCAAAATAAGCATCGATACTTAAATAATAAGGCTTCCGTCATTTTTGATGAAACTTAGGTAATTCCTCATAAACCCCTAAAAAATCTAGTACAGCTTCATCTTTGGGAAAAATATCCAAAGTGGGTCTTTGATTAATGTCAAGGAGGAGCAAGTTAACCAACTTCAATTATCCACCACATATGTGATTAACATTAGGAGGAAAAGCCGATGGTTGTCTGTAAGGATTGAATCCCAATCCTTATGTATGATCATAAATTTCATTATCCAAAGGCACTTGTATACCTTGCTCATATTTACCACATCATTTCCCATTAAATCCTAATTTCTTGAGCAAATGATAACCTGAGCCATATTGATCATCCATATTAGATAGATTCTAAGGAGCAGAATATGTCACAATATCATAACAATCAGGTTTTATCATTTCAATTATTTCTTCAATCAAGGCGGCAACAAAGTTACTTTTTAATTCCTCAAAAAATGGGGAAAGAGTAAAAACTTGTTTCTCAAATTCACTTTGTTGTTTCATAAATTCCAAATCAGAGACCTTATATTCTCCAATGAAAGTAGGATTAAATTCCAATGTTCCCTAATCATCCTCATTCTAAGAAGAAGATGGAGCTTTAATTTGTTTTATCTCAGGTTGCTTTTCAATCTCTTTGCTTGGTTGAAGAGGCTCAAAATTTTTAACATATTCTGCATTTAAGCAAGGATTCAACACATCATCAGCATGTAATGTATACATAAAGTTTTTATAGATGAACCTAACCTTGTGATGAAGAGTAGAAGGAACTACATGCATAGTATGTAACCAAGGTCTACCTAAAAGAAGATTATAATTGAGAGGTCCAGGTATAACGTGAATAGGTGTATTTAGAATAACTAGACCAACTTTAACAGGTAAGGTAATAATGCCCAAAGTTCTCTTTGAAATATTATAAAATCCATGTATAGGGACATTATCAGGTTGAATAGTTGTGAGATCAGCCTTAATTGCCTTAAGCATGTCCAAGCTACATACATTAAGCCCATATCTATTATCAATTAACATTCTATGAATGATACTTTGATGAATAGAAACAACCATAAGAGCATCATATTGATTCTACACCTCCAGAGAAGGTAAATCATCATCATAAAACATAATAGGAGGTACATAAAGCATAGTATGCATGCACTCTAAAATAGAATGAATGTTCTCTTTATTAGGAGGTGAAGTAGGAAGAGTAGATAAAGCTTTTTGCAATGCCTCGTGATACGTTGAGGAAGTTTGAAGCAGTTCCCATAAAGATATATTAGCAAGAGTAGCACGTAATTGATCAACTAAGTCATACTCCTTAAAGGTAGAAGGAAACCTAGGAGCTTGAGGAAGCATAGGTTGAGAAGGTGGTAAAGAAATTGGAACACTAGGCTGAGGGTTATTCTATGTGCAATAAGCATGTGAAACATAATCTGTGTTATCAAATAAATCCAAAGGATCTCTAGGTTTACCCTTAATTGTTATTTGAGGACATCCTTTTACCATCAACAAAGGTTTAGGATATATCATTTTAGGTTTATCAATGTTGCAAATAGTGGAACATGAAGGTAACCATGCACACACCCTATGGTAAAGGTCAATTGAAGAGGTTGTGGAGGAGAGTGAAATAGGAATAGGATCAATGGAGATCTCATTCGAACAATTTTCATCCTCACTACCATGTACCTCATTAGGGAATATATCCTCTTGTACAATAAAAGCCTCATCAAAGTATTCAAAACAAGAATCATACATGTTGAATACAAAGAAATACTAAAAGCATCAAAATGTAAATGTTTTTGTATTTTTAAAGAGATTTTGCAAAAAAAAATTGTATTTTTGAAATATAAATACAAGAGCACAAAAGAAATCTAATTTTATAAGCATGCAATATCTAACACAAGATGCAAATCTAACACCAAAAAGAAATATTTTTCATAAACGGGTTCACCAAAATGTAATATGAAAATGTGTGAGTATAGGTAGTTAGGGTTTTAACAATGTACCTAATAGAGATCCTAAACCAACATTCTCCACTATACATATATATGAATTGATAGCAATGTAAATATGGAAATTCTTGAAATTAGATAAGATAAAGTACATACCTCATAATGAAATTGATCTGGAAATACCTTTTTTTTTTATGTTTGTGTTCAGCTTCGGGGAATTCTGCAAGCGGATCTGGGACAAGAAAATAGAAACACAAAAAACCCAGAAAGATTTTTCAATTCTGATGAAGGTCATCCTTGACGCAAGGACTAGGGTAAGATCTTACTCCAGGGTACAATCTTACCCCTAAAAGTCATCCTTGACCTGAACTGCTCTGACGGAAATTCTATTCAGGGATCCTGGAAGTTTCACGAAAAGGGTACTTAGATATTCTATGTAACTCCTAAAATAGCAACTATAGATATTTTAAAATGGTGTTTTGGGGTGGCTATATAGGGTTTTTCCTTAGACAAACCCCCGTTCTGGTGATCTCCACCTCCACGAATAGCTAAATGTAATAGAATATGTGTGTGTATTGAATGTGTAATTCCAAGAGCTAATCCTCTAGATTGAAACCCTAGCATGAATTGCTATGAGAAAGCAATGCATAGATTTGAATATGATAAAAAGCATACCAAGCTCCCAAGGCTAAAGTACTCTTACCAAACTCACAATCCGTAATTGCTACCCCATGATTGTATCTTTGAATGCTTGAATGTTGAAAATGGTGGATCAAGGAAGAAGGGATCTCTCTTTCTCCAAATAGATGTCCACAATGGTGTATTCACAAAAATGCTTGATATCAACAATGGCTTGATCTTCTATATCATCCTCTTGCAATCTTGCATCTTCACTTCACCATCACTTCCTTTCTTCAATCAATTATGTCTCCACTTGATGGATGCTTGGAGTTGTAGTTGTGAAAATGAAGGCAAGAGAGAGTCTTTATATAGAGGTTTCAAGGTGAGGTTCCTTGAGCAATGTAAGGGCCCATAATTCAAATTTCACCTTGAATTATGGTCCAATCACAATAACTAACTAAGGAGGGAAAATAATTAAATGGTTTCAAATTAAAACCCTTCCGCATTCGAATCCAAAAGCCCCACATTGATTTCAAGGTCCTCTGAGACCAAAATTTGAAAAGGGGGATCAAATCCTAACAAAGGTCAAGGATGACCTCAACTTTGACCTAGGTCAAAGTCAACCTCGACCTTGACGTAGGGGTCCAGATCTAATCTATGTTGAAAACAAGAGGTCTTGGGATGCCCAGAGACTTTTAAATGATGAAAGAATAGGTCAAAGTGCCAGAAAAGGACATAGAGGCCTATGATGAACATGATGAAGGCTAGGAGGACCTATGCCTAGATCCTACCTAGAAAATAGAGCCATAAAGAAGGGAAATCAAGGAGAATCCTTAGGATCCTAACCCTAATTTCACCTAGAATGAAGGAATCAAGTGCAAATGCATCCTATATGCAAATTTATTATGATAAATGCACTAAAAGAGGGTGCTAAACCTATCAAGATGGAAGTTCTTCCATTTTAAGATGATACAGTAAAAAGGAAAAAATATCAATTTCACAATATTATACATCAAAATGTCAACACATTCATTAACCTACACTATAACATGCTACTATTTGAACTCAATATTGAAGGACTTAGATAAAAATGAAGGAAATCATAATATTTTTAGCAAATCAATTACATAAAATACTAGAATAGAGAGTAATTAAGAAGGAAATGGGCTTCTTTTTTAAGAAATAGGAGTTGTTGCATTTAAAGACAAAAAATGCTTTACAAACTAACTAAAAATATCATAAAGAATGAGTTAAAAAGTATATATAAAACTAAGAACTGGAGAGAAAAGGAGGAAGAAGCTTGACTTATACTAAGAGAAGGATCCAACAAATTGAAATTTTAGATCTTGGATCTCTTTGGCTTGATGCTCTGGTTGTATAGCTTGACTAAATTGGACTAGATGAGTCAACTTAGAATAGTGATGAGGTGGCTTCAAATCTATTGAAACTCCTTAAAATTAATTTTTTTTCATCTTCCTTGAAATTAGAGAACAATTATGGATAAATAATCCTCTTTTGAAATTCAAAATCTCCCTTTCTATTGGGTCATACAAGCTTGAAAATCCCCTAAAACATAGGTCAAAACTAAGAGAAACTTCTTGTTAGAGGCCTAGAAAACCTCCTTGACTAATGTACAATCCATGTGGAGTCCTTAAATAAGATATAAATGCTAGTAAGGTTACAAAATTCATATTTTAAGTTCTTCAACTGCCCATGTGTATCTATTGTCTACCTTGTCACTATTGTCTTAGAACTTATTATGACTGTCATACATATTCTGGGACTATTCTATTTGTTTTGAGAGTTCAAATTGGAATTTTTCCACAAGAGAAGACAAACATTGTAGATCTTCAACTATTATTATGAATACTATTATCATGTGGGATAGCTACTATGCCACTGTTATTTACATTTTTCTTCAACATAAATTATCTAAAATTGAATAAAAGTCATTAATAGTAAGAATCAATCACTATGTTTTGACACATTATTGTCACTGTGTTTATCCCTCTAATATACTATACATATACTACTATAACAACATATAATGCTAATTTTTAATAATGGTTATCACTATTTATCTTTCTTTTGAACAACACTAATGCATTTTTTATACTTTGAGACTGTGCTTAACTATCCTTTCAAGGTGGGTATCACTATTTTCTTGAAATATTTCAATGTTCTTTAATAATGTAACCATTAGGAACCCCTTTTATATTTTTGAAACCTTCCCTTGTGATTTTAGTTTCTACCCTTTGTTTTGGTCTTTCTCATGAATCATAAAGCCTTGGGCTATTTGATCTCTTTGAATTGATCTTCAAACATTGTCTTCTAAATGTAATAATATATATTCTTTGGGCCTTCTCTACTACATTTCATCATGATTTATGATGCCCTTTATTTCATTTCATGAAATTTTTATGTCCTATTTTGTTTGTTTCTCTATCATATCTCTTTGTACATACACATTCATATCATTGTTATTATACCTCTTCTTTATTGCCCTTAATAATATTTCTATCTTAAAGGCTACTCTTTACCTCTTTTTTGCCCTTACATCTAATTTTCAAGGTTATATTTGTTATGTGCTTCTCATGGTTTGAATCACCTTTATTTCTCTATTTTCATCTTGTGAATCATTGTGTCATGGTAGAAACCTTGTGTTTTCTTGATCCTTATACCTCTTAACCCATTGCTTCACTATTCGAGCCACATGTTTCTATAATGGATATCTTTTATTTGCACATCCATCATTGTTCTATGAAAATGCACAAATCCATTACCATATCACTTACTGTATTTTGTTATGACTAAACCTTTAAAAATCTGTGATGGAATAAACAATAAGAATTTAAGAATGGACTAATTCAGATTTCTCAAAAACTACGAACTGGGTTTGCACAAAATTTATTGAGTTTTTCATTTTATTGTTCTTTAATTTTTTCAAAATCACAAAAATCTAGTTTGTATTTTTCCATATGTGATGAAATAATGACACTCTATTTATGCTTTCTAATTCATATATGTCCATAACAATCATGTCCCCTTTTGAAATAGTCACCTCTTCTATAGAAATGGTAATACATTTCTTTGAATGAGAGTAATACAACCATGCATCCTTGAAGAAAAATCACTTTATTTTAAAGAACATAAGAACTCTTTAAAAATATTTAAATACATCAAACACCACTTCCATTCACTTAGATAACAATAATAAATCATTTCTATCTATAACGAATATGTTTTACCAAATACATGATGAACCAAGCAAACCACAAAGAAGAGTTTTAGAATTAGGTTTTACAAGCTTGTTTGGAAACCCTACATTGTCATGACTTTTTTCTGGATAAAATGAAGGAAATATTTTTTCTACCTTTTCATTGCATTAAAAATATTATATCCTTTTTCATTGAGATATGTTCTTTCTTATTAACAAAGTTGATGTTTCATTTATGAGACTCACAAATTTTTATTGAAACTTGTCATTTCATTGACACTCACTTCTCTTTGAAAGGTTCTAATATCCTATTACTGTAAAATATGATGTTCTTTTTCCTTAGAAAGTGCAATCCATCACTATCATGCTACCCCAAATTTAGACACACTACAAACTCTTTAATATGTATTGTTATCACATATATGATTGTTGATCCTTTATGTGCTATTAGAGTTTTTTTGGGGTTCTTTGATGAAAAAATTTATTTCCTTCCTTGAAAATTGCTCTTTTTTCATAAATTATTTCTCTTTAACATATATAACTTTCTATTCTTTATCATAACTCAATAATCTTTGAATGCAAATTGTTTCCCTTCAGTAAAATCTGTTGTTCATGCACATGCACAAGTAAGCTAGAGTTTTTAGGATTAAAAATTTGAGCCATCTAAAGAATGATATTCATGAAAAATCCAACTCACATGAATATGTCTCAAAGCCCACTTAAGCTTCTGTTTAGAAATCTCTCTGAAAACTTCAAGGAGAAAAGTAAGTTGATTTACACTTTTGACCAAATAAATCAAGAAGGATAAGGAAAAAATAACTAATTATGAGTGATAATAGAAGCCCAAATTATTTTAAACCTCAAGGATTTTTAATATAGTTTTAACATTTTATTCAAAATTCATTTTGACAACTCTAAGGAATGCTTCTTTTTGTATAGACAACTTAGACCTAAGAATCATTGTAAAGACACCTATGTTTCAAATGATTGAAAAACAAGTAACATTTTGGCAACCTCTCAAGGGTGTTTACCTACTAAACATATTATGTTTAATAGCCCTATGAAATCCATTGGGCATAGGAGACTCAAAAATCAGAGATCGTACTTGAAAAAACCAAGACCCTTTTTTTATGAGAAACATAGAAAAACACTAAAGACTCGGACTAAAAAACTAAAAATGTACCACAACGCTTGGAGAAATGATAACTAAACTAAAAAGAGATAATGTGCATCAAAGCTTATGGAAATAAAAACCTAACCTACTCTAGATCAACTAAAATATGGTGACTCTAACAAATCCATTGATTGGTTTTTTAAAATAACTCCCTTTTCTTCCCAATTAAGGATACTTCATGTGCTTATGAACAACTAAGAAAATATGAACAATGTAGAGGTGGTCCTTTACTAATTGATGTTCAAAGCTACATCAAAGATGAAAACAAAGTTTCCTACCTCCTTGAGCTGATTGTACATGCAAATCTATTGAAGTGGACAATTTAGTGGAGGCTACTCTTATTTAGCTCTAATTTCATGCTTGGGTGAAAGCATGCAATGAATATCTATGTCAGCCTTCATCTTGGAAAGATACCTAATTGGGAATCATTATGAAATGATGATCTAATAATTCTATTTTTTGGTTTCTATTTGACCAATTATCTCCTCAACCATAATTTTTTCTTGTCTCTCAATCTGAGTCATTTGTACCAGACTTGCATGTGTTTTGATCTCTCTATCCTTTAAATAGAATTTTCCTCCATTTCTTGATGATCCAACACTATGTCAACATGGTTTTCAGGTTCTTTCTAATCATAAATTTCTAAAGGGGTTAGTAAAATCATTTTCTTTTCATCATCATTAGAAAACAAAGGAATCCAAACAAATAAGTCAGCTTGAACTTGTGATTCCACCTCTATTACTTGTGCATCATTTTGTTTCCCCCATTTATTTTATTCAAAATATGATTTTTTGATATCTAATTTTGAAACAATAACCTCAAGATCATTTCAAAATAAGTCCTCATCACAATCCTAATTTCTTTTCTTGTGAGAGAGGGTTGTTTGCAACCTCAAGAAAAATTTATTGTCCAATCAAATCATCAAATTTTTTATAGTTATCTACATTATCTAAGGTACCTAATATTATGATCTAAGTTTTATTTCCCTCATCATTCATAAAATATAGAATCTCATCAAACATATTAGAATAAACTTGAAAATCAACATCATTTTCTATCTCTACAACCCATTGTTCTACATCTACAACCTCATCTATCTCTTGTAACATGTCTAATCTATTATGTTTCCTATCATATGTATGCATATCAGTAGGTATGGGATCTATTCTTATCTCTTTAATCACTTCCTTTCCTTTCTCATTAAGTGATTATCTTGAGAAACAATGAGTTCATCTTGAGATAGGAAGGACAAGAAGGATAGTAAATGAGGCTTTGTTGGGTCTTTAGAGATTGAACAAGTTTTGGATAAGGCTTTACATGAGGAACTAATTGATTTTGGTGAAACTTTTTAAAACATATAAATGCATAATTGTAGATTTCTTCTCCATAAAATGGATTTGGAAAATGAAGTTTTGATTGTATTTCTTGAATAAGTTCCTCATAAGGATTGTCTTGAAATGGAGGGTTACTAAAACTTGGAATTTTGAATTGGGAGATTTAGGAGACTCGCCTTATCTAAATCTTGGAACTTTGACCTCACAGACCTCTTCATTCATAGGAATATCCATGTTAGTTTAAGGATCTTGATTGAATAGAGGATCTGATTGAGTTTTATTTTTATGAACTTGAGAAAAAAAAACCTTCATCTACTTGTATTTTTATGTTGCCTCCTTTATAATATATTCTTTGTACTTCCTCCTTTGATCCTAAAACTCCTATTTTTGAAGATAGGCTCAATAATCCCATTCTTCCTATTGCAACTCAATTTATGATTACCTCTTTCTCTCATCCATTCAATCATTGAAGTCTTGCAATATACTCTTTACTCTTTGATTTAGAAAAAATTGTCAACATTGTGGGGTTGATTAAGAAGACAATACTACTAACTTGAACAAAAATAGCCTTGCTAGGAATGATTATAAGCATGGGTAGGATGGAAAGAAGGCTGAGTAGGGGTAGGTGTGAGATTAGTGTATTGCATATGTTATTTTTCTTCTATAATATGGTTACTTGGACTAAAACTTATATTCTAGTTGATTGGATCTAGATGATAAGGAGCCTCATTGATATAATTTTTATAATATAGTGATGGATATACATGATGTTTATGAAAACTTAACATCCTTATTCATTCAAAGAACTAGACATTAATATAGAAGTATGTTTTAAAACACACCAGCACCCATCTATTTGAAACCAAAGGAAATTCTTTGTAGAGCTTCCAAGCGTGTATGGTGATGAATGCAATTAATGGATCATTTTTTTATGATCTCTCATATGTTTATTTTTTATACTATGGGATTTAGCACATGGCTATTAACACTTTATATACTATTTCCTAAACCTATGAACTATGGACATGGACCTATCCTTATACCTTTTTATAAATATAACCTTCTATGTGATCTGTTTATATTAATTTTGTATGTGGTTGGATGAATGTTACTCTAAGGTAGTCATGGGTATACAATTGCCTTGTGAACACTAATATCATAATCTAGGTCCAAAGAAAGATGTAGAAATATATGGATCTTTCTTAATGAAGAAAGTTTGTGTTAAGTATTCAGATTACTGAAGTGGTCAAGATAAGATGGGCATTGAAGAGAAGAAGTCAATAGTTGAAAACTTATAGTTCTTAAAGAAGTGGTAGCTCAGTCTTAATGGCCATGTGTGTTATTTGAGAATATTTAGGAGGAGTTTGTATGCTATATCCTTCAAGGGGATGGATTAGTTTGACTTAATCTTATTAATGCATAACCTCCTTCCTCTTTTTTATGTTTTCTATAAATGGCGTCCTCCTAGTCCGTTTCAGTTGACTTCTCAGTTAGTTAGAGTTAGTTAGAATATTTTGTTCTATAAATAATGATCAGATGTCCTTCTTTGGGGGGTTATAGTTTTTGATATTTTTGTACTCTTATATTCACTTTCTAGAAATAAAATTATATCACTGTTATGTTGTATCAATATTTTTAATGAATAGAATGGTGTTTTAATTTGTTGCATTTGAGTTAAGTTTTAGGAAGACTTCACCAAAGGGACCCACTTGGTGAGACTTCCATTCCTTTTTGGTTGATTAGTTTCTTTCCTATTTAGTAATTAGTTCAGTCTCAACAAATGCATGTTCTTATAGTCATTGGAACTTTTTTTTGTGTTTGTTCCTATAGCCAAGGAAGGTAGAGTAACTTCATGTCTATTTATTGAGATTTATATTTATGTTATCTATTTCACTTCAGTTTAGTTTATGCTCAATATTATAACTATTTTCTTTGAATAATTTTTCTTTTAATACAATTTCATTTCCAATTATAGGATTGAATGGCTACAAATGAATCCTAGTGCACATATAGTGCAAACTCATTTGAAGTTCACATTCTTGGATTGATAATTAAATGAACCTCCATGGTGAGTGAGATAACTACTCAGTTATTGAAGTATACTACGAGGTTGACATAAGGATATTGCCTCTAAATAATAAAATAATTGATTTACACACTAAAAATTAAAAATGTGTGGAAATTTTTTAGAATAATATAGTCCAAAGAGTCTCACACAACATGCCAAAAATTGTTGTCACCAAATAATACACCCTAGTTAAGAAAATCTCATCTTACTGGTGAAACATGAGAACATCTCTAGGTTGTGTGTAACTGAAATGAAGGTGGACTTCTAGAGAAGGTCAAATTCCTTTTGGTACTCATCTAAACTACTACTTTCTAGGAAATGGGAAGAGAAGTGCTTGTAAATGCAAACCTACAACTAAGAGGTGATACACCAAAGAATAAAAAAATTGATGCTATTTAACTCACCAAATACTCAACTAATGAAGCTATATTAGCTCATAAATGAATTACACATGCTTGCAACGATGATTCACATGGAGGTTTTAAGTTTTATGATGTCTATAAAAAGGAAAACAATGCTTCTTTTATGATTTTATACATCAAAATAACAACACATTCATTGACATGCACTATAACATGCTACTCTTTGAACTCAATACTAAAGTACTTAGATAAAAATGAAGGAAATCAGAATATTCTTATCAAATCACTCACATGCAATATTTGGAACAGAGATTACATAAGAAGGAAATGAGCTTTTTTTAAGAAATAGGAGTTTTTTGCATTTCAAGATAAAAATGCTTTACAAATTGACTAAAAATATCATAATAGATTAGTTACAAAGAATAGATAAAACTAAAAAATAGAGAGAAAAAGAATAATCTTGACTTATACTAAGAGAAGGATCCAAAAAATTGAAAATTGAAATCTTTTCTCCATTTGGATTGATGCTCCAATTGTTTGGCTTGACTGAAGTGGACTAGATGAGTCAATTAAGAATGGTGATGAGGCTACTTCAAGGTGGGTATCACCATTTTCTTGAAATCTTTCACTGTTCTTTAGTATGTAATTGGTAGTTTATATTTGGAACCACTTTTGTCTTTTTGAAACCTTCCCTTATGATTTTATCTTGTATCCTCTATTTTGTTCTTTCTCATGAATCACAAAACATTGGGATCTTTGATCTCTCTGAACTAATCTTCAAACCACTATATTTTAGATGTAAAAATATCTTTTCTTTGGGCCTTCTCTAATACATTTCATCATGACCATTGATGCCCTTTATTTCATTTCATGAAAGGTTTAGGTCTATTTTTTTTCTCTATCATATCTCTGTTTCTCCTACACATTCATATCATTATTATTGTACCTCTTCTCTACGACCCTTATAATCTTTATATCTTCAAGGCTACTATTTACCTCTTTGTTGTCATTGCATCTACTTTTCAAGCTTATATTAGATTCTCATGTGTTTCTCGTAGTTTGAATCACCTTGATTTATCTATTTTAATCTCGGGAATCATTATGTCATGACAACAATATTTTGTTTTCTTGATCCTTTTACCTCTTAACCCATTGTTTTACTATTTTGAGCTACATCTTTTCAAAATTTGTATATGTTCTTTACATATCCATCATTAGTCTATGAAAATGCACAACTCCTTTACCACATCACTTACTATATATTGTTATGACTAAAACTTTGGTCATTTGTGATGGAATTGTATATTTTTAAATTGTAAGCACCTAACTTATGCTTAATTTTAGGATCATGTTGTACCTATTTTAATGTATTCTTTGTGGTAGGACCTCATATGTAACTAAATGGGTACTTTAATTCAAATATGGGTCCTCCACCTCCTGCAATATTTCTTAAACTTAAGGTTGACCCTTTCTTCTAGGAATGTTTTCTCATTTTCCATCCAATCCCACAATTCATTTCCTCACCTAGGACCTATTTATTTATTTTTGGGTTATTTAACCTACTCTGATTCTGAAATGACCCATCTTTTCTTTTCTTGCACCTACCTCATCTCCCTAAAATCCAAATCAAATATAGGGCCATTCTCCCAAGTACACATCTCCATTGGTGATCTATCCCTAGGACATATCACCATTGGTGATGTGTCCCCTAGAAAATATGCCTAAATTTGGCACATATCCTTATGCCAAGGTTTGGGAGGGAAAAAAGGACTCATGGTTGGCCTGCTCAAGTTTAACTCCCTAAAATGATGTGAAATATATATAAACCCTGTACCTCTCCTCATTTTATCCTCCGTGATCCATTTCAAGAATCTATTAGGAATTCATGAGATCCATTTTGATAAATCAAGATCCATCAAGTTCAAGCATTCAAGTCTTCATCATTCTCAAGAAATCAAGGTATCTTCTTCTATAGATCTAGCTTCTTTCCCCCATTGGAGGCCAAGAAAAGGCATTTTATATCAAGGAAGGAGATCCATATTCATCCATCAAGCCTCATTCTTCACCTCAAACAAACATTGTGGAACATTAAAACATCTATTCCATGAGGTTTTGTCTTGCATGATTTCCTTTTTGGGTTTTTGTGTTTAGTCAAATCTATTGCATAAACATACTTGGTCACATTCAAAGAAGTAATTACATCTACAAGGTATATAATATTCTTTATTTTATATATCTATCCTCTGTTTCATGACATCACACTTTTCCTTTCATTTTATTTCAAGATTGATTCCTAAATAGGGGTTTGACTAAGGAAAACCCCTTTTCAACCTTCTTCCCCATTTTTCTATGTACAGGAACAGGTTACAAAGCTCTCAAATCTTTTTTGGGAAGTACATGAACAATTGCAAATTCTATGAAAGTTTCATATGAAAGTGTTAGGTATAGATTGACTTTCACCTTGTCCCTAGGTATAGATCAACTTTCGTCCCATCCCTACCATTTTTGGCTAAATTTTATGGGTCAGGTTAGTTTCATCTTTTGATTTCCATTTCTATCAGTTTCAAATCAATATCAATTAGTATCAGTCAATTTTGATCATCTTTCTAGTGGACTCTCTATTAGATCTATTACATTATTTATTCATTTTCCCACTTTCATCATTTACACATTCCAAGGAAAAACATATCTTATTCCCATTAAGAGCTTTAGTCAACCGTTGAGCCTATGGGGATATCCTTTCTTCCCAATGTGAAAATTGTGAAGTGGGGAGTAATTTAAATCATAACATTACTTCTCATTCACCTATTGTATAGGAATAAGTTTCAAGCTTCTTAAGAATGGACTAATTCATACCTGTGAAGATTTTTCAAAAATACAAACTAGGTTTGATTAAAATTTATTGGGATTTTTTATTTTATTGTTCTTTATTTTTTTTAAATTCATAAAAACACATTTTATATTTTTCTAGACATGATTAAATCATGATACTCTATTTATTCTTTCTAAGTCACATTTTTCCATTACAATCATGTCCGCTTTTTAAAAAATAACATCTTCTATAGAAACATTAAAACATTGATTTGAATGAGAGTAATATAGATATCCATCTGTGAAGAACATTCACTTTATTTTAAAGAACATAAGAACTCTTTAGAAATAATGAAAGACATTTATCAGCAATGTCATTCCCTTGAAGAGCATAAATAAATCTTTTCTATCTACAATGAATATGTTTTTCAAAAAACATGATGAACTAAGGAAACCAAAAAGGAGATATTTAGGTTTAGGTTTTACAAGATTGTTTGGAAAACCTACCTTGCCATGAATTTTATTTGGACAAAATGAAGGAAATATTTGTCTACCATTTCATTACATTAAAACTATGCTACTCCTTTTCATTCAGATATCCTATTTCTTATTAACAAAGTTGATGTTTCCTTTATGAGACCCACTCCTTTTTTTATTGAAACCTATTGTTTCACGTACACTCACTTCCATTTGAAATTATTTGTTTTCATATTCTAATGAAATATGATGTTCTCTTTCCCTAAAAAGTGCTTTCCATCACTATTAAGTTGCTCTAGCTTTTGACACACTACTAACTCTTTATTATGTACCATTATCACATATGTGATTATTTCTCCTTTATGTTCCATTAGAGTTTTTTTGGGGTTCTTTGATGAAAATGTTTCTTTCCCTTTTTGAAACTTAGTCCTCTTTCACTTGAACGACTACTATTTATCACAAATAACTTGTTTTTTCTTTATCACAACTCAATAATCTTTGAATGTAAACTATTTCCCTTCATCAAAATATGTTGTTCATGAACATTCATGGGTAGGATAGATATTTTAGGAATAAAAATTTGAGCCATCTAAAGAATTATATCCATGAAAAATCCAACTCACATGATTAGCTCTCAAACCCCACTCAAACTAATAGTTTAGAACTCCCTCCAAAAACTTTAAGGAGAAAAACAAGGTGATTTCCCCTTTTTGACCAAATAAAACATGAATTCTAAGGACAAACTCACAAATTATGAGTGATAATGGAAACCCACCTTATTTTAAAAATTGAAGGCTTTATAATATACTCTTTACATTTTATTTAAAAACTCTTTTAACAACTCTAAGAAATGTTATTTTTGTATCACCAACTTAGACCTAAGACTTATTATAAAGACACCTATGTTTCACAAGGGTGAAAAATAGGCAACAATGGGAAATTTTATTAGATAGATAGATAGACAGACAGACATCCAAACACATAGACACATAGAAAGATAGACATATAGATAGATAGATAGATAGATAGATAGACAGAAAAACATACATACAAATAGATAGAGAGATAGATAGATAAATAGATAGATAGATAGATAGATAGATAGATAGATAGATAGATAGATAGATAGTAGATGGACAGACATACAGAGAAAAAGATAGATAGACTGATAGAGACAGGCAGACAAGTAGGCAAATAGATAGATAGGAAGACTGATAGATAGACAGACACACATACATACATACATACATATATATATATATATATATATATATATATATATATATATATATATATATATATATATATATATATATATATATATATATAGAGAGAGAGAGAGAGAGAGAGAGAGAGAGAGAGAGAGAGAGAGAGAGAGAGATGTATGTCAAACAAACACATGATATCTTTATGCATAAAATCCCCAATTTCATTTTTTGAATAAAAACCATGTTTATATTTTCACACATACTCTTTAAGGCTTGTAATTTTGAATGGATGATAGGGTTGAGGCTCGGGAGCTTGATTTCTCATTTTTATATCTTTTCTTCTTCTAATCTAGTTTCTCAACTTGTCATTAACTTTATATGTTAACAACTAGATATTATTAAATTAATACCATAATGCCACACATCTTCTAAGATTTCTAACCATATAAAATTTTTTAGATTTGAATAACATTAGAATATTACATTTTAATTTCTTTCACCAATGTTTCCATATTTCTTAGAGACATATGTGTATCATTTTTAAATAACTTTTGACCTACTTGTCCAAATTTAAAATAAATTATATATTATTTTTCTATACTTCAATCTTTACAATTTCAAAAATAATTATATTTTTATTATTTTGGTGGAGTTTATGTGACTTGCATAGATAAGTATCCAATTTTCAGAACGAATCCACTTTGAAAAATCATTTTAAAAAATTACTTAATAAATTTTATAAAATCTATTCACAACTTCTAGTAATCACTCTTAACTATCTTTGTACAAAAGGGGTTTTTAAGATAATAAATGCAACTATAACTTTTTTGACCTATTTATCTTAGATACTATGTCATCTTTTGCTAGAAACTAGGAATACTTTTCTCATGGGGGCTTCATTGGCTGAGCAATGCCATATCATGTGTTTTCATATTGGGGGATTTAATGCCCCAAAAAATTGAAATGATATAGTATAAATATATTATGTACATCGAGGCTTTATAAATTCAACACTGAAATACAAATACTATAAGAAATTTTGTATTTAACAAATCCAAAAGTATGTTAGAAGTTGTGAAAAAATAATTTGAGGTCATTTCAAAATTCAAAAACAATTTTAGTGGGAAGTGTCTAAGAAACAAAATGGAAGGAAATATGCAACTTCAAGCCATTATCAAGATTTACAATCAAACAAGAACAAGGGAAAATAATTATACAAGTGTTTAGAAAACTCTTATCACCTCCATTGAACTATTATTCTCTTTCATCTGTTTTAAATTAGTAATGTTAACCATGGAAAACATTATTTCGTCTGTCAAAATAATAAGAGAACTATGATTACATCCTCTCTAGTCTTAAAAAAATTTGGTATTTCTTTGAAAACTAATGTTCACACATTTGATCCCCTTTTCCAATGCAAATACAATAAGGTTTTATCATGTTAAGCATATTTTATTTTGTTGGTTTCATGATTTGGAGTCCTTTCAAATATGTTAAGCTTCCAATTTTTTAGTCTTGTGATCATATGAGAATATTATGCCCAATTTATTGCCAATCGTGATGACCATTTTGGTAGTTTTGTGCAAGAAGGTTCCTAGTACAAATCCCCTAAGGCGAGTCCCACATTATGTTTTATAATTCATTATTAGACATCGAATAGACTAAGAAATGATATTTACGATGTCTGACAATACTTGGTATCCTTTGGGAAAACCCATTAGAGATTGAAGATACTAGAACAATATCTTCTCAACATTTAATATCCTTCATAACTCTACATAATCATAAATTTATCAGAGGTTAAAGATACCAAGAACTTGTTTCTTTGACCATCAAAATCATAAAATAGAAATGAGGGACCCACCAGTCTAGTCACTTTCATCAAGAGTTGAAGGGACATAAAAATCACCCCCTTGATGCCTAAGAACACTTGACATTTTCTTTATCAATCCATTAGACATCGAGGTTTCCAAATATCTATCTTCTTGATTATGTATATTACATGGGCCCACTTACCTCTTCCTTTCTTTTTTGTCAAAGATTGAAGAAATTAAAAAAACATCACTTTGATCTTGATAAAACACTTAGATCCTTTCAAACAAGACTTCATTAGAGATCAAAGAGGCGTAAAGACAACCTCTTCGACCCCAATAGAACCATTTAATATGTGGTAGGACCTATAAACTTTAACGGTTACTTTATGGTCATCAAAGATTGAGGGGAACCAAAATTGATTACTTCAATAATAGAAGTCTCCTTGATGGACATTATTCCACCATATTTTTTCCTTCATCAACTCTAATTCGGGATCAAAGAAACTGAAAAAATATTTGTTCGATGGTTAAAAATTCTGCAATGCTTACATTTTTCTACACGTGCTCAAATCATTAAAGTTTTAAGAGAGAAATAGACTATCCCTCAACATATTAAGTCTCTTCAATGACTCAAAACATTCTCACAATGACCATGCTTAACTTATCAAAAGTTGAAGAGACTTTAGAACCATCTTTTTGATCTTGATAGACTTAATGACAACAAGGGGAATTGATAAAGACACATAGCTAGTGGAAGGGGCCAATAAACATGATGAGGTAAAAGACATAAGTTGCTACTTAATGTATGAAATTACTAGTTAGCTCAAGATAACATCAAAGTCATGTAGGACACAATATATAAGGGAAAATATAATCAAGCCTAATTCTTAGATTTTTTTTTAAAAACCTAGAAACTTTGAAGACATAGAAGAAAAGAAACAATCACAAAATTTTTATAAAATTAACATTCTACCACTCTTTATTATAGCATAAGATAGAAATATAAATGGGTATGAAAAATGTTCAAGAAAAAATTGATACATATAATATCTAGTGAAAATAGGGAGGGTTTTAATTTGGGTTGTGTATTGGGAGGGGGTTGACAATGAAGGAGTTTACAGAAATATTTTTTGAAAATAGGTGGATTATTTAGTATGCCATAAACATGTGATATCACCAAAGTTAACTAAGTGAATCCCTTGTAACTTTTGTGTGTAGGAAGGATTTGACCCTCCTAATGTTACCCATTTTTTTAAAAATGAATAGTTAAGAAACTAGATTCAGAGTACTATAATACATGTTCTTTTAGAATCTTCATAATTTGAGTTCATGGGTCCCAAATCACTCCTTCAAGTTCATATTTAGCTGATTTCAAGAGAAAAAAATTGGCCACTTATACCTCTTTTTTCTTACCATCTTGGTGCACTTACCTACACAATAAAATAGATGAGTAATTTTAGAAAAATGGCTTCAATGGAAGTGAGGGAAAGCCTTCACTTTATATATAATATATAAAGTATTTTAATTATTTTTAATTATTTATATGTTCATGATTTTATTTTCATTAGAAATAGTGAACTATTAATAGAGGAATCGAAGAATGCTACGAAGGCTGAATTTAAAATGATAGATTTGAGTTCAATGTGTTTCTTTCTCAAGTAATAGAAGTTAGATTATTGAATGATGGGATTTTTATATCATAAGAAAATGTATAAATTTATTTACTAGATGAGTTTAGAATAAAAATTATGCAACCCAATGAACATGTTAGTTCCCAAATCAATAGATTAGAAATCCTATGAGCTTGCCTACTCAATTATGAGATTTTCCAACTAACTTGGATAATGAGCGGGAGTGATCGATTATGATCATCCTCCCCTACACTTTAGGCTCTAAAAAACCAAGGAAGTTGGGCCTATTCCTTAACCAAACTTCCTGGTCCAAGGGTTTTATAGCAGATAGAAAAGTATATGAAACTTGAGTAATCTCTCAAGATGGAAAGTAAATTCATGAGACAAATCAAATTGTGAATATAACAACTCAATATCTAAACTTTGAAAGAATGCTTTAACAAAATAATTTTGAAAAAAAGGTTTATAATAATGTATGAATGCTTTGTTGTGTAAATGAATTATAAATTGTAAATATGATTATTGAGTTAAAATTCCCTAAAGATTCTTGATTAAATCACCTTAAATTAGTATTAGACCAGTTCCTTTATCCTATGTAGACTATTATCAATTCAATTTAAAGTGACCCTGCGTATAACCTTGTGAGATGGTTTTACAACTTACTTCTCAAGTAAGACCATCAGTCCAAAAGCATATATACACATAATAATTTAAATGTGATGTTACAATTAGTCTTATGGATTTTAATTTCTTTATGAAAGACCAATAAGATAGAGTGAAGGCTTGACAACCAATCTTCAAATTGATGATCGAACTAAAACTAATTCAAATTATTATGTCATAAGATAGCACATTGAAGCATCTAAAAGAAATAGAATATCACAAAGAACTAATCAAATTAAATGAAGATAAATACCATCATGAATGAAAGGACAACTAGCATTATATTGAACTAAGCATGATTAAATCCAACTAAATAAAAACTATGTAATTATTCTTCTCCAGCATGCATCTTCAAGAGACAGGATCAAAATGTATTGTATAAAAAGTTGTATTTGTCCTTCTATCTCATGTTCCTCTAAACTAACCCCCTATATATAAATGAGGATTCAATTTTAAAAATGGAAAGGGAAATTCCCCTTCATTGAAATGACACAACTCCTCATTATTGAAAACTAAAAAAACTAATCAAATTTAACATTAACTAAACAAACAGGACACAAAAGGATTGATTTCAACAATACAATATTGAATATTAGATTTTAAAAACAAAGACTAATCCCCAAGTAGTCCACCACATTTTTTAATATGGCTTAGGTACTTTCTAAATCATAGATGTTGGTTGACGCAAGGGCAGGGAGAAAGAGGGGCCAAAGGATGGCACACCCTAATGATCCAAGCCTACAACACACATGTGGAAGCAAAAAACAACAAGAGTGAGAGATAGAATGCTAGATCCTTCATTAACCTTCATCAATTTGAATTGTACATGCTGGGCTGTAAGGCCTTCCCGGTTAGGGCCTGATATTACAATGAATCTCAGAAGTCCTCAAACATGTGAGGGTCGACTAAAAATCTCTAATTTAATGCCTTCTATCTTCTCTGAACTGACTCTCTAAACTACCACCAAACATTTACATTTATACAAGAAGCTACCGAGCTGAGTCAGCCTTCAGATCCACAATTAATGGAAGTAATGGTCAAATCTGGGACCACATGCTTCCCAATGATGGATACCAACATTAATTTCATGATCCAATATAAATGCACAAGTCAGCCACAACAGGAAACAAAACTAAACCCGTTAGTGAATAAGGATGACTGAGCCATAGACAAGCAACACCGAGCACTAGAGATAGCCAACCGCCCAAGAGATAACTGACCACACTTGGTAACCAAAGGAAATCGAACAACTACCGACTAACCTGGTTAAAGAAGAAACTGATCAACATAGACAAACTCCAAATTCTTTTTGGTGACACAGGATTGCCAAGGATCCAAGATGTTCCTGCATCAAACACCTGGGGTTATTTTGAAATGATTCTCCAAATCATTTGGTAGGTATGGTCCGAGCTGCATCCAACTCAAACTATGAAATCCATGAACTATCTTTCATCGGTCTATTCTTCCACTTAACCAGATATTCCATATGCTATTTTCCTCTTGTGCTCTTTCCAACTCTTTCCTTCAAAATCTGTTCAACTTCATCATTCTGCTTCTTAGGATATTCTATCGGTACTATTACTTCTTCATCAAGTTCATGATACTCATATAAATCAGCAATATTGAAAATCAGTGATATGTCCATGTCATCAGGTAACTCTATCTCATATGCATTTCCACTATCAAATTTCCTCAAAATCTTGCAAGGTCCAAACTTCTTCATTTTCAGCTTTCCATGCGTGCCAACAGGAAACTGACCTTTCTTCAAATGAACCATCACTTCATCACCAACATCAAAAGTTTTATGTCTTCTTGATCTATCAGCTCTATCTTTGTATTTTTTATTACTGTCTTCCAGCTTTAGCTTCACATCTTCATGCAATGTCTTCATGTACTCAAAAAACTTCACTCCTTCAGCACTTCTCTTATTCTCATCAGCAATGTCTCTCAAATAAGATATTCCTCTCAGTTGTGTACCATTCACAATCTCAATGGTGTCTTTCTAGTACTCCTATTCATTGAATTATTATATGCAAACTCTTCTTGTGCTAACATAGAATCCCAATTACTCGGTGTGTCTCCAAATAAACATCTCAAAAGATTTCCCAAACTTTTGTTCACAACTTTAGTCTGTCCATCAGTTTGTGGGTGAAATGTAGAACTATATTTCAATTCAGAGACAAATTTCTTCGAAAGTGCTTTCCAAAAATATCCAACAAATTTACTGTCTCGATCAGAGAGAATACTCCTTGGTAATCCATGCAATTTGAAAATTTCCTTAAAGAAAAGATCTACTACATGTACTGCATCTGATTTCTTTCTACAAGGTATAAAATGTGCCATCTTAGAAAATCTATCCACAACAACAAATATGGAATCATTACCTCTTACTGTCTTCAGTAAGCCAAGAAAAAAATCCATACTGATATCAATCCAAGGTTTCTTAGGTACAACAATCGGTGTATACAATCCAGTATTTTGACTTACTCCTTTTGCAACTTGACAAATACCACAACTTTTCACAAATTTTTGAACATCTCTATACAACTGCAGCCAAAAGTACTTTTCCTTCAGCAAATTCCATGTTTTATCAATGCCAAAATGTCCAACCAAACCACTACTATGTTTCTCCTTTATCAAATTAGATCTCATTACTCCTCTCAGTATACACAAAATTGTAGTTGGAAAGGTTGGTACATCCGAACCCCTATCAGATTTCATGGATCAAGGATGAGCATACACTCCTAGTAAGTGAACAATGTTATGTGAATTTGAAGATTGGGAAATACTATGATAAGGTGTTATGTGATATCATGCCTATAGATTGTTGTCATGTTTTGTTTGGTAGACCTTAGCAATATGATAGACATGCTATATATGATGGGAGATTGCATAAGTATACTATTGTGGCTGATGGCAAGAAACAAATCTTGTTACCTTTGATGGAAGAACCTGTTAGTAATGTCTAGCCAAACCACTACTATGTTTCTCCTTTATCAAATTAGATCTCATTACTCCTCTTGGTATACACAACTAAATACCTTTAAACAACATACCTTCCTAAATGAAGTATTCATCCCATTTTGTATCTTGTTGATCTTGAATAGGTGCTCTGCACTTTCTCCATGGCTCAAAAAAATTAGGGTCATTTTCATACAAACCTCTCATCTCATCAAAACCAAGAACTTCAATTTTCATCTCAGTCATCAAATATCTTCTTCTACTCAATGCATCAGCAACTCGGTTAGTGACTCCACTCTTATGCTTTATCACAAATGTATAACTCTATAAATACTCAACCCACTTCATATGTCTCTGATTCAACTTATTCTGACTACCCAAATATTGTAAACCCTTATGATCAGTATACAACACAAATTCACTCGGTATCAAATAATGTCTCCATTTCTTCAGTGCTTGAACAATAGCATAGAATTCTTGATCATACACATAATATTTCCTTCTAGCATCATTCAACTTTTCACTAAAGAAAGAAATAGGTTTACCTTCTTGACTCAACACAGCTCCAATTGCACTTCCACTTGCATCACATTCTATTTGAAATACTTTACTAAAATAAGGTAATGCCAAAATAGGTAATTCAACAACCTTTTGCTTCAAGGTCTCAAAACTTCTATCAACTCCATGTGTCCACTTGAATTCTCTTTTGTCTCCTCTCATAGTCTCAGTCATAGCATTACAAATTGAACTGAAATTCCTTATGAACTTTCGATAAAAACTTTCCAAACCATGAAATGATCTTACCTTAGTAGCATTCATAGGTGTAGGCCAATTCAAAATAGCTTCAACCTTTTCAGGATCCATCTTCAAACCATCAACTAAAATAACAAATCCCAAATACACCATCTCTTCTTTCATGAACGAACACTTTTTCAGATTTATCAACAACTTTTCCTCTTTCAATCTTTGCAAAACTTGTCTAACATGTAACAAATGTTCTTCTCTAGTCTTACTGAATATGAGAATACTATCAATATATACAATCACAAATTTACCCAAAAATTTCTTCAAAACTTCATTCATCAACCTCATAAAAGTAATTGGTGCATTAGTTAAACCAAAAGGCATAACCAACCACTCATACAATCCTTCTTTTGTCTTGAAAGCAATCTTCCATTCATCACCTTCTCTAATTCTGATATGATGATACCCACTTTTCAAATCAATATTTGTGAAATACTTTGCTCCAGTCAAATTGTCCATTATGTCATCCATTCTTAGTATAGGAAACCTATACTTCACTATTATCTTATTGATTGCTCTGGAATCAGTACAAATTCTCCATTCTCCATTCTTCTTCAGTGCCAATACAATAGGTACTACACAAGGACTCAAACTTTCACTGATCAAACCTTTCTCCAACAACTCTTGAATCTATTGGTTCAATTCCTGATTCTCATTAGGTGTCAACCGATGAGGTGCCTTATTCGATAAACTAGCTTTAGGGATTAGATCCATATAATGATCAATACTTCTTTTTGGTGGCAAACTATCAGGTACATTATCAGAAATGATATCACTATACTCGGTGAGTAATTTATCAATCTCCTTAGGGACATTATCTTTTGTTTTCTTACTCAATTTATTAGGAATCACAACAAAACATACATCATCCCTCTTCAAAGAGTTAACAAACTTCCTTCCTTCCATCAAGAAAACTTTCACAGATGTGTAAACATTACTAACAGGTTCTTTCATCAAAGGTAACAAGATTTATTTCTGGCCATCAGCCACAATAGTATACTTATGCAATCTCCCATCATATATAGCATGTCTATCATATTGCCAAGGTGGTGCAGGAGCACCCACTATAAAACTTAACAAATAATGTTCATCAAAGTCCTAAGGACATCTAGTTAGGTTAAATCTTCCATCTAGGCATATAGACCAAGTCGTAGGACCTAGTTCCAAGATTGGCATAACTATAAGCCCTTGGTCAACTATGGTCAAAGGTGGTCAAATGGCCTAGAAACTTAGGATTTTTTTTATTTTCATGTTTTTAATACTTTAGATCCATGTTGGATCAATAGATTAGGTCTAGACCAAGTTTGGTCTCCTAGTATGCAAAAGTTGCAAAAAAGTTGTAAAAGTTGCTTAGCAACTTTTACAACTTTTGCCAAAAGTTGTAACCAAAGCCCCCAATGGTAAAATGGTTTGAAATTCAATTGTAACCAATGGGGGAAACCTTCATAAGCCCTTTCAGGTAGGTGGAAGGTAAGATATGTAAGTTTGGCAATTCAAATCAATAAAATATCAACATTTCTCTACAAATTTTGAGGAGAATTAAAGTGTATGGATGGGTACAGATAGGAGGGCATGAAATTTTGAAACCAAAAGTTGGATCCTTGAATCTAATTTCATTTTCAACTGGTCTCATGTTCTAATCTTTCCTAGTTTCTAAGATATCTAGTTTTTAGTGAGACTACCTAGATTGAAGGCTTAAAACCAGGGTTTCCAATAGGGCTTGGTTGTTTGGATCAATTCCACCATGGTAAATTGATTCCCCTTGGTGGAATTCAACCTTTTTCAATTTATTTTCATATTCTATAGGTTATAAGTGTGGATTTATAGGGGAGTGGATTTTCCATTATGCCCTAGGTGTACATCTCTATGTGTGCATGAGTCTATGACTTAGAACAGTCACCATAAATCTTGGTTGGAGATTCATCAAGGCTCCAAAATCTGGATTCTGAGTTCTTTTACATGTCCTCACATGCTCCCACAATTGGTTTAGGCATTGGCTTGGGAGAAAGATCACCCATAGTGAAATTGGAGTCCTGATTAGGCCTAATAGCCAGTCTAGATTAGATGTTTTAGTATCATTCATTGGACTTCACATCTTGGTGTTTGGATATGTTTTGTAAATCCCAAAATGGTGGAAAAATATCCAACCTAATTCATCTCTCATATGGAAGTATTTTGACTTGTGATCAAAATTCCTTCTAGGAAAGGCTACAAGCCTAGTCCTTGGTTTGTGAAGCAACTAGTATGTATGGGTTGCTTGTAAGTGAAAGAACCATTAGAACTAAACAAATAAGACCTAAATAGGCTAGAACAGTCATTTTAGGCTACCCCTAGTCTTGTGAGTCATTTCATGGGGTTTGGTTGTTTATTGGGTTAAGGAAACTCCGTAGTAACCCTTGGTCATTGGTGTCTAGAACTTTGTGAAACCTAGTGAATAGGTTCCCCTTGGATCTTGGGGTTGTGATAACCTCATTTATTATTCATTCTACACTCGGGATAAGTGTAGGGCACTTGACCCTTCATAGCTTGGTGTACTTGGTACCCAATTCTCACCAATTGCTCACTATTTCAGGCTTCTAACTAGCCACTTTGCATCAAGTGGTATTAGAGCGATGTCTACTCCTAAGGATGAAGAGATCCCTGCAAGGGTCACAAACAATGAGCTAGAAAAGATGGTGAGAGAACAAAGGGCTGCAAACATAACCTTAACTAAGAGGCTTCAAGAACTTGAAAAGAAGCTAGACAAGGATAAGGAAGATGGGTCTGAAAATGAAGAGGGGAGTGAAGAGGAAGATAATCCTGACCAGTAAATCCCTATAGACCAAAGGCCTCTCATTTATTCCTTAAAGTCCATGGGGAGAAGAACCATGGAGGAAAAGATAGACTTTCTATTCTTCAATGGAAAGATGAATGCAGATTTAGCCTTGGATTGGGTAGAGGCTTTGACAACATTCTTTGAATGTGAGGACATCCTTGAAAAGAAAAGGGTAAAGATAGCAAGATCCAAGTTGAAGGGAGCAACCCTAACTTGGTGGAACTTCATCCAAATAGAGAGGGTGAAGAATGGAAAGAGCATGATCAATTCATGGAATAGGATGATAGCCCTGGTTAAAGAGACATGTGTACCTGAAGATTATGGGGTGAAACTCCATAGGAGGAAGAAAAGTTTGAAACAAAAAGACATGGATGTAGGCTCATACACCAAGGAGTTCCTAAAATTATGTATGAAGATAAATGTGGTAGAAGATGAGGAAGAAAAGCTAGCAAGATACATGAATGGTTTGAAGGTATCCATTCAAGAGGAACTAAGCCTACACTGCCCTACCATAGTCAATAAGTGCTATCAAATGCCACTCAAGGTAGAGGAGAAATGGAAAAGAAAATAGGAGTTTGGAAAAGGGAAGAGTAATGATAATGGGAAGAACTTTAGAGGCAAAGGAAACTCTTGGAACAGGGGACAGAATGGTGGCAGTAGCAGTAGGACCCCTAACCAAGGAGACAAAGAAAATAATGACTCAAACTTTAGAGGAAACTATAGAGGAAGAAGGCCGCCCTTCAATAGAGGAAGAAAAAACCCTGGAAGAGGTAATGGACCATTGAAATGTTTCTATTGCAATCAGATGGGACATCATGCAAGAAGGTTCCTTGAGAAGAGTAATAACAACAATCAAGGTGAGAGGAGAGCACAACTTATCCAAGAAGATAAACAAGAAGACAATGCTGGCACTAGAGAATTGGAACCAGAGGAAGGAGTATGTTTGGTGATGAGGCAGGTCTTCCTTCAAGTGCCACAAAACCAAGAGCCTCCACAAAGGAAGAACCTCTTCAGAACAAAGATCAAATGTCATGGAAAGGTATTTAATCTACTTATAGATTCTGGTTCAACCAAAAATTTAGTATCTTGTGAAATGGTTCAAAAGTTAAACCTCCCTAAGAAGCCACACCCTTTCCCCTATCATGTCTTATGGCTAACAAAAGGCCAACACACTCTAGTAACAGAACAAGCATGGATAGAGTTCTCAATAACAGACTTTAAGGACAAAGTTCTTTGTGATGTGGTTGAGATGGATGCCTCACATATCCATCTAGGTAGGCCTTGGAAATTTGATGTAGATGCCATACACCATTGTAGGAAGAACACCTACTCCATCACCAAGGATGGAAAAACTTTTACCATGAAGCCCCTGCCTAATAGCAAGTCTAAAAAAGAACCTACTGTCATCATCACGGGAGAGAAAGAAATGTTAAAAACATTGAAGGAACCTAACACTAAATCTTTTTTCCTAATCTCCAAACCCAAAGACAACATGAAGTCTGATAAAAAAGATCCTATACCAAAAGAAGCTATGAAACTGCTAGAAAAGTACAGAGATGTCACTGCTAGTGACCTACCCACAAGCCTCCCTCCCTTAAGAGATATCAGGTACCAAATTGACTTGATACCTGGTTCCTCTCTACCTAATAAGGCCCCATATAAAATGACACCATTACAACATGCAGAGATTGGAAAGCAAGTTGGAGAATTGTTGGAAAGAGGACTCATTCAAAAGAGTCTCAGTCCATGTACAGTACCATCAGTTCTAGCCCCTAAAAAGGTTGGAAAATGGAGATTATGTACTGACAACAGAGCCATCAACAAGATCACCATAAGGTATAGATTCCCCATGCCAAGGATTGAGGATCTATTGGATTAACTAGGAGGTGCTTGCTACTTCACCAAGATAGACTTAAAGTCTAGTTATCATCAAATCATGATCAAACTAGGAGATGAATGGAAAACAACATTCAAGACTACTGAAGGTTTGTTTGAATGGTTAGTAATGCCCTTTGGCTTAAGCAATGCCCCTAGCACATTTATGAGGCTTATGAATGAGATATTCATTGATTTTATTGGAAAATTTATTATTTTTTACCTTGATGACATACTAATATTTAGTCATAGAAAGGAAGACCATCTTGATCATGTGGAACAGGTATCAAGATGACTTCATCAACACAAGTTGGTAATCAACTTGGAGAAGTGCATTTTTATGAGGAAGGAACTTGTGTTCCTAGGATTTGTGATCTCACAAGGTACTCTCAAGATGGACCTTGAGAAGGTAGAAGCAATCATCAACTAGCCTTCTCTAAAGAACCAAGGTGATGTAAGAAGCTTCCATGGATTTGCAACTTTCTATAGAAAGTTCATCAAAAAATTTAGTCATGTGTGTGCACCAATGCTTGAAACCATTAAAGGAGGAAATAAAACTAAGTTTACATGGACAAAGGAAGAAAGTGATGTATTCCAATAATTGAAGAATAGGGTTTCCCAATATCCTATCTTGGTCCTCCCTGATTTCAACAAATTCTTCACTGTGGAGATAGATGCTAGAAATTTGGCTATAGGTGCAATCCTAAGTCAGGAAGGTAAAGCAGTTGCCTTTTTCTCAGAGACACTAAATGAGGCCAAAAGGAAATACTCTACATATGACCTAGAGCTTTATGCCATGGTCCAAGCCCTCAAGAAATGGAGGCACTATTTGATCCCAAAGGAATTTGTGGTGTACACTGATAACCATGCATTAAGTTTCCTTAATTCACAAGAAAAACTCTCTATCAGACATCTAAAATGGGTAGAATAGTTGTAGGCCTACACCTTCAACATTAAGCATAAGAAGGGTGTAACAAATTTTTTTTTTGATTCCCTTAGCAGGAGGGTTGGTCTAATTGAAGAAATATAACTAAAAAGTGTGGGAGTTGAGTCTCTCAAGCACCTATACCCTGATGACTCTGATTTTGTAGAGATATATCAAATTTGCACAAAGATGGTTGGAAGATACCATACTGAATTTTTTGAATATCTGATTCAGAATGGACTCCTATTCAAAGGAGCTCAACTATGTATACCAAAATGTTCAATGAGGATAAACATAATCAGGGAAAAGCATTATGGTGGCCTAGGAGGTCACTTTGGCATTGATAAGACAATAGACATGGTGAGGAGAAGTTATTTTTGGCCTAAAATGAATAATGATGTTAAGAAGTTCATAGAAACTTGCACAATATGTCAGCAAGCTAAAGGTGTGTCAACTAATCAAGGACTATATCAACCCTCACCAATCCCTTCTAGACCATTGGAGTCTATCTCAATGGATTTTGTAATGGGGTTGCCTAAAACAAAGCAGGGCTTTGACAGTGTTTTTGTAATAGTGGATAGATTTAGCAAAATGGTCCATTTTGTACCATGTAAAAGCACAAATGATGCTTCCCACATTGCACATCTTTTCTTCAAAGAGGTAGTTAGGATCCATGGTCTACCTCAATCAATTATATCTGGCAGGGATGTAAAGTTCCAAGGCCATTTTTGGAGGAGACTCTTCAAGAAATTGGGAACAAATCTTACCTATAGCTTTGCCTATCACCCACAAACATATGGGCAAACTGAGGTAGTAAATAGATCCCTAGGAAATCTCCTAAGATGCCTAACCAAACAATATGCTCAGATTTTGGATACAATCCTACCCCAAGCAGAGTTTGCATTTAATGATTCCATGAATAGGTCAACCGGAAAAACACCATTCTAAGCAGTATATGGTCTTCATCCCAAAGGACCATTAGACCTAATATAACTACCATCTGACTTCAAGGTCAGTGCTCAAGGCCAAGAACTAGTAGAACTCATCATAAAGGTGTAGCATGAGGTCAAAGAAGAATTACAAAGATCCAATTTGATGTACAAGGAACATGCTAATAAGAGAAGAAGGGAGATCCACTTCAAAGTGGGAGACAAGGTTTGGGCATTTCTGAGGAAAGAGAGACTACCTAAGGGTAGATACTCTAAACTTCATATGAAGAAAGTTGGACCCTGCAATATACTCAACAAAATGGGTGAGAATGCTTATGATATTTCTCTTCTCCCAACCTTGCAAATCTCTCCAATATTCAATGTTGCAGACCTCACCCCCTACAAAGCTACTACAAGTTCAACAAGTGAACAAAGCAAGGAAACAAACATCAATGATGAAGAATATGTCACAAATCTTATTGAAATAAAACTAGTAGAGTTGGAAGAAATATTGGACACCAAGTTACTGAAGTAGACCAGAACTAAGAAGTATATGTAGTATTTAGTCAAATGGAAAGGGCTCCCCAACATAGATGCAACTTGGCTGACCGAAGACCAGATCAAACAACATGGGACTTCAGTGGAAAAGTTAACCTCAAGTAGGAACTTGAGTTTTAAAACTCAAGGGGATTATGGTGTAGGAGTGCCCACTATAAAACTTAACAAATAATGTTCATCAAAGTCCTAAGGACATCTAGTTAGGTTAGATCTTCCATCTAGGCATATAGACCAAGTTGTAAGACCTAGTTCCAAGATTGGCATAACTATAAGCCCTTGGTCAACTATGGTCAAAGGTGGTCAAATGGCCTAGAAACTTAGGATATTTTTTATTTTCATGTTTTTAATACTTTAGATCCATGTTGGATCAATAGATTAGGTCTAGACCAAGTTTGGTCTCCTAGTATGAAAAAGTTGCAAAAAAGTTGTAAAAGTTGCTTAGCGACTTTTACAACTTTTGCCAAAAGTTGTAACCAAAGCCCCCAATGGTCAAATGGTTTTAAATTCAGTTGTAACCGATCAGGGACACCTTCATAAGCCCTTTCAGGTGGGTGGAAGGTAAGATATGTAAGTTTGGCAATTCAAATCAATAAAATATCAACATTTCTCTACAAATTTTGAGGAGAGTTGAAGTGTACAAATGGGTATAGATAGGAGGGCATGAAATTGTGAAACCAAAAGTTGGATCCCTGAATCTAATTTCATTTACAACTAGTCTCATGTTCTAATCTTTCCTAGTTTGTAAGATATCTAGTTTTTAGTGAGACTACCTGGATTGAAGGCTTAAAACCAGGGTTTCCAATAGGGCTTGGTTGTTTGGATCAATTCCACCATGGGAAATTGATGCCCCTTGGTGGAATTCAACCTTTTTCAATATATCTTCATATTATGTAGGTTAGAAGTGTTGATTTATAGGGGAGTGGATTTTCCATTATGCCATTATGCAGGTTAGAACTCTTGCTTGGAGATTCATCAAGGCTCCAAAATCTAGATTCTGAGTTCTTTTACATGTCCTCACATGCTCCCACAATTGGTTTAGGAATTGGCTTGAGAGAAAGAGAACCCATAGTGCAATTGGAGTCCTGATTAGGCCTAATAGCTGGTCTAGATTAGATGTTTTAGTATCATTCATTAGAATTCACATCTTGGTGTTTGGAAATGTTTTGTAAAGCCCAAAAGGGTGGCATAATCTCCAACCTAATTCATCTCTCATATGGAAGTATTTTGACTTGTGATCAAAATTCCTTCTAGGAAAGGCTACAAGCCTAGTCCTTGGTTTGTGAAGCAACTGTTACCCAAATTTTCCTACCCCATACAAATTTGGCCACTGGTTGGGAGGTCCATATTCTACAAATCCTATTGCACTCAAAATTTCATGGTTTTCTACCTATTCTCCTGGTCTCTGCAATCTCCAGCTCCCTAGTCTACAAGTTTAAAATTTAAAATGTAGCTGTTGGAGGCCAAAAACCCTTAGAACCCTAAGGCCTATTATAATTTGTAGTTACTTTTTGGCCACTTAAGCCTTCATATTTCCCACATGCGCTTTAGGTTCAGGCTGGTCATGAGATCTCTAAGTCCCTGATGGAATATTCTTTTCATTCCTTGACTACATGAATACCTGTGTTCACAAGATCTCCCAATCAAAAGGCATGTTTCATTTCTATTCCATGACTTGGCGATGGTCTCTTTAGTAGGGCAATCGCTCAATGTTACCTGTGGTTACTTTTTTCTCTCTACGACTACACAACTACTTTGTTCGCAAGATCTCAGATTTTTGGTGGTTAGGTCCTTGGCATCCAGTGACTTGGTGGGTGGTCATCTTTCCTTCAGTTGCGTGATCTCCAGTTTGGTTGGCAGTCTCAGCTCAACGGTTAAAGTAAGGAATCTAGATCTACGGCTGGTCGCATGATTGCATAGGCCAAGAATATTCCTTGTGATCATGCGATGGTCGTCGATCTTCACTGTCTGTAGAGTTTGGTTGTCAGGTGGGTCCTATGCTAGATGGTTTGAGTTGTATGCTTCTGATTGGTCAAAGGCTGGTGATGTGGTGCCATGTCAGAGAAGGCCCAGTGTGTGCTATCTCAACCTTTGATCTAATGATTTTTGTATGATTGCATAGAATATTCTTGGCCCATGCGATCATATGCCAACCATTGATTCTACTTTATTGCCAAGGCTCTGTCAGGTGGGTCCTTTCCTAGTGGAGTGCTCATTCTTTATTGGTTGGCTAGATGACAACTGGGATCTATCAGTGGGACCATGTTAGAGGATCTATAGGGGGTGTTAGTGAAATAAAGATCTATAGCTGGTGCATGATCTTATGGAATCTTTTGAGCCCATGTGATCATGCGACAACCATCAATTAGGTATCAGGCTATGAGGAATGCTAAGTGGGTCCATGCCAGGTAATCTGAGGTGTCTGCAGTTGACCAAATAAAAGAAAGACAAGTGGCAGGATGGGCCCAGGTTTATAAGCTCAGCCGGGTGATTTCTTAAACAAAAGGGGTATATTCTTTCTATTTAGAGAACAAGTGTTTTTGCTAGTTCGTGCAATAAACATGCAGTTAGGTTTCCCTTTCAATGAATAGGAGAAAGCCTTTCTCTCTAGTTCTCCAAATAGTAACTATGGTCAGTTGTTTTGCTTGTTTGCCAGTTCGCTGAAAGGAGCTAGGGTTAGGAAATTCATTTCATGAATGAGTGATGTAGTTGATCGCTAGTTCCCTAAATGTGAGTTAGGGTTAGCTATTCATTGAATGATTCAGCAACTCAAGGAAAAGGATAACCTGAGGTAGATGCTAAGTTAAGGTTATGATCCAATAAGTGGTACCCGGTAAAATAAGAAGATCTAATGGCTATGTTTTAAAGATGGGTCAGATTTAAATATCAGCCATGGATGAGGAGGATTTAACACCACTTGTGACCATTTAAATCATTTTTAAATTCAAATATCTGGAGTACCTAATTTGAATAGTTATGGCGAGCCTTGGTTGTAGGAAGGTAGATAGATCAAGGCGGCTCAAAATTTGTAGATAGTTAGTGATGGAAATTGCATTCAAGGCACATATTTGATTGGTTGAGATATTTTTAGGATACATTTATGATCAAAGTTGACAGATTTAGGGTTTATGATTATTCTATGTCAAATTATATGTAGCCCTAGTTAGGTTTTTACTCCTTCCTGCGTGCATGAGGAGATGTATATAATGTTTTGGAGCTTTTTGAAGCTCAGAGTTGACAATTGTAAAAGAAGGATTTTTTCTTTCTCAAAATTTATCTATGGCATTCTCTCTACCCTCTGATTTCTGCAGTTTGAAGCTTTCATTGATTATTCAGATATTGCAAAGGTATATTGTGACATTCTTTATGTCCCCTATACCTTCTTGTCTAAATTTTCTCTTATTGAATTTAGTATTTGAATGTTTTCAGCAGTATCTTGGTTTTCCTTGATCCCTCTTTCTTTCTGCAGTTTATGTGTATGCCTGTGAATGATTTGATTTGAATGCTCTTGTGGGTATACTTTAACCCCTGGCAATCTATTCATTCTTATACCCAATTACAGAGGTGAATGTCTATTTGTAGGTTATAGTTTGTGTCTAAGTCCTTAAGAGTGCTATTGCCTTGTGAAATTCTCTCTTTCCCTGCATAAAATCTCTCTATTGTAGACCCTTCTATGAAATATTGATGCAAGCCTATTCAATGAGTTGTGATCTCCTAGGCTTAAGATTGTGTGCTGAGTTCATTATTTATAGTGCAATTCATTCCATATTTTTGGTGTATCACCTAGTAGGTAGTTTGCTTTCATTAATTTCCCTTTCATGCACTCCTTCTATCCCTTTCCCCTCAAAGTTTTACTTTCATGTCAAGAAGCAAATTAAGGTGATTATCCAAGAGGAACTAGCCTAGAACTTGGAGGTTTCATCTCAGTTAGCATAGGTCCCACACCTGGAGATGATTCCCATGTTATACTAGGTTATCAAGACCAAGAGAGCTTGAAAAAGGGTGTAAACTTAGTGTATAACAATTCTGGCATGCCCGGTGGGACTAAGATTAGATTCAAATTTAGAAGACACCCCACCTTGGGCGTAACAATTCTTGCATGTCCGGTGGGACCAGGTTCAGATTCAAATTCAAAAGACACCCCACCTTGGGTGTAACAATTATGGCATGCCAGGTGGGACTAAAAGTTCAGATTTATGTTTAAGGTATGTTATCTCTGATATGCTGATAACATCCTATAGACCTAGAAGAGGTCATTATGTTGCATATCTGGTGACTCTAGAAAGTCTACTAGTTTCAAAGATCAAGTACTAGTATGTTTCAAATCTTTCATATTCAAATTCCAGTTGATTGCATGAGTAGACATGTCAAGTTATCATGGACAGTCATGTTACCCACCATCCTATTATGAGAACAATGCTCAATGGGCTAGTCATCAGCCTTATCAAAGCCACCTAAAGCTTGCTTTTACCCCAAGATTTCATACTATACAAGGCCATCAATATATCCAACATGCCCCAAATGATTATGCCCTTGTACAAGATTATGAGTGGGCCCTCCAACAAGAAGGATCATGGGCACAAATGGTACAACAAAAAATGCAAAGCTAGCTACCTCATCCTGCTTACCACCCAACCCCCCCTTCTCAGCCTAATTGCAGTAGATTCACAACTCAAACTTGATGAAAGAGAAGGAAGAGACAAAGAATCTACTGCTTGATTTGATTAAGCAAGTGTCTGAGATCAGAGAGTAGCAGGAGATGGAGGCTCAAAGTTATGAACAGGGGCCAGTTCCTTACCAAGTGGTGGAGGCTCTTGTTGATGAGCAACAAATAAAAAAATTTCAAGAAGAGATCAACCATTGAGCTGATGTTGACTCAGCAAGGCTAAGATCACAAATTGCTAAACAAGAGGCTCCTAAACCTAAGATTCCAAGCTGGAGGGCCATTTTTCTATGACTTCTATGTCTTCCCCTAAGCCCTCCCAATTTCACATCCCAAGTTTTAAGGCAAAAAGTTCTTTCCAAGAGCCTATACTTGAGATTCAGTCTACCACTCTGCAAGAGCAGTCTATACAAGAAATTTGTTCATCTCAAGAGGCCCCTCTGGTCTCTCAAGATGATCAAGTGTTGTGGATACCCCAATGGACTCTACCTCCTGATTGTCAGATGCCAAGTCTTTTCAAAGATGCTAGTCTAGTATCTAAGCAAGGATCTATGGTAAATGAGCTTTCATGTGATGAAGAGGAGATGAGGTCTGAGGTATCAGTGCTGAGTGATGACTGTCATGAATTGGAGTAGCATGGAGAAGAAATAGAGTTTGATGCCCAGCCTGAGCTCTTGGTTGGTTTGTTTGATGAGCTTCCCCTCTTTTTTGATGATGAAGAAGAGACCATGCCATTACCTATGGCTAAAGGTCAATCAAAATAAAAGGTTCACCATCCATAGGAGGTTGATATAGAGGAGGATTCTTTGTCCTTGTTTGATGAGCCACCTAGTTTTGTGGAGTAGGATGATAAAGTTATGAAAGAGTCTTTCCAAGAAGAGAACATAGACAAAAACCTCAAAGAATATGGTTTTTTTGACATCATAGAGGTTTTTTGTGACAAATTGAAAGATGAATCCCTACTCCTTGGAGTGGAGATTCAAAGTTCTGTGCCTATAGAAGGAGGCCTAGTTCTGGATTGCCCTCTTCCTAAGAAGCTGCTATGTGAGCAGGGGGTGTAGCCAGTTCCAGATCTTCAAGATATTGACAACTTTGATGAGATCTTTTCCTATTTAAAAGAAGAGGATGACAGTCCCTTGACCATAGATGATGAGTTGACATGGCTATCCATGATGAAGGGAAACCATGAAGATAAAGAAGAAGCCATCAAGGAAGGTCCTACCCTCAGACCTTCAAGAGGCTTCCCTATTAGATACCTGGCCCAAAAGGAGTTTACTGAGACACCTCCACATGATAATTTTGAGGTGAGTAAACTTGATCCTATTTTTGCAGAGGTAGTTCACCATTGTTTGATAAATCTTTATATGCCTCATATCCTTGTAGCTATCCTTATGCACTCAATGCAAAATACCCTAATGAGGAAGGGTAGTTATTTTAGCCTACCAATGAATGGCTTTGTTTGACCATTTTTCTGTACTAGTTAGTTTAGGATAGGTTAGTTTTCTTTCTTTCTATTCAGATTTTCTAGTTTAGTTTTCCTGTTTTGCAAGAAGTGCCCATGCACAATTTTTTTCTTTTAGCGCCAGGTCTCTCTTTGTCAAGCAAGTTTTTTATTTCAGTGATGACTCCTATGCCCAATGGATTATGTTAAGGCCACTAATCAATGTCTAGCAGCCTGACATCCAACAAAAATCACCAAAATGTTATCCAAATTTTCCTACACCATACAAATTTGGCCATTGGTTGGGAGGTCCATATTCTTCAAATCCTGTTGCACCTCAAAATTTAATGGTTTTCTGCCTATTCTCCCAATCTCTGCAATCTCCAGCTCCCTAGTCTACAAGTTTAAAATTTAAAATGTAGCCTTTGGAGGCCAAAAACCCTCAGAACCCTAAGGCCTATTCTAATTCATAGTTACTTTTCAGCCACTTAAGCCTTCATATTTCCCATGTGCGCTTTAGGCTCAGGCTGGTTGCGAGATCTCTAAGTCCCTGATGGAATATTCTTTTCATTCCCCAACTATGTGAATACTTATTTTTGCAAGATCTCCCAATCAGAAGGCATGTTTCATTTCTATTCCGTGACTTGGTGATGGTCTCTTCAGTCGGGCAATTGCTCAATGTTACCTACGGTTACCTTTTTCTCTTTGCGACTTTGCAAATGCTTTGTTTGCAAGATCTCAAATTTTTGGCGGTTAGGTCCTTGGCATCCAGTGACCTAGTGGGTGGTCATCTTTCCTTTAGTAGCGTGATCTCTAGTTTGGTTGGCATTCTCAGCTCAGTGATTAAAGTAAGGAATCTAGATCTACGACTAGTCGCATGATCGCATAGGCCAAGAATATTCCTTGTGATCATGCAATGGTCGTCGATCTTCACTATCTGTAGAGTTTGGTTGTCAGGTGGGTCCTATTCCAGATGGTCTAAGTTGTACGCTTTTGATAGGTCAAAGGTTGGTGATGTGGTGCCATGTCAGAGTGGGCCCAGTGTGTGCTATCTCAACCTTTGATCTAACAGTTGTCGTATGATCGCATAGAATATTCTTGGCCCAGGTGATCATACACCAACCATTGATTCTACTTTATTTCCAAGGCTTTGTCAAGTGGGTCCTTTCTTAGAGATGTGGTCATTCTTTATTGGTTGGCCAGACGATAGCTGGGATCTATCAGTGGGACCGTGTCAGAGGATCTGCAGGGCATGTCAGTGAAATAAAGATCTACAGCTGGCGCATGATCTTATGGAATCTTCTGAGCCCATGCCATCATGTGACAGCCATCAATTAGGTATCAAGCTATGAGGAATGCTAAGTGGGTCCATGCTAGGTAATCCGAGGTGTCTGTAGTCAAGAAAATAAAAGAAAGACAAGTGGCAGGATGGGCCCAAGTTTATAAGCTCAGTCGGGTGATCACTTAAACAAAAGGGGTATATTCTTTCTATTCAGTGATTTAGAGAACAAGTGTGTTCACCAGTTCATGCAATAAACATGCAGTTAGGTTTCCCTTTCAATGAATAGGAGAAAAACTTTGTCGCTAGTTCTCTGAATAGTAACTATGGTAAGTTGTTTTGCTTGTTCGTGAGTTCACTGAAAAGGAGATAAGGTTAGGAAATTCATTTCATGAATGAGAAAATTAGTTGATTACTAGTTCCCTAAATGTGAGTTAGGGTTAGCTATTCATTGAATGATTCAATGACTAAAGGAAAAGGATAACCTAAGGTAGATGCTAAGTTAAGGTTATGATCTGATAAGTGGTACCTGGTAAAATAAGAAGATCTAATGGCTACATTTTAAAGATGGGTCAGATTTAAATATCAGCCATGGATGAGGAGGATTTAGCACCACCTGTGACCATTTAAATCATTTTTAAATTCAAATATCTGGAGTACCTAATTTGAACAGTTATGGCGAGCCCAGGTTGCAAATAGTTGGTGATGGAAATTGCATTCAAGGCACGTATTTGATCGGTCGATATATTTTCAGGATACATTTATGATCAAAGTTGAGAGATTTAGGGTTTTTGATTATTCTATGTCAAATTATATGTAACCCTAGTTAAGTTTTTACTCCTGCCTACGTGCAAGAGGAGGTGTATATAATGTTTTGGAGCTTTTTGAAGCTCAGAGTTGACAATTGTAAAAGAAGGATTTTTTCTTTCTCAGAATTTATCAATGGCATTCTTTCTGCCCTCTAATTTTTGTAGTTTGAAGCTTTCATTGATTGTTCAAATATTGTGAAGGTATCTTGTGACATTCTTTATGTCCCCTATACCTTCTTGTCTAAATTTTCTCTTATTGAATTTAGTATTTGAATGTTTTCAGCAGTAGCTTGGTTTTCCTTGATCCCTCTTTCTTTTTGTAGTTTATGTGTATGCCTGTGAATGATTTGATTTGAATGCTCTTGTGGGTATACTTTAACCCATGGCAATCTCTCTCATTCTTATACCCAATTGCAGAGGTGAATGTCTATTTGCAAGTTATAGTTTGTGTCTAAGTCCTTAAGAGTGCTATTGCCTTGTGAAATTCTCTCTTTCCCTGCATAGCATCTCTCTATTGCAGACCCTTCTATGAAATATTGATGCAAGCCTATTCAGTGAGTTGTGATCTCCTAGGCTTAAGATTGTGTGTTGAGTTCATTCTTTATACTACAATTCATACCATATTTTTGGTGTATCACCTAGTACCTAGTTTGCTTTCAGTAATTTCCCTTTCATGCACTCCTTCTATCCCTTTCCCCTCAAAGTTTTACTTTCATGTCAAGAAGCAAATTAAGGTGATTATCCAAGAGGAACCAGCCTAGAACTTGGAGGTTTCATCTTAGTTAGCATAGTTCCCACACCTGGAGATGATTCCCATGTTATACTAGGTTATCAAGACCAAGAGAGCTTGAAACAGGGTGCAAACTTAGTGTATAACAACAACTAGTATATATGGGTTGCTTGTAAGTGAAAGAACCATTGGAACTAAACAAATAAGACCTAACTAGGCTAGAATAGTGATTGTAGGCTACCCCTAGTCTTGTGAGTCATTTCATGGGGTTTGGTTGTTTATTGGGTTAAGGAAACTCCTTAGTAACCCTTGGTCATTAGTGTCTAGAACTTTTTGAAACCTAGTGATTAGGTTCCCCTTGGATCTTGGGGTTGTGATAACCTCATTTATTATTCATTCTACACTTGGGATAAGTTTAGGGCACTTGACCATTCATAGCTTGGTGTACTTGGTACCCAATTCTTACCAATTGCTCACTATTTCAGGCTTCTGACTACCCACTTTGCATCATAAGGTCTACCCAACAAAATATGACAACAATCCATAGGCATGATATCACATAGCACCTTATCATAGTATTTCCCAATCTTCAAATTCACATAACAATGTTCACTTACCAGGAGTGTATGCTCATCCTTGATCCATGAAATCTGATAGGGCTTTGGATGTACCAACCTTTCCAACTACAATTTTGTGACCATCTCTTTAGATGTTAGGTTCTCTGAGCTACCACTCTCAATGATTACCTTCCAAAAATTTTCAAAAACTTTGCATATGGTCTTGAACAAACTTTTCCTTATTGGATCTTCCTTCTTTCTTTCATTCCATAGTTCTCTCCTTACCATCAAGTTATTTTCTTTCTCAGGTTCATTGGGTGATTCTTCTTGCACCAAAGCATTTCTACTACTACTAGCCTTATTACTAGCTTGTGTACATTCAAAAGATCTATGTCCTTCTCCACAATTATAACAAGTTCCTCAAAAACTTCCTCTGCTATAACCACCTTGGTAGTTATTGCCTCTACCTCTAAAACTTTCACCTTTCCACTCGGTCTTGCCTTTGTCCAGATTTGTCTTGTCTGGTTCAGATCTACCATTTTCACCATTAGATCTACCTCTTCATCTAGGGAATCTACCACCATTACCTCTTTGTCTTTCCTCATGTATTTTGTTCAATTTCTCCTTGGCTTTCAAAGAAAATTGATAAGCCTATTCAATGTTCTCCAACTTGACCATGCTAATCTCCTCTTAGATTGTAACCCTCAAACCATTCAGGTATCTACCGATTCTTTCCACATCATCTTCATCATGTCTAGATCTGATATCTAATCTATAGAATTCCTTAGTATACTCTTTTACCGAGCTTTCCTTCTATCTTAGACTTTGCATTCGTCGAACTAGGCTAATCTAATAATCACAAGGTACAAACTTTCCTTTCAACTTACTGACCATTTTACTCCATACCTTGATTTTGTCTTTGTCTTTTTTCTTCCGATCTAATTGCAGATGTTCCCACCATAAAGATGCATGACTTTTTAACTTTGTGCTTGCAATCTTCACCTTCTTATCCTTAGGGATACTCTCATATTCAAAATACTTTTCCATCTTGGTGATCCAGTCCACCAATTCATCAGAATCTAGCTTTCCACCATACTCAGGGGGATTGAAATGTGGTGTTGACTTCAGATTTTTCAAAGCCTTCAAAAATCTTTCTTCACCTTGATCCATAATAGGATCAGGTTCTACATTCACCTGTTCTTCTTCAATTTCATCATCACTAACATCTTCAAGATGTCTGCCTCTTCTTTGGGTTGTCTCCACTGCTTCTAATCTAGTAGCAATCTGCCTTAGCATATCTACCAATCTTGGATCTGGATCTTGCCTGCCACAAACCATCTTGATAACCCTCTATAATTAAAGGTCAGATCACAATCTGCTACCCTACAAAAATCCAACTAGGGCTTCAAGAGGAACCTGCAAACCTAGATCAAGATCTCACCTCACTCTATTACCACCTGACGTAAGGGCATGGAGCAAGAGGGGCCAAAGGATGGTGCACCCTAATGATCCAAGCCTGCAACACACATGCAAAAGCAAAAAACAACAAGAGTGAGAGAGAGAATGCCAGATCCTTCATTAACTTTCATCAATTTGAATTGTACATGCTGGGCTGTAAGGCCTTCCCGGTTAGGGCCTGATACTACAATGAATCTCAGAAGTCCTCAAACATGTGAGGGTCTACTAAAAATCTCTAATCTAATTCCTTATATCTTCTTTGAACTCACTCTCTAAACTACCACCAAACATCTACATTTATACAAGAAGCTACCGAGCTAAGTCGGCCTTCAGATCCACAATTAATGGAAGTAATGGTCAAATCTAGGACCACACACTTCCCAATGATGGATACCAACATTAATTATGTGATCCAATATAAATGCACAAGTTGGCCACAATAGGAAACAAAACTAAACCCATCGGTGAACAAGGATGACTAAGCCACAGACAAGTAACACTGAGCGCCAGAGATAACCAACCACCCAGGAGATAACCGACCACACTCAGTAACCAAAAGAAATCGAACAACTACCGACCGAACCAGTTAAAGAAGAAATCAAGCAACATAGACAAAATCCTATTGGACTACAACTGATTGAGAATCCGATTGAAGGATCTATGATTGTAAGATCACTGAGAAGTTTCTGATTAGATATGTAATATGATTAAATCAGTATTATGTTGTCATTGATGTTAACTAGCTTGATAGCACTTATCTTGTAAGTTACTACTCTGAGACATCTGAAGAAAAATGGAAAAGAGCTGAAGAACAGAGAAATCTACATGAGGAAAGATGTACATGATAGATGAGGATAAGGAACACATTGAGTAACTTGTTGATGAGTTTATGACTTGATGATATTGACTTCATTATGTTGCATTCATCTATGATGAAGTATAGAGCTGAAAGACACAAAGTAGTGTTGTCGGTAAATAAAGCATTTCTAGTATACACTGATGAAGTGTAGTGTATACGGACCACAGTATTAACCAAGCAGTGTTCACCGACACATTTGTTGTTAACTGAGGAGGACAAAATGAATTAAATGATTAGTTTAGCTGATAAGATTAATGAGCTGGCAAGAGTATAACATCAAGGTAATAGATAAAGTTTGTTATGCAGATCAATGGCTGACAAAATTCAAAGAAGATCTAATGGAGCAAATTGAAATGTGTTATTGACACAAGTATCGATAAATTTTTAAGTGGCAAAATCTATGAATGTGATTAAGCGACAAAATCTGATGGTGGAGAAGAAAATGATTTACATGTCTATATAAGAGATCAGAATTTCTTTATGAAAATGCCGGAAGAAGAAGAAGTTGCAGGACTATTGCATGAATAAGGTTTTCATGCAATCTGATCATACTGGTTAGTAAGAACCGAGCTACAGAGCAATTAACAAGCTACAAAAAATAGTTACCGATGGATAATAAGTTGATACAGTATTGAATCTAAAGTGAATTATTGATCAAAAGGATTTGTATGGAATGAATATTGATCTGTAATCTACAATTGAAGTTGTATTAAGGTAGGTCATTTTATTGTTACATATTTAACCATTGTATACAGTCTAAATCTCTTAACCCAGTGGACTCTGAAAGTCTTATGATGTATCATTCATAGAATAAACATTGTTATCCTGTCAACCCCATAGTGAATGCTGGTTGGATGATAACTTCTATTCTAAAATCCTCTAACAAGGTCACACCTGATAGTGTGTTTGTAACCTTTAATAGGGTTGGGTCTTAACCGACCTCACTTCAGAAGAGTGAACAATTTTGGGTTTCCGGTCCTAGGTGGTTTTTCCCTTTACAGGGTTTCCACATTAAAACTCTTGTGTTATGTGTTGATTGTGATATTTGTTTGTTATCATACTTTGCATGTTACATATTATATTTGATCGGTAAACAGTTATAAGTATTAGAATGGTAATCGGTAAAAGCATAGACAGTAAGAGTTATTATTGCTTACCGATGAGTAGAAATTGAAGAAATTGTTTTGAATTATACATTTTGCATTGGGACATTGGATAACTGATTTAATCCCCCTCTCAGTTATTCTAACAATTTGTATCAGAGCTACGTTGCTTGGAACAGAGTTTTAAGGACTTAAGCATAAAAGTCTCAAGATGTATAAGAGTGAAGTACCAAAACTGAATAAAGAGAACTTCATAGTATGGCAAAGCAGAATGAAGCTACACATATCTAGAATTGGGAACTCAACACTAGATCTGATGCAAAATGGCTACATGCAACCACCCACTAGTCCCCTAACTGTTGATCAACTGAAGGATAAGCATGAACACAATTTTACTATGATGGAACTTTCTGCTACCTGTACCGACGTTGAATTTGAAGATATCAAGACATGCACAACTGCCAAAGGAATGTGGGATAAATTAACACAAATCTATAGTGGAGATCTGAATGTCAAAAGAGCCCGAGTTGAAAGTTTGAGAGGCAGATTTGATGATATGATAATGAAAGAAGGTGAGAACATTGTCCAATATTAAAATAGACTCAAAGAAGTGGTACATGCTATTAGAGCATCTGATGGAGTGATTGATGATGAAACAATGATAAGCAAGATTCTCAAAACTTTGATACCAATTTATGTAATTAAGATTTCTGCAATTCATGAAACAAGAGCTACATCCAACCTCACTCTTGACACTTTGATTGGTAAACTTACAACCTTCTAATTAAACAATTTTGATAACAGTGTTGTTCTTTCTATTGAATCCACTTTCATGTCTTCTCTGAATATTGGAAAGTCTAGCAAGACTAGTCAAAATTGTGATAGTGATGACAATACCTAATGCAAGAGCATCCTAGGTGTAAGAGCAATCTTGCATCACCCAAAAAAAATAATATTTCTATTTTTATATTCAATAAGAGCTATTTTGTGCAGAGCTACTATTTATGGAAAGTTACTATTTTTGGTAATTTTTGTATGTGCTCGGAATGATCTGATTTCTTTCTTGGAGGTTCATTTTGGTCATATAAGTCTGCCAGTAAAGTTTCATTGCCAGATCAAGTGTATATTGGAAGATATTGAAGATTTTCGGTATTGGCAGCAGGGTACAGAAACTTTGACCTCAGTTTTGAAGGCTTTAGAGGCCTCGGATGAGGTCAAAAATTTGGGAGACAGGCGCTTGCGTCGGTCAAGCTTGTAGAGCGCTTCGTGGCATTTTTGAAATGGGGTTATAATAGCCGATTGGGTCAACTGGTGATGACTTATGGTCTTCGGAAGTTGGGCCACTTGAAATGGCAAAAAATAATTTTCTTCAAAATTTTTGTTCAGGTTTCAAAGGTTATCTTAAGCTGACTATGATGTAATAAAATATAAAATAAAATAATTCTAAGTTTGGTCGGCCTTATTGGCTAAAATTTTGGAACCTTCCCAGGCGGTGGAAAATTGCCTATATAAGGAAGGCTGTATTATTGTCTTAGGAAGTTCAAAATAGTTCAGAGTAGTAGATCTGGGTATTGATTCGAGGCTTTATCCTACAGAATATTGTAAAGGAATACCCATGTGGCTTTGCATATTGTAATTCTGAAAGTTTGTAATTCTACATTTGTGGAGATAATAAGAAGCCAATTTTCTACTCTTGCATATTGTTGTTGTTGTTGTTTCTCTGTTTCTGTTATGTGTTTGTGGTATTAAGGGAAGCACCCTTCATCAAGTGGTATCAGAGCAGGAGTTCCTGAGTGTGTAAATAGATCACCGACCGTGAGGTAGTTTGCACCAGGACTGTGGTTAGGGTTTCAGTGCGCATCACAAAAAATGCCTCTACGAAAGGAACGTGGCGGAAGAGTTGGTGTTGTAACACCTGAGGTTAGGGCACTGCAGAGACAAGTGCGAGCATTGCAATAAGAGATTCGTAGAAGAATGAATCTTAATGTCAAAGATGAAAGCGAGATGAAGCTGAAGAAGAATATCAAGAAGGAGAAGTCAAAATTGTGAACCAGGAGGAAGAAAGACTTTTTCAGGCCATTTCTAAGATTGGGAAAAGACCTAAGATTGAGGTTCCTACATTTTCTAGAAATCTTAACCCAGAAGAATTGATCGATTGGATCAATGAATGTGAGAAATATTTTGAGTATGAAGATGTTGAGGATCTTGATAGGGTCAAATTTGTGAAGGCCAGACTGAAAGGTCATGCAAAGATATGGTGGCAAGAGATTCAGTTGGAGCGAAATAGAAGGGGAAAGGAGAAAATCATGAGATGCGATCAGATGGTGGATAAATTGAAGCGACAGTTCATTCCTATTGATTATGAGCTTGACCTACTGAAGAAAATGCAGAGTTTGAAGCAAGCAGGAAGATCTATTTAGGAGTATACAAAGGAGTTCTATCAACTTCTCATCAGAATAGGCCATGAAGAAGTTGATAAGGAGAAAGTTGCCCGATGCCTTAATGGGTTAAGGCCAAGCATTCAGGAGGAGTTGAATTTGGTTTGAATGAACAGTATTGAAGAGGCATACCAGTTTGCCCTAAAAGTAGAGGAAAAAATGAACAAGAAGTTTGAGAGCAGACAAAATGGAAGAGGTCGCGGTGGATGATCTGGTGGATGGTCATATGGTGGCTGAAATGAAGATCCCAAAAAGAAGGATGACGCCAGTAGCAGTTAGAATCAGCGAGAAAATAATTCCAATCACTTCCAGGATCAGAATAATAGAGATCAGAGAGGAAGAGGAAGAGGACAAGGATCTGGAAGAGGTGGCTTCCGTGGAACATGCTTTCACTATGGAGAAGAAGGTCATAGGGCATTTGAATGTCCTCAGTGCCAAGGCAGAACATATAGGAGAAATGAAGGCCAGGCTAGAGTTGCACATGTAGATGAAGATGCTAGATCATCAAATTCTGAAGATGCTGAAAAAGGAGAAATGCTAATTAACAGAAGAGTCTTTTGAGTGGTGAGAACGAACCTGAACAAAGGAGGAGCCTATTTCACACTCGATGCAAGTGTGAGGGTAAATGCTATGATGTGATTATCGATAGTGGAAGCACTGACAATTTGGTGTCAGAAGAGATGGTGACAAAGTTGATGCTCAAGAGACAGAAACACCCACATCCATATCAGATTGCCTGGGTGCAGGATGACCACAAGGTCATGGTCAGTGAACAATTCTTGGTAAAGTTCAAGATTGGCAGGTACCAAGATGATGTACTATGTGATATCATCTCTATGGATGCATATCATATGTTATTGGGTAGACCATGGCAGTTTGACAGATGTGCTGTACACGATGGTCGTGCGAATACCTATTCCCTGAAAAAGGATGGAGTGCGACATAAGCTAAAGCCATTGAAGGAGACCGAAGAAAAGGTATGTGGTAATGCAAGAATAAAATTTGTTGATGGAAGAAAATTCCTAGATAGTATGAGGCATGAGCATGTGTGTTTTGCTTTAATTCCAAAAGTTGGTAAAGAAGAAGTAGAGGATGTACTTGTAGAGGTTGTAGATTTGTTGAATGAGTTTCAGGATATTATATTTAATAATGTACCTGATGGGTTACCACCGGTAAAGAAGATCAGTTATCAGATGGATTTGATTCCAGGAGCCAGTTTGCCAAACAAGGCAGCACATAGAATGACACCAGCAGAAAGTGAAGAGTTGAACAGACAAGTATACGAGTTATTGCAGAAGGGGTTGATTCGAGAGAGTCCGAGTCCCTGTGTTATACTAGCGGTATTAGCACCAAAGAAGAATGGCGAATGGAGGATGTGCATAGATTCTAGGGCAATAAACAAGATCACAATCAAGTACAGGTTTCCATTGCCACGAATGGATGATATTATGGACTGTTTGAGTAGAGCTGTGTATTTCTCAAAGATAGATCTGAAGAGTGGATATCACCAGATTCAGATCAGAGAAGGAGATGAATAGAAGACTACCTTCAAGACAAAGGAAGGACTGTATGAGTGGTTATTAATGCCTTTTGGGCTAACCAATGCACCGAGCACTTTCATGCAGCTCATTAACGAGGTTCTGAAAGAATTTCTAGATAAGTTTGTCATTGTTTACCTAGATGATATTTTAATCTTTAGTAAGACATTGGATGAGCATATGATGCATATTCGTATGGTATTTGAGAAGTTGAGAGAAGAGAAATTATTGATTAATTTGAAGAAGTGCAATTTTGTGAAGAAAGAGTTAGTGTATTTGAGATTTTTAGTTTCAACAGAAGGTCTAAAAATGGACCCAGAGAAGGTACAGGCTATCCTTGAATGGCCTACTCCAAGGAGTGCTACCAAGGTAAGATCTTTTCATGGTCTAGCTACCTTTTATAGAAAGTTTATCAGAAATTTTAGTAGTATTTGTGGACCCTTGACTGAAACAATGAGAGGGGATAGAAAAGAGTTTAAGTGGACTAATGGGGCAGAAAAGAGTTTTCAATTGTTGAAACACAAAGTTACAGAACAACCTATTTTAGCACTTCCAGATTTTAATAAGGTGTTTCAAGTAGATTGTGATGCTAGTGGTACTGTAATAGGAGCTGTTATGAGCCAAGAAGGTAAACATGTTGCTTATTTTAGTGAGAAGTTAAATGATGCCAAGAGAAAATATTCTATTTATGATAAAAAAATTTATGCTATAGTTCAGGCATTAAAGAAGTGGAGACATTATCTACTTCCTAAAGAGTTTGTTTTGTATACTGATCATCAAGCTTTGCAATATTTGAATAGTTAAGGAAAGTTGAATTAGAGGCATTTGAAATGGGTTGAGTTTTTGCAGAGTTATACATTTGTTTTGAAACACAGAAGTGGAAAGTCTAACAAGGTTGCAAATGCTCTTAGCAGAAGGCAACTATTGCTGACAGAGATGCAGATTGAGGTGGTTGGGTTCAAGGAACTCAAGAATTTGTATCCAGAGGATCCTGATTTTGGTGAAGCTTGGAAAGCTTGTACAGAACCTGTTACTCTAGATAGGACGAAATGGTTGGATTTCATCATTCAGGATGATATGCTATTCAGAGGGAGTCAGTTGTGCATTCCACGAAGTTCTATGAGGGAGAATCTTATCAAGGAGAAGCATAGTGGAGGATTGGCGGGACATTTTGGTCGTGATAAAACCCTTGCTTTAGTTAGTGAAAATTATTATTGGCCACAATTGCAGCAAGATGTGAAGAAGTTTGTACAGAGTTGCAGAGTATGTCAAATGGCAAAAGGAGTGAACCAGAATACAAGGTTATATCAACCGTTACCTATACCAGAGAAGCCTTGGGAGGATATCAGTATGGACTTTGTTCTTGGTTTACCGAGGACACAGCGGGGACATGATTCAATTTTTGTAGTAGTTGATAGATTTTTGAAGATGGCACATTTCATTCCCTGCAAGAAGACTAATGATGCTGTTCATGTAGCAGAATTATTTTTCAGAGAAGTAGTGAGACTTCATGGTTTGCCAAAGACCATAGTTTCAGATCGGGACACTAAGTTTGTTGGATATTTCTAGCGTGCATTGTGGAAGAAGTTGAAGATAGATTTGAAGTTTAGTTCATCACATCATCCACAGACTAATGGATAGACAGAGGTGGTGAATAGGAGTTTGAGAAATTTGCTTAGATATTTGGTTGGAGATAAGCCAATAGGATGGGATTTGATTTTACCACAGGCAGAATTTGCATAGAATAATTCTGTCAGTAGGAGCACTGGTAAATCACCATTTCAGATTGTATATGGAAGTAGTCCAAGAAATGCATCTGAATTGAGAAAGATAGATAAAGGAGAAATAAGTAGTGCTCAAGCTGAGGATTTTGCAGAACACTTGAAGAACATCCATGAGGAGGTGAGGAAGCATATTACCAAGATGAATGCCCAGTATAAGGTTAAGGCAGATGAGAAAAGGAGGCATAAGGAATTTCAGGTTGGCGATGAAGTCATGGTTCATTTGCGGAAGGAGCGATTTTTGATTGGTACATATAACAAGCTAAAAATGAAGAAGTTTGGGCCATGTAAGATACTGAAGAAACATGATTCAGGAAATGCATATGAGGTAGAATTGCCTACTGAGCTGAATATTTCACCAGTGTTTAACATTTCAGATTTGAGAGAGTATCATGAAGGAGGTGTTGAAGATGAGGTTGTAGCAGCACAGTGGAGTATTCCAACAACTAGTTCAGATATCAAGGAGATTGAAGACATACTGGACAGTCGTGTTGGCAGAAGCACAAGGAACAGGACATATGAAGAGTATTTGGTCAAATGGAAAGGATGACCTATTGAAGATTCATCATGGCTAACAAAGGGGGAGGTTAACCGTCTTGGTTTTCCTCTGCACACCTGAGTCATGACAGAGTCACTTCTCAAATTACCTCGGGTGTCTAATGCAGGAGCATCCTGGGTGTAAGAGCAATCTTGCATCACCCAAAATAAAAATAATTTATTTTTATATTCAATAAGTGCTATTTTGTGCAGAGCTGCTATTTATGGAAAGTTACTATTTTTGGTAATTTTCATATGTGCTCGGAATGATCTGATTTCTTTCTTGGAGGTTCATTTTGGTCATATAAGTCTGCCAATAAAGTTTCATTGCCAGATCAAGTGTATATTGGAAGATATTGAAGATTTTTGGTATTGGAAGCAAGGTACAAAAAATTTGAACTTAGTTTTGAAGGCTTTAGAGGCCCCGAATGAGGTCAAAAATTTGGGTGATGGGTGCTTGCACCAGTTAAGCTTGTAGAGTGCTTTGTGGTGTTTCTGAAATGGGGTTATAATAGTCGATCGGGTCAACTGGTGATGACTTATGGTCTTTGAAAGTTGGGCCACCTGAAATGGCGAAAAATAATTTTCTTCAAAATTTCTGTTCGGGTTTCAAAGGTTATCTTGAGCCGACTATGATGTAATAAAATGTAAAATAAAATAATTCTAAGTTTGGTCGGCCTTATTGGCTAAAATTTTGGAACCTTCCCAGGCGGTGGAAAATTGCCTATATAAGGAAGGTTGTATTATTGTCTTAGGTAGTTCAGAATAGTTCAAGGTAGTAGATTTGGGTATTGATTCGAGGCTTTGTCCTATAGAATATTGTAAGGGAATGCCCATGTGGCTTTGCATATTGTAATTCTAAAAGTTTGTAATTCCACATTTGTGGGGATAATAAAAATCCAATTTTCTACTCTCGCATATTATTGTTGTTGTTGTTTCTCTGTTTCTATTATGTGTTTGTGGTATTAAGGGAAGCACCCTTCATCAGGTGGTATCAAAGTAGGAGTTCCTGAGTGTGTAAACAGATCGCCGACCGTGAGGTAGTTTGCACTAGGACTGTGGTTAGATTTTCAGTGTGCATCGCAAAAAATGCCTCCACGAAAGGAACGTGGCGGAAGAGTTGGTGTTGTAACACCTGAGGTTCAGGCACTGCAGAAACAAGTGCAAGCATTGCAAGAAGAGATTCATAGAGGAATGAATCTTAATGTCAGAGATGAAAGTGAGGATGAAGCTAAAGAAGAATATCAAGAAGGAGAAGTTGAAATTGTGAACCAAGAGGAAGAAAGATTTTTTCGGGCCATTTCTAAGATTGGGAAAAGACCTAAGATTGAGGTTCCTACATTTTCTAGAAATCTTAACCCAGAAGAATTGATCGACTGGATCAATAAATGTGAAGAATATTTTGAGTATGAATATGTTGAGGATCCTGATAGGATCAAATTTGCGAAGGCCAGACTGAAAGGTCATGCGAAGATATGGTGGCAAGAGATTCAGTTGGAGTGAAATAGAAGGGGAAAGGAGAAAATTACGAGATGGGATCGGATGGTGGATAAATTGAAGCGACAGTTCATTCCTGTTGATTATGAGCTTGACCTACTGAAGAAAATGCAGAGTTTGAAGCAAGCAAGAAGATCTGTTCAAGAGTATACAGAGGAGTTCTATCGACTTCTCATCAGAACAGGCCATGCAGAAGTTGATAAGGAGAAAGTTTCCCGATACCTTAATGGGTTAAGGCTAAGCATTCAGGAGGAGTTGAATCTGGTTTGAATGAACAGTATTGAAGAGGCATACCAGTTTGCCCTAAAAGTAGAGGAAAATCTGAACAAGAAGTTTGAGAGCAGACAAAACGGAAGAGGTCACGGTGGACGATCTGGTGGATGGTCATATGGTGGCTGAAATGAAGATCTGAAAAAGAAGGATGAGGCCAGTAGCAGTCAGAATCAGCAAGAAAATAATTCCAATCACTTTCAAGATCAGAATAATAGAGATTAGAGAGGAAGAGGACAAGGATTTGGAATAGGTGGCTTCTGCAGAACATGCTTTCACTGTGGAGAAGAAGGTCATAGGGCATTTGAATGTCCTCAGTGCCAAGGCAGAATAGATAGGAGAAATGAAGGCGAGGCCAGAGTTGTACATGTAGATGAAGATGCTAGATCATCAAATTCTGAAGATGCTGAAAGAGGAAAAATGCTAATTAACAGAAGAGTCTTGCTAAGTGGTGAGAACGAACCTGAACAAAGGAGGAGCCTGTTTCGCACTCGATGCAAGTGTGAGGGTAAATGCTGTGATATGATTATCGATAGTGGAAGCACTGATAATTTGGTGTCAGAAGAGATGGTGATAAAGTTGAAGCTCAAGAGATAGAAACACCCACATCCATATCGGATTGCCTGGGTGCAGGATGACCACAAGGTCATGGTCAGTGAACAGTGCCTGGTAAAGTTCAAGATCGGCGGGTACCAAGATGAGGTACTATCTGATATCATCTCTATGGATGCATATCATATGTTATTCGATAGACTGTGGTAGTTTGACAGATGTGTTGTACATGATGGTCATGCGAATACCTATTCCCTGACAAAAGATGGAGTGTGACATAAGCTAAAGCCATTGAAGGAGACCGAAGAAAAGGTATGTGGTAATGCAAGAATAACATTTGTTGATGGAAGAAAATTCTTAGATAGTATGAGGCATGAGCATGTGTGTTTTGCTTTAATTCCAAAAGTTGGTAAAGAAGAAGTAGAGGATATACCTATAGAGGTTGCAGATTTGTTGAATGAGTTTCAGGATATTGTATCTGATAATGTACCTGATGGGTTACCACCAGTAAGGAAGATCAGTCATCACATGGATTTGATTCCAGGAGCCAGTTTTCCAAACAAGGCAGCACATAGAATGACACCAGTAGAAAGTGAAGAGTTGAACAGACAAGTACATGAGTTATTGCAGAAGGGGTTGATTCGAGAGAGTCTGAGTCCCTATACTGTACCAGCGGTATTAGCACCAAAGAAGAATGGTGAATGGAGGATGTGTACAGATTCTAGGGCAATAAACAAGATCAAAATCAAGTACAAGTTTCCATTGCCACGAATGGATGATATTATGGACTGTTTTAGTGGAGCTGTGTATTTCTCAAAGATAGATCTGAAGAGTGGATATCACCAGATTCGGATCAGAGAAGGAAATGAATGGAAGACTGCCTTCAAGACAAAGGAAGGACTGTATGAGTGGTTAGTCATGCCTTTTGGGCTAACCAATGCACCGAGCACTTTCATGCAGCTCATGAATGAGGTTCTGAAAGAATTTCTATGTAAGTTTGTCATTGTTTACCTAGATGATATTTTAATCTTTAGTAAGACATTGGATGAGCATATGATGCATATTCGTATGGTATTTGAGAAGTTGAGAGAAGAGAAATTGTTGATTAATTTGAAGAAGTGCAATTTTGTGAAGAAATAGTTAGTGTATTTAGGATTTGTAGTTTCAACAGAAGGTCTAAAAATGGACCCAGAGAAGGTATAGGCTATTCTTTGATGGCCTACTCCAAGGAGTGCCATCGAGGTAAGATCTTTTCATGGTCTAGCTACCTTTTATAGAAAGTTTATCAAAAAATTTAGTAGTATTTGTGGACCCTTGACTGAAACAATGAGAGGGGATAGAAAAGAGTTTAAGTGGACTAATGGGGCAGAAAAGAGTTTTCAATTGTTGAAACACAAAGTTACAGAACAACCTATTTTAGCACTTCCAGATTTTAATAAGGTGTTTCAAGTAGATTGTTTTGCTAGTGGTACTGCAATAGGAGCTGTTATGAGCCAAGAAGGTAAACCTGTTGCTTATTTCAGTGAGAAGTTAAATAATGCCAAGAGAAAATATTCTGTTTATGATCAAAAATTTTATGCTATACTTCAGGCATTAAAGAAGTGGAGACATTATCTACTTCCTAAGGAGTTTGTTTTGTATACTGATCATCAAGCTTTGCAATATTTGAATAGTCAAGGAAAGTTGAATCAGAGGCATTTGAAATGGGTTGAGTTTTTGTAGAGTTATACATTTGTTTTGAAACACAGAAGTGGAAAGTCTAATAGGGTTGTAGATGCTCTTAGCAAAAGGCAACTATTGCTGACAGAGATGTAGATTGAGGTGGTTGGGTTCAAGGAACTCAAGAATTTGTATCCAGAGGATCCTAATTTTGGTGAAGCTTGGAAAGCTTGTACAGAACCTATTACTCTAGATAGGATCAAATGGTTGGATTTCATCATTCAGGATGATATGCTATTCAGGATGATATGCATTTCACAAAGTTCTATGAGGGAGAATCTTATCAAGGAGAAGCATAGTGGAGGATTGGCGGGATATTTTGGTCGTGATAAAACTTTTGCTTTGGTTAGTGAAAATTATTATTGGCCACAATTGCAGCAAGATGTGAAGAAGTTTGTACAAAGTTGCAAAGTATGTCAGATGGTGAAAGGAGTGAAGCAAAATACAGGGTTGTATCAGCCATTACCTATACTAGAGAAGCTTTGGGAGGATATCAGTATGGACTTTGTTCTTGGTTTACCGAGGACACGACGAGGACATGATTCAATTTTTGTAGTAGTTGACAGATTTTTGAAGATGGCACATTTCATTCCCTGCAAGAAGACTAATGACGCTGTTCATGTAGTAGAATTATTTTTCAGAGAAGTAGTGAGACTTCATGGTTTGCCAAAGACCATAGTTTCAGATCGGGACACTAAGTTTGTTGGATATTTCTGGCGTACATTGTGGAAGAAGTTGAAGATAGATTTGAAGTTCAGTTCATCACATCATCCACAGACTGATGGACACACAGAGGTGGTGAATAGGAGTTTGGAAAATTTGTTGAGATGTTTGGTTGGAGATAAGCCAACAGGATGGGATTTGATTTTACCACAGGTAGAATTTGCATATAATAATTCTCTCAATAGGAGCACTGGTAAATCACCATTCCAGATTGTATATGGAAGTAGTCCAAGAAATGCATCTGAATTGAGAAAGATAGATAAAGGAGAAATAAGTAGTGCTAAGCTGAGGATTTTGTAGAACACTTGAAGAACATCCATGAGGAGGTGAGGAAGCATATTACCAAAATGAATGTGTAGTATAAGGCTAAGGCAGATGAGAAAAGGAGGCATAAGAAATTTCAGGTTGGCAATGAAGTCATGGTTCATTTGCGGAAGGAGCAATTTTCAGTTGGTACATATAACAAGCTGAAAATGAAGAAGTTTGGGCCATGTAGGATACTGAAGAAACATGATTCAGGAAATGCATATGAGGTAGAATTGCCTACTGAGCTGAATATTTCACTAGTGTTTAACATTTCAGATTTGAGAGTATCATGAAGGAGGTGTTGAAGATGAGGTTGTAGCAGCACACTGGAGTATTCCGGCAACCAGTTCAGATATCAAGGAGATTGAAGACATGCTGGACAGTCGTGTTGGTAGAAACACAAGGAACGGGACATATGAAGAGTATTTGGTCAAATGGAAAGGATGACCTATTGAAGATTCATCATGGCTAACAAAGCGGGAGGTTAACCATCTTGGTTTTCCTCTGTACACCTGAGTCATGACAGGGTCACTTCTCAAATTACCTTGGATGTCTGATGCAGGAGCATCTTGGGTGTAAGAGCAATCTTGCATCACCCAAAAAAAAAAATATTTCTATTTTTATATTCAATAAGGGCTATTTTGTGTAGAGCTGCTATTTATGGAAAGTTACTATTTTTGGTAATTTTTGTATGTGCTCGGAATGATCTGATTTCTTTCTTGGAGGTTCATTTTGGTCATATAAGTCTGCTAGTAAAGTTTCATTGCCAGATCAAGTGTATATTGAAAGATATTGAAGATTTTCAGTATTGGCAGTAGGGTACAGAAACTTTGAACTCAGTTTTGAAGGCTTTAGAGGCCCTAGATGAGGTCAAAAATTTGAGTGACAGGCACTTGCGTGGGTCAAGCCTGTAGAGCGCTTCGTGGCATTTCCGAAATAGGGTTATAATAGCCAATCAGGTCAACTGGTGATGACTTATGGTCTTCGGAAGTTGGGCCACCTGAAATGGCAGAAAATAATTTTTTTCAAAATTTCTGTTTGGTTTTCAAAGGTTATCTTGAGCTGACTATGATGTAATAAAATGTAAAATAAAATAATTCTAAATTTGGTCGGCCTTATTGGCTAAAATTCTGGAACCTTCCCAGGCGGTGGAAAATTGCCTATATAAGGAAGGCTATATTATTGTCTTAGGCAGTTCAGAATAGTTCAGGGTACTAGATCTGGGTATTGATTCAAGGCTTTGTCCTAGAAAATATTGTAAGGGAATGCCCATGTGGCTTTGCATATTGTAATTCTGAAAGTTTGTAATTCCACATTTGTGGAGATAATAAGAAGCCAATTTTCTACTCTTGCATATTGTTGTTGTTGTTGTTTCTCTGTTTCTGTTATGTGTTTGTGGTATTAAGGGAAGCACCCTTCATCAATACCGATGATGAACTTGATGAGCTTGAAGCACTTATGGCTAGAAGATTTCCCAAAGGAAAAGGAAGGTATAGAGGTAAGCTACCTTTAGCATGCTTTAATTGTAAAGAAGTCAGTCACATTTTTGCTAGATGTCCACAGAAGAAAGATGATGATAGATCGAAAGAATGATCTAAAGGAAGCTATGGGAGAAGAGTCAATAGAGGTTACCGACACAACAATAGAGACAACCGAGATAAAAAAGGCAAAAAGGTATGTTACATAGCTGAAGATATTAAAACTGAATCTGATTCTAATGATGATATAGAAGTTGTATTTGTTGCTATGAAAGATGACTTAGAAGAGGAAGAGAAACATGAAGAGACAACACTGATCTCTAAAGTAAGCAGAAATGATACATGGATCATAGATAGTGGCTGCACACATCATATGACTGGTGATGTAGAGAAGTTTGATCATCTTGTTGAATACAATGGAGGATCTATGAGAATGGGAAATGATGCACCTTGTATAGTAAGAGGTAAAGGCTCACTGATGATCAATGACAGATTACAATGTGAAAATGCATATTGGGTAGATGGACTGAACTATAATTTAATAAGTGTGGCTCAACTGAACAATTCAGTCCACCCACTGGCTTTTGAGAGCAAAAAGGTGAAGATTTATGATGATGGAGGAAGACTTGTCGGAACTGGTACACAATCCAGAGGTAATCTATTCTATCTTGATATAGATCATTCTTCTTGTTTGTTAATAAAGGATGAAGATGCTTGGTTGTGGCACCAAAGGTTATGCCATGTGAACTTTGACAACATGATCAAGATTAGTAGAAAGAAAAGAGTTAGAGGATTTCCTAACTTGACAAAACCTAATCATGCCATGTGCCATGAATGTCAGAAAGGTAAGATGACTAAGTCTAGCTTTAAAAGAAAAGACTATTCAACAAAGAAGATACTTGAGTTGGTTCATACCAATCTGTGTGGTCCTATGAGAACTTAGAGTTGTTCTGGTGATAGATATTTTATTCTTTTTGTTGATAATTACACTAGACTAATGACTATTATGTTCTTGAAAGATAAATCTGAAGCTTTCAAAATGTTTAAGTGGTATAAAGCTAAGGTAGAGAAAGAAACCAGTAAGGAAATAAAATGCCTAAGATCTAATAGAGGAGGTGAATTTATCTCTGATGAATTTACTAACTTTTGCAATGAGCATGGAATCAAGAGGTAGGTATCAACACCGAGGACACCTCAGCAAAATGGCATTGCTGAAAGAAGGAATAGGCCTATAATTGACTGTGCTAGAACATTAATGATACACAAGAATGTTGCTCAGACATATTGGAGGGAAGTTGTTAGCACAATTGTATATGTTCTTAACTAAGTACAACTAAAGAAGGACTCCAACCAAACACCTTATGAACTATGGTTTGGACACAAACCTACTGTAAGTTACTTTAGAATTTTTGGAAGTAAATGCTTTATCTTGAAAGTTGAAAGAAATGGAAAATTTGACTCTAAAGGAGATGAAGGAATATTTCTTGGATATTCCACTACAAGTAAAGCATACAAATGTTTGAATAAGGCTACAAATAAGATTGTTGAAAGTACTAATGTTCGTGTTGATGAGTTTGATGACAAGTACACAAAGGAAAGTACAAAGGAGTTGAAAGACTATGGTAGATTCACTTACATTGAACATCCAGAGTATCTATCAACACCACAAGCTGTAACAATTGGTCAGCAAGGAAATAATGTAGTACAATAGGCACCACAAACCGATGAACATGAAGAAGCTGCTAAGCAAGGAAATGACCCTGAGTAGGATGAACAAGAAAGGAGAAATTAAGTTTTGGCTAGTTTTTTCAGTGGACATCATCCTGAAACACAAATCATTGGAGACAGACATGCTGGAATGCAAACAAAAAGCAAAACAAGACAAGGTACATGTCTAATTTGTGAGTTTGAACCTAAAACTATGAAAGTTGCATTAGAGAATGAAGAATGGGTTAATGCAATGAAGGAGGAAATAGGAAAAATAGAAAAGAACAAAACCTGGTCCTTAGTACCCTGACCAAAAGATAAGAATGTTATCGGTACTAAGTGGATATATAGGAATAAATTGTATGAAAATGGTGAAGTCACAAGAAATAAAGCTAGATTATTATGCAAGGGATATGCACAGGAAGAAGGCATTGACTATGGTGAGACATTTGCACCTATTGCTAGATTAGAAGGAGTTAGAATGATACTTGCATATGCCGCACATAAGAAATTCAAAGTCTATCAAATGGATGTGAATTCAGCATTTTTGAATGGTATACTTGAAGAAGAAGTCTACATTGAACAATCTGAAGGATTTTTTGATCCCGACAATAAAGATATGCTATGTAGATTACATAAAGATTTATATGGACTAAAGCAAGCACTAAGAGCATGGTATGAAAGACTGCATACTTACTTGTTAAGTATTGGATTTGTTAGAACAAGTGAAAATAACAATTTGTATGTGAAAGGTGATAATGATGATACTATTATCATTACTAAAATATTTGTTGATGATATTATCTTTGGTGGCTCAGATCTTGTCTACAAGGCATTTGCTGATGAAATGCAAAAGGAATTTGAAATGTCTATGTTTGGAGAGATTAAGTTCTTTCTTGGGCTACAAGTGATTTAGCAGAGTGATGGCATATTCATCACACAATCTAAATACATAAAGGAAGTATTGAAGACATTTGGGATGGAAGATGCTAAACTTGTGGGAACACTGATGGCTAATGGATGCAAATTGACAAAGGAGGATGAAACTACTAAGGTAAATCAGACACTTTACTGATCCATGATTGGTAAGTTAATGTACGTAGTTCACAGTAGGCTAGATATAGCACATGTTGTGGGAATAGTTGCAAGATTTTCTGCTAACCCTAGAGAATCACACATGGTTGCTACAAAAAGGATCTTAAGATACTTGAAGAAAACAAAAAATTATGGATTATGGTATTCTAAGGAAGGGAAGTTTGAACTGAAAGTTTACACCGATGCTGATTGGGCTGGAAATGTGGATGATAGAAAAAGCACCACTGAAGGAGCATATTTCTTTGGTGAAAGACTTATAACCTGGACAAGTAAAAAGTAGGCTTGTATTTCTTAGTCTATAGCTAAAGCAGAGTATGTTGCTGCTACTACTAACTATTCAAACATTGCATATATCAAACAAGTGTTGGAAGGAATGAATGAGGTAATCACTGACCTGGTGATTATATACTATGACAACACTAGTGCTATTAATATTTTAAAGAATCCTGTGATGCACTCTAAGACAAAGAATATATCTATTAAGTATCATTACTTAAGAGAACAAGTGCAAGAGAAGCAAGTAAAGTTAGAATTTGTTACATCTAAAGAATAACTTGCAGATATTTTTACAAAGCCCCTACCGAAGGACACATTTGAATACTTGAGGAGTAGACTTGGGGTCCATCCCCTATCTATTGGTCACTAAGGTGATCTGGATGTTGCATCAGCCAAATTTTATCAGAAGATCATTCATGTTGATGCAGCATAGTTCACACTTTGAATCATGTTCAAGGTTGTGATTAAGCTTGAGAACTTGAACCGATGAGATATCAGTATACAGAGATACAAAGGGAGTACTGAACACCACAAAGTGTTATTTGGCTACTACACAGCTAATTGTTTATTTGTTTTTTTGGCATTGATGTCAAAGGGAGAGATAAACCATATGAAATGAAAAGGGGAGAGATAAAAAAAATATGAAAAGTAACAAGCACCGATGATAATTATCTAAGGGAGAGACAACCTAAATGAGACAGAGTATTGAAGATCAGTTACAAAGAACAGAAGTAGAAACAGGAGAACTAAAAAGATCACAACTACAGAAAGGTAAATTTGTATTATTTAATGTTGGTTTAGTAATGTAGTGATTAAACATATTAATTCTATTTGACTTACAACCTTTGTTCAAAAAGTTGTAGAATGTATGTTTGGTATGTGTATGGTACATTTCATATTACTTGAGTTGCCATCAATGCCAAAGGGAGAGATTGTTGGACTACAACTGATTTGGAATTTGATTGAAGGATCTGTGATTGTAAGATCACTGAGAAGTTTTTGATTAGATATGTAATATGATTAAATCAATATTATGTTGTCATTGATGTCAACTAGCTTGACAACACTTATCTTGTAAGTTACTACGCTGAGACATCTAAAGAAAAATGGAAAAGAGATGAAGAACAAAGAAATCTACATGAGGAAAGATGTACATGACAGATGAGGATAAGGAACACATTGAGTAACTTGTTGATGAGTCTATGACTTGATGATATTGACTTCATTATGTTGCATTCATCTATGATGAAGTATAAAGCTGAAAGACACAAAGCAATGTTGTCGGTAAATAAAGCATTTCTAGTATACACCAATGGAGTGTAGTGTATACCAACCATAGTATTAACCGAGCAATGTTCACTGATGCATTCTTTGTTAACCGAGGAGGATAGAATGAATTAAATGATTAGTTTCCCTAATAAGATTGATGAGCTGGCAAGAGTATAACATCGAGGTAATAGATAAATTTTGTTACGCAGATCAACGACTGTCAAAATTCAAAGAAGATCTAACAGAGCAAATTGAAACATGTTATTGACACAAGTACTGAGAAATTTTTAAGTGGCAAAATCTGATGGTGGAGAAGAAAATGATTTACACATCTATATAAGAGATCATAATTTCTTTATGAAAATGCCAGAAGAAGAATAAGTTGTAGGATTATCATGTGAATAAGGTTTTCATGCATTCTGATCATACTAGTTAGTAAGAACCGAGCTATAGAGCAATTAATGAGCTACAAACAACAGTTACCGATGGACAGTAAGTTGATACAGTATTGAATCTAAAGTGAATTCTTGATCAGAAGGATTTGTATGGAATGAATATTGATCTGTAATCTACAATTGAAGTTGTATTAAGGTAGGTCATTTTACTGTTACATATTTAACCATTGTATATAGTCTAAATCTCTTAACCAAGTGGAATCTAAAAGTCTTATGATGTATCATTCATAGAATGAACGTTGTTATCCTGTCAACCCAATAGTGAATGTTGGTTGGATGATAACTTCTAGTCTAAAATCCTCTAATAAGGTCACACCTGATAGTGTGTTTGTAACCTTTAATAGGGTTGGGTCTTAACTGACCTCACTTCAGAAGAGTGAACAATTTTGGGTTGTCGGTCCCAGGTGGTTTTTCCCTTTACAGGGTTTCCACGTTAAATCTCTTGTGTTGTGTTGATTGTGATATTTGTTTGTTATCATACTTTGCATGTTACATATTAGATTTGATCGGTAAATAGTTAAAAGTATTAGATTGGTAATCGGTAAAAGCACAGAAAATAAGACTTATTATTGCTTACCGACGAGCAAAAATTGAAGAAATTGTTTTGAATTATACATTTTGCATTGGGACACTGGATAACTGATTCACCCCCTCTCTCAGTTATTCTAACAAATCCAAATTATTTTTGGTGACACAGGATTGCCAAGGACCTAAGATGCTCCTGCATCATTGGCGTCCCGAATGATATTCTTGAAAGTGATCTCCAACAAAATTCTCCATCTATGAAATAAATCCTTCTAACTCTAATCCATCAACATGGATAATATTTAAGGCACTAGAAATGACACTCTAGATTTGTTCATTCATGGATCTCTTTCCTTTAGGTCTCCTTTCTAATCTTCTAATCCATGTTTTATAGAAATCCTAAATTTTGGCTTTCATACTTCAAACTTCATCTGGTCAACTACACCTTGACTACCATGTGGAAACCTCCAATTTTCTCACAAGTCCACCTTTGCACCACCTAGACACCATATCAATACCACATTTTCATACTGCCACATCATCTTACACTAGTCAACCTTGTGACATGGAATCACCTTATGATCTTGGGCAATTTTCCTTTCCTCATCATCTAAGATCATAGGATCATGAGCACCCAACACCTTTCACTATACCACCGAGGACCCATTGTCAATCCCAACCATATGATCTTCCATGTATCACAATTCTATGGTTATTCTCTTATCCTCAAGCCTACAATTCATGAGATTATGAGCACTTGCCATTGTCACCCCTGGGCCCGCCAACTCACTGCTTGGTTGTCTACAAGTTTCATTCTTCAAAATTTAGTAATCACACTACTATGCTTCCATTCTTGAATTCATCATGTTTCTTAGACTCCAAGTTGTTTTAAATGTTGTGTTACTTGATGAGTTATTTCATTCCTATGGGCAAATTTTGTGTGTGCATTCTTTTATTTCACTCACTATTGGATAAACTTATCCTTTGTCGGCCACCTTTTCAGCTTACCCAATGGTAAATGTTACTTGACATGACATAATTTCTCAAACCCTTCTTCCCTTTAGAATTTTTGGATTTCCCTTACTCTACTTCCAATTCTGATCATCTACACCCCAAACATTAATTCTTCGCATTGGAGAATTTAGTTTTTCTTTGAAATCAAATTTACCACCACCAATGAACCACAAATATTCTCATATTTTTCATCGTATTTGATGATATCCTTGTTGTTTTAAACTACTCTTTATAGTCTATCTCTTTAAAATCAGGTTTCATTTCCATAGTTGGAAAGACTTTTCTACAACCTTTGAGTATTAAGAATTCATAGTTTGAACTTATAAACCTTTATTATACAACATGATTTTAATGCGATAATTTATAGTTTGTTTTGATAAATGTTTGGTATTTGATGAATGGACATGTTTCATATTTCATGGAACATCTTTCTTTGTTTTTTTTACATTAATGAAATGGGGGCATCGTGTTGAAGTCTGGAGTGATGGATGGCTGCAAGGAACTAGTCATGCAACATAGGGCATTGGTAGTTTCTCAAAGACCTGGTCCAAGTGAGCTGAAGCATTCAAAGAAAATATGCAGTTGATGTTAGTTCAAATTTAAATTTCTCAAGTCGTGTGGCAAGATTCTCAATGTCAAGGAAATCAAATATAGTGGACGCTATGTTTGTTTTTGTCTTAATAGAGAGTTTTATATCCATTGAACGAATCAGTTAATGTATTCCTCTTTCTATGGAATAATTGATGACCCACTTCCTTGTGGTGTGTGCATTCAGTTAATTTTTAGTTTTTTTTTTAGTATAAATAAATTTTAGTCCTCTACATAGGTACTAAGATGATAGAGAGATAGAGGTTGGATAAAGATTTTTTTCTTGTTTTTGAGAGTTTATGCATGTAACAAGCCATGTTTATGAATAGATAATGAGGTTGAGTATATTCTGAGTAATTGAGTTTTCAAGAATACTCACTAAGGGGGGATAGTTAGTGATATATTCCTCTATTAGTATATTTTTCCTTTTCTACATCCATAGTTTTTGAAGTTCCCATATTGTCTATTCCTACAACCACTAGAGTCCATTATGTGTGTCTATTCCTGCAGCAATAAAAAATATAGTCCTTATTTGGTATGAATTGAGCTTTATTTTCTTTAATCAAGTAAGTCAGATTAGTATTCCATTTTACAAGATTTTTTAGTTAAGTTACTTCAAGCATTTAACTTCCTACAGCCGCAGAATGGTATTTTCTTTATGTATTCCATTTCCTACAACTTCTTAGTAAATGGCTTTAATCGGTACTTAGTGCATATCTTGTGCCACATAGTTTAAAGTATACATCCCTATATCAATATTTATATGAGTCTCCATAATAAGAAAATATAGCTACTTAGATAGGATATCCAATCCCCAAGGAGATTCAAAGACCCAATTATTAAGTACTCTTTATGGAACTGGCCATTTTTGGCACCATTATCAGGGATGGCGTTAGCTAAGAACCAATTTCAACCATTTTTAGGATTAGTTTAACAATTTCAAGATTTTCTAGTTTTTTTTCAAAGAATTCCCATGAAACCTCAAAGATCAGCCACGTGTATAGAAGAAGGAGAGATGCTCTAGGAAGATTCCTTCCTAATCACCCTGATAATCATATTGCAGAACCTTTTATGTAATCAAAAGATTCTAAAGAAGAAGACTTAAACCCCTTTTCCAATTCTATTGAGTCTTTTCCTACATCCTCATCCTCTTCAGAAGAAGAACCTATAAACCTTAATCCTTTTACAGAAATCTTGGCCAATTTACATCTTCAACCTCCTGAAGACCTTTTCAATCTGAATCTAGAGCTTGATAACTATCTACCTTTAGTGGTTTATCATCCAAGAGGTCACCAAAGAGTTCTAGAAATGTAAAATCCATTGGCTACCTTTCTATACCCAATCTATGATCAACATAATAATAATAATCTCAAGAATATCCCTGCATCTTCCTTACCCAAGTTTTATGCCCTAGTAGCAGAAGACCTTGATACCTTCCTCTTTGAGTTTGACATCCTTTGCAAAAGTTTGGACTACACTACTAATTCCCATAGGCTTAAAATATTTCCTTCAACTTTAAATGAGTCAGCATTGAGATGGCTCATGGGTCTAGGAGATGATGCTATTCATATCTGGAATGAGATGAAGACTAAATTCCTGGAAAAATATAAGGAGTATTGTAGAGGGAATGATTTGAGAGGAGATGACATCTTCAAGATGTCCCAAAAAGAGGATGAAATCTTAGAAGACTTTATATCTCAATTTCTTTTCTGCCTACAAAAGAATACTCAACATGAACTTAATGAAGAATCTCAAAAGCTACTCTTTCTCCAAAGAGTAAATGAGGGGTCTACTGAAGCCTTAGACTTAATGGAAAGAGGAGATATCACCCAAGTTCCTTGGGAGGATATACAAAAAATTTGCCTCAATTATTCTAGAGTTGTTGGTAAGAAAGGATGAGGATAAAAGTCTACTATGGGAAAATCCAATGGTGCTAGAGTTTCAAGGATAGAGACAACTCATCTATTTTCATATTTCAAGTAGGATATTATCAATAATATGGAAACTCAGATGGACACTATGCAAGCAAGGAAGAAACATGATGAAGCTGAAGCCATGCTAGCTAAATTCTATCCTCACTACAGACACAAGAAAATGGATTGTAGATGCAAGACAATAAAAATCTTTGAAGCCAAGAAGCTTCCCACCAAGTTCAACCAAGTTGTAGGAGATGATGACTAGGTCCTTTATATTACTCAAAGATGACTGTGGGCTCCAAGGCAAGGTATTCCAAAAGATCCTTTTATTTTCTCTGGTCCATTGATTAATTCTTATGGAACTCAATGGTCCCCTACATTTAATAATCAATCTTAGCCTTGGAATACACCTCCACCTTAATGTCCCAATTATCAAAGTAATCAATGGAAAAATCCCCAAGAAAATTGGAAAAATCCTCAAGGAGGTTGGTAGAAAAACCAAGGAGGATGGAAGCCACCTCAAAGTAACTAGCAGAGAAACCCACAATGGAAAGGAGGCTAGAAATTGAAAAACCAAAACTCTGGGTTCTTTTATCCACCTTCTCAACCTCCTCCACCAGCAATTATGCTTCCTCATGTAGCCAATTCAAGCACACCTAGTGTAGGAGCACCTAGGACTTAGCTCAAGGTCCTATCCAATTTTTTCTTGTATGGACCCTATCCAGGTTAGAGGTAAATTTAAGACTTTAGTTGGATCTAGAGGGTGTGTCTAGAAGGTCTAGGTTATACTTAATGTAATCTAGAAGTATGTTTGGTCTTAGAGTGGTTATTTTGTTTTTACGTCTCTTTTTAGGATTGGTATTGGAATTTGGGCCAAAAGACCTAAATAGGTTAGAAAAGAGTGGAAATAATCCTAAAATGTATTTTTTAATTTTAATCCATCATATAATGAATAGTACAGGTCATTAGACCTAATGAAAGTCAAAATGACAAAAGTTGTCAAAATGTTGTCATTACAACTTTTGCAACTTTGCAAAGTTGCATAACATTTTCCTAACGAAGACAAGGAAGAGCTATTATGGCATGGCTGGTGTCTTAACTACTTGATCATGTATGGAGGGAATATATAAGCCCTAAAAATACCAAATACCAAGGTTAGAAGTTTTCACAAGTTTTTGGAGTTATCCGCAATTTCACTATATACTAGTTTTGTGTGTACAATTAGAGGAAAATATAATACAAGGGAGTGTGTAATGGATTCAACCTAGACTCTTTGTGTGGGATTCTTTTATTTAGGATTTTTTTCTTTCAATGTATTTAATTAGTTTTTTAAATAGTTTTATGATTTAGCCAATTACTGGTTTGTCCAAGACTGTGTGTAAAGAAATGACTCCCACATGAAACCCTACCATGGCATCATCATAGGTCTTTGGGAAATGTTAAGGAATACTATCTACAATGTAAATATTCATAGTGGAGGCTTGGAAGTGGCATATGTTAATTTTGTAAGCAATCCCTCAGCGAGTCTAGTGAAGCCTGACTAGGAGTTTTAAATTGAGAATAGTGTTTGATTGGAGGAGTTAAAGTGTGGTGTTGAATCCAGGAGGTTGGAAGGTGTCTTGGGTGTTATAAAGAGACCCTTGAGGAAGATGGACACTTTACTAATCCATATGATGACATGTTGAATCTTAAAGCACTTGATTGGTTCTTGGAGACCCAATTAGCCCTATAAGCCCTTGTTTATAGGAATCACTTGTACAGACAAGTTGAAGAGGGGAGACCTAGTGAATCTCAAATAAATCTAAAAAGGGTGTTCAAAACCTAGATTTTTTCATTGGGTTATTTGGAGACATTTTCCAAGGATAGCCAAAAACTAGTAAGAGAGACCTAATTAAGGGCTAATAGACCTAAATGACAAGTTGAACCAAAATCTTGAAATCAATGAACAAAACCTTGATACCCAAAGTCAAAGGGATCAAGATGTAGTTTTAAAGGGTGGTAGAAGATACTTGAACCCCTAAAAATGCTTAGCAAAGAAAATTGAACAGAAAATCCATAAGATGGAAAGTCTAAGAAATTGGGAAGTTATTCACACACACAAGATAGATACCCTAGTGAAGCAGTAAAGATTGTCACCTTGAGAGGGGGCATTGAAGAAGTCCTAAGATCAATAGAAGAGGACTTGGAAGATCCTAGGTGTTAGGGATAGGGTCTTGGGAGGATTGGGAGCTCAGAGAGTCCTAATCAAGCAAGTGCAAGAAAGATAGGTGTTTATCTATCAACACCCAAGTCAACCCAGTTTCCTGCCCAACCTCTATCAAATCCAAATATCAGTGCCCATCTTATTCTCTCACTATCAATGACATTAATTTAAGGTCTAGGACTACATTATATACATCAGAGCCCCCAATAATCATAGAAGTACTGGTTAAAGATCTTGAAGAAATGGATACCCCTATTGTTCCTCCTATATCTATTCCATCAAAATAAATTGATATCCCAAAGGAATTTGTTCCACCCTTTCACAAAATAATACAAGCTAAAGGACCCCAACCTTAAGAAGAAACAACCTTTGATAGCATTGACCATCTTAAGAAGATATGTTTTCATATTACACTCTTCCAAGCCATCAAAGATGTTACCTTGTATGGAAAATCTATTAAGGAAGCTTGCCTAAAGAAACCTGGAAGAAAGAAGAAGGATCCTCAGAATGTCCATGTTCTTAGCCAATTAGTAGATATCATGTTAGGCAAGGTGGGAGTTCCCAAATATTTTGATCCAGGTTAGTATTTTAAATTACCATTAATGGATAATTGATGGGATAATTAATGCTGAAAAGGTGAGAGTAGAAAATTCAAGTCTTAGGGTATCTTCCCTCACTTGGTGGAAGTTCATCTAAGATGATAGGGAGAAAGAAGGAAACAATCCTATAGTCACATGGAAATCTATGGTAGCTAAAATCAAAGAAGCATATGTACCTGAGGATTATGAAATCCAACTGCACAAGAGAAGAAAAATCCTTAGACAAAAAGAGCTAGATGTCAACTCATATACAAAGGAGTTCCAAAGGTTGTGCATGAGGTATAGAGTGGCCAAAGATGAGAAAGTGAAGGTAGCCAAATATTTAAATGGCTTGAGGTGGAACATTCAAGATGAGCTTAGTCTCTTGACTCCTACCATAGTGAAAAGATGTCATTAATTAGCTATTAAAGTGGAAGAAAAATTAAGGAAGAAGTGAGACTCCAGCAATAATAAAGTGAGAGGAAGAGGTAGAGATGGCAGAGGCCATAAAGGAGGCTTTGGAGGTAGGAATTCAGAACCAATGACCCAAGGAGAGACAAAGTTGAAAGATAAATATTAAGGTAGCTCAAGAAGAGGAGGTTACAATAGAGGTAGAAGTTCAAATAACAATTGGAGAGGAAGGACTAGTGGTCAAGGAAGAGGCTCATACTTTTCCACCATGAAATGCTACCTTTGTAACCAATTAGGACATCCAGCCTACAGATGTCTAGAGAAGGGGGTCTACATCACAAGGAAGTGAAAAGAGGGTGACCTATGTTCAAGAAGAGAAAAGTAGCAACAAGCATGCCGAGGTGCCTTTAGAATCAGAAGAAGGGGAAAACCTTATGCTAAGAAGAACACTCATCAAAGAGCCCATCATTGAAGAACCCAGTCATAGAATAGAATTGTTTAGAATGAAATGCAAAATCTTGGGAAAATTTTGTAAATTCATCATTGACTCAGGGTCAACTGATAATATTGTTTCAGAGGAGGAAGTTAGTAAAATTAAGATGCAAAGGATGCCTCACAATAATCCTTATCTATGGTTGAACAAGGGAAAACATGTCTTAGTTAATGAGAAAGCATAGGTAGACTTCACCATTGGGAGGTATAAGGATAGAGTACTATGTGATGTTTTACCAATGGATGCATGTCACCTTTTATTGGGTGGGCCTTAGAAATTTGATAGGAAAGCCATGCATGATGGGGCTAAGAATGGCTATTCATTCAAGAAAGATGGAGTTACATTCAAGATACAGTCCTTGTAAGAAGATGGGGAAGAAAGGTAAACGGGGCCTAATGTTCTCTTGGTGGGTGAGAAAGAATTCTTGGGAACTCTTGAAGAAGGTGAAGGAGTAGGCTTTGCACTAGTTTTGAAGCCTACAGAAGATAAGGCAGAAAATAAAATAGAGTTTCTTGTAGAGATACAAGAAATGATGAAATATTATCAAGACATAGTAAGTGATGGACAACCAACTACCTTATCCCCTAAAAGAGCCATTAGCCATCAAATAGATTTCATTCCATGAGCTACACTTCCCAACAAGGCTGATTATAAAATGACCCCACAAAAAAATGAGGAGATTGCTAAGCAAGTCCAAGAACTCATAAACCAAGGACTGATTGGGAGAAGTATTAGCCCATGTGTTGTTCCTACTATCTTATCTCCTAAGAAGGGTGGTACTTGGAGATTATGAATTGACTCTAGGGCCATTAATGAAATTACCATTAGGTGTAGGTTTCCTATTCCAAGAATAAAATACTTAATGCACTATTTAGGGAAAGTCAAGTACTTCACCAAGATTGATCTCAAGAGTAGGTACCACCAAATCAGAATCAAGGAGGGGGGTGAGTGGAAAACTTCCTTTAAGACCACTAAAGGATTGTATGAATGGCTTGTCATGCCATTTGGGCTACCTAATACCGCTAGAACCTTTATGAGGTTGATGAAAGAAGTATTGAAGTGGTAAGTTTGTGGTAGTATACTTGGATGATATCTTGATTTATAGAAAGACTAAAGAAGAACATCTTAGGCATTTGCAAGTTGTATTCAAGAAGCTACATGAAAAAAAGCTAATGATAAACTTGGACAAGTGTGAGTTTATGAAGTAGGAAGTGTACCTTGGTTTTGTGTTATCACATGGGAATCTCAAAATGGACCCAAGCAAGGTGGAGGCAATCATAAACTAGCCTACCCCTAAGACTGCTGTTGAGGTGAGGATTTTTCATGGCCTGGCTCAATATTATAGAAAGTTCATCAAGAAATTTAGTGCTATATGTGCACCTATGTTAGAAAATATAAAGGGTCGTATGAAAACCAAGATCCAATGGAATGACTGAGAAAATTAGGGCTTTGAGGTGTTGAAGGAAAATATATCCACACAACCCATCTTAGTTCTCCTAAGTTTTGAGAAACTCTTCACTGTTGAGTGTGATGCTAGTTAAATTGCTATAGGGGTTATCTTAAGCCAAGAGGGAAGACTAGTTGCTTTCCACAATGAGAATCTTAGTGATGAAAAGAGGAAGTAATATTCCTATGACTTATATTTATATGATCTAGTCCAAGCCTTAAGGAAGTGGAGATTCTATCTCCTTCCTAAGGAATTTGTGGTCTATACAAACAATCAAGCCCTTAGTTTCCTCAACTCACAAGATAAAATCAGCCACAAGCATATGAAATGGGTGGATTTTATGAAATCCTATACATTTACCATTAAACACAAGAAGGGGAAATAAAACAAGGTTTCTGATGCACTAAGAAGGATACTCATGATAGTGCAAGAGGCTCAATTGAAAAGCATACAAATTGACAGCTTCAAGGACCTATACTCAGAGGATGGAGACTTTGTAGAGGCCTAAAAGGTATGTAAGGAACACCAAAATAATTTTCATGGTGAATTCTCTAATTATACTTTGCAAAATGAACCAATTTTTAAAGGGGGCCAGCTTTGTGTGCCTAGAGGGTCAATGAGGGAGAATTTGATTCAAGAAAAATATAATGGAGCCCTTAGTGGACATTTTGGAGTCAATAAGACTCAAGAGGTAGTTTAAAGGTACTAAAATGTTAGGAGGTATGTGGAGTGTTGTATTGTTTTCCAAAAGGCCAAAGAAACATCCTCAAATGATGGACTCTATCAACCTCTCCCCCTTCCTAGTAGACCATGGGAGTGTCTTAGTATAGATTTTGTGGTTGGCTTACTTAGGAAAAAACAAGGGTATGGTAGAATCTATTTTATAGTGGATGGATTCAGTAAGATGGCACATTTTGTACCTTGTAAGACCATCCATGATGCTACTCAAATTTCTCAATTGTTTTTCAAGGAATTTTTGCGGATTCATGGACTACCCCTCGGCATAGTATCAGACATGGACTCCAAATTTCTCAGTCATTTTTGGAAGACACTATAGCACAAGATTGGAACAAATATATTCTTTGGGTCTTCCTACCATCCTCAAAATGATGGCCAAATTGAGGTAGTTAATAGGATCCTGGGTAACCTTCTAAGATGCCTCACCAAGGAATATGGTTAAACTTGCAAGAAAATCCTAGTACAAGTTGAATATGCTTATAATGACATAGTCAATGGGACCACTAGCAGAAGCCCATTTGAAAATGTTTATGGAATACATCCAAGGGGTAATATTGATCTCAAAGAGTTGGGTGAAGGATCTTCAAGGAGTGGATATGAAGAAGACTTTTCCCTTTTAATGAAAGAAGTCCATGATTCAGTCAAAAAGTCACTGACAGAGAACACTGCCAAACTCAAGCATATAGTTGATGAGAAGAAGAAAGATATGCAATTCCAAGTAGGAGATATTGTGATGGTGCACTTGAATAAGAAAATGTTACAGAAGGTAGCACCCAACAAGTTACAATTGAGAAGGTTGGGACCTTGTGTTATTCTGGCCAAGTATGGCAATAATGCCTATAAAGTGGAGCTCCCTAAAAACATAGGATTGTCTCATATATTCAATGTAGTAGACCTAGTACTCTAAAAGGGACCAATTCATGTAGATCAAATTCTTAATGAGGTGATCAGTGAAGTAGAATAAATTTAGTTACCATCCTCAACAAAGCCCAAGGCCGAGAAGATATTGAGTTCAAGAGTAAAAAAAAGACCCGGCATAAGACTTATTGGGAGAATTTGGTAAAATGGAAAGGGAAGGAAGATGCACATGCTACCTGGGTCCAAGAGACAAAGTTTCAAAATTTAGGACTTGATCCTAATTTGGTCACTTCAATGGTGACCTAAGTTCTTTTTGTTTGGGAAAATGGTGCAGGAGCACCTAAGGCTTAGCTCAAGGTCCTATCCAATTTTGGATTATACTGACCCTAGCCATGTTAGAGGTAGTTTTAAGACTTTATTTAGATCTAGAGGGTGTGTCTATAAGGTCTAGGTTAGACTTAATCTAATCTAGAAGTATGTTTGGTCTTAGGGTGGTTGTTTTGTTTTTAGGTCTCTTTTTAGGATTGGTATTAGAATTTGGGCCAAAAGACCTAAATAGGTTAGGAAAGAGTCCATAAATAAGCATAAAATGGATTTTATAATGGTAATCCACCATTTAATGAATATTAGAGGTCATTAGACCTAATGGAAGTCAAAATGACAAAAGTTGTCAAAATGTTGTCATGACAACTTTTACAACTTTGCAAAGTTGTATTATAACATTGTCCTAATGAAGACAAGGAAGATCTATTAGGGAATGGTCGATGTCTTAACCACTTGATCATGTATGTAGGTAATATATAAGCCTTAAAAATCCCAAATCTTGAGGTTAGAAGTTTTCACAAGTTTTTGGAATTATCTGCAATTTCATTGTATACTAGTTTTGTGTGCACATTTAGAGGAAAATCTAATACAAGGAAGTGTGTAATGGATTGAAACTAGAATATTTGTGTGGTATTATTTTAGTTAGGATTGTTTACTTTAATTTTTCATATATTATAATTTTCTTTCCCTGCATTTAAATAGTTTTGTGATTTAGCGAGTCATTGGTTTGTCTAGGACTATGTAAAGAAATGGATCCCACATGGAACTCTACCATGGACTTGTCATGGGTGTTTGGGACTTGTTAAGAGACCCAATGTATAGTGTAAATATTATTGGTAGAGGCCTAGAAGTGGAATATGATCATTTTTCAAGCAATCCCTAGGCAAGTCTAGAGAATCCCGACTAGGAGTTTGCAATTGAGAATAGTGTTTGATTGAAGGAGTTTGAGTGTGGTATTAAATCTAGGAGGTTAGAAGATGTCTTGGGGGTTATAAAGAGACACTTGAGGAAGATGGACACTTTAATAATCCATATGATGACATGTTGAAGCTTAAAGCACTTGACTAGTTCTTGGAGACCTAATTAGCCCTATAAGCCCTTTTTTATAGGAATCACCTATACAGAAAAGTTGAAGAGGGGAGACCTAGTGAATCTTAAAGAAATATAAAAATAGTTTTTGAAACCTATATTTTTTCATTGGGTTGTTTGGAGACCTTTTCCAAGGATAGCCAAAACCTGGTCAGAGAGACCTAATTGAGGGCTAATAGGCCTAAATGACAAATTAAACCAAAATCTTGAAATCAATGAACAAGACCTTGATACCCAAAGTCAAAGGGATCAAGATTGAGTTTTAAAGGGTGGTAGAAGATACTTTAACCCTTGAAAACACTTAGCAAAGAAAATTGAATAGAAAATCCATAAGATGGAAAGTCTAAGAAATCAGGAAGTTATTCACACACATAAGATAGATACCCTAGTGAAGCACTAAAGGTTGTCACCTTGAGAGGGGGCATTGAAGAAGTCCTAAGATCAATAGAAGAGGACTTGGAAGATCCTAGGTGTTAGGGATAGCATCTTGGGAGGATTGGGAACTCAGAGAGTCCTAATCAAGCAAGTGAAAGAAAGCTAGGTGTTTATCAATCAACACCCAAGTCAACCCAGTTTCCTACCCAACCTCTGTCAAATCCAAATATTAAGCAAAAAAAAAAAGAACCTATGTACTATGTAGATCAGTGCCCATCTTATTCTCTCAATATCAATGACATTCATTTAAGGTCTAGGACTACACTACATACATTAGAGCCCCCAGTAATCATAGAAGTACTGGTCAAAGATCTTGAAGCAATGGATACCCCTATTGTTCCTACTATATCTACTCCACCAAAAGAAATTGATATCCCAAAGGAATTTGTTCCACCCTTTCACAAAATAATACAATCTAAAGGACCCCAACCTTAAGAAGAAACAACCTTTGATAATGTTGACCATCTTAAGAAGACATGTGTTCATATTACACTCTTCCAAGCCATCAAAGATGTTACCTTGTATGGAAAATCTATTAAGGAAGCTTTCCTAAAGAAACCAGGAAGAAAGAAGAAAGATCCCCAGCATGTCCATGTTCTTGGCTAGTTAGCAGATATCATGTTAGGCAAGGTGGGAGTTCCCAAATATTTTGATCTAGGTACCCCAGTAGTTTAAATTATCATTAATGGATAGTCTATGAAAAATACCTTGATTGATTTACGTGCAGCTATTAATGTTATGACCAAACAAACCATGCAAAAACTTAATATCATGGGTCTTAGGTCTACTCCCACTATTTTGTAACTTGCAAAAAAATCAACTATAAAACTTGGTGGGATGGTTGAGGATGTAGTTGTAACTTTAGAATCTTGGGAATATCCAATAGACTTCATGATTTTATCCCTTAAGGTAATACTTGGAGGTTATCTAATAATCCTAGGTCATTCATGGTTGGCCACTACTGATGCATGAATAATTTTTTAATTAGGAGATATGACCATCTCAGATGGTCTTACCATGAAAAATTTATCCTTGTACCCCCTTCTCAACCTCAACAAGATTTAGCTCAACTCATTTGGCCAGACTTGGGAAAAGAATTTAAAGAGATAAATTCAGTAGCTCAGCTAATGATGCTTCAAAGGAATTTTTTTTTACAATTACAAGGGGAAGAGTAACTAGTCACAAATATCATGTAGAACAATTATGGAGTAGAGGAGAAATCCCTTGTTTGTTCAACCAATATCCAATGCTCCTTGCAACCATTATATCCTCAATTAGTGTCATCCAATTTTTCTTCTGCTCATACTATATTTCATAAATTTCTACCTCATGAGATTCACACACCTCCCCTAACTGATGCTTCCATGTTAGAAATAACAAAGTAGATAGACGTGTCTCCAAGCTACCACTTGAACATAAACAGTAAGGTCATGTAGTCCCGACAAGTGGCTTTAACAAATCTCCTACAACAACACAAGACTACATTTTCCTAGAAATATAATTATGTATGCATAGAATATATATCACAGAAGGTAGTATACCTGTAAGACAATCTTAGAGGAGAGTAAACCCTTCCCTTAGGTAAATAGTTGAAACTGAATTACAAAAGTTGTTGATTATTGGCTTTATATACCCCATATCAGATAGTCAGTGGGTTTCTCCATTAGTAATTGTACCCCATAAGGGAGGAAAATGGAGAGTTTGTGTGGATTATAGGGAGTTGAACACTACCACTAGGAGGGACCATTTTCCTTTTCCATTTGTTGACCAAGTGCTAGATTCTTTGACTAGGAAGAAATAATTTTCATTTCTAGATGGGTACAGTGGATACAATCAGATAAGAATAGTCCTTGAGGATCAAGAAATGCAACTTTTACATGCCCATTGGGAACATTTGCATACTCTATCTACCCTTTAGATCATGTAATGCTCTAGCAATATTTCATAGGGTAGTCATCAATATCTTCTCATATATTTCTCATGACTACATGTGATGAAGGGTGCTCCCCTTAATACCACAAACACATAACAAAAATAGAGAACAACAACAATTTGCAAGAACAAAAAATGGCTTCTTATTATCTCCACAAATGTGGAATTACAAATTTCAGAATTCTAATATGCAAAGCCACATGGGCATTTTCCCTTACAATATTATGTAGGAAAAAGCCTCGAATTATTACCCAAAACTACTCTGAATTGCTTTGAACTGCTTAAGACAACACTACAGCCTTCCTTATATAGGCAATTTTCCACCGCCTGGGAAGGTTTCAAAAATTTAGCCATAAAGGCCGACCAAACTTAGAATTATTTTATTTTTCATTTTATAACATCATAGTCAGCTCAAAACATCTTTTGAAACCCAAACAAAAATTTTGAAGGAAATTTATTTTCTACCATTTTAGGTGGCCCAACTTTCAGAGACCATAAGTCATCACCCGTTGACCTGATTGACTATTATGACCCCATTTTAGAAAGGGCATGAAGTTTTCTACAACACATGAATTAAGAAAACTTCATTTAGTCAAAGTTTCAACCTCATCCAGGGCCTCTAAACCCTTCAAAATTGAGTTCAAAGTTTTTGTACACTGCTGCCAATACTAAAATTTTTCAATATCTTCAAAAATAGACTTGATCTGGCAATGAAACTTTATTGGTAGGTTGATATGACCAAAATGAACCTCCAAGAAAGAAAATAGACCATTCTAAGCTCGAACTGAAAACTTACTAAAAATAGTAAATTTCAAAAAATAGCAGCTCTACACAAGATAGCCCTTATTGAAAAGAAACCAAAAATATTTTTTTGGTGATGCAAGATTTCTCTTACACCCAGGATGCTCATGCATCAGCATGGAAATCTATATGGATGATTTTACAACTTATGGAGTTACATATAAGGAGGCCTTAGCTAATTTCCAGAGATTCCTAACAATGTGTGAAGAACATAATCTCTATTTTAATAGTAAGAAGTGTTTTATGATGGTGCAAGAAGGTGGTGTCTTAGGCTATTATATTTCTCAAGCTGGTATACAAGATGACCCTACCAAAATAGAAGTGATTCTAACTTTTCCTACTATTGGAAACTACAATTGAAGCAATTGTTGTGTTTTCATTGATGTCAAAAGCTTAACTGGTAAGACTGTTGCTACTTAGGAAAGTACTATATCTATTTGAGTGTTGCTAAGGGGATAGGCAAGGTTGGTAACAATAGCACCTAAGGAAAGGTTGAGTTATCTTGATACTACAAAGTGTACTTGACTATGTTGTACAATGATGAGACAATGTATTGTTTATCTTAGTAAAATTGAAGACTAAACTGGTAGGCTTGACCGAGAAAAAATGGAGAAATCTTGTTCAAGCCAAGTGATGTTAGTGTCAACTGAGTCAGTGTATGCCGAGAAAAATTCTAGTGTTGACCGAACATCAGTTAATTGCTGAGAAAGATAGTATAAGCCAAGGAAACATTTTTAGTAATGATCGAGCTTTCTACATGAAGACTGAGTAGTTGATCACAGTATTGACTGAGCTTTAGTATTTTTATATTTGAAGAGAATTCAGATTTGGAGCCGACATTGTTAAATTCTTGGATTATGTAAAACATGTTGACTTTATTTATTGATTGTTTGAAAGCATTGAATGCACTGAAAAATGTTTTATTGTAAATCTTTAAGAGATTTGGGATGTTTCTAGAAAAAGGAGCCAAAGAACATAAAACGGGTAGATTCAATGAATCTGACCTAACCCTAAGATCTACGAAGGCGATTGAGCAGAAAAAGATGAGTTAACCTAATTGAGGAAGTATTAAGGGAACCTAAGCATTAGGTATGTGTGTGCATGGGTGAACAAAGGATGTTGGAAGATCAGTAGATGTTATTGACTGTATAAGCAGAAAAAAGCTAAAGGAGAAGTGTGGTGATTTCTTGAAGAAAAGTTTCGAGAAGATCAGAGATGGAGAAGGAAAAGTTTCAAAGCCAGTAAACCAACATTTGTGTATGGAATTGGATCTGATATTTGCAAAGTAAGTTATGTTTTTCAAATCAATACTGCTGCTACTTTCTAACCATTGTAACAGTCAAAATCCTTTTAACAGAGGTTGACCTAATAGTCATATGTTTAAATCCTTTGAACAAGGTTGCATTCTAATAGAATGTAAGTCCTATAACAAGGCTCACTTCTAACAGAGTGATTGAAATCCTTTAACCGAGTCACACCTAATAGTGTGTATTGTAACCTTTGATAGGGTTGGCTTTTAACCAAGCTCACTTTAGAAGAGTGAAAATAATAGTAGCATGTTACAAAGTGGTTTTTCCCAGATTGGGTTTCCACTATAAATCCTAGTGTCAGTGCTTGTGTGAATGTTTTAGTTTAAACATTTCTGTGTTTTACAAGTTAGATATAGTTGGGTAATGGACTGCAATGTTAAATGTTTCTATTATTGAATCAGTGATGACCGAGTTGGTTTTGGTTGTTAGATCTGATTTAAAGAAATTTTTTTGAAGTTTGTTTTATACATCTGGACCTGAGAGCAACTAATTCATTCCCCCTCTTTGTTGTTCTAAATCATATTAACAATTGGTATCAGAGCTATGTTTCTTATTATTGGTGTTTACAGAAATCAAGTTTAAAGGGACTTGAAGCAAATGATTAGGATGTATAAGAAGGAGGTACCAAAGCTAAATAAGGAAAACTTCCATGCATGGAAAAGCTTGATGAAGCTGCATCTGGCTAGTATTGGGGATTCTGCAAAGTACTACATTAAGAATGATTATATCTCACCTATCACACCTTTGACTGCCAAATAAATGAGAGCTAAGCAAGAACATAATCAGGCAATGTTATAAATTGCATCTGCCCTAAGCTATCCAAAATTTGAGGACATTAAGGATTGCACAAGTGCTAAGGAGATGTGGGACACTCTTGCAAAGATCTATGGTGGTGACATAAATGTACTAAAAGATAAGGCTGAGAGTCTCAGAGGTAAGTTTGATGAAATGAGAATGCAAGAAGGTGAGAACATTGCACAATATTGTGGTAGAATAAAAGAAGTTGTGAATTCTATTAGAGGAGCAAGTGGGATTATTGATGATGAAACTATAATTGGAAAAGTACTAAGAACTCTTCATCCTATATATGCTATTAAGATCTCAGCCATTCAGGAATCTAGATGTAACTTTGCAAATGTGATTACTTTGGAAAGTTTGGTTGGCAAGCTGACTGCTTTTGAACTCTCTAACTATGATAACTTCACTGTTGGTAGTATTGGTAACGTTGAATCTGCTTTTAAGTCACAATTAGTTCTGAACAAGCCAAAGAAAGAAAAAGAAAGATACATCAGTGAAAGTGAAAGTGACAGTGACACTTCTAATGAAGAACTTGAAGATCTAGAAGCTCTTATGGATAGAAGACTAAGAAGGGGAAAAGGAAAATATAAAGGTAAACTCCCTATTATATGTTTTGCATGTAATAAAGTTGGTCATATAGCTACTAGATGTCCTGACAAGAATGATAAAGATGAAGAAAGAAAAAGAAAACACAAAGATAGAAGAGATGACATAAGCTATCGAAGGTACAAAGACTACAAAGGAAAAGGTAAGAAATCTTGTTACATTGCTGAAGAAGAAACTGACACTGATAGTGATGATTTTGAAATTGAGGTAGTCTATGTTGCAATGAAAGATGAATCTGATGAGGATGAGAAAACTGCATTGATCTCCTATGTGAACAAGAATGAAAAATGGATTATTAACACTGGTTGTTCACATCACATGACTGGTGACAAGAGTAAGTTTGAGACCTTACATCATTATAGAGGTAAAAGTGTAAAATTTGGTAATGATGCACCATGTTTTGTTAGAGGAAAAGGTTTGATTAAACTGACTAATAAGATCTCTTGTGAAAATGCATATTGGGTTGAAGGTCTAAATTATAATCTGTTAAGTGTTGCACAGCTCAATAGCACTCGTTACCGAGTGGAATTTCATCACAAGAAAGCTAAAATATTTGATGCTACTAGTGAACTAATCAGAAGTGGAGAATAGACTAGAGGTAATTTGTTCTATCTTGACCTATCTGAAGAAGCATGTATGGTTGCACAACTTGATGAAATTTGGTTATGGCATAAGAGGCTATGTAATGTTAACTTTGATAATCTAGTAGAAATAAGTAAGAAGAAGAAAGTAAGAGGTCTACCTAGATTGAAGAAACCTGAGAATGTGATGTGCAAGGAATGCCAGTTAGGAAAAATGACAAAGTCAAGTTTTAAGAGAAAATCCATTACTTCTAATAACATTTTAGATTTGGTTCATACTAACCTTTGTGGACCTATGGGTGTACAAATTTACTGTGGTGCTAGATATTTTATCTTGTTTATTGATGACCATACCAAGATGATGCATGTAATGTTTCTAAAAGAAAAATCTGACGCTTTTCAATTCTTTAAGTGGTATTTGGATAAGGTTGAGAAGGAGACAGGTAGGAACCTGAAATGTCTTAGATCTAACTGAGGTGGAGAATTTACATCAAATGAATTCAATCTATTTTGCAATGAAAGATGAATCAAAAGACAAATGTCTGCACCTAGAAGAATAAATAGATCTATCTTGGATTGTGCAAGGGCATTGTTGATTGAAAAGAATGTGGCACAAAAATACTAGAAAGAAGCTATAAGTATAGCTATCTACACTCTTAACCGGGTACAGATCAAGAAAGGTACAAATCTGACACCCTATGAATTATGGTATGGGCATGCACCAAGTGTTAAATACTTTAGAATCTTTGGAAGCAAGTGTTACATATTAAAAGACAATAGGAATGGAAAGTTTGATGCTAAAAGTGATGAAGGCATATTCCTATGGTATTCCACAAAAAGTAAAGCTTATAAGTGTTTAAACTCTAACACTAACAAAATTATGGAAAGTGTGAATGTCAAAGTTGATGAGTATGTAGAAAGAAATGAAGTTGACAACAAAAGGGAACTAGAAGATTATAGATCTTTTGTGTATATTGAAGAAGAAGAAGAGGCAAGTAACAAACTTGCACCTGATGTCAAGTCTCGAGTAAGCAATGCTGAGTGACAGGAAGATGCTACTGAGCATCAGGAAAATAGTGCCGAAAGAGAACAAGAACATGACAAGCGACAAGATAATGCTGTCGAGTATCAGGAAGAGGTTGTCGAGCATTTAGAAGTTGAATCTGAAAATCTTGTTGAGGAACCTGATGAAATAGAGGAGAGAAGAGCTGAACCTATTTTGGAAAAATATGTAAGAATACATCACAAGCCTGAACAGATAATTGGAGAAAAACATACTAGAATTTTGACCAGAAGTAAGACAAAGGATCCAACATGTTTACTATGTGAATTTGAACCTAAGTCAACTAGAGAGGCATTAGAAAATGAAGGCTAGATACAAGCAATGAATGAAGAAATAGACCAGATAGAGAAGAATGATACTTGGACTCTAGTGCTGAGACCTGAAAACAAAAATGTTATAGGAAAAAAGTGGGTGGTTCAGAATAAGTTGAATGAAAAAGGTGAAATAACTAGGAACAAAGCTAGGTTGGTATGCAAAGGCTATGCAAAAGAAGAAGGAATAGATTATGGGGAGATATTTTCCCCTATAGCTAGATTGGAAGGAGTAAGAACTCTACTTGCATATGCTTCTTATAAAGATTTCAAGGTTTATCAAATGGATGTCAAGTCTACATTCTTAAATGGTATACTAGAAGAAGAAGTTTACATAGAATAGCCAGAAGGTTTTATTGATCCAAACAGAAGACACATGGTATGCAAACTGAACAAAGCACTATATGGATTAAAACAAGCTCCCAGAGCATGGTATGAGAGGTTGCATAACTACTTGATACAGATTGGATTTTCAAGAACAAATGACACAAGCAATCTGTACATGAAAGATGAAGAAGGTAAAGGTATCCTGCTGGCAAACAATTTTGTGGATGATATTATTTTTGGTGGACAAGATTCTTTGTGTAAAAGATTTTCAAATGAAATGCAAACTGAATTTGAAATGAGCATGTTTGGTGAGATCAAATTATTTGTTGGTTTACAAGTATATCAGATAAAGAAAGGAATTTTCATTACACAGTCTAAGTATGTTAATGAAATACTGAAAACTTTTGGAATGGAAGATTCTAGACTAGTGACTACTCCTATGGCTACTAGACAAAAGTTATATAAGAATGATGATGTTGCAGAAGTGAACTAGACTTTGTATAGATCCATGATTGGAAAATTGCGGTATGTTGTACATAGTAGACCAGATATTGCACTAGTTGTTGGGATTGTGGCAAGATTCTTTGCCAATCGTAAGGAAACACACATGATTGCTGTGAAAAGAATTATGAGATACTTGAAAGGGACTGCTGACTATGGGCTATATTACAAGAAGGATGAAATATTTGAACTAAGAGTATATACAGATGTTGATTGGGTAGGAAATGTAGATGATAGAAAGAGTACTAGTGGTGGAGCTTTCTTTCTTGGATAGAGATTAGTCTCCTGGATGAGAAAGAAAAAAATTTGCATTTCCCAATCTACTGCTGAAGCCGAGTATGTTGCTACTACAGTAAACTATTCAAATTTGGTATGGATAAAACAATTATTGGTAGGCATGAAAGAAGAAATCACTGAACCTGTTGTTATTTTCTATGACAACACAAGTGCTATCAACATTTCTAAGAATCTAGTGATGCATACTAAGACCAAGCACATAGAAATCAAGTATCACTACTTGAGAGAACTGGTACAAGATAAAGAAGTTCAAATGGAATATGTGAATACAAAGGAACAATTAGCAGACATATTCACTAAAGCTTTAACTAAAGAAGCACATGAGTTTTTGAGAATTCAATTAGGGGTCCTTCCCTTAACTAAGGCTGCCTAGTTAAGCTAGGAGCACCGCATCAAATATGCTACAGTAGAATATTTGACAGATTGATGCAGAAGATTGTCACACTTTAGGACTGGCCTAGAGTTGTGAAGAAGAGCAAAGACAAGGAATCAGTCATAAGAAAGATGACAAAGTGAGAAACACTGAGCTGCATAGATAATATCTACATCTGATGGATCTATGTTTTAGTTGCTGCTTTGGCATTTCTGTCAAAGAGGGAGATGAACTAAGATGATATAATAACACATGACACTGAAAGGAAAAGTAAGGAGATGATGAACTGAAATGAAGGATCAGGATAGAGGGAGATATGGATATTTCTGACGGTCATAGAAGTGAGGCTAATATATTCTGAATTAGAATGAAGCTAAGGATATTACAATTTTTTTTTCTGATGGATAGATAAGTTTTTGGATTGGTTGGTAATCCATGTATTATTCAGGTGATATCATATGGTGTTGCCATCAATGCCAAATAGGGAGATTGTTGGAAACTACAATTGAAGCAATTGTTGTGTTGTCATTGATGTCAAAACCTTAACTAGTAAGACTGTTGCTACTTAGGAAAGTACTATATCTATTTGAGGGTTGCTAAGGGGATAGGCAAGGTTGGTAACAATAGCACCTAAGGAAAGGTTGAGTTATCTTGATACTAAAAAATGTACTTGACTATGTTGTACAATGATGAGACAATGTATTGTTTATCTTAGTAAGATTGAAGACTAAACTAGTAGGCTTGACCGAGCAAAAATGGAGAAATCTTGTTCAAGCCGAGTGATGTTAGTGTCGACCGAGTCAATATATGCCAAGAAAAATTATGGTGTTGACCGAACATTATTTAATTGCTGAGAAAGATAGTATAAGCCGAGGAAACATTTTTATTAATGACTGAGCTTTCTACATGAAGACCGAGTAGTTGATCACAGTATTGACCAAGCATCAGTATTTTTATATTTGAGGAGAATTCAGATTTGGAGCCGACATTGTTGAATTCTTGGATTATGTAAAATGTGTTGACTTTATTTATTGATTGTTTGAAAGCATTGAATGCACTAAAAAATAGTTTATTGTAAATCTTTAAGAGATTTGGAATGTTTCTAGAAAAAGGAGCCAAAGAACATAAAATGGGTAGATTCAATGAATCTAACCTAACCCTAAGATCTACGAAGGAGATTGAGTGGCAAAAGATGAGTTAACCTAATTGAGGAAGTATTAAGGGAACCTAAACATTAGGTATGTGTGTGCATGGGTGAATAGAGGATGCTGGAAGATCAGTAGATGTTATTGACTATATAAGTAGATAAGGCTGAAGGAGAAGTGTGGTGATTGCTTGAAGAAAAGTTCCGAGTAGATCGGAGATGGAGATGGCAAATTTTCAAAGTCAATAAACCAACATTTGTGTATGGAATTGGATCTAATATTTGCAAAGTGAGTTGTATTTTTTTTAGATGAATACTGTTGCTACTTTCTAACCATTGTAACATTCCAAATCCTTTTAACAGAGGTTGACCTAACAGTCATATGTTTAAATCCTTTGAACAAGGTTGCATTCTAATGGAATGTATGTAAGTCTTATAACAAGGCTCACTTCTAATAAAGTGATTGAAATCCTTTAACTAGGTCACACCTAATAGTGTGTATTGAACCTTTGATAGGGTTGGCTTTTAACCAAGCTCACTTCAGAAGAGTGAAAATAATAGTAGCATGTTACAAAGTGGTTTTTCCCAGATTGGGTTTCCACTATAAATCCTAGTGTCAATGCTTGTGTGAATGTTTTGTTTTAAACATTTCTATGTTTTACAAGTTAGATATAGTTGGGTAGTGGACAACAATGTTATATGTTTCTATTATTGAATCAGTGATGACCAAGTTGGTTTTGGTTGTTAGATTTGATTTAAAGAATTTTTTTTGAAGTTTGTTTTATACATCTGGACCTGAGAACAACTGATTCACCCCCCCTCTCTGTTGTTCTAAATCATATTAACACGTACTCCAACCAAACAAAAGGACATTCAGAGCTTCTTAGGCCATGCTAGTTACTATAGAAGGTTCATCAAATATTTTAGAAAAATAGCTAGTCCATTGTATACCCTTCTTACTAAAGATTCAAAATTCAATTGGACAATAACTTGTGATGATTCATTCCTACAACTGAAGACTCTCCTTACCAAAGCACCTATCCATAGAGGTCCAAATTGGTCTCTTCCATGTCATATACACATTGATGCTTCAGATTTTTTTATTGGAGCAGTGCTTGGCCAAAAATAAGAGTCCATTGAGCATGTTATTTACTTCATCAACAAGAATATGCAAGGCTCAGAATTAAACTATACTGTTATAGAAAAATAACTTCTAGATGTAATTTATGCCCTTAATAAATTCTTCCACTATGTCATTGGGTATCAATTTTTTGTCCATATTGATCATGCAACATTTAAGTATCTAATGAATAAGCCATTGATCTCTTAGAGATTAGCACGCTAGCTTATTTTGTTGTAGGAATTTGACTTAACCATCATTGATAAACCAGGAAAAGCTAATGTAGTCACTGAATTTTTGTCTAGACATCAGAACACTATTGTTGGTTACTCTCAGGTGATTGATGATAATTTTCTAGATGAACATTTTTTTTCTATATCTGCTCAAACACCGTGGTATGTAGACATTGCTAATTATCTGGCTACTGACAAGATTCTAGCTTACTTCTCACCCAAGGAGAATAGATTACTTGTGGAGAAGAGTTTCAACTTCACATGGATGGCCAATTGCTTATTCTATACAGGACCTGATCAAGTCATGAGAAGATGTGAGGGAGGATGAAACTTATGAAATCCTTCATGCATGTCATGATGAGCCTTGTTGTAGACACTTTGTAGCCAAAATGATAGTCATGAAGATATTAACAATAGGATATTACTAAGCTACTTTACACAAAGATGCAGTAGTCTACATAAGGGAATGCGACAGATGTCAGTGAATGGGCGGCCCTACAAAGTATGATGAAATTCCCTTGTATCCTCAGGTAGTTGTTACTCCCTTTGACAAATGGGGCATGGAATTTATTGGTCATATTGAGCTCTCATCCAATGGGTATTACTATATCCTGGTCTACACTGATTATGTCACTAAGTGGGTGGAGGTTAGATCCATGAAGCATAGTGACAACAAGGTTTCCAAATTTATGTATGAAGAAATATTCACAAGATATGGTGTTCCAAGAGAGCTTGTCACATACCAAGGTTCCCAATTTACTTCAACATTTATCACAATACTGATAGAAGAATATAAAATACACCACATGAAATCAAGCCCATATCATCCTCAAGCCAATGGTGAAGCAAAGGTAACTAGCTGAGAGATTGAATATATCTTAACCAAAAAAGTGTGATTGCATAAAAAGGATTGGATCAGTAGGATTCTTGAAGTTATATTATCCTATAGAAGAACCTGGAAAACAACAATTGGGTTTGGCCCATTTGAGTTGCTATATGGAAAAATTACAATGCTACCTATTTATTATAACATAATACTCTTAGAACAACCTTAGAATTGGAAATTGATCTTCTTGTAGCACAACAGGAGTGCCTCTTGCAGCTTAATGCACTTGATGAAACAAGGAAGTCCACCCTATCAAAAATAGAATTGATTCAAAAATAAAGAAATAAATGGCACAAAAGTCACATCAAGATTAAAAAAATGTACAACTAGTGATTGGGCACTATTATATGACTCTTAGTTTTAAAAAAATTATGGCAACTCGACTACCAAATGGCTAGGCCCATATGGAATAGAAATAGTATTTGATAATGGATTTGTAAAATTGGAAACTATTGATGTTTTCTAGTTTAAGTTATTGGTCAATGGTCATAGGCTATGGCTGTACCATAAGCCTACCTCCAAAGATGAATTCCTTCTACAATTTGAGCACTCAGATCTCCAGGAGCTTCCTGCAGTAGAAGAATCTGGTATTTTTCTAGTAGCTTCTTCTTGGCCTCAATGGGTTTTACCATAATAAATACTTCCTTTCCTCAGGAAGTAATTTTCTTCATAATAAATTTACATCTCATTTCCACTTCCGTAATCTTTCACTTCATCCAAACTCCACCTCACTTTTCCATTATCTGAGTTCTATACTTTGAGCTTACATCAGCCACATCAATCAATATGCTTCACCATCAATATGAAGAAATTTTTCAATGTATGCAACATTTTTCATTTATTTATTACATGTTATAAAAATTGCATGATGATTTGTTGCATTTATGATTCCACAAACTGTGAAATATTTTGGCATGTGTAGATGCATCCCACCTTATTCAATGGGGATGGGAGTGAATTCCAAATCTTGGATTCACACGTCATTCCCATCATGAAGTCTTTTTATTGTCACTTCATATTATTATAGAAGTAAAAACCTTTTGCCTCCACTTATCATTGTCATAATTTCTCACCGCATTTTGAACCCAATTTGAATAATGAAAACATAATACCTCATTCTTCCATTAATTTCTTTAAAACTTTGTTTTGAATTATTTTATGTTAGAATCATAAGCCAAACACAATTTTCTTGAGATATTTGATTTTTCAAGTTTTCAAGTAGAAGCAGTAGGATAAGGAAAGAATTATGATTAGAGTGAGGGAAGAGGAATTGATTTTTAGACCATGGGAGGACAATTGATAAGACATGATGGTGAAGGAGCACCAAGACCAAGTATAAAGGGCCTGAAGGAACACTGGGGTCACTGATAGATCCTAGGGGGGAATTGAAGATAAACATGACCATGATGGGTTATTGGCATTCTAATAAGACCAATAATGGTCATTTAATTATGTTTTGAATCCTTTTGTAGTAGGATTAATCATGTAAGCCATGTTTTCATTTGAGGTTAGAAGATTACATCTTGGGGTCACTTGATCATCCAAGAGTAGCTGATGTTTGAAAAGACCTATAAGATCCATGTTGAATGTAATTTGGCCATTAGAGCCATTAAATGATGTTAAATATACTAAAAGTGCCAAAGCATGTCATATTGCCTAATTGGGAAAATAAGGCCTATAGAAGCTCATATGGGCTTTAGAGAGAGTTTAATGTCTTAAGAATTAGGGTTTGATCCTAAGGGGCCTTTAGGAGTTTTTATAAATTCCCAAGAATTGAGATTTGTCAAGTTGACAACTATGTTGTCAACTTGACAACAATAAACTAAAATGTAACAGTCAGATAATTGACTGCAACTGGTTGAAAGGAGTTACAACAGATTAACCAAATTTAAGGAATATTATTTGTAATAAGTGTGTGTGGGTTTGAGAGAATAAGAGTTAGAGGATATTTTTAGGAGTGTTTGTGAGTCAGGAAAACATATGTAATAAAGTTTTGAATCAATAAACTTTTATTTCCTGTGACAGTCAAGTCTCTGGCCGCAAGGATGCAGTCATTTTTTTGTCTTCTTAAACTCTTCATTCAATGAAAATTTGATTTAGAATGAATTTAAATAGTTATGGTTTAAGTTATTGTTCATTTCCATGAAAATATTGTATTGTTTTATGAATTTTTGAAATAAGGAGCCCAAGTTTGTATTGACTGTTCCTAAACAGTATTTTGGTGCAGTCAACAAATTGTTTTGAAGACACCATGAGCACTTAGACTCTCCCACTTTATGTGGTTATTGTGGCTTGTGGGAGAATCCTATCCCTATAATATATGTTCCATAATGTGTTTGATTGTAGGGATATGCAGGATATTGAAGAAATAGATCTTTTTTTAAAAGAAGTTATTGATTGAGGGTATGAAGTGGATGGACTAGTCAAGGTTTGAGAGATCCACTTGAAGGAGGGACACTTTTTATGACATGGAATTATAATACATGTTCATTGGATGGTGTATGATCCATTGGAAGGATCTGGAAGTGTTTGGAGAGGTTATTTTGATAAATCCCTAGGCTAGTGCCCCCAAGAATGAGGGTTTGGTGGTTGGAGTGTTAAAATTGGTGGAACCTCTTATAAAGCTGAAAATCCATTAATTTGGATCATTTTAAACTCTATTTAATGGTTGGGAGGTTTGGGGATGAGTGTTGTTGGCAGTTTCTTTGCAAATGGAGGGCAAATAGGGCTAATTGCAGGGCAACATGGTATTGGTTTGGGCATCTAGTCCAAAGGAGTAGTAGATTATTTTGGGATATGTTATGAAGAAGTAAAAAGGGTATCTAGATATACTCTTAGTTCTTTGATTCTTTTGAATAATATTGGAGTAATTCATGGAAAACCTGTTGAGAAGGGCTACTAGGGATTAAGGCCTAGTTAGCACCCGAGTAAGGGATTGTTGAGAGATTGAGTTGAATGGTTGAATCTAGAGGTTGGATTGAGGGAAATTGAGTTGATTAAAAATGTGTAGAGCCTATTGGTGGTATAAATTATTTCTTTGCACTCTGATTGGTTATGGTGTGGATTGGATCAATGAGGATGATCCTAGGGAAGAATCTTATTGGGTGTTGTGATAACACAAATGGATTCCCTCTTGAAATTAATGATTACAAGTCCACCTAGGCCTCTACATCTCATGAACCCACTACAAATGCATCCCTTCTACAAGACCAGGATGTTGTACAAAGGTTCAATAATGGAGGATGGTTGAATTACTTTCTCAGACTAAATGATTTTGATGATAATGTGGCATTTGAGTTCATGCACACATTTAATGGAATAGAGGTAGTAGTGTGGGGTCTTAGTGTTGGCTATAGAGGAAAGAATCAATGAAGTACCTAGGTTTCCAACTGTGGAAGAGTAGTATCCCAACAATCATGATGCCAAATCAATTAGGGAAGACTTTACCCAGCCAAGTGATACCTAGTTAGAGGTAGGAAAACAAGGATGCAAAAGACTATCTCTACCTGCGCTATACCCATAAATTGCTACACACATCATCAGGTATTTAACTTTTGAGGGCTGGTTTTCCTATTTACATTCACATCATTTAAAATTTTTGAGTTATATACAACATGGATAAATGATAAATATACCCAATTTCATATATCATTTCTTGTTAACCAATTCTAGTGAGACATGAAAATGAAACCAAAATTATGTAACTCATCATGGGTTGGTCAAGTTGATAATATAAAGATCTTTGAGAGATAGTCCTCCTAGTGGGTGGGAATATTTTATAGCAATTAGTGCTTTTCCACTCAATATTGAGAGAATTTATATTACCACAAACTCTCCTTCCTCTACCTTTCCTACAGCCAAGAAGGCTAGGAAGTCTATAATAGAAAATGAGGAATTTCATACTATTTCAACTACCCCAGCTATCCACAAGGGTAAAAGGGGGGAAACACCTCCTAAAAATTCATCTCCCATTGATGACAATGTTAAAAGGAAATCCCCTAGAATATCTTGTTCAACAACTAAAGAAACTCCAATCGAGAGAAGCTCTAGGGTTAGGAAAAAGGAAGTAGTCATTCTAGTTATTGTGTTAGGGGAAGAAGATGTTGTTAATGAGGAGACTCAAGATGTTAATAAAATAGAGGTACCCTTTGAGGATGAAAACCTTGAAGAATAGTTGGAAACTAAGGAAGGAATTCAAATTTTGAATGATTTGGCTAAAGCAACTATTGAGTCAGTTGCAAGCCATCAATCTAGCCTCCTGCAACATATGTCATTGGTTCCATATTTGGGGACACCCATAATAAAATATCTAGAAAGGGCTTGGAAGGAAAAGATAAAATCTAGTCCTACCACTCTCCAATCCCTCTCTTTTAATTTTTATTACCAAGTGTTGTTTCAACAAATCTTGTGGGAAATAGAGAAGAAGTAAAATGTATAAGGAAATTAAGAAGAAAAATTAAGAAATTTAGTATCTAAAAGCAAAAATGGGCTTTGTGTTAAGTCTTACTTCACAGATAGCACAATGTAGATCACCTCCCAAGGTATATACCCTCTATTTACAAGAACAACATTTATTATTTAAATTAATGATAGTTCTTAAGGATTTATCTCCTGACATTCATACTCCACAAGATTTTTATGCACTCCATCAATCTACCCCTGAGTGGATTAGGAATTTACTTTGTGAACTCTATCTTCATAATATGATGCTACCCTCCAATATAGAATAGAACCCCTTGTTATAGATTGGGGATGTTCATCTAAGAGATTTAATGTCATGGATGAGAAATGAGGTTAATTATGGGAGAGAGAGAGAGAGAGAGAGAGAGAGAGAGAGAGAGAGAGATGAACCATTACCTCTTAGGCCTGAAAGAAGAACCCCAAATAAATTTTATTTGGATTGACTTAGAGTTACTTATGGGTCCATCAAGCCATAATGCAAAATGAAGATTTTTGATATTAGGGCATAGGTCTACAAGGAATTCCTCAAAATTCCTTATCACATTGGTTAGAAGGATCTCTCTAGAATCACTTCACGATGGGAAAGGCTTCCCACATTTTTAAGGATAATGAAACCGTACAGTCCCCTTAACTTCGGACTTCCATGTAGCTCCAAAGTATATCAAATTAGGAAGGCAAGCCAAGATAGAGTTGTGGTTTCCTATAACATTTCACTTGCCACTTATCATGAGGCCCCTTTACAACCATACTATTATAGAGATGAATGAAAGTATGGAAAATATGAGGATTGAGAAGTTGGAATGATTAATAGGGTTCTATTGGATAGTTGGAAGCTTGATCAAAAGGTGGCAATGATGAGTAATAAAGATGATCATATTTTACATCCTATTTTGATCACATCCTTGTTGTTTTAAACTACTCTTTATAGTCTATCTCTTTAAACTCTGGTTTCTTCTACATAGTTGGAAAGACTTTCCTACAACCTTTGAGTATTAAGAATTCACAATTTGAACTTATAAAACCTTTATTAGGCAACATGATTTTAATGTGATACTTTATAGTTTGTTTTGATAAATGTTTGGAATGTGATGAATGGACATGTTCCATATTTTGTGGAATATCTTTCTTTGTTCTATTTGCATTAATGAAAGAGGGGCAACATGTTGAAGACTAGAGTGATGGATGGTTGTAAGGAACCGACCATGCGGCAAAGGAAGATGGTAGTTTCTCAAAGACCCGATCCAGGCAAGTTGAATCATTCAAAGAAAAAATGCATTTAATGTTAGTTCAAAGTAAAGTTTCTCAAGTCATAGGGAAAGATTCTCATTGTCGAGGAAATCTAGGATAGTGGACGCTATATATGTTCTTGCCTTAATGAGTGATTTTTCTATTCATTGAATGAATCAGTTAATGTAATCCTCTTTGTATGGAATAATTGATGACCCACCTTCCTTGCGGTGCGTGCATTCGGTTAAGTTGTATTTTTTTTCCAGTATAAATAAATGTTACTCATCTATGTAGGTAGTAAGCTGATAGAGAGATAGAGGTTGGATAAAGATTATTTTCTAGTTTCTGAGAGTTTATGCATGTAAAAAGCCATGTTTATGAATAGATAATGAAGTTGATTATATTATGAGCAATTGAGTTTTCATAAATACTCACTAAGGGGGCCCACTTAGTGAGAATATATTTCTCCTTCAGTATAGTTTTCCTTTTTTATATCCTGTGCAGGCTTAGAATTGTTACCTCTATCAGGAAATAAGGCTAACAACAATTATAGCTAACAATGGAAACCTCTCCTAGCTGTGGGTAGACTATGATTAGAGAGGAATCTCTAAATTCTAGGCCGGTCCTATAAAATATTGGCTATCACTTTACTAACCTGAAAAACTTGATGGGAAAAGGATGAAGGGAACTTTAAAAATTAGAAAATAAAGGTGATACACCAATGACTGATTCAGAAATTAGAAAAGAAAAACAACTCCAAACCTAGTTCACTATGAAATTCAGATGTTTGGAACACTTTTCACCATATAGACTAATGAATTTGATAATCAAGGATTAACCACAAATTACTAAACTCTTAGCAACATACATTTCTCAAATAAGGTTTGATTAATCAGATTTATCAATCTGGAAGGAACAATGAAACATTCACTTCCAAAATCAAAATAAAAAAGATGAACACTTACTAAAGAAGATGGAAAGAAATGATAATCTAAACACAAAAATGACCTGTAATCTAGTATATTTCCTTCACAATTTCTGCAAAAATGGTTACAAAAGTGGCCTGAAAAACATCTAAGAACAATACGTTCACTAAAATGCCCTCTTTTCAAAATCTGCAACCCTTAGAAAAGAAAATCTTCTTTCCTAAAAAGGCCTCCAAAACCCTAATCTAGGAATGCCTATCCCTTACAAAAATGCCCTATCTTGGCCATAAATCATGCCAAATAATTAGACCACATGTCCTTAAAAAGTCTATCTTCCCTAAATTTTGGCTTTAATAAGGAATAAAAATTCCTTTTACAAAATGATAATGCCAAAATGTTATCTATCTTTTTAATAAAAATGGCTTAAAATAAGGAATTTTCAAAAAATCCCTCTACAATATATGATGCCAAATTTATTAAAAGAAAATAAATATTAAAAAGACTTTAATATTTATTGATGCCAAAACACTATAAAATAAATAAACCTAACCTACCCATCAAATACATTTTAACTTAGACAAAGCTAAGTGTATGAAATAAGGCATAGTAGGGAGTCGACATGACTACAACCCACTTTCCATATACGAGGTGAAAAATGTACTAAAATGCAAGGTGGCACTCTGTTTGTCATATTCGAGATGCAAGGTGGCATTCTGTGGTCATATTGAATGTCTGACAGTCCCTCTCTTCTTGCGGATTCCAAATTATATTTGTTTCATTTTGGGCACTTTGTCTCTGACATACAAACTTGGCATTTTGATAAGGGAATCAAACCCTAGTTCTCTGTTTGTCCAACTATCTGGAGAAACTTGGCATATTTGTTGAAAATTTTCCTACAAGAATTCAGGGAATCCTACCCTAATAAACAAGAAGAACTCGGCATGCATCTGATGAAACTGTAAGTCTCCCCTTTCGGATCTCTATTAATGCTTTATTGCAAAAAAATGTGGCCATTATTTCTAAATAATTTGTAGCTTCATCTCTACATAATATATGTTTTTTTTTTTGTTCATTAATGCTATTGATCGACAGGAAGATGAAGTGTGTGTTCTATATTTGAACCCTCTGTTAACATTTTTAGAAAATGTGCCATGATTTTTTGCATAAAATGTGCTTTAATTTGCTGGAAACGTGGCTTCTCTGATGCTTTACTGATTTAGTGCATACGCACTATTTGTTCCATATTTGTTGAAAAATAAAGCACCAATGTGCCCTCTTTTTTCTGCATAATGTTTTGAACTTTACTGTCTGATACACAAGCAGATTTAGCATATACAATCACGGTTTTGATCAAAACATTACACAGTTTCATTGCATAAATGGTGAGTTTTTATGAATAATGGGGTTTCAAACTTGAGAAACCTTGCTGAACATATATCTTGATTCATGGTTTGAACTTGCTATTTTGACATTTTTGGATTCAAATCTTCAGTTGGCATTCTACCTTCAGACATATACTTGAGCATCTGTAGTAAAACATGCTCTTTTATCTGCAATAATAATAAGGCTTAGAACTGAGAGTCTTGGAACATTTCTTCACTCTAATGTTCAACATATGAACTCACTATTTTTCTTTTCAAATACCTTTGCATCTTCACTGCTATTTTTACTATTGTGAGTTTGCATTTTACTGATAACTGCAAGTTGGTTCACAGCATTGTTCGCCTCTTTTCAGTAAGCTTTGAACATATACCATAATGATACACTATAGCCTAGTTTCAACAAGAAACTCATGGTTAACACTCTCCTTTTGTTTAATAATGCCATTATCCTTATGTTGATAACCAATACTTAAGAACATTGCTGAGCTTTTTCCTTGAATGAAATCATGCCATAATATAAAAGTTGACCTCTCCAATACTTAAGAAACTGTAGATGCACTTGTTGACTACAAGCATTGATAAATTTATGATCATGACAGAGCATATCATTTCCTTTTTTTTTTGCACTCTATGTTCTTAACAAGAAATTTGTCAATACCATTTTTTTTTAAGTTACAAAGAAATGCACATTATCAATTGAACCTGGGGCTCTCGGTTTCAAACAGAAATTTGAGTTTGAAGTAAGCTTTTGAACTTGCATTCTCTATCCTTTTTCACCAGTCTTTATTTGAAACATTAACTATCATTGTTCCTTCAGTTGTGGACAACTTTGACAAGAAAATATATTAAAGAATCTCATTTATCTCTTCAGCATAAGTTCACCATTATGAACTTGAGTTCAAATTTCAAATTTTGATCAGCATTCCAACATTATTACCTGATATGTCTCTTGTCAACAATTCTGAATATGAACCAGCTTTCTAATTTCTGACAAGCACTGTAAAAATGTGATCAATTTAGCATTCTAAAGCTAATATCACCAGTATTTATTGTAGCTCTTGTAGTAGATTATTGTACACTTCCTTTTGATACTGAATTGACAATTCATATTATGAAGTACAACAAGATGTAAATGTTCATTATTCTTGTTAATGAAGTTCAAGCACGGGCTCGTGACACTCAATAACAACAAAATGTTAATGATTGAGGTTCGAACATGGGTTCGTGACACCCAGTCATAACATTTTGTTAACATTTATATTATGATTCAACCTTGAAGTACTTGAAAATATTTAGCATTAAAATCATTGAAAGTTTTTGAAAATGTACTTTGTTTATGATGAAATCCACATCAAGGAGATTAGCAACCTAGAACTTCCTGTAGCATGGGAAACCAGCTTGTTTTGCATCTTCAAAATATGACTGAAAAAGTGAACCAGTCCACTGTTATCTGCAAAACACTTTTTAATTACATGCAATATCAATAAGAAACATATTTTGAAAAAGGTTTCTTAATTCAGGAATACAATTAAGTCCCTTTCATTCAGATTCTTTAGTTGTCCAAAATGAAATCACACACCACAATAGGTACTAAAAGTGAAAGGTTTCACATTCTAGAACATGTCCCTTTAACACTTTCTCGTAGTGATAGTTTTCATTTAATTGCTACATTTGTTCTTAGATTGATATGTAGATAGTATCAGATAGCTGATGTATGTAACTGTTTTCCTTTTATTGCTTAGATCCGACAGGATCTAACAATTATTTCTTTTCTTTTTTCAGGTGATGCTGCCTTAAGGACCAAAATGCAGATGGAGACCCGAGTACAACTTAGATGCAGGGACCTGACAGATACCAGCAGAACCAACACAAATATGAGGCAATGCATGGGAACCTTTTACACACTTTAGTTTTCTATTCTAATTTGCAAATGTACTCTGATTATTGAATCATGTAATATGAATCAAATGACATTTGTACTACATTCTTATGGATGCACAATGTAATGATCAATGATAAATTTTCTAATTTTGTAATAATTTGATCAATACTTAGAGTACAAAAGTAAAATTTGATAACAAATGTAGTAAGTAGATGCAAACTAACAGAACCTACAAGATAGTGTTAATTAGACAACTTGAATGTGTAAAATTCTTTTAGTGCCTATTGTGTTGTGTGGTTAGATTTTGGATAACAGCTTTGGTGACTTTTGCTGGATGTCTGCCTACTAGACATGACCTGTAGACTTATCCTAGGGCTTGCATACTTAGAAGTCTGAACCATGAATGCAGTTTATTGAATTGAAAATGCATCTATAACTAGACTCATGCAACCTAGAAAACTTAGACTCAAAACAACCTAAGGCCTAGTGCTGGAACAACACTTATTGAAAATGAAAAACCTAGGCAAACCTAACCCTCAAAGCAAAGCTTGAGGTGTATTCCATTAACTGGAATCTGTAGTTCTTCTCCTTCAGTTGTGGACAACTAAAATGCATTGTTTTTCTTGTAGGCTATTATGACAAATGCGCCTGACCAAAAATTATGAAATTTTCCATGTTGTCTTGGCCTACTTTTCAAAACATCCCACTTTAGAACCAGGTCTCCTTCTTTGAAATCTCTGAACTTTGCCTTCTTGTCAAAAAACCTTTTAGTTTGAGCTTGTTTTAGCTCCATTATATCCAAGGCATTCCTTCTATCTTCTTCTAACTTAAGTAAATCAACATACCTGATCTTCAATGGGTCTTCTTCCTCAAATAATAGCATCTGATCAGCAAGTTTTAATGCTGGAAACTTAGTAGAAATTGGCAATCTAGCTTCTTTTCCATAAACTAGGACATAAGGTGAATTCCCAATGACCTGTTTAGGAGTTATTTTGTCAAGCCATAGGGCTGCCTTCAATTTTGAGTGCCAATCTATTTTATTTTCCTGTAGAATCTTCTTGATAATCCTTGTTAGGTTCTTGTTAGTAGACTCAGCAAGACCATTACCCTGAGGATAATAGTTTGATGAAGTGTTGAGGTAAACTCCATTTCTAACAACCCATTCTATGATAGATAAACTGATGAAAGCCATAGCATTATCTGAAATGATGGATTGAGGAACTTCAAACTTGGTAATTATGTCTTCATAAAACCTTAGAACAACAGGTCCAGTAGCTTCCTTTAATGCAACAGCTTCAGTCCACCTTGTGAAATAATCAGTGGTAGTCAAAATCCACTTATGGCCAGCACTAGAATTAGGGTGAATAGGACCTATGAAGTCCACTCCCCACTTTGCAAAAGGTTGGTCAACAATAATAGGTTTTAATGGCAATGCTGCCAGCTTTTGTTTACCTACAAATAATGCACACTTTTGACACTTCCTAGCCCAAGCATAAGCATCTTTGAACAAGTCAGGCCAATAATAGCCTGCCCTCAATATTTTCATTGATGTAGTCTTAGGGCTAAAGTGACCACCACATGATCCATCATGAAATTCAGAAAGTATTCTATTTTGATCTATTGTATCAACACATCTTAAAAACATACCAGAATAATCCTTTCTATATAAAACACCATCAATAAGGACATAAGGAATAGATTGCAATCTGTAGTACCTTCTTTGGGCCTTATTAAGGTCACTTGGACATAATCCAGTCTGAAGATACCTGGTCATATTAGATAACCAGGTTGCTAAATTAAAAATTAGCACTGTATCAATCTAAGAATCATCAGTTTTATGAGGAATTTCAGTACTTTCCTCTTCATTTGCAAGTTGGGCACAAAGGCATTTTCCTCTTACCATCTTGGTAACATGTATTTGAATGTCATATTCCATCACTCTAGTTATCCAACCAGAATGCTTCTCATTTACATCCTTGCTCAATAAGAATTCTTTAACACTTGGATGTGCAACCATGAGATGCACTCTGTTATTAGCAACCAGGTGTTTAAACTTTTTCAATGCCTTGATGGTAGCAAGTACATGTTTCTCAAAAAATGTGTACCTTTTCTCGTAGTCATCCATACCTTTTCTAAAGAAAGCAATTGGCTGCTCTTGTCCTTCATCATTTTTCTGAACCAGCATAGTAGAAATTGTATCAGTAGCACCATAAGCATATAAGATAAAGTCTTTATTAAAATCCAGATTGACTAGAGTAGGGGTTGAAGATAGAGCTTGCTTGATCAGCTCAAAATTCTTCTTTCCTTCTTCAGTCCAACTAAATGCAACATTCTTTTTATGTTTAGGCAGTGAAAGTTCTAGGATTGCATGAATTCTCTCAGGATCTATTGTTGTACCTTCTTTAGAAACCTTATAACCTAATAATTTACCTTCATGAACAACAAAAATAGATTTCTTAGGATTCAAAGATATGCCAAATTCTCTGCATCTTTGCAAGATTTGTCTTAAATGGTCAATGTGTTGACTAGATTCTTTACTATAAATGGTAATGTCATCAAGGTAGACTAAAACAAACTTATACATAAGATTTTTGAAGGCCATATCCATTGCCTTCTGAAAGGTTGCCCCAGCATTAGAAAATCCAAAGGGAATTCTTTTGTAAGCCATAGTGCCCCATTTTGTAGTAAAAGTTGTTTTATACTGGTCTGATTCTTTAACCAGAATTTGGTTATAACCAGAATAACCGTCAAGAAGAGAAAATCTCTCTGATCCAGATACATATTGTAGAATCTGTTCCATGGAAGGAAGCGGATGCCTATCTTTCAGAGAGGCCCTATTAAGGTCTCTGAAATCTACACATAATCTAATCTCACCATTCTTCTTCCTAACCAAAACCAAGTTACAAACCCAAGATGTATGTTTAATTGGAAAAACAATATCTCCATCTAACAGTTTTCTTAATTCCTTGAGCATTAAAGGCTCTAATTTTGGGTTAATGGGCCTTTGTCTCTGCCTGATTGGTTTTGCATTAGGCTCTAATTCTATAGTATGTTGAGTAAGCTAAGGATCAAAGCCCTTAAGATCAGAATAGTCCCAAGCAAAAACATCACTAAATTCCCTAAAAAGATCAATGAACAACTCTTTTTCCCTAGGAGAATTTATCTTACCAACTTTAAGCCACTTGTCTCTAAAAATCTCAACTTCCTCATAATGATCTTGTTTAACCAGCAAGTTGGTTTTACCTTTTCTGAATTGATCATCAGAATTGAAAATGGATTCCAAGCCAACTAGTCCCTTTGGCAACTTATTGGATTTCAACTGGATAATCTGATCCTCAATTTGCTGATTACTCTTGCCATCCTTAGGAGCTGAGAAATCATTAGTTTCTGTAAGAAAACTCAAAATGTGCTCATCAGTATTAAAAACCTGCCAATATGCATCATTATCAGGTATAGAAGGCCTGACAACTACCTTAACATAAGACTGATCAGTAAACAGTCCTTTATTTTCTATTACATCAGCCTAAGTACCAATTGCAGCTAGCCTATCTGCATGTAGGTTTTGCCTTCTAGGTATAGATATCACATTAAAAGCATCAAATTCTGCTATCATATCAGATACCCTAGACTTGTACATCTTTAAAAAATCATTTTTCATAGTATTAAGGCCTCTCACCTGTCTAACAATTAACTCACTGTCTCCAAAAGCTCCGAGACACTTAATACCTTCTAGCCTTGCCCATTCTAGTCATTGTATTAAGCTCTCATATTCTGCTACATTGTTGGAACAAGGAAAATTTAGTTTATAGGCAGCATAAAATTTATCACCATTAGGAGATACTAACATAACTCCTGCCCCCACACCATCTTTGTTCATTGAACCATCAAAAAATAGATCTCAAACCTAATTGGACTCATTAGATTTAGTTTCTTGATCCATAACTAGGTTAGGAATAACAACATCAGACTCAAACATCATGTAATTACCAAAACCAAAATCAAAAGATTCATCTTTATGAGCATTTCTGAAAGCCCATTCATCTAAAACAATATCTGGATATGCTTCAGTTTTTGTATTGTAAGATGAACATTCTGGAATCTCATCTTGTTCCATGTTGATGCAATTAACATTGATTGGACTAGAATTTGTTGGAAATATAGATGCAGTAACTGAGAGGGGGGGTGAATCAGTTAACCACAAAAATATTACCACTAATCCCTTAAATATCTTAACAAATTATTTATTGTGCCACTCGGTAAATATATAGAGAAATGCTGAAAACTTGATCCTTGAAGTGTGTAATAATTAAACTGTTCTTAGGCATTCATCACTGATTAACTTACATGAATAAAGAAAATAACATGAACACAAGAGACACCAGATTTACCGTGGAAACCCAATATGGGAAAAACCACCAATGTAACTAGTTACTATTTTTCACTCTTCTGAAGTGATGCCCGGTTAGAAGCCAACCTGGTAAAAGGTTACAAAACACACTGTTAGGTGTGACCTTGTTAGAGGATTTAATCACCCTGCTAGGAGTGGCCTTGTAAGAGGTCTTGAAAAAATTCAATAGAACTATTACCTTGTTAGAGGATTTACAAAATGGTTGTTAAACCAACTCGGTTAAGAGATTTTGATATCACTGCTACAATTGCTAGAGAGTAACAATGAAATAACCTGCAACTGAATTGCTGAATATAGATCTCTGTTCTGTTTCACTAGATCCTTACTGATCAATTAAATCTTTACTGCTCCTCAAGGATATCTGACCATCCTTCAAAATTCACACACACCTTTCTTCAAAAATGATTTCTGCATGTTGTATATCTTTTATTCACCATTTGACCTTCTATATATATATGCCATTTCATAATCATTTAGATTGAGAAGTTGGCACTAATAATTATTATAACAGTCGGCTGGGATAAACAAACTGTAATAACAAAATTCTTTGAAAGGGCCGACCTTGCTCGGTAAACATTAATCCTAAAAAGATTTCCTTCGGTGACCGAGAGAACTCGGTAACCACAATGAATTTTGCAACATCCTTTGGAGACCGAGAGAGCTCGGTAACCACTAATTTCCTTCGATAATCGAGGAGGCTCAACTAACACTGTTATCTTGTCATGTTTCCTTTAGACACCTGAGAGAACTCAGTAGACACTAAAAACTACCTAGCTGACCGACTGAGCTCGGTAGATACTGAGAATCGCTTAGCTGACCGACCAAACTCAGTAGATACTGAGAACCGCTTAGCTGACTGACTGAACTTGGTAGATATTAAGAACCACTTAGCTGACCTACTGAACTCGGTAGATACTGAGAGCAATAATTGATATGACATTTGTGTGACATCAAAGACAACACATAGCTAATCCAACAATGTCCTTCAGACAATTGTATCCAACAATCTCCCTCTTTGGCATTGATGGCAACACAACATGTCATAGCACAATGAAATTTCACAAATAAACCAAGAGTAAGAAACATATCCTTAGCTTCATTCTGATTTCTATCATCTTCAAACTCCTTTCTCTAACTGAGAACTCTCCCTCTTAACTTCTCAAATTCTTCTTCTTAGAAATTTCTTGAAATGACAGCAAACTCTCCCTCTTTGACAACACATGCCAAAGACAACTTACATAGTTTCGATAAATATCAATGTACCTTATGTACTGATTCATATGCAATGATTCCCTGACTATGCTACATCAATTGATTGATCTTCAACATGTTCTGGTTGATGCATCACTAAAACTTTATTTAGTGAACCTCGGATAGGGGAGTGACCCCTAACTTGCCTCTTAGATACAAGAATGCATCCTTAGGTAGTGGTTTGGTGAAGATATCTACAATTTGTTCTTTTGTATGAATATATTCCAATCTGATTTCCTTTTCCTGTACCAATTCTCTGACAAAGTGATATTTAATTGCAATGTGCTTGGTTTTGGAATGCATTACTGGATTCTTTGAAATATTTATTGCGCTTGTATTATCACAAAACATAACAACTGGTTCTTTGATCTCAACCTTCATGCCTTCCAAAAGTTGTTTAAACCATATAATATTAGAGTAGTTTACTGCTGCAGCAACATATTCTACTTCTGCTATGGATTGGGATGTGTAGTTTTTCTTTTTACTAGTCCAAGATACTAACCTCTTGCCAAGAAAGAATGCACCACCACTTGTACTCTTTCTATCATCAATGTTTCCTGCCCAATCAGCATCAGTAAACACTTTTAAATCTAGATTGCCTCCAAATTTATACCACAAGCCATAATCTTCAGTTCCCCTTAAATACCTCAAGATTCTTTTGATTGCCATCATGTGATTTTCTCTGGGTTTAGCTGAGAATCTTGCCACTATTCCAACTGCTAAGGCAATATCAGGCCTTGTGTGTACTACATACTGTAATTTTCCAATCATTGATCTGTATAAGGTCTGATCTACTTCTTTTGAATCATCATCTTTGGTAAGCTTTAGTCCAGTACACATGGGTGTACCAACTGGTTTTGAATCTTCCATACCAAATTTCTTAAGTATTTCCCTGATATATTTAGACTGAGTAATGTAGATACCATTTTTGTTCTGCTGAATCTAAAGTCCAACAAAGAATTTTATCTAACCAAACATAGACATTTCAAATTCTTTGTTCATAAGCTCTGAAAATTCTTTGCACTGATCATTATTTCCTGTAAACACAGTATCATCCACAAATATTTCTGCCAAAACAATTTTGTTATCTGATCCTTCTTTGATGTATAAATTGTTGTTGTCATTAGCCCTTTTGAAATCAATTTGAGTAAGATAGTTGTGTAATCTGTCATACCATGCTCTAGGAGCTTGTTTCAGACCATACAATGCTTTGTGTAATTTGCAGACCATATCCCTTTTGTCTGGATCAATAAAACCTTCAGGTTGCTCAATGTAGACTTCTTCTTCAAGAATACCATTGAGAAAAGAAGATTTGATATCCATCTGATATACCTTAAATCCTTTATGTGCTGCATATGCAAGTAAAGTCCTCACACCTTCTAATCTTGCAACAGGAGAAAAAGTCTCTCCATAATCTATTCCTTCTTCTTGAGAATATCCTTTACATGCCAATCTTGCTTTGTTTCTTGATACTTGACCATCTTCATTCAATTTATTTATGAATACCCATTTTGTCCCAATTACATTTTTATCTTTAGGCCTAGGTACAAGAGTCCATGTCTTATTTTTCTCTATTTTCTCTATTTCTTCATTCATAGCCTCAATCCAACTTTCATTTTCTAATGCATCTTTGAAATTTTTAGGTTCAAAATTAGCAAATAAACATGTACCTTTTAGTTTACTTCTTGTCATAGTACCATCTGATTTGTTTCCAATAATCTGATCTAGTTTATGATGCTTTCTGACGTACTTGGCTAATACAGGTTCCTTTCTTCCTAAATGAGTTACATTGTCATCTTCTTCATCTTCAGGTTTAGATTGCTCGGGCTCGGTAGATACTTTCTCGGTAGCTTCAGACTGAGACTTAGTACTTTGTGACTCGGTCTGAACTTCTTCTTGTGACTCGATTACTATACTGGGCTCGGTAGATGTAGTCTCCTTACATGTGTTTGGCAATGTATTAGGTTTGATGTAAACAAATTTTCTATAGTCCTTTGGTTCCTTTTTGCTTTCTTCTTCAATCTTTTTTGCAAACTCATCAATTCTCACATGTGCACTTTCTATGATTTTGTGAGTAGACAAATTTAGACATCTATATGCCTTACTTTTGCAAGAATATCCCAAAAATATTCCTTCATCACTTTTTACATCAAATTTTCTTTTTCTAGATTCTTTCAAGATGTAACATTTACTACCAAATACTTTTAGGTAACTTACATTTGGTTTGTAGCCATACCATAGCTCATATGGAGTCTTGAATGTGTCTTTTCTCAGCTATACTCGGTTCAAGGTATGAACTGCAGTGCTGATAGCTTCCTTCTAGTATTTCATAGCAATGTTCTTTTCAATCATTAGAGTCCTTGCACAGTCCATGATAGATCTGTTCCTTCTTTCAGCTATTCCATTCTACTCAGGAGTTCTTGGGGCTGATACTTGTCTTTTGATTCCTCTTTCAATGCAAAAGTTATTGAATTCATGGGAGATGAATTCACCACCTCTGTCTGATCTCAAGCATTTTATTCTTTTTCCTATTTCCTTTTCTACTCTTGCTAAATACCATCTAAACTTCCCAAATGCTTCAGACTTTTCTCTTAAATACATAACAGTCATCATTCTAGAATAATCATCAACAAAGAGAATAAAGAATTTTTCTCCGGTATAGCTCTCAATTCCAATAGGTCCACATAAATCAGTATGCACAATTTCCAAAATATCTTCAGATTGATAGTTTTTACTTTTGAAACTAGACTTTCCCATTTTACCAATTTGACAATTCTTGCATAGACCAACATCAAGTTTCTTCAAAGTAGGAATACCTCTTACTTTCTTGAATTTGCTTATTTTCATCATGTTGTCAAAATTTACATGACATAACCTTTTGTGCCATAGCCAACTTTCTTCAATTTGAGCAGTAAAACATGAGTAATCACCAAGATCAAGATAAAATAGGTTACCTTTGGTTTGTTTGCCCGATCCTATCAGTTTTCCTTTATCATCCAGCAGTCTTGCTTTTCCATTCATGAATTCAACCTTGAATCCAATGTTGATTAGTTGTGCTACACTTAGAAGATTATGCTTTAGTCCTTTGACCCAATATGCATTATCACATATAAGTTCTTTGGTTAATGAAATTCGTCCCTTTCCTTTTATACAACAGGGTTCATTGTTTCCAAACCTTACATTACCACCATCAAAGTTTTCAAAGTGTTCAAACTTGGTCCTGTCACCAGTCATATGATGTGAACATCCACTGTCTATAATCCATGTATCATTCTTGCTTATATGAGAGATAAGTGCCATCTCATCTTCATCATTATCAGATTCATCTTTTATAGCAATGAAAACAATTTCTTCTTCACTATCATCCGAATCTTTAGCTAAGAAACATGTTTTCTTACCTTTATCCTTGAATGATTTGAAATTTTTCTTGCCATTGTACTTGTAATTTTTCTTCTCATCTTTTCTTTGCTTGTTTGGACACCTAGCTGCAATATGACCAATTTCTTCACATGAAAAATAGATTAAGGGAGTTTTACCTCTATATTTTCCTCTGCCTCTTGAATACTTCTTTGCAAGTAATGCTTCAATAACTTCAAGATCGCTATCAGAACTTTCCTCTGATTCTTCTTCACTTTCTGATTGGATTTTCTTCCCTTTCTTGAGTGAAAGTTTGGCCTCAAAAGCCGATTCAATATTTTTAGAATTTGGAACATAGTTGTCATAGTTATCCAGTTCAAAGGCTGTCAATCTTCCAACTAAGGCATCCAAAGTTATATTGTGATTTTCTTCACATCTTCTTTCTTGAATAGCAGAAACTCTTATTGCATAAATAGGGAGTAATGTTCTAAGAACCTTACTTATAACCGTTTCATCATCAATTTTTCCTCTAGAAGCTCTGATTGCACTAACACTTGTCTTGATTCTTTCAATATATTTTGCAATGTTTTCTTCTTCTCTCATTTTCATTTGATCAAACTATCCTCTTAGGCTCTCTACTTTGGCTCTCTTCACATTGTCATCACCACCATAGATTTTCTTCAGCTTGTTCCACATTTCATGAGTAGTTGTGCAGTCTTTGATTTCATCAAATTCTTCATAGCTAAGAGCTGATGCAATGTCTATCATCATAGTGTTATGGTTCTTCTTTTCTGCAATGTCTTCAACAGTTAATGTGCCAGTAGGAATTGTATATTCTTGATCAATATATTTGCATCCTGAATCACCAATGGAAGCTAGATGTGATCTCATGAGACCTTGCCATGCTAAAAAGTTATTTTTGTTAAGCCTTGGAATTTCTCTTTTGTAAGACATCTTGATCTTTAGCTTAGGTCCTTGAAACCCTTCCTGCAAGCACCAAAAGCTCTGATACCAATTGTTGGAAATATAGATGCAGTAACTGAGAGAGGGGGTGAATCAGTGAACCAAAAAAATATTACCACTGATCCCTTAAATATCTTAACAAATTATTTACTGTGCCACTCGGTAAATATACAGAGAAATGCTGAAAACTTGATCCTTGAAGTGTGTAATAATTAAACTGTTCTTAGGCATTCATCACTGATTAAATTACATGAATAAAGAAAATAACATGAACACAAGAGACACCAGATTTACCGTGGAAACCCAATATGGGAAAAACCACCAATGTAACTAGTTACTATTTTTCACTCTTCTGAAGTGATGCTCGGTTAGAAGCCAACCCAGTAAAAGGTTACAAAACACACTGTTAGGTGTGACCTTGTTAGAGGATTTAATCACCCTGCTAGGAGTGGCCTTGTAAGAGGTCTTGAAACAATTCAATAGAACTGTTACCTTGTTAGAGGATTTACAAAATGGTTGTTAAACCAACTCGGTTAAGAGATTTTGATATCACTGCTACAATTTCTAGAGAGTAACAATGAAATAACCTGCAACTGAATTGCTGAATATAGATCTCTATTCTGTTTCACTAGATCCTTACTGATCAATTAAATCTTTGCTTCTCCTCAAGGATATCTGACCATCCTTAAAAATTCGCACACACCTTTCTTCAAAAATGATTTCTGCATGCTGTATATCTTTTATTCACCATTTGACCTTCTATATATATATGCCATTTCATAATCATTTAGATTGAGAAGTTGGCACTAATAATTATTATAACAGTCGGCTGGGATAAACAAACTGTAATAACAAAATTCTTTGAAAGGGCCGACCTTGCTCGGTAAACATTAATCCTGAAAAGATTTCCTTCGGTGACCAAGAGAACTCGGTAACCATAGCAAATTCTACAACATCCTTTGGAGATCGAGAGAGCTCGGTAACCACTAATTTCCTTTGATAATCAAGGAGGCTCGGTTAACACTGTTATCCTATCATGTTTCCTTTAGACACCTAAGAGAACTCGATAGACACTGAAAACTACCTAGCTGACTGACTGAGCTCGGTAGCTACTGAGAACTGCTTAGTTGACCGACTGAACTCGGTAGATACTGAGAATCGCTTAGCTGACCCACTGAACTCGGTAGATACTGAGAACCACTTAGCTAACCAACTGAACTCGGTAGATACTGAGAGCGATAATTGATATGACATTTGTGTGACATCAAAGACAACACATAGCTAATCCAACAATGTCCTTCAAACAATTGTATCCAACAAGGATTATATGGCTCAATGTGGTTTATAGATAAGGATTCAGATTGAATGTTCACTCTAGTATCATACCTTGTTCTAAAAAATAGGTGTGACCAATCAGATAAAAAATAACCATCAATCTTAGCTGTGAAATCTCTGGATAAACATATAGCAAAGTATGCTGGCAGATCAATTACATAGATGTCTTGCGAAATAGAAAAATTTGGGCAAGAATGAAGTGTTAAATTTGCATTTTTGATAACTCCTAAGGTTTTTACAGTAGTACCATCAAGTTGTACTACACCTTTTTCAAGAGGTTCATACTTGAGATTCAATGAATCAGCCACCTTTTTTGGCATTATAGTGTTGGTAGCACCACTATCAACCATGCAATTGTGAACAAGCTTATTTCTAATAATCAGAGTAACATAAAAAGGAGGAGGTTTCTGGTTTGGAGTCTTTTTACCTTCCTTCTCTGATGTTTTCTGAACATTTGCAAACTTTTGATCAGCTGAAACTGCTGATTTTTCAATATTTATAGTCTTCTTTACCTCTGTACTTACTGGCTACTATACTTTTATAGGCTTACTTGCCTCTTTTGGAGTCTTTTCTTGAGCTTTTGAAGGCTCAGAATTAACCATAATTACACTTGGTTACTGCTGTACAGCCTGGTGTGAATTGCTTGACAACTTTGACAAACCCTCTTTCAAAATTTCAATTTGGCTAGGAATATGCAGAGTGTTCCAAGCAGACAAGGTAACATTATTTTTCTAAATAGTATCAACAATATTGAAAGGAACTAAAAACTGTACCTTACTTGCTGATCTAGGTGATCCTTGATTAGCCCCTTTTGGATTTTGATCTCTAGTAGCAATAACTGTTGGATTCCTCAAGATAGATACTGGTGTACTAGGAGCATTTCCAGCAGTCCTATCTACTTCAAGAGCTCTCTTTTTTGCTCTGGTATTGGCTACAATTGATGTGTCCTCATTAAACCCACAAAATTCTTCTTCTTGCCAATTCAAAAACTCGGTTTCAATACTTGGATCTACCTGATTTTGAACCTCTTCAACAGAAATATTTTGTTGTGAATTTAATGAATTTTGAACCATAAGAGCTTGATTCAAAATACCATTAGAACATGTTGATTGGTCATGTGCTTCATTACATGGAAAACACCAGTCAGTAGCAATGTTATTTTGGGAAGGTACAATGTCCCTAATAGCATTAAGAGGTGCCGGATTATACTACCTATTGGGCCTCATGTTCCAATTCTACCTATTTGCATTGGTATTACCTTGAAACTGTTGCCTATTAGACTGAAAATTGGGCTGATTTGGGTATGGTGTAGAGGATGAACCAGCAAATTGGTTCTGAACGGCAGGGTTAACCTGAGATTGATTTCTCTTAAGTGCTACCAATTCATTTCCAAAAGACTGCAGTAAATTCTCAATTTTTTGTTGGTTGTTCTTAATGGTTTACAACTCATTCGGATAAGCTACAAGAGCTATTTTTGAGGGTTTATAAGATGAGACAGCTGCTATTGGTGGAACCACTAATGGCATGTTTGCTTGAATGTTAGGAAAAAAGGGCATAGGTGGCCTAGGTGCTATCTTTCCTACTTGAATAAGACTATTTTCTTCCCTAATTGCATAATCATAAGCTTGAGGCAATGTATTACCCCCCATAGATTGGATCATCACAGATATATCACTATTAAGACTCTTCAAATAATATAGAAATGTATAGTCAGCTGAAGGCCTTACCGTAGCAGGAATCCGATCCCAAGTCTTTTGAAACCGTAGATTAAAATCACTCATTTCCTCTTGTGGAGCTCTTTTGATTGTCGTCAATTACTCCACAAGAGACAAATTATCAGACTTGTCTTCAAAATATTTGGATAATCTCTCACCAAGCATATCCCATGTAGAAATAGAATTCACCTGAAGGGTCCTGAACCAATCAAGGGCCTTACCCTTGAGGGATGCTGCCAGTAGCTTCAAAGCTACATCTTCCTCAGTGATATGATGCACATTGCACAAGGTTGCAACATCTCTGATATGCTCAATAGCTGTTACAGGACCTTATCCGTTAAATGTAGGTAGTCCTTTCAAGGCAACTACTAAAATATTATTGTGATTTCCAATCCTTAAAGGACTGCCCTGATCAAAAGTGACAAATGGAAAATTTATAGCCATCTATTGTTGTTGTCCTTGGTGCTGCACAGTTGGTAAAATAGGAGGAAATTGTACAACCTTTCTTTGATAAGTTTTCAGATGTTGAGGTGTTACAACAACACCACTTGTAGAAGCTTCTAGAATAGAATGGTTAATAGATAAACCTTCAAAGCTTGAAAAATCAGACCTAGAATGATTTATGTCAAGATCCTTTGGTAGATTAACTTCTTCAACAATAACCTCAAGTTCCTCAGAATTTGCAGCTTGCTATTCAAAAATAGGGTTATCAAAAGATGACAAATTTGAATTCAATGAGATACCTCTAGGATCATAAAACACTCTTCCACCTCTGGTTGATCTTCCACCTCTTCTGCTTGACTATAATTCTTGATAAACAAATCCCTCTTTATTTGCTTTGGTAGGAGTTCTACTCATCAAAACTGACAGTTAGAGCTGTGTCTAAAAATTTGAAACCAATACACATCAAACAACTCAGAACTAGGAAGCAGTTCGTGTCCCACCAGGCGTGCCAAAAATTGTTCAGGCTTAGAAATGTTACCTCTATCAGGAAATAAGGCTAACAACAATTCTAGCTGACAATGGAAACCTCTCCTAGCTGTGGGTAGACTATGATTAGAGAGGAATCTCCAGATTCTAGGTCGGTTCCTATAAAATATTGGCTATCACTTTACTAGCCTAAAAAACATGATGGGAAAAGGGTGAAGGGAACTTTAAAAATTAGAAAATAAAGGTGATACACCAATGACTGATTTAGAAATCAGAAAAGAAAAACAACTCCAGACCTAGTTCACTATGAAATTCAGATGTTTGGAACACTTTTCACCATATAGACTAATGAATTTGATAATCATGGATTAACCACAAATTACTAAACTCTTAGCAACATACATTTCTCAAATAAGGTTTGATTAATCAAATTTATCAATCTGGAAGGAACAATGAAACATTCACTTCCAAAATCAAAATAAAAAAGATGAACACTTACTAAAGAAGATGGAAAGGAATGATAATCTGAACACAAAAATGACCTGTAATCTAGTATATTTCCTTCACAATTTTTGCAAAAATGGTTACAAAAGTGGCCTGAAAAACATCTAGGAACAATACGTTCACTAAAATGCCCTCTTTTCAAAATCTGCAACCCTTAGAAAAGAAAATCTTCTTTCCTAAAAAGGCCTCCAAAACCCTAATCTAGGAATGCCTATCCCTTACAAAAATGCCCTATCTTGGCCATAAATCATGCCAAATAATTAGACCACATGTCCTTAAAAAGTCTATCTTTCCTAAATTTTGGCTTTAATAAGGAATAAAAATTCCCTTTACAAAATGATAATGCCAAAATTTTATCTATCTTTTTAATAAAAATGGCTTAAAATAAGGAATTTTCAAAAAATCCCTCTACAATATATGATGCCAAATTTATTAAAAGAAAATAAATATTAAAAAGACTTTAATATTTATTGATGCCAAAACACTATAAAATAAATAAACCTAACCTACCCATCAAATACATTTTAACTTAGACAAAGCTAAGTGTATGAAATAAGGCATAGTAGGGAGTCGACATGACTACAACCCACTTTCCATATACGAGGTGAAAAATGTACTAAAATGCAAGGTGGCACTTCGTTTGTCATATTCAAGATGCAAGGTGGCATTCTGTGGTCATATTGAATGTCTGACAGTCCCTCTCTTCTCACAGATTCCAAATTATATTTGTTTCATTTTGGGCACTTTGTCTCTGACATACGAACTTGGCATTTTGATAAGGGAATCAAACCCTAGTTCTCTGCCTGTCGAACTATCTGGAGAAACTTGGCATATTTGTTAAAAAATTTCTTGCAAGAATTCAGGGAATCCTACCCTAATAAACAAGAAGAACTCGACATGCATCTGATGAAACTATAAGTCTCCCCTTTCGGATCTCTGTTAATGCTTTATTGCAAAAAAACATGGCCATTATTTTCTGAATAATTTTTAGCTTCATCTCTACATAATATATGTTTTTTTTTTGTTCATTAATGCTATTGATCGACAGGAAGATGAAGTGTGTGTTCTCTATTTGAACCCTCTGTTAACGTTTTTAGAAAATGTGCCATGATTTTTTGCATAAAATGTGCTTTAATTTGCTGGAAACGTGGCTTCTTTGATGCTTTACTGATTTAGTGCATACGCACTGTTTGTTCCATATTTGTTGAAAAATAAAGCACAAACGTGCCCTCTTTTTTCTGCATAATGTGTTGAAATTTACTGTTCGATACACAAGCAGATTTAGCATATACAATCACGGTTTTGATCAAAACATTACACAGTTGCATTGCATAAATGGTGAGTTTTTATGAATAATGGGGTTTCAAACTTGAGAAACCTTGCTAAACATATAGCTTGATTCACGGTTTGAACTTGCTATTTTGACATTTTTGGATTCAAATCTTCAGTTGGCATTCTACCTTCAGACATATACTTGAGCATCTGTAGTAAAACATGCTCTTTTATCTACAATAATAATAAGGCTTAGAACTGAGAGTCTTGGAACATTTCTTCACTCTAATGTTCAACATATGAACTCACTATTTTTCTTTTCAAATACCTTTGCATCTTGACTGCTATTTTTACTATTGTGAGTTTGCATTTTACTGATAACAGCAAGTTGGTTCATGGCATTGTTCGCCTCTTTTCAGTAAGCTTTGAACGTATACCATAATGATACACTGTAGCCTAGTTTCAACAAGAAACTCACGGTTAACACTCTCCTTTTGTTTAATAATGCCATTATCCTTATGCTGATAACCAATACTTAAGAACATTGCTGAGCTTTTTCCTTGAATGAAATCATGCCACAATATAAAAGTTGACCTCTCCAATACTTAAGAAACTGTAGATGCACTTGTTGACTGCAAGCATTGATAAATTTATGATCATGACAGAGCATATCATTTCATTTTTTTTTGCACTCTATGTTCTTAACAAGAAATTTGTCAATACATTTTTTGTTTAAGTTACAAAGAAATGCACATTATCAATTGAACCTGGGGCTCTCGGTTTCAAATAGAAATTTGAGTTTGAAATAAGCTTTTGAACATGCATTCTCTATCCTTTTTCACCAGTCTTTATTTGAAACATTAACTGTCATTGTTCCTTTAGTTGTGGACAACTTTGACAAGAAAATATATTAAAGAATATCATTTGTCTCTTCAGCATAAGTTCACCATTATGAACTTGAGTTCAAATTTCAAATTTTGATCAGCATTCCAGCATTATTACCTGACATGTCTCTTGTCAACAATTCTGAATATGAACCATCTTTCTAATTTCTGAAAAGCACTGTAAAAATGTGATCAATTTAGCATTCTAAAGCTAATATCACCAGTATTTATTGTAGCTCCTGTAGTAGATTATTGTACACTTCCTTTTGATACTGAATTGACAATTCATATTATGAAGTACAAAAAGATGTAAATGTTTATTATTCTTGTTGATGAAGTTCAAGCATGGGCTCGTGACACTCAATAACAACAAAATGTTAATGATTGAGGTTCGAACACAGGTTCGTGACACCTAGTCATAACATTTTGTTAACATTTATATTATGATTCAACCTTGAAGTACTTGAAAATATTCAGCATTAAAATCATTGAAAGTTTCTGAAAATGTACTATGTTTGTGATGAAATCCACATCAAGGAGATCAGCAACCTAGAACTTCCTGTAGCATGGGAAACCAGCTTGTTCCGCATCTTCAAAATATAACTGAAAAAGTGAACCAATCCACTGTTATCTGCAAAACACTTGTTAATTACATGCAATATCTATAAGAAACATATTCTGAAAAAGGTTTCTTAATTCAGGAATACAATTAAGTCCCTTTCATTCAGATTCTTTAGTTGTCCAAAATGAAATCACACACCACAATAGGTACTAAAAGCGAAAGGTTTCACATTCTAGAACATGTCCCTTTAACACTTTCTTGTAGTGATAGTTTTCATTTACTTGCTACATTTGTTCTTAGATTGATATGCAGATAGTATCAGATAGCTAATGTATGTAACTATTTTCCTTGTATTGCTTAGATCCGACAGGATCTAACAATTATTTCTTTTCTTTTTTCAGGTGATGCTGCCTTAAGGACCGAAATGCAGATGGAGACCCGAGTATGACTTAAATGTAGATACCAGCAGAACCAACACAAATACGAGGCAATGCATGAGAACCTTTTACACACTTTAGTTTTGTGTTCTAATTTGCAAATGTACTCTAATTATTGAATCGTGTAATATGAATCAAATGACATTTGTACTACATTCTTATGGATGCACTATGTAATGATCAATGATAAATTTTTTGATTTTGTAATAATTTGATCAATACTTAGAGTACAAAAGTAAAATTTGATAACAAATGTAGTAAGTAGATGAAAACTAACAGAACCTACAAAATAGTTTTAATTAGACAACTTGAATGTGTAAAATTCTTTTAGTGCCTATTGTGTTGTGTGGTTAGATTTTGGATAACATATCCATAGTTTCTAAAGTTCCCACATTGATTGTTCCAGCCACTAGAGTCGATTCTGTGTGTCTGTTCCTACAGAAATAATGGACAAAGTAGTCCTTGTTTGGTTTAAACTGATCTTTATTTTCTTTAATCAAGTAATTCAGATTAGTATTCCATTTTGTGAGATTTTTTAGTTAATTTACTTCAAGCATTTAACTTCCTGCAGCCGTAGAATAATATTTGCTTTATGTATTCCATTTCCTGTAAATTCCTAGTAAATGGATTTAAAGGATACTTAGTGCACATCTTGTGCCACTTCATTTCAAGCATACATCCCTGGATCGATATTTAAATGAGTCTCCATAATAAGAAGATATAGCTACTTGGATAGGATATCCAATCCCCAAGGAGTGTCAAGGACCTAGTTATTAAGTACTCTTTATGGAACCAACCAACCACTATGTTGGATTTATGATGATTTTCCTTCCTCTGTCCTCTTTAGCACACCTTTTGTTAGAAATGGGAAATATGGAGAGGGGGTTGAATCAATATTTCACAAAATTTTACTTTTTCCCACTTATGGATATATGAAATTAACTTGTAACTTGTATAAGAAACTAAACTAAATAATAAACACAACCATAAAATAAAGAAACTCATAACACCATGTTTGTTCTTGAGGAAACCCTAGCCAAGAGAAAACCGTGGTGAGGATGATACCCACAAATGATCCACTAATCAAAAGTATTTAGTTAGAGATATTGACCCTGTTAGGAGTCTAATATTACATCTGTATAGTGTCTTTGTCCTTTTTAGAGGACTTTAGGCCTTTTTAGAATCCTCAACCCTGTTAGGAGTTGGTATTACAAAATATGAATCTATGCAAGATGAGATCACTTCCCAAACATGCAATATACAATGATAATATTCAATACAAAAGATAGAATACAAAAACCTTTTACTGTTGTTGAATATCTTCAATATTTTGATCTAGCTTGTAGGCTCTTCACAAAAACTTGTTATCAACTCACACTAATATGATCGTATATCAGATTTCACAAAATACATCAATACAAAATCTCTATACAACTTCACATTACATACATTACTTGCTTACTTACTCGCTTGCTTACAACTTCACATTAAATAATATTCTCTTTATACTAGCTATCTCAAATATAGCTTATTAGTCGCCTTCCATATTATCAAAAAATGATATTAACTCTTACTACCTTAGGGTTAACATCTATAATGTCATCACTAATTAGTCAAGTCATTATTTTGATAAACAAAATATTCCCTTAACTCAATATAATCAATTAATGATCGCTGCTATGTTCTGGTCGGCTCAATACTGTCTTCGTAAAACATTGATATCTTAGTCTGTATGTGCCTTACAATCTTGTGCTCTTAGATGTATCTTTAATATACCTTGTATTATCTATGTTCAAGTGTGCATGCATTGAAACTTATGTGAACTTCATTGATCAAAATAGTCTATGTGTAGATAGATAAATGTTGTTATACTTAGATAATTTTCATAGGTACTCATCCAGATCTTCCTCCTTATATCATGTTGTATTAACACTGAATATATATGTTTCCATAATGACAACATCATGATATCCTACTCAACCAAGTTGCCAACAATCTCCCCTTTTTCATTGGTGGCAACATATGGGAAAATTGTCTAAGTCGCAAAAACTTACAACAAAATTTCAAAAACAAATTTGTAATATTGTACAACATTGTATTACATGGCCATTACAAGATTTGCAAAATATCTATGGATCATACATGTCTACTTATTTCTCCATAGGGATACTCCCCCTTTGATTATACTACATACTATTTCACATATCTATATCTCATACATATAAATAATTTTCTCATACTATATTACTCCCCCTTTGACAAAAATGACAAAGGTGTCAAATATATGTATATATAGGTCAAAATTTGTATATACCTTCTTGTCTTCAATTCTTTAATGTTGGAATACTTGAAATGCAATCTTTAAAGTTTTCCTTCAAGCTTTCAATTTCCTTGTCCCATGTCCTTAACAGAATATGATACACTAAGTAATGCACATAGCCCATAGGATGCTATCTCAACTGCTCTAAGATTTGGGGAGGCAAATTTACCATATAGTTTCTTTGATGAAAGACATTCTTCCAGTTGATTATGCACATTACTTAATGTTAGGGTTAGGTTCTCTCTAATTAATGAAAATCTCTCCAATTTTTTTTCCTTCTCATTTTCCAATAGTCTTATTTCATCATGTATTTTACTTACTTTATTCTCAGTATCAGTATACTAGGATTATGTAGTTCATTCACTATGACTTGCAATTCTACTTCTTTTTTCTTCAACTTCTCTAAAATTTCTAAGATGTGTTTGTGTGATAAAGCACATTGACTGTATAATGCTCTTTCTCTCTCCAAACATCTCCTTAATTCCTTAATGAAAACATCAAGTTTGTCTAGATCATTCTTGATATTTTGACAAGTGGTTTGGAATAATTGTGCATCATGAAGTGTGTGTGCTTTCACTGATGCAATGTCAGATAGTGTAGTGAACTCACTATCAAAAGATTTAATTACCTCTCTTTATTTTACTTATAGATCAACATCACTTACTTGAGTAGATATAACAATTTGAATTTTATTTTTTACCTCAAGTAGTGATCCTTATAGACTCTTTACTTTCTTGTTCTTTCCAATTATCTTATTCAGAGATGAGATCAACTCTATTTGATCACCATCATCAACTTCAGCTCCCAAGTTTTCTAATACTAACTCAATTGGTGATTTTGATGAGCTTTTTGTTGTGACCTTTTGTGGTGTAATTATTTAAATTTTTTGGGGTATAGTTTCTATAGGTTTTACCTCTTTTCCTATACCTTTCCTCTTGTGCTTCTTGCTTGGTGACTTCTGTTTGTGTTTCCTTTGTTTCCTTTACTTCTTATTGCTTCTCTTCTTCATTTTCTTCTTCCTTTCCTTCTTCCTTATTTTCTATTTCATCTTCTTGCTCATTTACTATTTCTCCCAAATTTCCAACATCCTCTCCTTGATTTTCAAAAGGATTTTCTTCTCTTTTAATGGTAATATTGGTTCCTTCTATGTGCATTGATTCATCATCAATATGAATGGTGGGTGGTGGAACTAGTGTTTCTTTCATTTGTGAATCTACTTCTTTCATTTGACTGTCTATTCTGATTCACTTAATGCTTCTCCTAGTACTAATGTCATTACTTTCACAATTGGTTCCTCAGTTTCCTTATTTACTTACTCACAATTGCCTCCCATAATTAGAATTGTTCTTCTTTTTCTTCTCGTATGGGTGTTGAGGCTCTTCATAATTTCTTTGAAATGATCTTCATCTTTGATTACACAATTTTCTCACAAATATTTATCTTATTCATTTATCCTCTTCTATTTCTCTCTTATTTCTATTGACCAAATTCTCATAGAGATCACTTGGTATCTTATCTCTAATGTTCTCAAATTTCTTTTCAGCAAGAATCATATGCCTGACAACTATATTCTCAAGATTCAATTTTTCAAAGTTATTGTACATGTGATAATATTTATTTAGTGTAGTGAAATATCCTTCATTTATGATAAAAGGATTCACTTTCTCAATTTTAGGCTTCCACTATTTCTTTTTGCTACTACCTGACTCTTCTTCTCTTTGTGATTAAATTGAAACTTGACCTCTCATTTTCTTGATAGGTGGTGATTCTTCTTCTTGTGTCCTTATCATTTCTACTGGAGAAAAGATATTCTTATGCCTTTTACCTGGTCCACTAGCCATCTCTTTTACTCTTTTAGTTGGTGTTGTGGAGGTGGATCTAGTAGATTTTCTTGTGGCCACAACTGGTGGCTTTTCTAGTGGCATACTCATCTCACTAGGCTCAGTAACATCTTCATCAATATTATGAATATCTGGAACAAGGATTTTTTTAGATGCCAAAGGTAGAACTGTCAACACTTCTTTTTGTCTAATATCTCTTATTTTTGTTGTTGTTTATTTCACAATGTTGAGTTTGTGTTCAGTCATACACGTATCCTTTAATATCTTCTTAATTGTATTGTCAACCCTTTTCTTAGCTAACTTTTGCACCTGTGATTGTTGTGTTGTACTAAGGATTTCCTCAAATGTTCCAAATCTAGAAATTTTAGAATCTAATCTACACTTCAGTAATCTTCTTACATATCCTGTAGCTTCTCCTTCAGATACTTCATATTCTAGAGGGTGTATGAATTCAAGCCTTGGTTCTACTACTTTAATATATGTGAAATATGTGTCAACTAAAAAGCATATCTCATTTTTGTACTTCTCAACTATTGAAGGTAGAATTCTTGACCTTTTCTTCATCTCATTTTGAAAGGTTTTAATTAAAAGTGTAGCAATCTCATCTACTTTGTCAATTGGGTGTCTAAGATACACCTTTTTTATTCTTTCCATTGAACTTCTATCATCATTCCAATCAGATCCCATAGTGTAATGAAATCTTCTCAAAAGATGGAAAAACATGTAGGTGATTAGGGATGAGAATCTAAATTGGGAATTCTTTTTTTTCTTAATCTTCTCGAGATTTTCAATCATTTGGATTCTCATAATTTCACTCATGTCAACATCAACTTTGTCAACACACATAAGATAAGATGCTTTCACCATACCTTCTACCATATCATCTTCCCTAGAGATGGAACATAACTTGGTAGTCATTATTTTTCACACATACCTCACATCATTCTTCTCAATCTTACTAATTACAATGCCTCTTCCATTATATGAATACTTAGTGTTATCTAGAACTGTTTTCTTCACATTCTTTCATTTATTAGAATTACTCCTTTGTTATATAGTCATGTTACCTCATGTATCAAATTTTTTGTAATGTCTATTAGTCTATCACCCAACCAAAACTTCCCATTATGAATTCTTATGAAAATGATCTTAGTCCATTCATCATTCTGAAATTCATAGTGAAACATGTATTTGATAATGTCCAATTGACCTAAATGTGCATATGCTTCCTTATAGGTCATATCTTGTTTGTATATCTTGTCATACTCCTCAGTCATATTGTTGTCTCCTACAGTCTCAAATTTACACTTCAAATATCCTCTTAAATCTTCCAAATGAAAGACATCATCTGGTATAGTTGATAATGTTAAACTAGGGTCTTCCTCAGAGGGTTCTACTGATTCCTTTATTACCTTAGGTCTAGGTGTGTCCTTAATATTATGAACTAGGGATACATCCATGATTTCACTAAAATGTAACTTCTTTAACAGTGAACACTTAGTGAAATACCTTGGAATCATGATTTATGGCTTCTGCATAGATCTGGTGAAAATTTATCTCCAAATCTTGCAATCTGCTTTCAATCTCCATTGGCTAGCTCTTTAAAACTCTTGTAAATACTTGAATGATCAAATTATGTCAATAATTTACTTTTATCTATCAAATTCTTCAAGACATTGTCATTGCATTAATTGCATAAGTGTATACATACCAAAAAGTTGTTCTTGGTTACTTGCAAAACTTAATTATCTTCCTGTGATTGCATACAAGCTCATAAATTCATGTTCTCTTAACCATATCTTCCTTATATCACTTACTATCTTATCTTAAATTCACAAGGCTTAATTCAATTTCTGCTAAGATATATGCTATTTTGATGCTTATTCTAATGCATAATTCATGAAATTTGATGCTTAATCAGTTTGAGATGGGTTCAAAATTTATTCAAACTTACTCTCAAATACTCCACCTGACTGACTTCCTAATATTGTGGATGCACTTTCTTGATTTATAGCTTTGAAAAATATAACTTCTTCCATGTTACGTCTATTTCCCTTTAAACTCTTGTTGGTATCCATATTTCTTCTAGGATTAGGATTCCTCATGTTCATTCTACAATATCTCGTTGTGTGACCCATGTTATTACAAATCTGAAAAACTATAACATTGTTTCCATATCTTGGTCCTGATTGACTAATTTGTGATCTACAATTTTTGGCAATATGTCCAAAATTTTTGCATCTATAACACACAACTCCATTTATTATATTGTTTGTTTCTCCAATAGGTCTTTTATCTGCAGGGTCAGTATTTCTAAACATTCAACTATTATTTTAATCATTAGATCTAGGTTTCTTAAAATCAATAGCTATATGTCCAAAACCATGACAATTATAACAATAACAAGAGATAGGTTTGAATTTCTTACATATACAATCTCTTTTCATGTGTCCAAATGAATTGTATGAAAAACATCTACCTTTCAATTTACTTTTCATTTCTTTAGGTGATCCATCTTTCTTAGGTTATTTAGGTACAACTTCAGATTGGTTAGACTCATCTTTGTTTTGTTTTTCTTCTTCTTTGTTCTTAGGTTGTTGAATTTTTGGATTTGGTTCTTTACATTCTTCAATATTATTTGAAAATTTTTCTTTGAAATATCCAAGACCAATTTTATCATAAGAAGGTTTCTGATAAGAAATACATTCATTATTTTTTTCACTGCTTGAATATAGTTTCTCAAGATGTTGCTTGGATTGAGTTAGTTCTACTTTGACAATTTTATTATATTTCTCAAGTTCAGCATACTACAACTTTTTAGTCTCAAATTCAGATATTACTTTGGAAATTTTAGATCTTAGATTTTTATTTTCAAACTTCATATTTGATTCAACTTTATTGTTATCAGCTTTCAGGCTTAACTTTAGGTCTACAATATTTAGTTCATGCTTTGGGATCTCATTCTCTTTTTTCAGTATTGAAACTTCATCACTATCCTTGATTTGATTTGTAGGTTCTTTCTTTGATTTCAGATCTTCTATCTTGTCTTTTAGTTTCTCAATGTAGTCTTTTGCACTATCATATTTGTTGTTCATACTATCTCTTTCTTCAATAAGAATATCAATCTATTCAAGACCATCATCTAGGTTTTTCTACAATTGATCCATATCCATAGAGATATTACTCAAGTTGTTAGGCCTTCTCTGAGTAACTATTCTCTGATACCAATTGTTAGAAATAGGAAATACTATGAGGGGGGGTGAATTAGTATTTCAAAAACTTTTACTTTTTCCCACTTATGTATATATGAAATTAACTTGTAACTTGAATAAGAAACTAAACTGAATAAATTGAATAATAAACACAACCATAAAATAAAGGAACTCATAACACCATGTTTGTTCTTGAGGAAATCTTGGCCAAGGGAAAACCCTAGTGGAGATGATACCCATAGATGATCCACTAATCAAAAGTATCTGGTTAGAGATATTGACCATGTTAGGAGTATATTACATTTGTATAGTGTCTCTATCTTTGTTAGAGGACTTTAGGTGTTTTTAGAAGCCTCAACCCTTTTAGGAGTTGGTATTACAAAATATGAATGTATGCAAGATGAGCTCACTTCCCAAACATGTAATATACAATGATAATCTTCAATACAAAAGATAGAATACAAAAACCTTTTAGTGCTACTGAATATCTTCAATATTATGATCTAGCTTGTAGGCTCTTCACAAAACCTTGTTATCAACTCGCACCGATCTGATCATATATCAGATTTTGCATAATACATCAATACAAAATATCTTTACACCTTCACATTACATACATCACTTTCTTACTTACTCGCTTGCTTAAAACTTCACATAACATAATATTATCTTTATACTAGCTATCTCAAATATAGCTTATCAATCAGATTCCATATTATCAAAACATAATATTAACTCCTTTTTCCTTAGGGTTAACATCTAGGATGTCATCCCTAATTAGTCAGGTCATTATTTTGATAAAAATAATAATCCCTTAACTCAATATAATCAATTACTGATCATTGCTCTATTCTGGTTGGCTCAACATTATCTTTGTAAAACATTGATATCTTTGTCCGTACTTGTCGTATAATCTTGCACTCTTATATGTAGCTTTAATATACCTTGTATAATTTTTTTCAAGTGCACATTGACTAAAAGTACTTCTATGAACTTTGTTGATCAAAATAGTCCCTATGTAGAGAGATAAATGTTGTTATACTTAGACAATTTTCATAGGTTCTAGGTGACCCTACAGTAGTGGGTTACATTTTTTTAGACATGCTGATTTTTGCTGAAATAACACATTTTTTTAATAAAATATGATGATTTAAGCCTTGAGTGGTTCCATTTGAAGGAATTAATTACAAATGGTTATCTCAAATCCTCTTAGATAAAAAAAACATTGATATAACATCTATACTCTACATTCATACCTACAATGTAGTCTCCTTCGCACCTATTAAAATGGTGACAAAAAATCACTTTGACTTTATCTTTTGAAAGATCGAATGAATCTATTTGACAAACCTATCTATGTAGTAAGGTACTACTGAGAAAAATCCTTTTAATGATTATAATGTTAATATATATTAAGTTTATTATGACTTTTTATTTTTAGTTTTACTAAACATAGATATTTCACCGTATGTCTACCTCTATGTTTGATGCTTATGGAAAAATAGTAAATGAGAGAATTTTTTTTAAAAAATATCTATGCCCTAGGTATTGAAGTTCTCTTTCTATAAAAAAAATAAAAAATGAAATTGGACAAATACACGACAAGTTATAAACTATGTAGTCAAGGTATGTCAAAATTAAGGTTTAGTCAACTTCAAACATTAATAAAATATGCAATAATAATGATAATTTTGTCAAAAAAATTGCATGCCCTTTGTATGGATGTTACAAAACTAAATTATAAAGAAGCACATTGATATCTATTTTAGAAAAAAGTTATGCTCTATGAAAATAATGTAACTCTTTGAACATGACATTTTCAGCAACATACCAGTTTTCATGGGAGAAAGAAAAAACCATTCAAATCAATTCAAAAATAAAAGTAAAAAATATATTTATAATCTAAATAGAAAATTCTAAAAGGCTCTAATTTACTTCATCTTTTGATTTCAAATGGTTTAACAACAATATGCAACCGAATATGATTTTTTTTTCAAAATGTAGAGTTCAATGTCCGTTCAGGCAAAAAAGTCTAACCCACTATTGTGGGTTCACCCTTCTCATCCAGAACTTCCTCCTTCAATCATGTTGTCTTAACACTAAATATATGTTGTCATAATGACAACATCATGATATCCTACTTAGAAAAATTTCTAACAACTTTATCTTTGAAATGTGTGATCCCCAACCTTCCCTTTGGAATCTCAGGAGTCACACTACTTCACTTCCATTTTTTATTGCTAGTACCCCAAGAAATGGGGACTCAAACTCTTATCACCAAAACTGATGTCGATGTATTCATCATGAATTAGAGGATCTTCATACATATCCTAATTTTTCTTCCTTCGGATAACTTATGTATCGGTTTTCTTTTGGTTGGGTTACTCAATGTAGTATCTTATTTGTTGCATCAAGTGAAGTGGCCCCGCCAAATTTGAATAACCTCTACCATTGTTACTCAATCATATTTACTTATTTGAAGTTCCATATTGTTTGATGCTTAGGAAAAATGGGTCCCTATGGCTTATTCCCTTCTCGACATAGTATTTTTATCTTCTTCAATGGCCTTCTTTACTCGCTGTAATACCCCAAAAATGGGCTATAGGTTCATTAACCTCCTACATCTTCAAATCAAATGAAATCGATACAAAAGTCCTAACATAAGGCACATCTGCACATTATCAAATTTAATTGATTATCCTAAATTCTGCAATGGGGAAAATTCCTAAAAATATTCCTAATTTACCATAATTATTCTTAATTTAATAATTATTTGGGGATAAATCTTATTTATCCTAAAGTTTGATTAATTAAATATTCTGAATATTTAATTAATCAGATTTAATACTGCCACTTAATTATTTAATTACATTTATTCCTAAATTGTATTATTTCATTTTGACAATAAATAAAAAATTTCATGACTAATTGATTAAATTCTTATTTAATTAATTAAAGTCAATTGTCAAATTTAATAATATAGTTTTTGAATAAAGTTTGATTTAATAATTGATTAACCCATAAATCAACTGTTTTAACTCAAAAATTATTTAAGTGGAGAATAAATCACTTTATTTATTAAATTAATTCATATTAAATCACGCACAATCAGAAAAATAGTCAACTTTAAATCAACTTTCAATTTCAATTTGTTAACTTTCTAAACTCAACATCTAATGATGAGTTGAAAAAGAGAACTAAAGCTCTATTTTGAGATAAAAACTGCTTTTGCATGATTTTATGAGTTTATTTATTCTTAATTTCTTGTTAACTCAAAAATCAACCTAAGAAAAAACCTTATACACCAAAAAATCAATTAAGAAAATGGCTCATGCTCGCTCTCTGCTCTACTAGGGTTTTTTGACCTTGCGTCCATTTCTGCAGTCCCTTCCTTTGCACATACCATAGTTATTGTGGGAAATGGCCTAATATATATGGCTCCGGCCACTTCCCACCAAGCAGTTGATGCTAGTGTTGGTGTGGTTTCAGATAGCAATGGTGTTGCCAAGCAAATGCCCCCGCAAGTTTGTACCCAAAGTATTCCACGAGGTATGGCCTAGCCTGATAGTGTTTTACCCATTAATGAATTCAATGATGCATGCACTTGGCTTGAATCACACACCTTGATTGGCTATTTTATGGGTCGCAACCCCCTTGAACATGTTCTCAAGGACTGGGTTGCAAAGAACTGGACTCCTCATGGAATCTACTTGGAAGGCATTCAGAGCCTTACCAAAGGCTTTTTTCTTTTTCACTTTTGTAACCCCTCCCATGTGGATGCTATCTTTGCCAAAGGTCCCTGGAATATCAGGGCCTCATTGTTAATCTTCCAATGCTGGTCTCATGACCTCTCTATCTCTAATGACAAGAAGCTCAAGGTCCTAGTGTGGGTCAAGTTCCCTGGTCTTCCCTTACCTTGTTGGCCTTTCATGCAAGCCATAGAGCAGAAGCTCAGAAGGGTTATATGTCTTGAGCATGACCATTTTCTTAATCTGCGCCCTCACAAGAGGCTTTGTGTTGAGGTTGACCTTTCTAGGGATCTCAAAGAATCCATAGAGATTCAGGTTGGTGATACCACCTTCACCCAGAAGGTGCTCTATCTTAATCTTCCCAATACTTGCTATCGGTGTCAATCCGCGGAGCATAAGATTAAGGACTGCCCTTTAGCAGTGCCTCATACCAAGCCTCCTCCCAAGGATGCTAGTTCACAGCCAATTGAGGCTGGCAAGAAAGAAGATGGCAAAAAAGATGAATGGGTCACTGTCAGTCACCGTAACAAGCCCCACAAGCATCCTATTTCAACTCCCCCCTCTCATCCGCCACCTTCTGATAACATAATTTTTTTGGAAACCCTTGTTATTGAAGTTTCAAACCCTATTGAGCAAGGGAAAAATGTTTCCACCACCCAAGTTTCCACTCCTCCAGCCAGCATGCCTCTGATGGCTACTAAAATTATTTCTTCCAGCTCTTTCCACTGGTCTTGCAACCCTTCTGGGCGTGTTGAGACTAAATTCAATGGCATGTAAGACAAGCAGCATAATATTTCTCTAGATTTTCCTGGGTCTAGTTTTTCCCCAGGATATTTGTCTAATAGCTTTGACTCCCTTGGGGACGAGGATGGAATGGACGACATTGTTATTCCATGAAGTACATCTCATGGAATGTTCGTGGGTTGACAGACCTACACATAAAATATTATGTCAGGGATTTTCGTAAGCATTTTTGTCATCTGGATTGTTTATGCCTCTAGGAAGTTAAGATTTATAGTTTCATGCTTGATGCTTCTTGTAAAGTTATTTGACCTAAGAGCCTTGCTCTTTGTTCTCAACACAAGGCTAGCCGAGGCTGAGTTGTTACTCTCCTGTCTCCTCGTTGGCATTCCCTGCTAGTTAGCCATGGTTCTGATCCCATGCAACGAGTTGTTTGGGCCACTTTCATCACTGAGAATCATTCCTTCGGCATAGCTAATGTTTATGCTCCCAATGATGTTGTTGAAAGATCTCACCTATGGCGTTGGCTTGCAGATTCTCTACCACTTGCTACCTGACTTGTTTGTGGGGACTTCAATATGGTGGAGATGGCATCTGACAAGGATGGTTTTGTACCATTTTGATGGACAGCTAGTGAAAGAGAAGCCTAGTACTACATGCATAATAAATTAGGGCTTTTTGATCCCAATGTGGGCCACCATTGTTCTGATGGGGCCTGGCACACTTGGTCTAATTACAGGGCTTCTTCTGACAAAATTCATAAAAGGCTTGATCATGCCATGATCTCAGCTTGATCTTTTTTTTCCTTTTTTGAAAAGAAAGCCTTACTGGTCACTCCTCTTGTTGATGTGACCTTGTCAGACCACTTTCCCATCCAATTTAATGTTGTTTGTCAGATAGCTAAGGCTAGGCTTCCCACCATGCAATTCTACTTTAATACTTATGTCCATCATCCTTTCACTATGGCCCACATTCATCAGGTTTGGAACCTTGAGCCTAGACACACCCACTTGACAGGATGGATTCAATGGTGGAATGATGCCATCAGGCATACAACTCATTTCTTATGCATTTATGGTAGGCAATTGGCCAACTTTCATCACAGAGCCTATGATGTCAACACCAAAGCTTTGTGTGTTGCCACCAAAGCTTTAGCTCAGGACCTATTCAATCAAGAGTTGTAAATCAATCTTGCCAAGTTACACCACCAAAAGCAAGTGGCTAACAATGATGCTGCCAGAGGAGCCCAGAACAAAGCTCGGTTGCACTGGTTAAAGGTTGGAGACCAAATCTCAAAATCATTTTTTACTGCCCTCTGTCCTTGGCATACCAGTATGAGCATATCTAGAATTCGAGAAGGTCATTCCCTTTTCACAAAGCATACTCAGGGCCACTCCCCTGCCAGTGATAAACCTCTTACAGATTGCATCGTGGTGGTTCCTCAGTGTGTCTCCCCTTCTTAGCAGGTCTTTTTTGACCAACTACTTTCCTTGCAGGATCTTCATGAAGCTGTGTTCACCATGGCTGATGATAAAGCCCCTAGTTGTGATGGCTTTCCCTATGAGTTTTACAAAAACCTTTGGGATGGCATTGGTTCAGATCTCCACTAGGTCTACCCAGAAGCCTTTCATACCCAATCTCTTGGGGATATCATTAACTAGGGGAATATCAAGTTCATTCCCAAAACTAGGGATCCTGAGGACATTTGTAACTGGTGGCCCATCACTTTTCTCAATGTCTCATACAAGACCATTACAAACGCGTTGGCTCTCAAGATCTGACACATGCTTTTGCAAATTGTTCAGCCTGAGAAAATAGGGTTTATTGAGTCAAGATTTATTCTTGACAACATCATTGTTGTTTGGGAAGGTATGGAATGGGCTCGTAAGTCTCACTAGAAAGACCTTTTTCTCAAAATTGATTTTGCTAAAGCTTATGATTGTATTGAATGGCATTTTATCCTTGCGATGCTCCACGCTATGGGTTTTGACCCAAGATTTCTTCAATCTGTGCAGATGCTCTTCAATAATGCCTTCACCTGCATTACCATCAATGGCCACCAGTCTTCCATCATGGGGATTTTCCATTCCATTCAATAGGGTTGCCCTCTCACTCTAGCTCTTTATGTGTTAGTAGCCGAAGGGTATGGCTATCTGCTTGCTCACTCCATTTCCATGGGAACTATTAGGGGAATCTCCTTACTAGATTCCTCCCAACAGCTTTTCAATGGCCATTTCATTCATGATTCCTTCCTCACTCTGGTGGAGGATGAAGAGAATATCAAGGTAGCCTTGCAGTGTTTAGACACCTTTTTCTTGGCTTCTAGCTCAACCATACAGTGGCACAAAACCCTTTGTTATAGATAGTCGGCTCTTCCCAAGCCTCCTTGGCTTTCTCAGTTTGGCTGACAAGAATTCAACTTGGGGAGATATTCTAATTTTTGGGTATTCCTCTTACTTTTCAAGGAAATCTACTGATCTATGGAATGCAGTTCTTGCTAAGATTGAAAAAAAGCTTACCTACTGGATCACAAAGCCGCTCTCCCTTAGGAAAATTCTAGATCTCCTCCAAAGTCCTAGCTTCTACACATGTTTATTAATCCTCTTATTGGGCCCCTTCCAAAGCCTCCTACAAACGGCTTGAGAAACTTCTTCAGGATTTTCTTTGGGCCTCTAGCATTGATCACCAAGGCTTTCACAGAGTTGCCTGGGACTTTTGTTGCCTTCCAAAATCCTCTGGTAGGCTTGGATTAATTGATACCTAGAAGTAAGGGCACACCCTTTATGCCAAGTGGGTTGTGCGGTGCCTCATAGGCAATGAATCCTAGAAAATTATTCTTCATCACTACATTTCCTCAGGCTTTCCTCTTCACAAGCCTACCTAGAAGGGGATTGACTTTCAAACCCTGCTAGTTATGAGGGAGCCTATCCAAATCTAGGGTACTTTTGTCACCAAAAGTATTTGGAAATCTTGGGAGTCTGTCAAGCCATGGCTTTGATGGGCTAGGAATGGCTTTCAGGATGGTCTTTCTTTCAACTAGCAGAACATTTGGTGGTCTCCTCTTTTTTCCCACTAAGGGATTCCTCTTGCCAAAATTCAAGGGGTTAGTGCTCTTTGGTTTCACAACCATGGCATTCAAACCCCCAAGGATTTTTTCTCCAGAGCCACTATGAGTCTCCAATCCTGGGATGATCTTCGAGTTCAATTTCAGCTCATCCGCCTAGATCGTCAAACTTTTGACTTGTTGGTTTCTGTCATTCTGCCTCACCTCTTGCACAACCTAGGAATTCAGTCAGTTAGACCATGGTGGAAAGACTAGAAGTGGTATCCTGCCACTCCTTTCACTAGTTACAAGCCTAAGCTTGGGTATTCTTGGCTTATGCCTCATTTGCCCATGATTGATTCTCTCAACCACCATTGGCATCTTTCTTCTTCTCAGAAGAGCTGGGGTTGGAGATTTCACACTATTTGGGATTATGTTACTAAGCCTAAAATTTCTCATTTTGCCTGGTGTTTGTTATACCACAGCTTACCCTTGGGAGCTAGACTTTGGCATATAGGGGTTCCTAACCCTAAATGCCCTTTTTGTGGTCACTCAGAGACGCTCATGCATATTTTATGGTTTTTTCATCATGCCCAAAACTACTAGAGTTGGATTCATGACTTTTTTTCTCCCTTCAGGCTAGAGCCCTTTTCTTGGCATATGGCTCTTCTCGGTGACTCTCACAGAATGCCTTCCTAGTTCACCCAAATATGGCATACTTTTAGGCTGGAAATTTTGTTTACTCTGTGGAAAGATAGAAATAATGTGCTTTTTTCTCACAGTTGTTGGGATAATCATGTTTCTCTTTTTGATAAAGATTATATTTGTAACAATGTAATGATGCAGATCCAGGTGCAAGAAGATAAGGTGGTCTTGGAGGTTGCCCACTTATAGGAGTTGCTCTAGCACTGGGGCAATGCCCCTTGCACTATTGCTCGGGTGCCTCTAGATTCTCTCTCAGCTGACCGTACACCACCTAGGGGCCAACATCATAGCCGGAGCTCCTCTGCCAGACACTCCAGGACTCCATGGCAATGGCATCACCACTCCGCCTCCCCTCCTCCTTGGAGGGATGCAGGTTCTAGTTGGCCTCTTGTGCTTGCTTCCACTACTGCTACTTTTGCTTGGCCTTCGGCCTCTGCTCTTGATAATCAAGGAAAGTTCCCTTGCCTGGCACTAGCTATCTCACCTAGGTGGGAGGAAGGAGAAGTTGAAAAAGAAGATCTAGAAGATGGCTAGGGAATTCCTGATAAGACTCCTGGGCCCAATGTCTGGGGCAATTTGGCTGATAAAGATCCTCCTCCCTCTTTTGCTACTACTCTCGCAGCTTGAGGGTTTTTGGTTTTATAGTTTTTTTTGATGAATAGTTTTTTTTTTCTAACCTAAGTGCCATGTGAACTTGCAAGGTGATTCTTTCCCCTGACCCTTTTTTGTGAATATTGTACTTTAATATTTCTATTAATAGTGAAGGCCTCTATTCATAAAAAAACCAACTTGAGTTTATCAAGAGTGATTTATGGCTTTTCTCAATGCATCCTCAAGCCCTGGATTTCTATAAAAACAAGGCTCAACTCTTCACAAATCCCTCTCTAAATCCCTCAAGCTTTCAGTCTCACATCTCTCAAATTTGCACAATTACTTTGGCGAATTTACAACTGAGGAATAAAGATTTTGCGACAGGTAATTTTGTGAGATCAATTCATAGTTTTTCATAGCTTTGCATATCAATTCATATAATTCTTAGATTAATTTTCATATCATTTCAATTTCATTCTAGATTAATTTCATATAGTTTTTCATCCTATTGCATCAAAAATCCAAAAAAATAGATTAATTTGCATTCATATTTCATTGCGTTCATCATTTTAAATCCTTCGTTTAGGTGTTGCATTATCACTGATCTCAATTTCAATCTAAGAACATCATACTTGCACCTACTAGAAGGCAGTAAATCACTTGGTTAGCATAGTTTCAATTACTTGTAGATTTTGATTTTGCTAACCTCTAATGTTTTAGTAAAGTGTTGTGTCTACAGCTAGGTACAAAATTCACACACACATTTATGGAACCCACCATGGGACCCTAAAATGAGTTTCCATTCTATTATATCAAATTTCTATCATTTTTCTCAAACCCACGACCACAAGGTTAATTTTTGTGAGTTTTGTGATAAATTTCTAAGCTATTTTTCTAGAAATCTAACTGATGTTTTTATTGGTACATGCACATATTATATGATAAAGATTCAAAATTTATATTTCTAGAAAGGTATTTGAGTTATATTTCATTTTCCATTGGTTTGGATTAATTTCATTTTGATTTGCAAAAGCTATGAACATTTTAGTGAAGACTAGTTAGAACCTGATTTTATGAAATTTGACTAATGTTTGTATTGGTACATGCACATATGACATGATACAGATCCAAAATTTATATTTCTGGAAATTTATTTGAGTTAGCTTTCATTTTCCATTGGTTTGGATTAATTTTGTTTTGATTTGCAAAATTTATGATTGATTTAGTGCAGACTGGTCAGAATCTGATTTTTTTATGACAACAGGTTTTTTGATTATCAAATGACATATTATCTTTGACTAACCTGATTTTCTACCATGTGGGGTTGACAAGTTGTGTTTCTTTTTTGATGGATTTTTATAATAGTGGGTTTCATGTACATTAATAGGTAATTTTTTCATAACAATGGTTTGCAGGTGCAGGTACAGGTACGTCTTGTGGGTACAAAAGATAGAAGACAAATGCTCAAAAATTGCTAAAATAGGTAAAATCTACTAAGTACATTGTGAGGAACTTAGGTATTCTATTACATCTGATAACACTTCATTTTGGGACATAAAATGAACTCTCTTGTGTCAAGCTTGAGTGCCTTTACAACTTTCATAATTCACACTTCAGTTTTGGGCTCTAAAACAAATATAGATTTTCTTTTTGCATATCTATTACACATAGTAATTAGGCCCTATGAACACTATTTGTAGATGATCTTTAGAAAGTGGGCTTCTTTCACTTGTTTACATGTGAAGCTCTTCCTGATGAAGGATCCCCTTGTAGGTAGGGAGGATACTGAGATTGTCTCATGTTCCCTTGATTTGCGTCCTCAGCTTTTGATTGATACATTCCCTCTCCGGAGAGATTGATAGACCACAAGTTGTTGACATCACAGATCTTGGTGAGATAATATTAGTCTTAGCGTTTCAGATTAATCTATCTACTTTGTTTTGGTGAAGTGAAGAGGCTAGGGGATTATGCTCTACTTCCTTTTTGGATAGTACCAAAAACCCAGATCATTGAATTTGATCTAGTCCCCTTATGGTATATTTTGTGAGTCACCTTTAAAGAGGGTTAACCGTAGTGGACATTCCCTTAATTGGGTCAACCACATGGATGGAACCTCAAGTGGTAATAGCCATTTTCACCATGGTAGAAGTAGCCGCTATATAAATGTCCTTGTGGAATAAATCTTCACAGGTGTGGTCTCTTGTTGAGCTGTCAGATCTCCCTAGCATCTCCTAAGTGATTAAATTCTTAGACTATGTCAAAACCCTGGTGCACCTAGATTGGAGTTTTCCCTCTTGAGATCACAAAATTTGCAAAGTCAGACCATTACTACAAACCCTAGCGAGGCCAAATTTTTCATTTTCTAGGACTATGTGCATTATTGAAATTTTTTTTGGAACATACACAAGTAGCATTCCTAGGGATTAGCACATTAAGTCACTATTGCTTGTTCATGCGCAAGGTTGCTTTTTTCCTTGATCAATATTTTTAGATGATTGATTGCTTCCCTTTGCTTGATGTTTTGCATGTTTGTTATCTACTTGATTATTGAAAATGAACGATCCTGAACTATTACACAAATCTGCAAACCTGAATAGAGAAAAACTTGCAAACAAATTGGTTCTGAAAACTAAAAAATTGCAAATCTAAAGCAAAAATCCTTTCTGGTGTCAAAAGTCATCCTGAAATTTCAAAACTCGTATCAAAACTAAAGTCAAAGTTGTCAGAAAACTCCAAAATTTGTCAGAAATCTAGTTTTTACAACCTACTTCCAAATTGTGTCAAACAAATCATTGTGTCAGAAACATAGTAGAACCTATAAAAAATCCATCCATTTTCCTAAGGTGGTCTCTTGAGTCCTTTTCATCTTGTGTCAAAACCTTGTCAAAATTATCTTCAAAATTCAGTCTTCTTGCAAAATGGCTAAGTGTTGAGAGCTTGTGCCCGCCATCTATTGGGCATCTACCCATACTACTATGGCACAATATCCTTCATTTATGTCCGATCTAATCTTCAATCAATTCAATCTTGACAGGGTTGCGTCATTCAATCTTCTTGAATCAAGTCATTCTTCAGTTGTCTTCATCTTGCTCTCTTGCTTCACCCAAGGTTAATGGTGGAAACTTTAGCTTCATCACACAATAAATCTAGAGAAGCATCTCATACCTTACCTTTATCTACTCATGTGGGTCCAACCTTTGATGAACTCTACAATTCAAGTCTTTATGAAGATGATGGTCTTGGCAATCTTTGATTAAAAACTGGTTACATACCCCCTCCTCCATCAATCCAAGGGGTCAATCAAAAATCTCTACATTAATCTATTCCAGAGAGTCCTAAAACTCCTAACATGTCTCACAGAGGGACACATCATGGGTCTCAAGGACATCACTCTCAACATGGTGCAGATCAAGAACCCACACCTTCTAAAATTGCTCAATATCAAAATGATGATGACTTCAAGAAAATGATGAGGCATTTCTTGAAGGAAGACAAAGAAACATACTTTCTAGAACTAGCTCGTCAAGGGGCTAAACTTCCTCCCAACTTTAATGTTGAAGATATCATTACACATGAGGAAGAAACTCTAATCATAGCTATGATGAAATAGATGGATGCCATGCAAGTCAAACTTAACAAACTTGAAAAAGAAAAGGAACCTAAAGAGTTCTCCATGGAGGCTCTATGCCCTTTTCCATTTGATAAAGACTTGTACATGCCATCATTCCCTAAAAGAGTGGAGGTACCTAAGTATGATAAGTATGATGGAAACTCTGATCCTCAAGATCATATCAAAGAATTCTATACTCAATCTATGGAGTTCATGCATGAACTGACTTACTTAATGCATCTTTTCCCTCGATCTCTAGGAGGGTCAGCCATTCATTGGTTCTCAAAAATGCCTCCAACTATCAAAACTTTTGAGGAGTTAATCAAACTATTCTATCAACAATACTCCTATAGCATCTAGCATCCAGTCACCATGATCGACATCTGCAATCTGAAACAATACTCAGGAGAACCATTCCTGACTTTTCTCAAAAGATGGAGGAAGAAGTTTTCTCTATATGCTAGACCCATTCTAGAAACTGAGAAGCTAGAAATCTTCATCAAAAATCTTGTTCCAGAACTCAACTACCACTTGCAAATGCAAAATCATACATCCTTTGATAAGATGGTAGAAAATGCAATCAAAATTGAGAAAGTACTTGTGCAAAAAGGAGACATATCACTTCAAAAGGACAAGTATGAATCTGGATCTAGTTCTAAAGATAGAGGCAAAAACTAGAACAAGAATAAAGGTGATGTCATAGAAAGTGTTGTTTATAATGTCCATCCCCCTTCTAAGGCACCTGCTTTCAATCTCACTATTGGCACCCAAGCCATCAAAGCTTCTAAATCTAAAGAAATAGAATCTAACAAGAAACCATCTACTTACAAACCTTGGGCTACAGATCCTAACTGAAAATTCACTCCTCTTGGAGAGTCCTTGGAATTTTCCATGGAAACTCTATTTGCTAACAACATCATTTACTTGCCTGAGAATCGACCATTTGATCCTGAACCTAAACCAAAATGGTGAAAAGAGACCAATTTATGTGACTTCCATCGTAATAAGGGTCATAAAACCAATAACTGTGTATGCTTGAAACACCTCATACAAGACAAAATTGATAATGGAGAAATCAAGATTGACAATCATAAAAGCAATAATGATCATACAGCATTCACTGAACCATTTCTGAAACATGGTCAAGGAGATTTGTCTTCTCAACCTAATATGGGTGCTAAAGTCAATTATGCCTCCTCTGGAAACAATGTTGTCATCAATATGGTTGAACCATTTCTATTTGAGCATTGCAATGTCATCATAATTGTATGAAGAGATAGAGAAAATCAATTAGCTAATGTAGTTACTCGATCACAAGCTCAGGCGCATCTGCCAGGACAAATCCCAGATTCATCCAATGTCCCTAAGATGCCTTTCAATCTTTCATCTACTTCTAAACAAAAGGCTACATCTAAATCTTCAAATCCTAAAGACACAAGGCCTACATCATATAGTATTGTCCAACAACTCCAACATACAAATGCAAAAATCTCCATGTTTGAGTTGCTTTGAATATCTCTGGCTCATAGAGCCATTCTAGACAAAGCTCTACTTGGATCCAATATTCCTGACAACCTTGACTTAGATAGATTCTAGACTATGGTTGGTCATCTAATGTCTTCACAGTATATCTCCTTTTCAGAGGAACATGATAATTCCTTAATTGATTCGCATAACTAGCCCTTGCACATTGAAGTCTTGATCCAAACCATCATATCAAACATGTGTTGATAGATGGAGGCATTGGTCTCAATATTTTTTCTTACAGCTTGATCACACAATTGGGCTTCTATGAAACTACCATTGATCCTAAGAAGAAGATAACTATCAAAGCATATGATGAGCAAGAAAGATCTTCCAAGGGAACTATTTTTTTACCTATCAAAATAGGACTTGTTATCAGAGATACCATATGTCAAGTTCTTGATCTACCTTTGGCTTACAACATCCTTCTAGGAAGACCCTGGATACATGAAATGAAAGCTATTCCTTCCACATACCATCAATGTGTGAAATTTCCTTATGAAGGAGTAGAGGTAATGATTCCAGCAGACCTATACACAACTTGCAATGCATTGAAAGAAAGTGTTGATAAACTTGTTCCTAATAATAGAGAATCTTCTAAGAAAATAGATGTTGCCTCTACATCCAAAATGGGAGACATTGCTAAAGAATTCAAAATCAAAGATAGTGGCATGGGAGAATACATAATGGAACCTATTTTATCTCTCACATCTCTCCCATTTTCCCCTAAATCTTATGGACAACTTTTTGACAAAGTGAAACCTACAACTAAAGAATCCTAGTTCATATTCAATGGGAGCTTTGTCACAAAACAAGTATCTAAACAAGATTTTGAAGAAGATGAAGCTATGCTTGCATGGTTATACAATGATGAGCCTCAGTCTTGATCAGTTCAGAAATGTGACTCAACTTCAAGTAAAATTCCTTAGAAGTCATATGGACAGGGGACAAATTGATAAAAAAATGGGGATATACTGGAAAAGGACCTCTAGGACTACAAGGTAAGGGTCTTCTATCACCTCTTGACCACCATGGTTGAACCAACAAGGATACAACAGGTCTAGGATATAAGAAGTAGCCTTTCTATCTTAGCAAGAACTCCACACATGTCTTAGAACAGATTGAACCAAAGGAGGAAACAATACAATAGTCTGATAGTGATGAGTCAAACACCACTGAGAAGCTCATTCCTTATGAGTGTTTTCCTAAAGAGATAAAAGGCCTCCTTGAAGCTGAAGATGATCCAGTAAAAAGAATCAATGTAGTAAACACACAAGAACCTACTATAGAACAAGAGATAGTTGCACCACAAGAACCAACTAATCTCAAAGATAATAAAACATATAAAGAGGAAGGTGGTAGTTATTCTGAGACAGATTCTCATGAGTATGAATTCAAATCAGAATCTAAGGGTAACCTTTCTTTGGGTATTCACCCTGACTTTACTCATGTTCTCAATTTTCCTAGAGGCATAGATGAGGAATCAAATGACTATGAATGGGGAGTCACTCCAGAGGAAGATGAGCTTATCATAGAAAAACATATTGATGTTATTCACTAATATGCACCTAAACCCAACATAAGTCTAGAGAGAAATAATGAACTTAACGAGTCTGATCTGCCTATGGCTGAATTGGACTCCCACAATGATATTGATCCTATTCACGAATTAAACATTTTTAGTTGTAATATCACCTTCAAACTCGAGCATTGGGTTAGGACCAATGATGAAAGATCCATATCCATAAACACTATCTCCCAATCTTTTCCCACTTTGACTATCCAACATCTTGACCTTCTTGACCAAACTTCCACGAATCCGAGCCAAGGCATCTTTACTTTCCCGAATGACTATGCCCTTGCTTGCTACCTAAATGTAGTTGAGCCTATGAAGACTTCCATCAGTGAACTGAGTGTCAGCATGATGGACTCAGACATCAAGTATCTTAGTCAAAAGAATAAGAATAAAAAGAAAAAGAAAAGGAGTTCTGAGGGTGAAAATCACTTTGTGGCAGTCTCAGAACCTACAAAAGTAAAAATAAAAGACATATTCGAAGGTGAAAACCTCTCTGAGGCACCTAAGGATGAGATATTTGATGTCCTTCCAAGTCATTTATAGGACAAATCTCCAATTCTAATTGAGCCCACTCAATCTATCAACTTGGGAACAATAGATGAACCACAGTTGATCCATGTAGCACAATCATTATCAGAAGAAGAAAAGAAAAAATTTACTACATTCCTAACAGAGAAAAAGATCAACTTTGCATGGAAATATTTAGATATGCCAGGGTTGGATCCTGATCTTATAATGCACCATTTATCTATTGCTCCTGGAGTAAAACCTGTTAAACAAAAATTAAGAAAGATGCATCCACATGTTGCACTCTTGGTCAAAGCTGAATTAGAGAAACTACTAAAAGCTGGATTCATCCATGTTATTGACTATGCTGAATGGATCTCAAATATTGTACCTATTTCTAAACTAGATAAATCAATCAGAGTGTGCACAGACTTTAGAGATATGAACAAAGCATGCCCTAAGGATGATTTTCCACTACCTAACATTGATATGATAGTGGACATGACTGCGGGCTTTGAGATGTATTCTTTGATGGATGGTTTTTCTGGATACAACCAAATAAAAATTGCTCTAGAAGATCAAGAGAAAACTATTTTCACATGTGCGTGGGGTACCTTCTGTTGGAATGTCATGTCATTTGGGCTTAAAAATGCTGGTGCTACATATCAGAGAGCTATGACATATATCTTTCATTACATGATGCATCAAACTATGGAGGATTATGTTGATGATACTTTGGAAAAATCTATGATAAGATCTGAACATCTAAATGATTTGAGAAAATTTTTGGATAGAATGGAGAAGTTTAGTCTCAAACTGAACCCTAAGAAGTGTGTTTTTGGTGTCACTTCTGGAAAGCTCTTAGGATACATTGTTTCAAAGAAAGGTATTGAAGTTGATCTAGCTAAGGTCAAAGCCATCATGGAGATGAAACCTCCCAAGAATATCAGTCAAATAAGAACATTACAAGGGAGGGTACAATCTATTAGATGCTTCATATCTCAACTAGCAAACATATCACAGCCTTTCACGAAGACATTACATATAGGTGTGACTTTTGCATGGAATGAGGAATGTGAAAAGAACTTTAATCATATCACGAAATATCTATCAAATCCTCCTATTCAAGGGAAGCCATTGATCTTATATGTCTCTGCAATAGATACATCACTGGGGGCATTACTAGCACATCATGATGAGAATGAGAAGGAAAGAGCTATATACTATATCAGTAGAACATTAGTAGCATATGAGAAGAACTACTCAATGATTGAAAAGGCTTGTCTAGCTGTGATCTTTGTATCATAGAAATTGAGACACTACATGTTAGCTCATACCGCACATTTGGTAGCTAAGATTGATCCACTAAAGTACCTACTAAGAAAATCTTCCCTCATAGGTAGATTAGCTAAATGGGTCATACTCTTAAGTGAATTCGACATTGAATATGTTGAAAGAAAAGCTATCAAAGGCCAAGTAATTGTAGATCAACTGGCTGATGCACCTTTGTTTGATGATACCCCAATGCAAATAGAATTCCCAGATTCTTTTATCATGAAGCTGTCCTCTAGATCATGGAATTTATTCTTTGATGGCTCCTATACATATAATGGATCTGGAGCAGGCATATTGTTCATCACTCCTCAAGGATAATCCATTCCTAAGGCATTCAGAATCAAGTTTCCTTGCACAAACAATATTGTTGAATATGAAGCCCTTCTTAACAACATGAAGATAGCAATTGAGTGGAGAATAATAGAACTACACATTCATGGAGACTCACAACTTGTAATACACCAAGTCAATGATGTGTATCAAATGAAAGATGAAAAGCTCATTCCATACAAGAGAATGGTAGATGATCTAAAGAAACACTTCATATCTATCACATTTGAGCAAATACCCAGAATAGGGAACAAGGTTGTTGATGCAATGGCAATGCTATGTACTTTACTACAGTAGCCTGAACATGAGCTACACTATGAGTTCTTGGTGGAAGCACTATCTTATCCTGCATATGATTCCCCTGAAACCCGCATGATCTATACTATTTTTGGTCATGATTCATCCCTATACAAAAACCTTTTCTCTTATCTCCAAGACCAAATCATTCCCGATACCTTCAACCGCCATGAGAAATGATAACTTATCTGCCATGCATCCTGGTATGTCATCATTGGTCATGATCTATACAAATGAGGTCTAGATGGTACACTACTTAGATGTTTAGAATGAGAAGAGTCTCAATGTGCATTAGAGGAGGTTCATGATGGTATTTGTGGGTCACACTTGAAGGATTTAACACTAGCTCAAAAACTTATTAGGGTTGGGTACTATTGGCCAGAAATGGAGAAAGAGGCTATCAAGTTTACTAAGAACTGTCAAAAGTGCCAAGTACATGGCAACTTAATTCATGCACCAGGGAGAGATCTAATTCCCTTTACTACACAATGGCCTTTTCACCAATGGGCATTTGATCTTATAGGATCCATACATCCTCATTGTTCTAATGGACATACTCATATAATCATAGCTAAAGATTATTTTACAAAATAGGTAGAAGCAGTTCCTTTAACTCAAGAAACCGGAAAACAAATTTCAATGTTCATCTTGAACTACATCATATGTCGGTATGGTATTCCACACTCTATAGTCACAGATAATGGTGGTCAATTCAAGAACATAGACTTAGATGATCTATGTGCCAAATTCAAGATTACACAACATTGGTAATCAATCTACTATCCTCAAGGGAATGGACAAGCAGAGGCTTCAAACAAGAATCTATTGAAAATCTTGCACCGAACAGTTAATAAAATAGGAAGAGACTGGCATCTCATGATCAATCTAGCTCTCTGGTCATACAGAACAAGTATCAGAACACCTACTGGGGCTACACCATTTGCTTTAGTTTATGGGTCTGAAGTGGTACTACCTATTGAGGTTGAAATCCCATCACTAAGAATCAGAATGCATGGTCTAGTAACTGATGATGACTATAGAGTGTCTAGGTTGCAAGAACTCAAATTACTAGATGAGCATAGACAAGTAGCATATGATCATCTTAGAGTCTATCAGAAAAGAATGTCTAGAGGTTACAACAAGAAAGTCAGACACAGAGAATTTCAGGTTGGCGATCTAGTCTTCAGAGAAAATCCTAAAAATTAATCACATAGAGAATGCAAGGGGAATTTTGAACCCAACTGGCTAGGTCCCTTTTTTATCATTTCTACTTTTGGCTCTAGAGCCTATCAACTCTCAATGACTGAAGGAGAATAGCTCTGAGGACCAATCAACATTCTCCATCTAAAGAAATTCTATGCCTAAGGCATTCAGTGTATGGTAAAATGTCCTGAAAAAATCTTTAAAATCTCAAAAAGTCCTAAAAAATGAACATCTTGGTGAAAACCTAGCAATAGGCACCTTGATGATTCACAAAAAAATAAAAAAATATCAATAGTACAAAAAAATTGGAAAAATGAAAAATACAAAAAATGAGAAAAAGAAAAAGTGACTTGGTGAAAACCTGGAAACAGGCACCTTGGTAGAAAAAATAGAATCTCTGCCAAGATGGTGAAAACCCAGCAAACAGGTGCCACTTGTTTCAAAATACTCCATCTATCAGCACAATCTTGGTCTTTCCTAGCTTTCAATCTGCTTTAGTCTGTATATATCCTTGTTTCAATAAAGTCGATCTGTACACCAATCAGCTCAAGCGTTTATATCCTATCAATGCTTAACACTTGGAGGCAATCAATGTTATATCCTATGGCCTCCAGTACATCTTAGATGAGTCATATCTAGTTAGAGTCCTTTGAAGCTTCATTTGACTCAGCCAGTCAGTCTCCTCTCCAGAAAGGATTTTGCATCTACAACAACGCAATCAAACACAAATTGAAAACAATCTATGCTTTTTACATGCTTTTATCTCCTTGTATGCTTACTTATTCGCATTGAGATTTTTGCATATTGTGTCCTTTGAGCTCTTTGATGATGTCCTTTACAGGAGTTAGAGAGTGATGATCGGGGGCATAATCTTTTCTTTGTCTTCTGCTTGTATGTGAAAATCTAACAACTTTGGAAATTCTGGATTGAAATGGTCTTCATCTATAAGAGCCTCTATCTTGAATTGGATGGCCATGCATACCTCGACCATTGATACCTGGAAAATTCAAGGAAGTTTGATCTAACTATTGTCTTTTTGAGTGAGTTCTTTCTCCTACTGTGAAACATGATCTTGCCTAAGGATGTGAACAATAAAGGGTCACTACGAGTAATTCACACTGGATTTAGAATGATCTCTTGACTGTTTGATGTGTTTGAATGCAAGACATATTCAGGTCATCATGACGTTTATGTTCTAATGCTTATACAAATTTCTATATCAAAATGGACATGATATTCAGGTCATCTTGACATTTGTGCCTTGGTGCTTATATCTAATCCGACATTCTGAAAATAAAATCAATATTTATATGTCCATGGTTGCCTAGCCAATGGGTGTTGTATTGATTCTTGCGCATACAAATCAATATTTATATGTCTATAGTTTCCTAACTAGTGGACATTGTATTGATTTATCTGGTTACCTAAAAGTTCAATGATGACAACAAATTGACACATGATCAGTGATTAGGTCCTAGGTCCTAGGTTTGCATTTCATTTTGCACTTTGCATGATCTCACAAATTTCTTGAACACTTAAACGATTCTTCAAAACCAAAAATGCTAAACATGACACAAGGACTGAGCATTGTATGAAGGTTCCTCCAACGAAACAACAAGTAGAATCCTTTTTCGAGATCAAAATCAAAATCTGAGATCATTCATATTATTCACTACTTGCATAATTGACCTTCAATCATCACAAAAATCTAGAATTCAACTTAATTGATTATCTTACATCAAACTATCAAAATTTCAACTTGGTCAACTATGGTCAACTCATGGTTTAACCTAGTCAAACTTGGTCTCCAAGACCTCTAAACGATGCAGAACACATTCTTGAACATGTATAACCACTTCTCAAATCAATTAACATGCTTCTAAACTATAACGCTGACTTTTCTTGTCAGATTTCAATTTTAATCTCGAAGGGGGCATGGTATTGCACATCATTCAAGTCTGTAAATCTAAATCTGTAATCAATCTTTCCTCAATAATCAAGACAACAACCACATCTAGTTGTTGACTCATCAAAAGTCCTCGTCACTTGGGGAAAATCTATCATCTCTTGGGGCATATCAGATTCATCGAGATCCATATCAATCTGGTATCCTAATCTATCTTGTAAACTGTATCAACTTTTCATAACCATCGGTTCATTAGTGTTATTTCCTTGGTTCTTTGTAACTGATGGGTTCAGGATGTGATACCAATATGATTCTCTTGGGACAATTAGGTCTGGAATCGGTCACTCACTTCTTCGCAATCATAAGGTTCAGAAGCAGGCTTTTTGCACTTTTTCATAATCATCGGTTCATTGTTGTTATAGTTAAAATTATCTTTGTTCATTCAGGACCTAACATCTTCAAATCTTTCAATTGGTTTTTGTCTCAGAATCAGTTCATCTTTCAAATCAGTTTCAATCTCAAACATCTTTATCATACACAAACTATCTTTGAACCACTGCGCTTCACACAATAATTCAAAGAGGGGCAAAATGTAATACCCCAAAAATGGGCTATAGGTTCATTAACCTCCTACATCTTCAAATCAAATGAAATCAATACAAAAGTCCTAACCTAAGGAACATCTACACATTATTGAATTTAATTGATTAGCCTAAATTCTGCATTGGGGAATATTCCTAATTTACCATAATTATTCTTAATTTAATAATTATTTGGCGATAAATCTTATTTATCCTAAAGTTTGATTAATTGAATATTCTGAATATTTAATTAATCATATTTAATATTGCCACTTAATTATTTAATTACATTTAATTATATTTATTCCTAAATTGTATTATTTCATTTTGACAATAAATAAAAAATCTCATGACTAATTGATTAAATTCTTATTTAATTAATTAAAGTCAATTGTCAAATTTAATAATATAGTTTTTGAATAAAGTTTGATTTAATAATTGATTAACCCATAAATCAATTGTTTTAATTCAAAAATCAGTTAAGTGGAGAATAAATCACTTTATTTATTAAATTAATTCATATTAAATCATGCACAATCAGAAAAACAGTCAACTTTAAATCAACTTTCAATTTCAATTTATTAACTTTCTAAACTCAACATTTGACGATGAGTTGAAAAAGAGAACTAAAGCTCTATTTTGAGATAAAAACTACTTTTGCATGATTTTATGAGTTTATTTATTCTTAATTTCTTGTTAACTCAAAAATCAACCTGAGTTTATCAAGATTGATTTATGGATTTTGTCAATGCATCCTCAAGCCCTGGATTTCTATAAAAACAAGGCTCAACTCTTCACAAATCCCTCTCTAAATCCCTCAAGCTTTCAATCTCACATCTCTCAAATTTGCACAATTACTTTGGTACTTTGGTGAATTTACAACTGAAGAACAAAGATTTTGTGATAGGCAATTTTGTGTGATCAATTCATAGTTTTTCGTAGCTTTGCATATCAATTCATATAATTCTTAGTTTAATTTTCATGTCATTTCAATTTCATTCTAGATTAATTTCATACAGTTTTTCATCCTATTGCATCAAAAATCCAAAAAAATAGATTAATTTGCATTCATATTTCATTGCTTTCATCATTTTAAATCCTTCGTTTAGGTGTTGCATTGTCACTGATCTCGATTTTAATTTGAGAACATCATACTCGCACCTACTAGAATGCAGTAAATTGTCTGGTTAGCATAGTTTCAATTACTTGTAGATTTTGATTTTGCTAACCTCTAATGTTTTACTGAAGTGGTGTCTACAGCTAGGTACAAAATTCACACACACTCGCCACCATCTTCAAATATTATGAAAACATGTGCTCAAAATTCTCAATTAAAGTATCAAGGAGGGTGCCATAGCATACTTCCCTTTTTGAATGCCTCTATCAATTGATACATCACTTCTAACTCTTATTTGAAATTGGATTTTGTTTGCTACTATATATTGGACCGGCCCACAAGAAAATTCCCTTGACTTATCCAATAAGTCTTTCTTCGCGACCATATGATCTTTCTTACTCGATAACCCACTTTGTTTGATATTTATTTCTGATAATATTTTATTTAATATTCTTCATGTTGGCCAATGGTTCATTTCATTAACCCCTCTTTTGACTTATTTGAAATGCAACCTTGTTCGATGTAGGAACATAGTGAGATAAACATATGTTGGTTGAAGATGTCTTCCTTGCAACAATGATTATTTTATGGGGTGGTCATTTATCTTAGTGCTTTTCTTGTTTATTATTCATCGGTACAACTATGGCTTTATCCTATCAACCTAATTCAAAGGTCAAAGATAAAAAAAATTCCTTCCTTGTATCAATGCTATCCCTTAACAACCCAACCAATGGTAGATCTTTTAGAGCCAAGTCACAGATGATTTGTTCAATTGACATCTTCTTTCTTTGACTCAATCTTGCACATGGAAAACTAACACTAACTATTACCATAGCTTAAATAAAATGTATACATAAATTATTTTCATGATTTATATACTATGGACATCTTGATTATCAAATATTTATCAAATTGTAAGCCAAAATATGTTGGATGGGAGACAAAATCAAATTAAAAATTTGTGTGCCAGTAGAACACACTATTGTATGTAAATGTGGAATAGGTCAAAAATTATGATGATGATGATGAAAAGATAGTATTGGTGCTGAAATAAACCAATTATATTTCCTATGGAATTTCCTATCCAATGTTGGGAAACCCAAGTGATTTGGCCAACTAACAAGTTTCAACCAAAGGAAAAGTTAGAACTTTTGTGATTCTAGCTCTGCAGGGTCAAGGTTGGTGGGCCTATACCTCAACCTTTATATGTTCGTTGGAGGATTTTTATAGAAGATTAGTATAGTGTATGAAAACTATGGTGACCTGTCAAGATGACAAGTGAAACTCTTGAGAATGACCAATTTGTGAATGCCACAACAAATTGGTGTATGAAAACTGCAAAAATTCTTTGAGATATTGTTTAGTAAAAGATTGTTAATATGTAATGTTTGTGAATAAAATAAAATTCTTGAAATCTTATGTATGACATATCTATTGCAATTTCTCTGAAGATATCTAATTCCTTATCTTAAAATAATAATTAGACCAATGCCTTTCTTTACTTGTTAGTTCTTTATCAATTCAATTTAAAAGATCCTATGTGCAACCTTTGAGACAGAATTTAAAAACTTGTTTTGAAATAAGCCTATCACTTCAAAATCCTTCAATATAAATTATAATTTGAACTCAATTTTGCAGTTAGTTTCACTAAGTTTAACCCTATCTCTGAGAGACCAGCAAAATAGAAATAAATTTGATAACCAATCTTTCTAAGTGAATATTAAATTCATATCATAATATTATACAAAATGTGTTGGAAAAATGGCCAGCACTCCCCTCGGGATTCGTGACATGGTTTAACCACCTCTTATGTCTTCTATAAGTCTAGTGGTTGTATTGGGCATTAATAGGTTGATCTTTTAGTGCAATGACAACCACTACTTGTAACAAGTGGTATCAGAGCTTGGTCACAGGTTTGAATCCCCTCAGGTAACACTGAGGGGGAGATTGTTGGAAAAATGGCTAGCGGTTCCCTCAGGATTCGTGACATGGTTTAACCACCTCTTGTGTTTTCTATAAGTCTAGTGGTTGTATCGGGAATTAATGGGTCGATCTTTTGGGTCAACGAAAACCACCACTTTTAACAAAACACATATTGAAGAAATCAAAAAGATTTATCAAAGGAACTAATCAATTAACTGAATAGATTGAATCAATTCAAAGAAAAGATAAAAACATATGATCATTATATTAAGCCAAAACAAGATTACCACCTGATGATATCACCAGATCATTATTGGTATTTTACATATTCAGAAGAAAAATACCAATCAATATTATCTGTGTATATTTTTTTATTTATCACATATCCTTAAACATCCCTATGAGATCCTCATTTATAGAAGATGATTCAATTACAAAATGGAAAGGTATAACCTTTCATGTAAACTCATCACTTAACTTATTGAATTAACTGAATAGATTGAATCAATTCAGAGAAAAGATAAAAACATATGATCATTATATTAAGCCAAAACAAGATTACCACCTGATGATATCACCAGCTCATTATCAGTATTTTACATATTCAGAAGAAAAATACCAATCAATATTATATGTGTATATTTTTTTAATATATCTCATATCCTTAAACATCCCTATGAGATCCTCATTTATAGAAGAGGATTCAATTACAAAATGGAAAGCTATAACCTTTCATGTAAACTCATCACTTAACTAATTGAATAATTTAATAAAAACTAAGTGTAACTAATCGAATATTTCAACATGAAACATGGAAACATGGGCTAATCTCCTAGAATCCTAGCACATTTACCAATATGTTGTAAATACTCTGAGGAAGCATGTGTATCTATATTTTCAAAGATGTTTCGCACAATAAACTCGATCTCAAAGAGTTTCTCCAGTCACTCCAGTGTCTCTTTCAACTTGAAACTATAATTCTGAATGGTACTAAGGGGAATCTCAAGTACTTTCTGGCATTTTGTGATCCACTTATCCTTGTCCATTATCTCTCTTTTATTTTTTAGGAATGGTGGTGGACCCTTCTTGATTGGCTCTCAGAATTCTTCAAATTCACCTTTCAAATATTTTCTAAATCGGTCATGTTCTTTGACTCTAACAATAATTTCATAAATTAATACAAGTTTTGGGTCCTCATTCAACATCCTCTCTAGTCTGAGCTTTAATCGACCATGGGAAATAGTGTTATCAAAATTCATCTTGTATGATTCCCATAACATACCAATATGTCATACCAAAATATTCAATTGATTTAGTTGGTGCTATGAAAAATCCAAATGGTTTTTTGCCCATAATCAAAGAATTTTCTTGAGGCAAAGTTCAGTGCTTCCAAAGAACAGTTTAAAGGGACTTGAGTTCAAGTGCATGTAGGAAAGGCCTATTGATTTTCATAAGATACAGCTTGGGGAATGGTTTCACTACCTTTCATTTCACATATGCACTGGGTTCTTGCCCCTAAATGAAGAATCTGAAATGTTTAGGGAGTAGTCGTTTTGAGGTGTTCACCTAAATTTGCATTTTTTGCCTAAGTGTCAAATCATTGTGGTAGGCCCTATTTGCATTTGAAAATCTTGTGTCCTGTTGAGTTTCATAGCCCACCACTTTGGGAATGTTTACAATGTATATCAGAGATCTTTTGTTTCAAAGCTCAAGCCATTTTGAGTCCATTTGATTAGTTTTTGGCTCCCCCAAAGTTGGTCTTCCAGAAATGTCCTATTTCTGTGATTTGCCCAGTTTTTTGAATGGCCTTGTTTGACCAATTATAACTTTTGACCCTCTGACCCAATTAAGAAATTTCCTATTTCCATGTATTCCAATGGTCAAATACTTCTTGTATTTCAATTTTTAGGCCATGATGAATTTGTTTGCCCAATTTGCCAATCTGATTTCGTTTGCAGTTTCTAACATTTTAATGAGGATCAGTTGCACAGTTTAGTCTGAGGCCCTGTTTGGATGAGTGCATTAAGTGCCCTGTGATTGATCAAGATGTGTTGGCTGTTGCATCATGTTGTAGGCATGAGAAAGAATGTTCTTGCAAATGTTTAGTGCCCCACATGCTCATTTGACATGTTTGTCAGGGTCATTTAGTTTGCAGATTGCTAGGTTTCTCCGGCAGTGCATAGTTCAGTTTTTTAGTAGCTCACTTTGGGATCTTGCCATTTGTGCTTGGATCGAGGTCAAACATAATTGAAGGTTGATCCATAATGTAGACATGAAGGTGATTCACCTTAATAAGTTTCAGACTATGAAGAATCCAATTGATCACTTTGCTCAATCAATTCCAAACCCAATTTCTATAGTTTCACAATGTTTCAGTTTGGGATGTTCTAAGTGGTCGAATTTGGCATTTATTTTTGGATAATTGTTTTATCATCCTGGAAATCTGATTATAGACTTGTTTTCTATATGTCAGAGAGATCATCTATCCAGGGTTTTAGGCCGTGAAGGTTCTGTTTGATGTGATTGCAAGGTCAGACAAAATGCATTCAATAATGACGAAAAGTGCAGATAGCATAACTTTGCAAAGTAACTATTTTCAAAAATTCATAGCTTTTGAAAAGATGATCATCTCCAGTTGGTGGTTGGTTCATTTTGATCCTTCCATATGAGGCTTCTTCTAGATTCAGTGGCACACCCTTAGCTCATCGTTTGATATTTTTCAAACATCTCTTTCCGAGGCAATCGGTAGTGTTTTCAGTTTGCGATCTGCCAACAATTCTGAATGGGCATTTTCAAGTTTTAAAATCTCTCACCTCGTTCATTTCTAGGCAAAGCCATTTTACAGGGTAATTTTCTATTGTAAAAGGTTTGTACTTGCAAACTTTTAGCTTCCAGTGTTTAGTTTTGCTCAGTGTTCTTAAAAGGTGACTGGAGGCATTTTATTCAGAGCTGCCGACTGGTGAAGTATTAAAAGTTGAAGTTTTTAAAGGTTTCCGGTTGTCCGAATTGGATCCGGTTGCAGACGGAAGTTGTCCCAGATCATCTTTTCAGGCTGGTTGTTTGAGTTTGAAATTTTTTTAGGCCGGACCCACTTGGGGCCCCACCTGCCTCATTATTTTGGAAACAACTTGTAATGGCGTGAAAGATTTAAATGAAATACAAACTGACATGCATAACAAAATATGGATTCATGGCGAATAGTGTTGAATCATTTTGATAAAAAAACTCTCGAGAATATAAGGAGTGAAATAATAAGTTGGCCATTGAGAATTATGTCAAGATTTTAGAATCTTTCAAGCCAAGCTACAAATACCAAATAAAGATTGCAAGTGAAAGTGTTAGCTACACTCATGTTTGAAGAAGTCTGTGCATATTTTATGTTTAGAGGTGCTATTTTCTTTGTCTTAAGTTTAAATAAGAGAGACCAATGTTTGAAATAAAGGAGCTGCCTGCAAGTTTTGGGGGCACTTGGCATTTGGTTTGCCTACAAAACTTCGTAGGGGTGCAGGAGCCTTTATGGCATGCACAGTCTTCCCTTTATGCTATGTAGGCCTCCATCTTAGAATGGTGCTCCAAACAATCTTGGTGTGTGTTGTTTCCATCTTCCTCACACATCATTCAAAGTAGATGCTCCATGCACCAAGGATGTACAGGATAGAATGGCTGCCAGCGTATGGTGAAGGGGAATGATGAAACAAGGAAGTGAAGGCTGCATATTTGAGGAGGCTCCCACATCAAATAGACCAATGGAAATGAAGAGCTCACATACCAATTTGGGGGGTGCATATATTAGTTTTGAGCTATACACGCACCATGCTAATTTGGTGTTGTGTGCAATAAATCCATGTTGCCTTGTGCAGTATGTTAGAGGCTGCCAGCACATACCAATGTGATTCATGCCAAAGGATAAATGGAACTCATGCATTTGAGGGGTGTTGCTTGAGAAGCTTGCATAAATAGAAAGACCGCTAGTGAATTGCAATATAGATCAGTTGGAGGCGTTTGGACCCTGCTTGAAACTCACGCATAGTGGAAGGTGAAGACTGTTGGATTTGGGATTGGATTCACCCTTACCCTTGTGTCAGCGTATATATTTGAGATTGTGCCTTCGGATATGCATGGAAAACTGAATACTCTTCCACAAATGACTAGTTCTAGTGGAATGTTCTTGTCGTACTGTATGGTTTTTGGAATGTCATTGATGGAGAGCCCAAACTGGAGATTAATGTTAGCTGTCTTGTTCATTCCATCCATAGTGTATGTGCTTCTAACCATTTTTTTTAGCTAACCGAGTCTCCAAGATGGCTTGTTAGCAAAGAGCGAATGTAAGAGGGGGAAGCATGTGTAGTTTGCAGAGAATTCTTGTGTGGTGTTTAGTCCCACATACGCAAGAAAGTATGTAGTAGCAATATTTAAAAAGAAGAGCAAACAGGTAAGTAGTAAATTAGAAAGGAAAAGGAGGCCATGTGGAGTAAGGCCAGTCAGATTTGGTGCGTACCATATGGTGCACACAAAGGAATATTTTGAACAAAAATTATTATAAATGTAGAGGGATTTATCCCACATTGATGCTGTGAGGAGGAAGTGAAGAATTTAAATACCAAAGCACATACATTCTTGGTGTCTAAGAATGGATGACCGGTTGGAGGTTCCTTGTATGCACGCATAGATTTTGAGACCATTGACATCGATGACAACTTAGCAAGTGGGCCCCACATCGCAGGTAAATAAATTTTGATGAAATGTGTGTGATATGCAGGTTGGTACATTGAAATGCATGCCCAGATCTGACAGTGCTCATTATTCCACTGAGATCAAGATGCACGCCAATTAACATAGCGGTATAGCGATGGGGTGACAAGTGTCACCCAATGACATGGCCGAAATGGTACAATCAAACACTCGGTGGATTCATGGGACCAATCAAAATGTGACATGTGGCACCAAACGATGACAAGGTAGAAGTTGGATAGTTGGTCAGCTGCCTTGGGATGTGTGCCAATCTAACGGTCATCTTAAAGGTGCAAAGATGGAGATGCACGCGAGTTACCCTAGAGACATAACAAGATGTTGACACATGTCCCGAGGAGAGCTGTTGGGTAGATGCATAGTCAGCGGTACAGACTAATCAGAGAGTGCCATGTGGCATAGAAATATGCATAGGTCCAACTTTGTAATGAGGTGGATCATCAGACCAATAGGATGATGCCACATGGCATAGGGGGGCCCACCTTGAATTTTAAGTCTGCATAAATATTTAATTTTGAAATTGTAAAGTTTGACTATATTAGAAACTCAAAAATTAATTAATAGAGGCTGCTCATGGAAAATGATGTCCAAGGCTTTATTTTTATCAGAATATACAAGTATAATATGTTTTTAGAAACACCAGAAGATGAGGAACATAATGGTGGCATTTATTTTCAGTTCTAACAAAGTTGGTGAGAGCAGTAATGGACTATGTTTTCTGGGTTCAGATTTGGGTAAGAAATGCAAATATTTTGTAAAAGATGTTTCTGGAATGAAATGTAATCAAATTTATCTGAGATATTTTTGTGAGTCTTAGGGTTGACTGTGTTGCCAAAAAAATACCCTAAATGATCTTTTTCTCATGGTATCCTTGTCTCTATAAAAGGAATTTTATGGTCATTTAGAAGGGCTGGTTGGAAATTTGTGACACGGGAAGCTGAAAAGCTAAGTGTGTATCCTCAATCCAGATTGTAGCATTTCTTGCTATTTGTATCAATAATAGGGAGAAACCTTCTATATCTTTTGCATATTATCTATGATATTACTGAATCAATTTTTAATACAAGGATTTGAGTCCACATACTTAATATAGTTTCTCATTCTTGGATCTCTCCTTTAGTTGTTCTTGATGAATTCTAAGTTTTCCAACTCATTGCAATAGGTTATTGGTGTATATGTTTTATCTCTCAACCTCGATCTAGGATCAGGTTAAAAATCTCTGAGTGAAGCATAGATTCATTTGGTTCAATCAGGAAGGATATTTGTAAGTAGTGTAAGAGATGTTTAACTATGTTTATGGCTTGAATTCTTGGATGAATTTAGTAGTTGTTCTTGTATTTCATGTCTGCTTTAGGTGTGATGCCCAATGGACAAGGCACTGATCATAAGCTAGTATCCCTATAGTGGTGCATGTTTGGCATGGTTGTTTACATTCTGCAAGAAATTAAATTCAAGTCCTTTCTATCCTTTCTATCTTTTCAGTTTTATGTTTGTGGGTATCAGTTGTTCTACCCAGTGATGGAGAGTCAATGAATAATAGGTTGTTAATTAGTACTTTCTCACTGTCATCTATTTCAAGATCTAGTATTAGGTAAAGAACATAGTTATATCTATTGGATCAGGGGTACCCACCTTGGTTTTACAGAGCCAGAAGTGAAGAGGGTAGTCTTGTCCCTATAGTTGGTCCAGTTGCTTATAGATTTCGAACATTTGGAACTAACCCCTCCTTAATATCAGTCATAGGTATATTGGTATCTCACGGAGTGTAAAATCCTATCCAAGAACCAAGAAAATGGTGACTCTGTTGGGGAATGGATATTGTAATCAAGGGTAAATAGTGTAGGTTCCAAGTTGAGTTGAACTCCTGACCTACCTATTTCAATTAGTTGATATCTCTAGTGTTATAAATCATTTATAAATAACGTGGGTACGAGTAGAGATTTGAATCCTGGCCGGCTTATTTATCTATCTAGTGGTTTCCATTGAAGTGTATAAGAGTTAGTTTTAAAAGGTTTCAAGTCATCTCACCTAGTTGTGAGTGGCGACTCTGAGTTCTTTGTTTGATCAGTGCATATAATGATATATTTTCAATCCTGATAAACAGTTTCTATACCCTGTTGAAGTTTGTTGTGTTGGTGGAAAGAGATACAAAAGGGTTTTCAGTGGTTAAAGTGTTTGTCCTCTTCAAGGAGGTGGCATCTCTACAACTGTTTCAAGCAAAGCAAGATTCAGATTCAGAGGCTTTCCATCCAGCAAGTTGAGTTTCAACTTCTACACTTCCAGGTATTTTTGATCTTCATATGTTTTTCGTTAAGATCAACTATAAAATATTTTGCTCCCTATCAAGTGTTTCAACACTAATAAGAAGGGAAGAGTGACTTAGATAGTTTCATGTTTCTATGTTGAATATCTTGTCATGAAATTTTAAATTTACTGTCATAGAGGTTTGAATGTTTTGGTATACCTCTTGTAAAGACAAAATAAGATGAATAGTTCTCATCTTGTTTCAAACCAAATGAGTAATCAGCAAATAGGCTAGCCTAGAAGGCTATGTTTCAGTAGGTTGGATAGAGCTCTAAGTTGTGATCATGTTCATGGATCCCCAAATTTTTTTCCTAGTAAGGTCATTAATTTGATTCTAGTCTTTGATGATCAGTCAGATTCAACATTAGAGCATATCCTAGCATTCTTCAGATTTGTTGTAGAATATCAGATTTATGATGAAGATGTCAGCATGATATTTTTTGGGAGATCCCTCAAAGAGGTTGCAGCTCATTGGTACTTGAGTTTACCCCCAAAATACATCTCCTCATTGACTGATTTCAAGTGGTTGTTCTTAGAAGAATTTTCTGCTGATGATGAATGGGATAAGTTGCAAAAGGATCATCCATGAAGAAAGAATACAAACAGTATCCTAAAGCATCCTATGTTTAATGATGAAAATGTTTCTTAGAATGATTAAGTCATGATAGAAGAACATTCAACTTGTAATAGTGATAAAGAATAAGAATCATTATATACAAGGTCTTCTACTGATTCAGAGATGTCTAGATTTGAAAATGAAAACTATTTGAGTGAAGATTTTGATAAAGATATCAAGGATGAATTGCTTTCAGACTTGTGTGAACCAGTGCTAAACAATCATGACAACATTTCTCATGATTCCAAAAGTTACATTGATTATGATTCTATACCAAGGAAGTATATTCTTCTAGTAATGAAAATGATCAGGATTCTGATATTGATTGTGCAAGTACTTCTTGTCATAAAGAGGCAATGCATCTAGATGATTTAATTTCTCCTTCTCTCAGTAGTGATGAGATCTCTGATTTTCTTACAGTTGAATATAATAAATGTACACATATATCTAATCAATAAATGTTAGGCCCTACTGATTTTTGTTTTGATACTAAAAATATTGTAGAGGATTTATATGAGTGTGAATCCTTTGATGAGAATGATCAGGGTATAAGTTCTTGTGATGATCATGAGCTGATTACGGATACAAAATTAGATTATCAAGATATGACAGTAAGGTCTCCTTATGAGCAGCCTTGTGCAAATAAAGATGATGGTGTTGATCAGTTGTCTTTGTGTCACAATTATCATGAAGAGGGTTTGCACTTGGTTTACAATTCAGATTGTGAGTACATCCTAGAGGAACCAAGTCATTTAGTGGCTGAAGTATCCCATAAAGATAAATCTGAAGATCTATTTCATTTTTAGCTAGGTGAGTTTTTAGCAATGCATGATGGTCATTATAGCTTATTTTTTGATGCATTGCTGGATAGACTTTATATTTTCAGTCCTCAACAAGAAGAGGTAAAAGATGTTTTGTATTTTTTGGAATATGAGAAGGTTGGTTGTGACTAGAAGAGTGTGGGTTGTGACAAGTACAAAATTATCTTCCAGCTCAAATTTTTTCATATATGCTGGCAACCTTCTTATCAAAAGTTTTTCAAGCGGTTGGTTGCATATATGGATGAGAATCATATGTTTGATAGAGGTAAGGAGTGGTTCCAGTTTTGAGGCTTTGAACCTTTGTAAATATTGTACGTATTGTATAGTTCCTTTCTTTCTGTTGTGTGGTGTGTTTCTTTCAGCAAGTTTCCCAGTTTTTGAGAGAGAGAGAGAAGTCAGTTTTTCAATTTTGAGTGATCTATTGTACCAAAGATCCTGAATTCTCTGCATGCCCACAAGGGGAAAAAGTCCCCAATCAGAGCTACTATTGGTGCTATGAAAAATCTAGATGGTTTTTTGCCCATAATCAGAGAATTTTCTTGAGGCAAAGTTCAGTGCTTCCAAAGAACAGTTTAAAGGGACCTGAGTTCAAGTGCATGTAGGAATAGGCCTGTTGATTTTCATAAGACACAGCTTGGGGAACGGGTTCAACACCTTTCATTTCACATATGCACTGGGTTCCAGCCCCTAAATGAAGAATCTGAAATGTTTAGGGAGTAGTCGTTTTGAGGTGTTCACCTAAATCTGCATTTTTTGCCTAAGTGTCAAATCATTGTGGCAGGCCCTATTTGCATTTGAAAATCTTGTGTCCTGTTGAGTTTCATAGCCCACCACTTTGGGAATGTTTACAATGTATATCAAAGATCTTGTGTTTCAAAGCTCAAGCCATTTTGAGTCCGTTTGATTAGTTTTCGGCTCCCTTAAAGTTGGTCTTCCAGAAATGTCCTATTTCTGTGATTTGCCTAGTTTTCTGAATGGCCTTGTTTGACCAATTATAACTTTTGACCCTCTAACCCAATTAAGAAATTTCCTATTTCCATGTAGTCCAGTGGTCAAATACTTCTTGTATTTCAATTTTTAGGCCATGATGAATCCATTTGCCTAGTTTACCAATTTGATTCCGTTTGCAGTTTCTAACATTTTAATGAAGATCATTTGCACAATTTAGTCGGAGGCCCTGTTCGGGTGAGTGCATTAAGTGCCTTGTGATTGATCAAGATGTGCTAGTTGTTGCATCATGTTGTAGGCATGAGAAAGAATGTTCTTGCAAATTTTCAATGCCCCACGTGCTCGTTTGACATGTTTGTCAGGGCCATTCAGTTTGTAGATTGTTAGGTTTCTTCGGCAGTGCATAGTTCAATTTTTTAGTAGTTCACTTTGGGATCTTTCCATTTGCACCTGGATCGAGGTCAAGCATAATTGAAGGTTGATCCATAATGTAGACATGAAGGTGATTCACCTTAATAAGTTTCAGACTATGATGAATCCGATTGATCACTTTTCTCGATCAATTCCAAACCTGATTTCTACAGTTTCACAATGTTTCAGTTTGGGATGTTCTAAGTGGTCGACTTTGGCATTTATTTTTGGATAATTGTTTTGTCATCTCGAAAATCTGATTATAGACTTGTTTTCTATATGTCAGAGAGATCATCTATCCATGGTTTCAAGCCGTGAAGGTTCCGTTTGATGTGATTGCAAGGTCAGACAAAATGCATTCAATAATGACGAAAAGTGCAGATAGCATAACTTTGCAAAGTAACTATTTTTGGAAATTCATAGCTTTTGAATGGATGATCATCTCCATTTGGTGGTTGGTTCATTTTGATCCTTGCATATGAGGCTTCTTCCAAATTCAGTGGCGCACCTTCAGCTCATCGTTTGATATTTTTCAAACATCTCTTTCCGAGGCAATCGACAGTGTTTTCAGTTTGCGATCTGCCAGCAATTCTGAACAGGCATTTTCAAGTTTTAAAATCTCTCACCTTGTTCATTTCTAGGTGAAGCCATTTTACAGGATAATTTTCTATAGTACAAGGTTCGTACTTGCCAACTTTTAGCTTCCAGTGTTTAGTTTTGCTCAGTGTTTTTAAAAGGCGACTGGAGGCATTTTATTCAGAGTTGCTGACTAGCAAAGTATTAAAAGTTGAAGTTTTTAAAGGTTTCCGGTTGTCCGAATTGGATCCAGTTGCAGACGGAAGTAGTCCCAGATCATCTTTTGAGACCGGTTGTTTGAGTCATTTCAGTTCTGACAAAGTTGGTGAGAGCAGTAATGGACTATGTTTTCTGGGTTCAGATTTGGGTAAGAAATGCAGATATTTTGTAAAAGATGTTTCTGGAATGAAATGTAATCAGATTTATCTGAGATATTTTGGTGAGTCTTAGGTTTGACTGTGTTGCCCTAAAAATGCCCTAAATGATCTTTTTCTCATGGTATCCTTGTCTCTATAAAAGGAATTTTATGGTCATTTAGAAGGGCTGGCTGGAAATTCGTGACACAAGAAGCTAAAAAGCTAAGTGTGTATCCTCAGTCTAGATTGTAACATTTCTTGCTATTTGTATCAATACTAGGGAGAAACCTTCTATATCTTTTGCATATTGTCTATGATATTACTGAATCAGTTTGTAATACAAGGATTTGAGTCCACATACTTAATATAGTTTCTCATTCTTGGATCTCTCCTTTAGTTGTTCTTGATGAAGTCTGAGTTTTCCAACTCATTGCAATAGGTTACTGGTGTATATGTTTTATCTCTCAGCCTTGATCTAGGATCAGGTTAAAAGTCTCTAAGTGAAACATAGATTCATTTGGTTCAATCAGGAAGGATATTTGTAAGTAGTGTAAGAGATGTTTAACTATGTTTATGGCTTGGATTCTCAGATGAATTTAGTAGTTGTTCTTGTATTTCATGTTTTCTTTAGGTGTGATGCCCAATGGATAAGGCACTGATCATAAGCTATTATCCCCTGTAGTGGTGCATGTTTGGCATGGTTGTTTACATTCTGTAAGAAATTAAATTCAAATCCTTTCTATCCTTTCTATCTTTTCAGTTTTATGTTTGTGGGTATCAGTTGTTCTACCTAGTGATGGAGAGTCAATGAATAATAGGTTGTTAATTAGTACTTTCTCACTGTCATCTGTTGTAAGATCCAGTATTAGGTAAAGAACAGAGTTATATCTATTGGATCAGGTGTACCCGCCTTGGTTTTATAGAGCCAAAAGTGAAGAGGGCAGTCTTGTCCCTATAGTTGGTCCAGTTGCTTATAGATTTCTCACATTTGGAACTAACCCCTCCTTAATATCAGTCATAGGTATATTGGTATCTCAGGGAGTGTAAAATCCTATCTAGGAACCAACAGATTTCTTAATAGAAACAACGCAATGTCATTTCTCAGAGTTTGCACCTATTTCATTAACATTACATTTTCTCCCTGTAGTTTTTCACATTTCTTTCTCCATTTACTGCTATCTAGTGCTGGCAACATGGGCACTAGATGACTACCTTTCTTAAATCCATCTTCATACATGGCTTTGTATTGATCTCTCTCTTTCACTAACCTTTCAATATGTACCTTTGTTAATTTGGAAATATCAACACCAATATTAACAATGGAAACTGGGTCTATTTCTCCAACTTGTACCTTCATCATATGACCAAACACTTTGTCTACATCAACTATTTTTGGCCTTTGGTTGGGGAGATACAAATCCCATAATATCATAGTTTCTTCTTCAACAAATCTAGAACCTATAAAAACATCCTTAACACCCTGAACATCTAATCTGAAATCTTTCTTGCCATACTTTAGCATACTGTAAAAAATAAAGGATGCACTCATATCCCATCTAGGAAACAAAATGAATCCTTCAATAAAAATTTGTTTACCCTTTTCTGGATTCATTGTCTTCATTTCCTCTTCTATGTCCTTTTTGAGTTTGATAATAAACTTGGCTTTGTTGTAAGGGGTCAATATTGGAATAGACTTCCTCAACATCTTCCCTCTAGAACTATAAATAAAAGAGCTAAATTATTTTGATTTAATAAATTTCTCATCTAAAACAAAAGCATTGTAAGAATCTATTCTTGCATCTTGATGGATTCCCAATTCATTAACAATTTAATCATCTCCATCTATCATTTCGTGTAGCTCTAGCGCAACATGCCTTAACACTTCTTCCTCACCAGGATCCTCATCCACATCAGGTGTCTTTGAAATCATCTAGGATAATTTTCCCCTTTTTTCTACTAATTTCCTGTTATACTCATCAATCACTTGTTGTGCTTTATCTTCTTCCATATTTCTAAATATGTCCTCAACCTCAATTGCCTTGTGCAAATAATCTCCCATATTTTTCTTTTACTTGTATGCATGAATGTATCCTTCTAGATCATAGCTCTTCTTGGGCCATGGTGAAACATATGATACTCTTCTTTTCATTGTCTACCAATAATTTCATAAGCCTTGGTCGATATAACTATAAAATATCCAAAGGTAAGAGTCCCAGGCATGAATGTTTGTTTGTGCAAAGTTCCACCAAAATACTTATTGCTAGAGATATTCATTGCCTGACAATCTCCAAGTATGCTCCTATCAGGAATATATTTTAGAAATCTGTATGGTTCTTCTTTGAAACCATAAACTCTAAAATGCATAAATTATTCAAACACATACCAATCACCCCAGTTGTGGCTGAAAATTTGCCTCAGATCAAAATCCTTTGCCCTCAGGAAGCTTTTGATTTCATCTAAAACTAGTTGATCACATGCATTCCCAAACAAATTATAAAGGGGTCTAACAATCAAATCCTCAAACTTCACATAATCTAAATACAGATACATGGAGTCTCATAGAGATGTCCACAATTGCACTAGTTTCTTTTCTCCTTCTCTATTCAGAAAATTGAGACCTAATTTCTCAGGCCACATACCCCTCTACTGTCCATGGAACAACACCATATGCATTAGAAATGAGTAGTTCTCAAAAGTAAGGTATGCACTCCCTTTAAAGAAAATAAAAATTTCATGAAGGCACTCTGCACTATATGAAGCATAATCAAATGGCCAGTTGTGAATTATCTTCACAAACTATGGGAGAATTGAATAAAGAGACATCCAAGATATTGGATAAGATAGGGGTATTGCAAATGGAGAAAGGGAGAGTTATAGATAAATTTGGCTTATTAAGAAGCCTACTAACCCCTAAGCTTACAATTCTTGAGTCACATCTTTTGGAGATGGAAAAGGTTGAAGGCTCAATGACTGTGTCTACATTTACATAGCTTAAGGAAGCAAAGAAAACATCATATGCACTAAATGGATTAATCCATGTTAGTGAGCTTCTAATAAATTCATGGGCTAAGGAAGTGAAGACATTAGAAAACTCTTTCCAAGATGTCTTAAATCTGGTAAGTAAGCACTAGGTCCTTTGTGCTTAAGTTTTGCGATTTTGAATGAACCTTTTCCATTGATGTCAAAGGGAGAGGAAGAGAAAGAAAAATGAGGAAGAGGAAGAAATATGAGAGAGTAAAATGTAGAGAAGAAAATAGTAAAGAAAAAAAAATGTGTAAAAAAAAAAAATAGAAAAGAGAAAAATAAAAGAAGAGAGTTGTATTGTGACACTTGTCATTTTTCTAAGTGTTTCCATCAATGCCAAAGGGAGAGATTGTTGGCAAGTGATGTTTTGGCCACTAGGGATCCCTTGAGGGTTTTCATTTATGAAAACACTTATGATTGGAGTGATTGCATCTTCAGAAGATTATCACTGGAGTCACAGTCATGAAAATGACTAAGTCCATAATTAGGATAACAAGGTACAGTTCTACATTTTTTGTCAGCGATGAAGATATACAAGGTATTAGGGCTTGCAAAGATAACTGGAGGTATTTTTGGATGTATACATGCTTCATATAAAATTGCATGAGTTGTGGTTACTAGATCTCTTAGATACATTATTCAGAAGGTATGCGAAGATAATAAAATAGTATAACAGGGTATATGAACAGTTATGAAGATCAAGGAGAGTATAGTGGATATGGTAATGTGCTAAGACAGGTGAATAGAGTATATTTCCAAATCTTTGGTAATATAAGATCGTCGACTCCATAATTATCATTTGCATAAGTTATTATTATTTTTTGTATGGTATTTGTGAATCTAAGTGATGCATGGTTTATGGTGATGAAGAAAGATTGTGAATATAAGAGCAGAGATCTGATACAAGATCAATAAGAGGCTGAGCTATAACTGGAATTATATAAGCAAGATAAGTTCTTGTATTGTTCACATTTTGGAGAATTATTTTTGATATTTTTAATTGTAAGAGTAGTGTGCTCACCACCTTTAACCAGGTGTCTTGTATACCCCTAACAAGGTTTTGTATTCCTGTATCAAGGAAATGTACTATGTAACAATCATCTCCTAATAGGGCTAGATCTCCTAACATGGATATTATATTTTAGTCCATATTTGTGGGTACCATTCCCACCGGGGTTTTCCCTTGGCTAGGGTTTCCTCGAGAACAAATCATCATGTCATGAGTAATGTGTTATGCTAAAAAAATGTCCATAGGACATGTATGTGATCCACAAATATGGTTTGAATAGATTTACATTATAAGGAGGACCATCTTCCTCTGTTAGGGCTACACTTTACTTTTTGTGAATGACCAACTTCTATTCCTTATAAGTAGTGTCAGTTGTAATAAATTCATTTTCTAGCTCCATAAACGACAATCTTTTGTTAAAACCTGACTCTAACCAAAAACCTCTTCAACAGCCTTTGTAGAAAATTTTAATAAAATCTCCCCTTCTCTGTCACGGATGCATCTTTCTTTTGACTTATATTTATCAATTAAAACTTCTTAAAGTTTGATATTGATGAAAACATTTGGAACAATCATCCTACCTATATTGGTTGTCCATGGGTTTTTCAGAGGGACCTCTTTGTTTCTTCTTAAATAATGAAACAAGAATGGATCATATCCTCTTCTCCTTGTCTAGACATCGCCTAATTTTTTTTACCTATCTTCCATCTTATCTCAATCAGGCACATTTTTCTTTGACCTCCTAGATTTAGGGCATGAATCCTATGTTTGGTCGACTAGGTCCTATTTTAACCTTTTGGATGGCTCATCCTTATCAATTTTTTGCTTCTTTCCTTTCAACCTTCAGCTCTTCATGCCTTTTCTCTTACTTGTGGATTCTAACGACTTTGTGATCATTCTGCAATTTAGCTCAATTCACTCCTACAATGTTGTTTTCACCTTTGGTGATCTGACTATACTTTGCAATCTTGATGCTCTCAATGAATATATCACTTATGCTTTTGATTTACCACCTTCATGTCAGCTTCAATATTCACCTTCTGAGCTCATTTAATGGAAATATCCATTGTTAGTTGAACATTTATTTGATAATGGCTGCATGTTGGCCAAAGGTTTTTGGAAATCAGTTTTAATATTGACACCATTAGCATAACTCATTTTACGCATATGTTTTCCCTTTTTTGGTGCATGTAATGCTAATAGCTCCATCAATAGTTGGGATACCATTCTCTTCATTCTATCGATCTATTTTGTTTACACCGATCATTAGTTAGACCAACTCTGATATGCACAAATTTCATACCATCGATATAAGTAATTTTGGCATCTTTATCAAGTATTAGGTTAACCGTATCACACTTGTGTCAAATGTCATACATTTCCCTACTATAATTTAATCGGCATAAGCTATTCTGCTAACTTTATCAGTAGTAGGTACTGTTGGAAATATTCAGGAATTAACCGAGTTACTGAGAGGGGAGGGGTGAATCAGTAACTCCAAATTTTCTTACAATTTTAACATGTAATTTACCTTTTAACCTTTGCATACAGAAAGCATGAAACTTAAAAACATTTACAATAATGACACATAGATTTGGTTACCCAGAAACCTTCCAAAAGAAAGTAAAACTGAGGTGGGGATGAAACCCACAAAGCTTTAATACTGCAGAATAAAGTTGGCCGGTTAAGGCTTACAATTTGATCACTTCTGATGATCTGCCCTATTAGGAGCAATAAGGATTGCTAAATCCACCCTGTTAAAGGATTTACAAACATACAATGAAGTATGCACTCGGTAAAGAGATTTTACAAAGACTGTTAGGTTTACCCGGTTAAAGGATTTAGTACTGATTCACCTGTTAGAATGAAACAGTAGATCTCTGCTTTGCAACTGGATTGCTGATTTGAGATTCGCTGATGTACTAATCACCTTCTGTGATGAATTTGTCTTTGCTGTACCTTATACTTCTAAAGCCTTCTGTAATTCGCTTATCTCTTCCTTTCTTTCTCTTTCACATATGTTTTTCATTCATATATTTCATTTACATCTTTTTATTTTTACAACATTGTTTATATACAAGTCTTAAACAATTAACTACAATTATAATTACACAGTCGGCTTGACAAGTAAACATAAGTGCTACTAAGTCGGCCCAAGTATGGTTACACGGTTCCTGCAAACTGACTCGGTGACTTTCTGATACTCGGCGTCCACTGCATTACTCGGCATCGTCATGCACTCGGTAGAAGTGAAGGCACGGTTCATACTGATCACTTGGTAGGTTTTGAACTCGGTAAGTACTGGTGACTCGGTAGACATGATGTTACTCGGTTTACACTATCCTGTTCGGTTTGCTCGGTTTCCACTGTCTGCTCGGTTTGCACTGTCTGCTCGGTTTGCACTGTCTGCTCAGTTTGCACTGTCTGCTCAGTTTGCACTGTCTGCTCGGTTTGCACTGTTTGCTCGGTTTGCACTGTCTGCTCGGTTTGCATCCAGAATGCAAATAAGTGTTGTCACTAGTGGCAATTCTGCTTAATGCCAACAATCTCCCCCTTTGGCATTAGTGACAAAAAAACTTATTGGCCAAAATTTATATACACAAATCATGCTGAGTTTTATTTTGATTTTTCAAAATTTGTCTTTGTTATAGGGCTTTATACATTGTCTCCCCCTTTCAATGTGCTAACTGTTTCTTATACAAATCTATACAGTATACATATCTCTCCTTCTATACATATCTCCCCCTTTTTGATGATAATGCCAAAGGTGCATATACAAGTTATTTACAGAGAGAATCCAAAATTTGATAGGAAATTAGAATGTACCTTCATTATTAGTGCCAGGGTTCTGTCCCAACTTTCTTGCAGAATCTTACATGTTTGTATAGCAATTTGGACTTCTGCAGAGAGTTCAATCATGTGATCTGCTATAGAGAACTAATTGTCATGAATCAATGTTTTGGAATGTTCAATGTGCTTATACATTGTATTCATGATGGGAAGGATCATGTGTTGGATGTCTAGCAGTGTGGACCAGATCCTTGAGTCTTCTTTCAGTAGATTAGACTGCATATTAGATAGGTGTGAAATTTTCATGTGATGAGCAGAGCTTGAACTTGGTTCAAGTTGCAGCTTCTGTATGCTAATCTTCATATCCTCATCCATTTTATTCATTTTATCTTTAACATCCTTTGTGAACTCGGCAATATTGCACAGTCTAGCCAAAAGAGAGGTAGCATTCGAATAGATAGATTCTATGTTAGACAAAACTGAAGACAATTCCACTTGGTTAATAGCTATGTGCTGAGCAATGTGCTCAAGAACTTTATTGTTGAATCTCTTCTCGGCTCTTTCAACTAACTTTTCTGTCCCGGATGAGTCCTCATTGTATTTCTCAACTGCTTCTGCTAATTGTAACAAAACATGCTGGGAGGAGTCTACTTTAATGCCTAATGCATCAGACAAAATGTCCTTAGCATCCTTGATGATTTGATACTCCTTGTCTCTCTCCTCTTTAAGCTTCTTTTGTTTTGCTTTCCTTTGGAGGATCTCACCTATATTCTGCATTTGGTCCGCTGAGAGATTTGCAAAATCTAATGTAGGAATCTCTATCTCTTCATCTAGGTCTATATCCTCTACTATATTTTTACCCAAAAATTTTATACTCGGTAGAGCCTTAGGCTTATCTGTACTTAATGCTTTGGTAGTAGTGACAGTAGATAAAGTAGGGCTGGCTATAGATACTGGCATACTTTTTACTGGAGAACTTAAAATATTTACACTTGAAGATTCAAAAGCTGGAAAACTTACTGCTGGAAAACTTGATGGTGCAGGAGACTGCAGCTCGGTAGAAGAAATGGTAGCTGCTTCTGATGTTGCTAGGGATGATTGGACAAATGTGGAAGTTGTCACAACCATGCTTGAAGGTGTCTCCAGGCTGGATGTAGAGACTTTCACTGGAGAGGTAGGAAGGGATGCAATGACTTCTGCTGCTATCCTTACAGTATCATCTACCTCAGTGTCTTCTTCTTGTTCATCACTGTCATCTTCAATATCTTTTATTATTACAGTTTCAATGCTCAGTTGGTGAAGGTGGTATATGTTCTTCCATGTGGCATTTGCAGCCTTCACAACCGATTCAATATTGTTGATCAAAATCAAACAAGTATTGAATTTCAATGTCATCTTATTTTCATTTTCTTTTAATGCCTTCTTTACTTCATCATTATTCAAGCTCGGCATCAACTGTCTCAAGTTTTGATCAAATATGTCTATCACAGTTTGCCTTGCATTGCTCCATCTCATTTTTATTGGATTCAATAGAACTGCTGGAACCTGTGGGGCAATTTCTTCAGGAGAGTATTTCCACTGTCCCATCTTCTCAACAATAGCATCTTCTATTTCCTTCTGTTCTGCTTCTGATCTGGTTTCATATCTCAAGGATTTTATGTTACTTACTCCAGATCCTGATCCATCTCTAAAGAGTTTGAGCTTTTCTTGAAGGCTTAGAGGAGGCCTTTTGAATACTATGTCTTTATCTACCTTTTCTGCCTTGTCTGCCTTGCCTCTTGTATTTCTCCTTGTAAACACAGCAGTGGGAGGCACAGGTGCCTTAGTGATGAAAACTTTTCCTTTCTTCTTTGCAGGTTCTGGTTCCTCTGTTTTCTCATCCTTTTCCTCTTCTTTTTATCTATTTCTTCTTTGTCCTCGGTTATCATTTGCATTTTGGCTATCCTCTTCTTTCCTTTGTTTACTGCCTGTGGAAGCTTTATGCTTAGTTCAATTCTCACCTTAGCTTCATCATATGTTCCAAAATATGGAGCTTTGGGATTGACAGGCTGATTTAGAAGAGCTTCAATGATATTCTTGGTTTCATCAATATTTACCTCATAAGGAAGAGGTTTTACATATACAGTTCTTGGTTTAACTGCTTGAATATACACATTATCACAATCTACCATAAAACAGATGTCATCTTTGTAATCTTCCACCAACTTCTGTGGAATCCAGAATCTGTCATTCATTTTCTCTTTGAAAGACTCGAAATAATTATCCATGATGCTTTCAAAGTTTTCACCCATTTCTGAAATGTATTCATTTATTTCATAGAGGACTGGCACATCTTTTCTCCATACAACTTTTCCTTTAGAAGGGAAGAATTTCTGAACATAGAAGAATAAACAGACCAACAAGGATCCAAACTTACATGGATTGTTTTTGGAAGTTTTAATGCTTTCCATGTTTTTTTTAAATTGTTTCAACAATAAGTCTGCTAGGTCAAATGTCAAGTTATTCTTAACCACTTTGTATGCTAGGTCAATAGCTTCACAGGAGACACTGTTCTGTCGACTAGAACTGTAAATCTTATGGGCAATGATGTGTGTACCAAACTTCAGTTCAGCGTCGGTAATGCTGCTAACTTTCATGCCTCTACCGTCCCACTCGGCTAGGGTTTTCTTCTCTAGTTCCATCCGACCTAGGGTTTTGGTAGTTTTAGCTTTGTTCAACATGGGAAGACCGGTGACTTGTTGAATCATTTTCTTTGTGATCTCAATAGGTTGCTCAAGCCAAATCTTGCCATCATGTACACGGCTGAGAATATATCTAACCCATTTATCTCAAAAGTTTCGAGGTAGATGTGCAATGTGAACTAAACCTTTATCTTCCAGATGTTTGTGCTCGGGTTTCAGAATACCATCCACACATAGTTCCTCACGCACAATGTCTAGTTCTAGGTTTCCCATTTCATGAATTGAACAGTTAAAATGATTGCGGATATCGTTCACAAGCAGTACCTTAGGAGGAATCTAAGATTGAGCTCCGTTCGGATCTAGGGCTGCTGCAATTGCGGGCACGATCTTAAAATCTGGTGCTTTCCACTCCCCTTGGACTAACATATCAGATCCTTTCTTTGCTGAAGTGTTGGATGATGCCATGGTAGCTCACAGAAAATTCCTTTTGCAAAAGTATTAAATCGCCGGGTTGCTCTTGAAATTTTCTGCTCCCAAAGTGCTAAAGATTCACGGTGAAGAATGTGTTCGATTACTTGCTTTTTGTTTACAACTCTGTCATTAATGCTCATTTCAAATTAGGGTATGAGTTCTGACAGACTGTCACCCACTAAGAATTAATTGCTCAGAAAAGACTTCGCAACTCGGTGAACTCGAGAATTCATAATGCTCCGACCTCACTCGGTAAAGACAGGTACCGACCTTTCTCGGTGAAGACTGATACCGACCTCCTTGTGATCTCACTGCATCTTGCATGCTGATTTAGATCTTTCTTTTAATTTCGGTTCTGGAACTGCTTGAGATTGATCTATGAGAATACAGTTCCAGTGCTTCCTTGGAAATTTAGTTTGAGTCGGTAGAGCCATCCATTCCATTACTTGGAGTGGATTGCTCGGTAGCTTTAGGAATCCATTTTTGTCTCACCTGTTTCCTGACCTTAGTTGCTTCATTCTTCTTTCCTTCTTCAATTCCACTAGCATTCATGCAGTTTCTGGCTATGTGACCGAGTTTAGTGCATTTGAAACATCTTATGGTAGTATCTCTTTTCCTTAGATGATGTTTTATGCAATTCATGCCAATGTGTCCATATTCTCCATAGTAATGACATCTACACCAGGTGTTGTAGTCCCATCCAAACATTGCTTTCACAATTTGTTCTGCTGGATTAAATGTCTTGGATCTGCACTCGGATTCCTTGTGACCTTGTTTGTTGCACTTGTGACAATTACCTCTAAATCTAGGTTTTTCCCTGCATTCATTTGCTTTGTGACCAGGTTGATTGCAGCTATAACATTTTCCATTGAATTCTTCTTTTTCATTGTTCCAACATTTATTTGAAGTATGTCCTATTTTACCACAATGATTACAAGTAGGTTTTTGATTTCTTTGAGTACCTTGCTTAGAGGATTCACCTTCTTCTTTGTATCCAAGTCCTGCTTTTCCTTTTTGCCTATGAAGATTTCGCTCATACAGCTGATTCAAGTCTTCTTGACTTTTCAGCATTCCTTCATTGATTTTTTTTTCAGCGTTTAGGTCATCCACCAATCTTAGATTGATTTCCTTTTCAGATCTTAGTTCTTCTCTTGTGTTTTCTATTTCTGATCTTAGATTTAGAATTTCTTCATTTGTATGAGAGATCTGATCAATTAGGTTTTCTAGCTGAAGGGTTTTGTTTTGGACTTCAATGTTTCTTCCATCTAATTCATCTTTCAACTTGTTTCTCTATTCCAAGATCTCACAGAATCTTGTAGAGTGTAGCTCTTGTTCTCTTTTCAATTTTCTCACTTCTTCCTACAGAGACCCATTCTTTTCTAGGAGTTCTTTGACAGCATTGTTTACTTCATCTAAGTTATTTGAGGGAAGAAGATCTTCAATATTTTCTTCAATGTAATTCTGATCATTCATCTGATTTGCAAGTTCCTTCCTTCTTCTTAGGGATTGGGAAAGATGTTCTTTTGCTTCTTTGAGTTTAGCTATGGCCATTTCCAGATCTAGCTTTTCATTTTCAATCACCTTGTTCAGTTTGAATACCTCCATTGTCCTGGATCTTTGCTCAAGCTAGTTAAGCTTTGTCTTGAGAACCAATGCTGCTCTGATACCAATTGTTGGAAATATTCAGGAATTAACCGAGTTACTGAGAGGGGAGGGGTGAATTAGTAACTCCAAATTTTCTTACAATTTTAACATGTAATTTACCTTTTAACCTTTGCATACAGAAAGCATGAAACTTAAAAACATTTACAATAATGACACATAGATTTGGTTACCCAGAAACCTTCCAAAAGAAAGTAAAACTGGGGTGGGGATGAAACCCACAAAGCTTTAATACTGCAGAATAAAGTTGGCCGGTTAAGGCTTACAATTTGATCACTTCTGATGATCTGCCCTGTTAGGAGCAATAAGGATTGCTAAATCCACCCTGTTAAAAGATTTACAAACATACAATGAAGTATGCACTCGGTAAAGAGATTTTACAAAGACTGTTAGGTCTACCCAGTTAAAGGATTTAGTACTGATTCACCTGTTAGAATGAAACAGTAGATCTCTGCTTTGCAACTGGATTGCTGATTTGAGATTCGCTGATGTACTGATCACCTTCTGTGATGAATTTGTCTTTGCTGTACCTTATACTTCTGAAGCCTTTTGTAATTCGCTTATCTCTTCCTTTCTTTCTCTTTCACATATGTTTTTCATTCATATATTTCATTTACATCTTTTATTTTTACAACATTGTTTATATACAAGTCTTAAACAATTAACTACAATTATAATTACACAGTCGGCTTGACAAGTAAACATAAGTGCTACTAAGTCAGCCCAAGTATGGTTACACGGTTCCTGCAAACTGACTCGGTGACTTTCTGATACTCGGCATCCACTGCATTACTCGGCATCGTCATGCACTCGGTAGAAGTGAAGGCACGGTTCATACTGATCACTCGGTAGGTTTTGAACTCGGTAAGTACTGGTGACTAGGTAGACATGATGTTACTCGGTTTACACTATCCTGTTCGGTTTGCTCGGTTTCCACTGTCTGCTCAGTTTGCACTGTCTGCTCGGTTTGCATCCAGAATGCAAATAAGTGTTGTCACTAGTGGCAATTCTGCTTAATGCCAACAGGTACAACACTTTCCCCATCATGTTGATCTCTTATATAAACCTGATAAAATCTGATTGGGAAGGGTTTTCCCAATATTGATTCATCTCGCCCATTGAGTATCGATATAACTTATGATTTCACTAGTCGATACCACTTATTGTGTGTGTGAAAATTGTACCTGTCAAAAGACACAACACATCAGTAAAACATTATTGATCAATGATAAGATAATATATCGTAAATAAATATATTATTAACCAGATGATTTACTACCTTCTAGAAGATGTGAGTATGGTATTCTCATAACTTGACCGAGATCAGTGACAATGCAACGTCTAAACAAATGATTTGAATGCAAAAACTATGAAATGAATGCAAGATTAATCTATGTTTTTTGGATTTTCTATACAATAAAATGATATATTCTATATGAAGTTGATCTAAAAGCTTGAAATCAATAAAAATAAATCTAAGCTATGAATGCAAAAATAAGAAAACAATGTTAGCAATGATTCTACAAAAATTGCACAGTCTCCAAAATTTGACAATATAGCGCTATTTTTCTCCAAATTGCACATGATTCAAGGATGTCAATTGTGAAGGGTTGGGCTTGTTTATATAGAAACCCAGGGTTTGAGAACTCATGGAAAAGATAAAAATCACTCCTTGATCAACTTGAATTGATTGGTGAGTTATCGGGGAACTAGAAACAGTTATCTAGTAAAATCATACAAAATAGATTTTCAACTCATAATTGGAAGTTGAGATCACTCTAATCCGATTTTTAACTCATAATCACATGTTGAGTTTTATAAAGTTAACAAAATGAATCAAAGAGTTGATTTTGAGTTTAGCTGATCTTCTAATTTTTGCATAGATATTGTCTTACCTTTGATGATTTCAGGCCTATAACTTTGTGTAATACTATTTATAAGGTGATTTCTGAAGTGATGGTTAATAGATTGAAGCCTTTATTGAAGTATTTGATTTCCCTAGAGAAAAGTGGCTTTGCCCCGAATAGATCTATTTTTGAAGGTATTATAGTAGCTCATGAAGCTATTCATACTGTTCGGAAAGCTAAAGTCTCTAAAATGATGATTAAGCTTGATATTAAGAAGGCCTATGATCATGTAAATAGAGCCTTCTTCTTAAGGTTCTAAAGGGTTTTGGTTTTTGTGGTTCTTGGCTGAAATGGGTGGAAAGTTGTATGTCAACTCCTAAAATCTTGGTTCTTGTTAATGGGATCCCTCAAGGTTTTTTTGAGACTACGAGAGGCCTAAGGCAAGGGGATCCTATCTCTCCCTTTCTTTTTATTTTAATGGCTAAAGCTTTTGGGAGATTGATTACTTGGAAAATACAGTTAGGGGTCTAGAAAGGTATTACTATTGTTGAAGGTGTTGATCCGACTACACATTCACAATTTGTTGATGATAATTTCCTCATGGGGGAAGACTCTTTAAGAGAAGCTAGAGTCATTAAAGCTTCTTTAGACTCCTTTGCTAAGGCTTTGGGGAAATGTGTCAATTGGAAAAAGTCTGATATTTTCTTTTTTAACACTAATGCTGGGTTGAGAAGACAAATTTGTAACATTCTGGGAATGAAACAGAGTACCCTGCCAAGGAAGTTTCTTGGGATCCCTCTTTTTGAAGGTGTTTGCAAACCTAATTTATGGAATGATCTAACAGAGAAATGTTTTAGGAGGATGGAGAGTTGGAAGGGGAGATGGCTTTCATCTGTTGGATGTCTTCTCCTTCAAACTGTTATTTCTGCCATACCCATTTATTCTATGAGCTACCTCAAGATCCCTTAGAAGGTTTTGGAGAATATTGAAAAAAGGATGAAAAATTTCTTTTGGTGTGGAAATCAGGAGGAGTTTAAGTGGCCTCTCATTTCATGGAATAAAATCTACAAATCTAAAGACATGGGTGGTGTTGGGCTTAAGGATTGGAGGAGAATGAATCTTGCGTTGGGTGCTAAACTAGTGTGGAATATCTAAGAGGAACCCAATAAGATATGGGTTAAGATTGTCAGGGCCAAGTATCTTGGTTCTTTAGATGATGAATGTATTCTAAGAATTAGAAATCCTCCTAGAGGTTCGGTTGTCTGGAATTTCATTCTGGATTGCAGGAAGGTCATTAATGACCATACTTCTTGGAACATTAGGGATGGTAGGAAGGCCCTGTTTTGGAAGGATTCATGGAATGATTATCCACCAGTGCTCAATGAGGCCAAGTATGTAGAGCTTAGAAGATTGATGATTGATTTATGGAGGGATAAGGTTGTTGATTATCTTGAGTGTAAGGAATCTGGTTTTGGCTCAGTTTAGGTGTGGAAAAGTTTGGACCATCTTTTTCTCACTAATGATCAAAAGAGTTTGATGTTGGAGGTGTTTTAGTCTAGAAAGGTTTTTTTATCCTTGGTGGCAGATAGGTTGGTTTGGAGTGCTTCTTCTTCAGGCTCATATTTGATGAAAGTAGGATATAAGGCCTTGGATCTACAGGAGGAGATGAAGAGGTGGCCTATTAGTCTTTGTTGGAATAAGGCTTGTTTACCCTATATGCACCCTAAAATGGTCGCCTAGACTTTGGACCCACATTCATCAATTTATCAATTTCATGAATCAATGCTTTGCAATATTTTTAATTTAAATCAATTTCCTTGGTCAAATCGTATTTAATTCAATTATTGTAATATTTCCTAAGGTTTGATCATTTTATCCTAAGTTTTATTTAATTAAGAGAACATGCTCTCCCTTTTAATTAAATAAAAATCCCTTTTAATTAAATAAAAAATAAATTTAATTAAATAATAAAATCACTTTATCCTAAGCCACATTTAATTAAAAGAAAAAATCTCTTTTAAATAAATATAAAAAATCTTTTAATTAAATTATGGAAACCACTTTGCTAAAAAAAAAAAAATTTAAAATTTAAATTTTTTTTTTAAAAAAAAGACTTTTTATCTACATATGGAATGCACACTTTCCAAGATGAGTGGAATCTCCTTTTGCCTCTTAATCTCTTCCACACATCTTTTTGCCTCTTAACCATGTCCATTGATTTTGCCTCTTGAGAATCTTGAGCACATGGATCAACCAAGATTTAATCTCCACCATTGCTCATTTCTTTTTGCCTCTTAATCTTGACCGTCCATTCATTTCTAAATCCTTTATAAGGAGCCCTCTCCTTCTCATTTATGCATGGAGATTTTAGAGATCAAGATTTATGTTATTGTTATGCAAGTTTGGAGAGTGATTTTGGAGAAGATTTTGAGCACTTGAGCTTGAACATTGCAACTTCTCTTTTCTTGTCTTCTTCTCTCATGCCCCATGACAATCTATTTAGATTAATATTGCACTTGCATATTAGATTCGATTCATATTTCCTTTCATAGAATAATCTTGCATAAGCATTTCCTTCATAGATTAGTTTTCTTTCATGCATTGTTATCATATAGAATAGCTTTCATTTTCATTTGCATGCATACTTGATGATCATGGAGACTAGCATTCTTGCTTTTCTTCTTTGAATCTCTAATTTTATGGTGTACTTGCATGGTCACAAACTAGGTCTAGGATGAGGGCCTTCATTATAAACCCTTGCACTCCATGAATAGAGAGCTATGAGCCTCCATTTGAGACCTCATTCTTGAGAAATCTTAGATATAATTACTCATAGAAGTGTGACAACTTTTTAGAACATATTTTTGGTGCCCACCATGGGGAAACCCACATTTACATGCTTGTTTTAGTTATTTTTGGAGCTAACCCCCTTGTGAAGATTTGCTTGGAGACTAAAACCATAGATTTTCAAAGATTTGATCATATCTCCCAAAAGGCTTAGTTTTTTGGTCTAAATTAGTTTTTGTAGGTTGATGAAATATTACAAAAGCTTCAATTAAAAATTCAAAATTTTCGGAGGTATTTTGAATTTTTTATAATTTTTTCTTGATTTTTCATAAAAAATTAATTTTTAGTGAAAATTAGCATATTTTTTGGAAATCATTTTCAGAAATCTATTTAAATTCTATAGGGGGTCCATTCTTTGTGTTTTGAATTTGGATGCAATATCATAGCTCAAATAATTGATTTACAAAAACTGGTCCATTTTGGTAAAATGGGTCTCTAGGGCACAAATGAAGAGATTTTTTTGAAATTTTTACATTTTTGGAAAGCTCTTTATTTTTTAGTAGGGGTCTTTTTTTCATATTTCTATTTTTGTGTCCGAAATCATATCAAAAAAATCAGATCTTGTTGACTAGGTCAAATGCAAAAAAAATAAAATTTTGTGATGAGTATGCACTTATTTTCATGGTTCGATGCATAATATGAGTTGTCATTTGGATTATTTGCTGGGTATTATTTCTCCTAAAAATTGATTTTTAGATCTAACCCTAGGGTTTGCATAAGTTGGATATACATTGCATGCTTGTTTTCTTGTTGGAGAGTTTGTGGCTTCCTTGCACAAAAAAGCTCAACAAAAATCTACTAAGCGCGTTGCTTTGGACTTGAGGTATTTTGTTGCATCTCTATAACATTTGGATTTTGGGAATAAAATTAATCTCTCATGTGTCTAGCTTGAGTGTTTATTTCTTTCATAGATCACACTTCAAATTTGGGCTCTAAAAAAGAACATAGATTCACTTTCTTGCATATGAGTTTCACATAGTAATTAGGCCCTATGAACACTATTTGTGGCATTCTTGAGAGAGTGGGTTTCTTGCGAAGCTCTTCTTGATGATAGAACCCCTTGTAGGTAGGGAGGATATTGTTACTATCTCACGGTCTTACTTGGTTTAGTCTTCAACATTGATCAGTACGTTCTCTCTTGGTCCACTTAGAGAGCTCGGTAGACATTGTTGTTGACATCATGAACCTTGGTGAGGTGGTTTCAATCTTAGTGTTTCAATGAACTTATTTTCTATGTTTGGGTGAAGTGAAGAGGCTAGAGGATTATGCTCTACTCCCTTTTTGGGTAGTACCAGACACTCAAATCCTTGAATCTAAATCAAGTCCCATGTGGTCCTTTTTGTGAGTCACCTTGTTAGAGAGGGTTAACCGTAGTGGACATTCCCTTTATTGGGTCAACCACATGGATGGAACCTCAAGAAATAATAGCCATTTTCACCATAGTAGCAACAACTGCTATATAAATTTTCTTGTGGAAGAAATCTCCACGGGTGTAGTTTCTTGTTGGGCTATCAGATCTCCTTAGCATCTCTGATTGATTAAATTCTCAGAATGTGTCAAAACCATGGTGTGCCTAGATTGGAGTTCACCCTCTTGAGATTGCAAAAGTTGTAGAGTCGACCATTACTAAGAACCATAGTGCAACCAACTTTTTATTTGCTAGGACTATGTGCGTGGTTGAAAAACATTTTGAGAGCATACACAAGTAGAATCTTTAAGGAGTAGCATGCTAAGTCACTATTCTTGTTCATGTGCAAGGTTTCTTTTCCCCTTGTTCATTATTTGAAGAAAATTGTTTTCTTGAACTCCCTGATTGCTATTTTGCATGCCTGATTGATGATAAAAATCTATTAATGCATCTAGTTGGTCACATTAAACAAACAAATCTGAGTTCCTGAGTGATAAAACTTCAAAGATCTCCAAAAAAGTGCTATGACGTGTTGCTCAACATCCAAATGAACTTAAATGGTATCAATTTGCACAAAATGACTCTTGGTCTTCTTTCTTCCACATCTCCCATGTCTTCCTAGTCTCCCATTTCCATCCTTTCTCTTCTTGCTTCACGCTTCTTCCTCTTCTTCCTAAACTCTTCATGTCTTCTTGATTCTTTTCCTCTTATTTTCTAGTCTACCTTCTTCTATTCATCTCTTCTGTCACTTCCATGCTTGATTCCTCCTCTTCTAGAACCATGAATTTCAACTATCTTGTTATGGAACCTCTCTTGATAATAGATGATCTTGAACTCATTGCGCAATTCGAAGAGTATTATTCCTCCAAAATTCTCATGAGTGATAAATTTATGACAAAAATAAAAGAAAAATTGATTAAATCACATGCCTTTGCTAGGATCATACACATGATCTTGTCATGACCTCCTTCTTCCAAACATTTTTCATCTTCTAAGTCTTCTCATCCTTCCTCATCTTCCAAGTCTTACCATGACTCTTCTAGACATTATTCATATTCCTCATTATCCAAGTCTTCTTCCTCCACTAGGTCTTCACTTTCCTCTTCTTCACAATCTCATTCCTCTTCTACTTCTCCCAAGAGTCTTACTCCTTGTCTCAAGACATACCATGATGAGAAATATGATATCCCTTGTGATACCTCTTCCACAAAGAGTGATATTCCCATCTTTGATGACTATGATGATGGACAATGTAGTGATACCTATGACACCTCTATTCCTAAGAGTCCTCCTAGTTGTGTGCTTGTGCTTATTGGAAATGGGTCATCACATTGGATAGATCATGATGGTGATACATATGATTCTAATTTTGAAAGAGACTTTGATGATTTCTGTGAAAAATACCTAGATGATACATCTACTTCACTCAAGGAAGAGAAAGCTTGCCATGATAATTATAAACATAAATAATATAAGAATCTCTCCTCTAAGAACTCTCATGCTGAAAATAAAGATTACACTCTCGAGCAAGATTATGTTAATGATGGACCTTTGTCTTGTGAAAGTTCCCTTTCATCCCCTACTTCCTCCAATACCCATACATTTCCTAAAGCTTCCAAGTCTTTCAAATCTTTCACAAATCCTTCATCCAACAAAGATCCTAATACTTTTCATGTCATTCCCTATAGTTATCCTCAAGGGCTACCTCTTAAAGAAACTCAAGCTAACCTTCACTTGGCTACAAATACTTTCAATAATGCTAAACCTAAAGAGCCTAAGCCTTTATACACTATAATGCCTACTTCAGCTAGTCCTTCACCATCTCTTCCAAAGTCTTCCATACAATTCCAACATGCTTCCTTCTCCTTAGAAGTGGCTCCATGTCAAGAGGACTCTAAAAATGATAAAGAAAAGAACATAAAGAGAGATCAAGATCAAGAACCCTCCATGTCATCCAATCCTTTTCATGATGTCTCTTATCTGTTTCATGGTTCTTTTGATCCTCTACACCCTTTCTCATTCATTCCACCATGTCTTAAGTCTTCTCCTAAGAAAGATCAAGCTGCTACTTACACTGCTGAGCTTATTGACAATCAAAATAACCTTACTACACTTGCGCTTTCCAAAGATGATACTTCTATTAAGGTTATTAAAAATGGTGTTGTTACTTCCAATGTTAAGCCTATTGAAAATCAAGAGAAAAATTACACGCTTATGCTATCCAAATCTCCTTGTCAAGATCAAAGTCTTCCATCTTCTTGTTCTACCACTCCATGTTCGCTTCCACTTTCTACTCTTCCTAAGCCTTTTCAAGCTCCAAACAATCCTATCAAAGAATTTGCTCCTATTCAAGATGTTCATGATCCTATTGCAAATCCTAATGCTCACTCTAAAGATGCTGATGTCCTTGGTTGTCATATAGATGTTGACGAACTTATTGATTATCCTTTGGTATCTTCCACGTCCATCCTTGGACCTCCTCCACCAATACTAAGGGCTTCACGTCTTCCTTCCATCTTGGGCCTGTTGACACTGAAAAAGTCAGGTCCTAAAGGAACAGGATGTCAGGGAAGTATAATATATATTTTTTTTATTTTATAGATTTCCTTTGATAAAAGATTAAAATAGATAAAAGGCGTGTGCATTTGTTATTTTTATTCTCATGTATTAGGTTGTAAATTGCTTTATTTTATGCATATTTGTTTCAGATAATAATAATTCTAAAAATAAAAAATAAAATAGGCTGAACAAAAGGTGACGAGAGGGAGTTGAACACTCAACATCTCAAGCCGACCTTTTTCCTACCTATCTACCCTCCTACCCCCTAACCAGTTAATCTATTTGTTTTCTTCGAGAGGGTTAGGAGAAGATACTTATTTATCTTTGTTTTATGTGCAGGTGAGAAATAAAATGCAACCTGTTACACAAGGAGTAATTTCTTCCCTAAATAAATTTCAAATTAAATTAGGAATTTCTTTATGAATTTATGTATTTTTTCATTTTTATGAAAAAGAATGGGGAGAGGGAGTTGAACACTCAACCTCTCAACCCATTCCTTTTCCTACCTAACTTCCCAACCCTACCCCTACCAATTGCTCTATATTTTTCCTTGAGAATATTTGTGTAAATAAATGTATAAATTAAAGATATTCTTATCTCATTTGAAATAAATTATTAAAATGAATATTGTTTATGAGATATAAATTTTATGATCATTGATAATTGTTTTAATTTAATTTTTATTTTTTTTACTCCTATAACCCTAAAAGTTAAAATATAGGATAAGGTAAAGGTATAATTTGATAAATATCATTTTGTTTAGGGTTTTGATGTATGTTGATATTAATTCTATTTTTTCATATCCCTAAATACAATTTGGTATTTTCAACTAATATATTTTTAACATTAATATTTTTACTAAATAAGGTGAAAAGGTTTTAGCATTATTGTATTTTAGTGATGTATAATGAAATTTGACTTTTCATTACTATTTAGGGTTTTCCATTTACTCTTTAATTGCAAATCCCTAAAAGAAGGTTTTTTTTACTTTATGCCTTCATCTTAAATTTTAGGGCAAAGTGGGTGTAAATAGTTTTACCCCACTTTACTTGATTTCTCATTTCATGAATTAATTTATTAATGCAATTCATGTAATTGTAATGTTAATTTGCATTATGATTGTTTTTTATTTTAAGCAAAAGCAATTTTTCCTTTCATTAGGGTGAAACGTAAAACCTTCTTACCCTAATGTTTCTAAAATATGTTTATGTAGTGTTATTTTGTTATGCTTGTAAATGAACTTATTTTATTTTTAAAAATAAAATGCTACTACCTAATGTCATTCTATTAATTCTAGAAATCATCACATTATATAAATCCTTCATGATTTAATAATTAATATGAATGCTTCTATTTTGATAATTAATGTGGATGAAATATAATTAAATTTTAATTTTAATTTTTTATTTATGATACTTATTTATTTTCAATTAATTAGTAATACATAATAGATAGTTTTTATATAAGATTAATACATTACATATATTATGATTTTTATTTTTAGGTTTAAGATAAACTAATATTGAGTGCTTTTTGTGTGTGTGGGAAACTAAAAGATAAACTATTATGCATAGGACACCAAAATTAATGTAATTATAGGGGAGATTTTTCCCAAACAACCATTGTTATGGTTTGTTATGTACATTTTTAGGGTTAGTTGTATAGTTAGGTCGTGTGAAAGGGCATGTCCTTTCACAGGGAACCATTGGAATTTATACTTATACTCACTCAAATGTAAGCAAAAACAACACAATGAATCACAACAAAAATATACCTCTCATGGATTGGAATTTAATGCCCAAAATCCTATGTACAAATATCAGATAAGTTTTTGTACCCTACTGTTAATATAGTTTTTTACGTTCAATTAGTTTCTCGGATTACTCTCTAGCCAGGGTATCCTACTGTGTTTTCTATTTCATGCATTTATTTATGATTAATATGTACAATTTGAATAATGGTAGCATGGTCTAAGAACCTGTTATCATTTCCTTTCGGGCTCTTCAGTTGAGTTAAAAACCATAGGACCTATTGTATAAATGGTTGTAAATTTTGTTTCGATAGAAACTTGTAGGTTGATGGTCTCATTTTATAGAAATGAGTTATCTTAAAACTATCTCTGGTTATACACAACATTGCATGTATCTAACTCTATTCCCATTTTGGTATCAGGCACTAGTCTATTCATTCATTTGAATTTGTCATTTATTTCTTTATGTGAAGTACATATCTTATCTATTATCCTATTTACCAAGCATTAAATTAGGTTTAACATTAATTCCTAGCCTTAGTATAGATTTCAAGCTATCTGATAATTAGGATATTAGGTTGCTTTTTCCTCCAAGGATCAGTAACCCCTTTGGAAGGAATTTCTATTGTTTATGCGCATGTTTGTGCAGTCAGACAACATATTCAATTTAGGCCTACCAGCCTTGGTTCGATCCAACCAGAATTGTAGAGCCATTTATTATGCCTATCAGTTGGCCTCAAAATGGTTAGCATTTTTGAGCCCCAACAAATTGGAGACTCTACTAGGGAACACCTATCAGTGAAAGCAGTTTCAGAATCTCTGGTTAGTGTTGTAAAGAATCTACTGGGAAGAAGGATTCAGAACAGTTATTGATTCCTCATAGGAAGTGACGTGGTGACTCTAGAATACAGTATCAGGTGAAGCCTATGTTAGGGAGAAGGTCCCTAAAGAACAATTCATTTTCTGAATTAAAACTGAATAGGAGAAATAAAAAGTTAAAAAAGAAAATGTTGCATGTGTCCCCTGAGAAGCGGCCTGACAAGGATGATCAAGAGCTTGCTTGCAAACATTTTCCCAATCCTAACCATTAGTTCGATGAGGGAAATGATGAAGGTTTTAATCCTTTCTCCCAAAGCAATAATGGGATTCATGATTCTCAGGAAGATCAGAATCAGGAAAGGGTTTAGAGAGAAGAAAAGATTAGTAAGTGGATGGATGTATTTCGTCAGATGGCTAAACCAGAAGAGGAAATGGTTATAGCCCTCAAGAGACAACCAGAGGAATTATTGAGGAGAATGGAAGTAATGAGAGATAAGATCCGATCACCTAGAATGATGATGGATTTTAGGGCTGAAAGAAGTGAAGTTTACACTCCTCATAGAAAGAATAGTGGGCATACTGCTCAAAATGATTCTACCAATCCTATGTTCAAAACAAACAAAGAAGGGAGAACCATAGGAGACGACAGTGAATGGTTCAAAGTTTTTGATAATCCAATGTGTGACCTAAGTAGCAAGTCAAGAAATACAAATGATTCCTGAGACAATGCACAAAGGACAGGAAGAAATGACAGTGATCAAAAAAGCGATCAGGATAATGAACATGATTTGAATGATGTGCATAATAGAAAAACATACAGTTTATTTAATAATATGGGTCACCCCCAATATGGTGAAGGTGCAGAATATTGGAGGGAAAATAATTGTCATAATTTTAAAAATTTTGAGCTAAGTCAATATAAAAATCATTATGGCAATATACAAGGTGATTTATGTGCAGAGGGTAAATATTATACAGAAAATACAAATGATATGCATCAAGGTGACTGTAGTTTATCAAATAATGATAAACATTTCTAGCAAGACGGTGGTGAAATAGCGGGTGAATTTAACGATCATACGGGAGAAGAAAATAATTGTACCATGCGGCCTAGTGATTATAATAAAAAAATTATTTTAATCAAGGTAAATTTGACCAAGAGGAAGAACTTGGAGATAGTAATTCCCATTATTTGGTAAATAATCACAGTCTTGTTTTGCGTGAAAGTATTCAGCATGGTAATAATTACCAAAAGGATGAGAGTATTAACCAAAAGCAAAGAATGGATACACAATACCCTAATATGTATGCAGACGAGGAAATACAAAATAAACAATATAAGAATGATATTATTTTCATGCAAAAAGGGCGTGAACATTACAATAAAAATACTCAAGCAAAGGGGAACACCCCACAACGCAATGGTAAGTTGCGAGCCTCTCAATTGGGAGGTCTTGGGTTCAATTCTTCTTGAGCTCCTTGTTGATCTTGGCTTCAGCCTATTACCTATAAAAATAAAAAAAAATACTCAAGAAAAAAATGATAATACGAAGCAGTATATGCTTGCACAGGGGAAGGATGATGAGAAGTTTGATAGTAGCTTCTATAGACAATGCAACAGCAATCACAGGCCTACACAAAAGGAGTATTATTATAAAGATAATGATAACATATGTGAGTAGAACCAAATACCACGGTAGATAAATAATACTTACCCATTTGTGTAGGAGAATGCCAGGTATTATGAGAATCCTTATGCTGATGATTTGAAACACCAACGTATTAATTCACATAAAGGCCCAGAAAACAGTTGTGAGCATGTGCAAAAGTCAAAGAAAGATGAAGGTAAAAGTAATGATATACACTATCAATATCATCACCCGCGTGAGCAGCTTGGTAAACCTACATAGATTCAAAGTAGCGAGTAACATACTATATCAACAAAGCATCAAAAAGAATTGTGTGAGAAACCATGTGGTGTGACGAGTATGTATCATAAATTTTGGCCTAACAACATACGTGAGCAAATATATGGTTACGAGTTTGTGCAGGAAGGCAATGGTTGCCATGAATATAATAAAAAACAATACAATGAGAGCTTGTGTGAGCAGACAAAGGGGTTTGCACAAGACCAAATGAATATGCAGCAACAAGTTGATGACAATAATAAATTTGGTGAGTATCATATGCAACATATGGAGGAGTATAAAATGGAAAGTAATACCATTAATTATGTTGATTTTGGTAAATGGCTACAGTTTAATAAGTTAGATATACAAAACAATAGTGTGCATATGCAACCGCTTGACACATATTATCCATGCAAACAAAAGTATGATGCACGTAGTATGTTTCACAAAAAAAAAAAATACATTATCCTTGAAAGCAAACATATGATTACAGATCTACGCAGGAAGAAGTGGGAGTTGATAATAACCCTACGCAAAAAGAGGAGTATATGCCTAGCTTCTACCGTGAAAACATGGCAAGCATAATGTTTCCAAACTAGCGCAAAAGGGAGAAATGAAGGGTGTTGAAAACAATAAATGTAATAATAATTATTACCTCGTGCAAAAGGGGGAAGATGAGAAAATTCCCAGCCAGCAAATCCGAAATACACATTATCAAAAGCCTATTTCCTACACTAAAAAACATGACCAGCATGTTGAGAAATGTTTAAATATGCAGCCCACTAATATTTACAAACTTGCACAGCAGTATAATGATAATGCACAAAATAAGAGAAGTTACAATGCACAATGGATAAATGGAACGCCTAGCCAGGAAGATGCTACAATAAAATACCATGCTGGGCAAGACATTAAGGGTGCTGGCACATTTCAACAATATGCACAAGACATACATCATTCACGTGAATAGAAATATGATATGTATAATGCCAAGTCTACAAAAAATAAGGATTGTGAGTATGATTGTGTGAAAGGAAGTATGAATGATGAACAGAATCATAATAAATGTTTTTATAAACAACACCAACACGTTAAAGAATCAAATAAGTAGCAAAATGATAATATGTATTATCCAGATTATATTTTCCAGAATAGCAAACATGGCCAGCATGTTGAGGAGGATAAAAAGGAATATGAGAAACATAATACATTGGAAAATAATTATAATCATCGATAGCATGATCTGCTGAATGTACATCATGAATATCAAACACAGCACACGGGGGTTCACACATGCCCTAAATACCAATTTGCACAACAAAAGGGTGAATATGATATTTACAATAATAATCGGTTTGATAGAACAAAAGATGGATATCAAATGTGTGATGCCCAGTACGGTGGATATAAAGGGACTAGAGATAAACATATGCTAGGTAATATTTACAAGTTTGGGCATAGTAAAAATGATTATGATAATAAAAATACTCATTTTAATTTTGGAGATATAGATAAAGATGTTTATTCACGGTAGGACAATTATTTTTATAATGAAAACATTAATCTGTAGAAAAATAAAGTGCATAATCAATATACTAGGGAAAATAAAAATAAAAATTATGTTGGGAGTGCCGGAGAATATACATTTGCAGGAAACTGTGCACAAAGCCAAGATGGTGCATAGTTCTTAAATGCCAACATGGATGATACAGACAATGAAATTCCGCAGCATTATGAAAATTATGCACAAGGTAAAGGAAATAATACTTATTTTCATCAGTAACCTAATGATAGGGTGCATCTGCAAAGTGAAATTCATGATCATATTAGAACAGGTATTAATAACGATAATGAACATCATTATCTAAATACACAATATCCTGGAGGTATTGCACAATACCAAAATATTGATAGACATTATTATGAAAATGCATATAATCTGCAAAATGGTAGTGTACCTCATCAGCCAATGCAAAGTAAAATTTATCCAGGGGGAGGCCAAACTTATGCACAACCAAATGTTATGGGCACAAATTGGCAACCTGGAAATCCTGCACAATAACAAAATCGACAACACAAAGGAGGAATGCCAAACCCAATGAATGTGGCTTAGCAACCTCACAGTGGTCAATATGGTAATATGGAAAATCAATGGCAGAGAGGTAACCCTATTCCTCAAAATCAATATTTTCATAATAAAAATAATGGAAATTTATTTGATGCTAGATTTCAGGAAGTAAATGAGAGATATAGACCATTGGATTTTTCAAATGTAATGTGTTTCCCTGACCCTATACCAAATAAATTAAAGACTACTATCCCCAAGTTTACTGGCGATGGATCCCAGTTAGCAGAACATCATGTCATAAATTGAAAAAATATTGTTTATGAATTCGACATTACCTATGAGGATGTGCGTATGAAAATGTTAGTCCTCTCACTCAAGGATAGTGCAGATGAGTGGTATAGAAATTTGCTAGATAGATCAATTACCAATTGGAAAACCTTTGTTGATCAGTTTATAGAAGAATTTGGGGATCACAGAGATCCATCCTTTGCAACTCATGAATTAACAACCATGAGGAAAAATGTGAATGAAACAGTAAAGGAGTTTAATAAAAGGTTTAACAAGGTGTTGAATAAGATTCCAAAAGATATCCGCCCTGTTGACCCTTTTCTAATTACCTTTTATTTGAAATCTTTTGATGTCAAGATGAATTATGAGATAAGGTCTCATAACCCAACAACTTTACAATAGGCTTTCAAAATTGCATTGAATATTGAAAACAATAAAATAGCTACTGGAAGAATTGATAAGAGAAATGATCCCAAACTATTCGATCCTACAGTCCCGAAAAAGAATGATGAAAATAATAAAATGGATGAATTAGTGAGTTTGATGAAGAATTTGCAACCAAAAAAAGGTCACTTTCAAGTAGGAAGGCAAGACAAAAATTTCAACAGGAATGATAGATACAAATTGTAGGACATGCCTTATCATACAGAATGGAAAGATGGAAAGCCTTTAAAAAAGCAGACAAACACTCCAGATCCTCTCAAGAAAAATAATCATTTCATAGGGGATGAATTTTGGTGTGAAATTTATAAAATGCCTCACCCTCAGGAGCAATGTCTTATAGCACAAAATATTCTGGAGGAAGAAAACCAGGGGTATGAAGAGAGGCCTGTGATAAATGCTCTTTCATCCACACCCTTTTGGTTAGGAGATAGTGATGATTCAGATGGGGAATACATGCCAGATGAAAGCTAAAGGAGGTTGGGATACCAATAGGAGCAGCAAGTCTTCTTAGATGATGATAAGAGTTCGGTTCTTAGGAGGAAAACAAGAGAGGAAAGAGAGGCTTACACTGTAGTAGTGATGGAACAAGTGCTTAGCAACTATCACTTGAGGAACAGGAATGTGAACTCAGGAAATGAACAAGCAACAAGGATGTACAAAATTCCAAACAAGAATGCTAAGAGCAAGAAGGCAAAGACAAATGCCCCTAAAAGGTAGGTTGATCAAACATCGCAGATAAGAAAACCCGCGGACAAGCAGAGCAATGGTAAGGAAATTTCAAATTGTACTTCATTTATGTCTCAAGCATTATCTTAGGTGAAACTTTCTATCCCTCTAATGGAAATAGTTAAATTAACTAATTGCAGTAATGAAATGATCAAGTTAATAAATGATGTTGTTAAAGAAGATGCAAAGGAAAAAAAGGATAATGAAGAATTACCAGTTATTTACCTAGGAACTTCTGTTAATGAAGATGCTACTAAAGTAGATCCTTTCTTTCTAACCTTAGTGATAAACAATAAATTGGTTAACAATTGTATGTTAGACTCTGGGGCAACGGTTAATATTATGCCTCATGGGGTAATGAAAGAATTAGGAATGAATGTGGATACTACTTATGGAAAGTGTTATGCTATGGACAATAGGTCAATTCCAGTTATTGGAATAATGAAAAATGTTGAGTTTAAGTTCCCTTCATGTCCTAAAAAATCTTATAAAATAGACATTACTGTTGTAGAAGTACCACCTAGTTATGGAATGCTATTATCTAGATAGTGGTCTAATTTAGTAGGTGGAAATATTCAATTAGATCTATCTTATGCTTCTATTCCAGTGACTGATAGGGTTGTAAGGATCGATAGAGAACCAAGATCTACTTACATCATTCAAGACATTGATCCAAGTCAGGTTACACACTTCTACCACACCAACATGGAGAATTTCCAGGTAAGGATTCATAAAAATCTCATTGAAAATACTAGTCCTATTGAAATATGTGCTAAGGAAAATAATGATCTCATTTGGAAAATGTTTTTTGATGGATCATGTAGTAAAAATGGTAATGGTGCAGGTGTATTGTTCATATCCCCAAATGGGAAATATTTTAAATATTCCTTTTTGTTAGCATTTGAATGTACTAACAACACTGGAGAATACAAAGCACTCCTACTAGGTCTCAAAATAGCAGGTAAGCATGGTATCAAAATTCTTTTTGTTTATGGTGATTCTGAATTAATTGTATCTCAGATTAGGGATAAGTTTATTACTAAGAATCATACCCTAAAAAGGTACAAGAATGAAGTGTGGGATTCCATAGAAGTTTTTGATGCTTTTTTGATAACATGGATAGATAGATCTGAGAATATTCTTGCTGATTTCATGGCTAACCTAGCAGTTAAGCATAATGATATCCCATGTGAAGATATTGCACAGGTAGAGATCAAACCAAGGCCATCAATACCTAATAACATTTTTAATTGGCAAATCTTTGATAATGATAGAGACATTATAAAGTTCCTTGCATGTGAGGAAAGGTACAAGGATCAACTCATTGATTTAAATGCTTATGTTGAAATGATAGATGAAAAGGATACTTTATTTGGAAAAGATGTAATTCAACTTAAAACTAATAAAATCCCTAAGGGGCTTGTTACACTAGAAAAAATGTTTGATAGTAAAGATTCTAGTAATAAGGTTAAAATGGAAAATACTAATATACAGGAAGTGGAAAAGATAAATTTAGGAAATGAACATACTCCTAAAGAAATTTTCATTGGTAAAAAGTTAACTCCTAAAATTAGATTTGATATTGTTAGTTTGTTAAGAAAGTATAGACATGCGTTTGCTTGGTCCTATGATGATCTTAAGGCTTATAGAGAGGACTTGATCCAACATGAAATACCCTTAAGACCTGATGCAAAGCATTTTAGACAAAGAAAAAGACCGATCAATCCGACTTTGGCTCCTAAGATGAAGGAGGAACTCATTAAGATGAGGGATACTAGTATCATAAAACTGATTAGACACTCTACTTGGGTTTCAAATTTGGTACCTGTTAGGAAAAAGAACGGAGATATTAGGCTTTGTGTGGACTTCAGAAATCTAAACATATCTTCGTTAAAGGACAATTATGCATTACCAAACATGGAAGCATTATTACAAAAGGTTACAGGAAATGAATTATTATCCATGATGGATGGGTTCTCTAGGTACAATCAGGTTAAAGTTAAAGAAGAAGAACAATACAAAATAGCATTCACTATGCCATGGGGTACATATGTTTATGCAAGAATGCCATTTGGACTTATGAATGTAGGAGATACTTTTCAGAGGGCCATGGATGTGGATTTTGGGGATTTCATTGATATTATGATGGTAATATATTAGGATGACATCACAGCTTATTCAAAGAAAGCAGAAGATCATTGCAAGCATCTAGAGAAAATCTCCAAAAGAGCCCTTGAATATGGAGTATCCTTAAACCTTAAGAAATTTCATTTCAGGGTAATCAAGGGTAAACTCCTTGGTCATATAGTTTCCAAGGAAGGAGTCAGAATAGATCCAGAAAGAATTGAAGCAATTGATAAAGTTTTGATCCCTAAAAATGTTAAGGGAATTCAATATTTCCTTGGGCAAATCAACTTTGTAAGACGGTTTGTCCCAAAAATTTTAGAAATCATAAAACCTATTGCAAAGATGTTAAAAAAGGATGCAATTATAAATTGGACAAATGAGGCTTTAGAAGCATTTGCCAATATTAAGAAAGCAATCAAGGAAGCACCAGTTTTGAAGTCTCTTGATTTTTCCAAACCATTTTAGTTATTCTCCTTTGCTTCTTTCCACACCATAGTAGCAGTCTTGTTACAGAAAAATGATGAAGGATATGAGCAACCAATAGCATTTTTTAGTAAAACTCTACAATTTTCTGAGCTGAGGTATGACATACATGAAAAGAAGGCTTATGCATTAGTGAAATTAGTGAAATCATTCATACCCTACCTGGTTGGAGCTAAGATTGTGGCATACATACCGAATGCAGCAACTAAGGATATTTTTAGGCAATCAAAGGTTATAGGAAAAAGATGTTGATGGATAAATCAGATTCAAGAGTTTGATATTGAGATTCAAATCACTAAGTTAATCAGAGGACAAGGATTGGCTAAGTTTATGGCCAAAACAAATTTGGATGCATCACAAGTAAACCAAGTAGATTTAGAGAGGGCAGAGATGAGTATTGAGCATTGTCCATGGTACACAGACATAGTATACTTCTTAAAGCATATGAAGTGTCAAGAAGGTCTAAATGATAATCAGAAAAGAACTATAAAGTTACAAGAATCTAGATATGTGTTGATTCAAGGAGACCTATATTGGAAAAATAACAATGGTGTCCTCCTATTTTGTCTAGACACCTATCAAGACAAGTCAGTTATTAAGGATTTACATGATGGGGTATGCGGCGGTCATTTTTCAGCTAAGACAACAACTCACAAGATATTTAAAGCTGGGTATTACTGGCCTCATATTTTTAAAGATTGTTATGATTATGTTAGAAAGTGTGAGTCCTATCAGAAGTTCTTTGGAAAGCTGAAATACAATGGTGCTTTACCCCTTATTCCATTACAAACTGAGGAACCTTTCAAAATGTGGGGAATAGACTTTATTGGAGACATTGTAGATGCTTTGAGTGGAGGTCATAGATGGATATTGGTTGCGACAGACTACTTTACAAAGTGGGTTGAAGCTGTACCCACAAGGCAGGCTACAAGCAAGGTGGTCATCAAGTTTTTGACGGATAATATACTTACCAAATTTGGAGTACCTTATAAGATTCTTTGTGACAATGGCATGTGTTTTAGGTCTAAGGAATTTTTAGAATTTTGTGAGAAATATGGCATCAACCTATCATACTCATCTCCATATCATCCGCAAGGGAATGGTCAGGTAGAATCAAGCAATAAGAGTCTACTGAAGATTATCAAAAGAATGTTGAGTAACAATAAAAAGGCTTGGGACTCAAAGATAAATCTAGCTTTATGGGCAGATAGAGTAACAATGAAAAGATCGACAGGTTTTTCTCCTTATGAGTTGGTTTATGGGAAACAAGCGAGGTTACCATTGAATAATCTCCTGCTAGGATACAAATTCATGCAAGAAGAATAACTTGAGGATGTAGACTTTATGGAAGACCGGTTGAGCTAGTTGTCAGAGTTAGATGAAATGAGAAGAATAGCACAAGAAAATAATCTTCATCAACAATGATAGATTAAAACCTTGCATGATAAAAGAGCATCAGATAGACCTTTCAAAGAAGGTGATTGGGTATTGAAATGGAATGCAAAAGACCAAGACAAAGGAAAACATGGTAAGTTCAAGGTATTATGGCTCGGACCTTACATGGTAGTTTCAAAAGCAGGTGATAATTCATATTATCTATAGGACACTAATGAAGTCATTCAGGAATTCCCTACTCACGGTCAATATTTGAAGCCATTTTTCTCTTAAAAATAGGAAGTATTCTCTAACTTGTATATTACTATTTTTATTTCATTTAAGCATCATGTTTCTTTTCTCACTATGGTCTACTTCTCCAGAGCTAACTTGGATCTCACTGCATCCAGGCATGAATGCATGTCCCCAATAAGAGCCACTATTGACACTGAAAAAGTTAGGTCCTGAAGGAACAGGATGTCAGGGAAGTATAATATATATTTTTCATATTTTATAGATTTCCTTTGATAAAAGATTAAAATGGATAAAAGGCGTGTGTGCGTTTGTTATTTTTATTCTCATGTATTAGGTTGTAAATTGCTTTATTTTATGTATATTTGTTTTAGATAATAATAATTCTAAAAATAAAAAATAAAATAGGTTGAACAAAAAGCGGCGAGAGGGAGTTGAACAATCAACCTCTCAAGCCAACCTTTTTCTTACCTATCTACCCTCCTACCCCCTAACCAGTTAGTCTAATTGTTTTCTTCGAGAGGGTTAGGAGAAGATACTTATTTATCTTTGTTTTATGTGCAGGTGAGAAATAAAGTGCAACCTCTTACATAGGGAGTAATTTCTTCCCTAAATAACTTTCAAATTAAATTAGGAATTTCTTTATGAATTTATGTATTTTTCCATTTTTATGAAAAAGAATGGGGAGAGGGAGTTGAACACTTGACCTCTCGACCTGTTCCTTTTCCTACCTAACTTCCCGACCCTACCCCTACCAATTACTCTATATTTTTCCTTGAGAATATTTGTGTAAATAAATGTATAAATTAAAGATATTCTTATCTCATTTGAAATAAATTATTAAAATGAATATTGTTTATGAGATATAAATTTTATGATCATTGATAATTGTTTTAATTTAAATTTTCTTTTTTACTCCTATAACCCTAAAAGTTAAAATATAGGATAAGGTAAAGGTATAATTTGATAAATATCATTTTTTTTAGGGTTTTGATGTATGTTGATATTAATTCTATTTTTTCATATCCCTAAATACAATTTGGTATTTTCACCTAATATATTTTTAACATTAATATTTTTACTAAATAAGGTGAAAAGGTTTTAGCATTATTGTATTTTAGTGATGTATAATGAAATTTGACTTTTCATTACTATTTAGGGTTTGCCATTTACTCTTTAATTGCAAATCCCTAAAAGAAGTTTTTTTTTACGTTATGCCTTCATCTTAAATTTTAGGGCAAAGTGGGTGTAAATAGTTTTACCCCACTTTACTTGATTTCTCATTTCATGAATTAATTTATTAATGCAATTCATGTAATTGTAATGTTAATTTGCATTATGATTGTTTTTTATTTTAAGCAAAAGCAATTTTTCCTTTCATTAGGGTGAAAAGTAAAACCTTCTTACCCTAATGTTTCTAAAATATGTTTATGTAGCGTTATTTTGTTATGCTTGTAAATGAACTTATTTTATTTTTAAAAATAAAATGCTACTACCTAATGTCATTCTATTAATTCTAGAAATCATCTCATTATATAAATCCTTCATGATTTGATAATTAATATGAATGCTTCTATTTTGATAATTAATGTGGATGAAATATAATTAAATTTTAATTTTAATTTTTTATTTATGATACTTATTTATTTTCAATTAATTAGTAATAAATAATAGATAGTTTTTATATAAGATTAATACATTACATATATTATGATTTTTATTTTTAGGTTTAAGATAAACTAATATTGAGTGTTTTTTGTGTGTGCAGGAAACTAAAAGATAAACTATTATGCACGGGACACCAAAATTAATGTAATTATAGGGGAGAATTTTCCCGAACAACCATTGTTATGGTTTGTTATGTACATTTTTAGGGTTAGTTGTATAAATAGGTCCTGTGAAAGGACATGTCCTTTCACAGGGAACCATTGGAATTTATACTTATACTCACTCAAATGTAAGCAAAAACAACACAATGAATCACGACAAAAATATACCTCTCATGGATTGGAATTTAATGCCCAAAATCCTATGTACAAATATCAGATAAGTTTTTGTACCCTACTGTTAATATAGTTTTTTACGTTCAATTAGTTTCTCGGATTACTCTCTAGCCAGGGTATCCTACTGTGTTTTCTACTTCATGCATTTATTTATGATTAATATGTACAATTTGAATAATGGTAAAATGGTCTGAGAACCTATTATCATTTCCTTTCGGGCTCTTCAGTTGAGTTAAAAACCATAGGACCTATTGTATAAATTGTTGTAAATTTTGTTTCAATTGAAACTTGTAGGTTGATGGTCTCATTTTACAGAAATAAGTTATCTTAAAACCATCTCTGGTTATACATAACATTGAATGTATCTGACTCTATTCCCATTTTGGTATCAGGCACTAGTCTTCATTTGAATTTTTCATTTATTTCTTTCTGTGAAGTACATATCTTATCTATTATCCTATTTACCAAGCATTAAATTAGGTTTAACATTAATTCCTAGCCTTAGTATAGATTTCAAGCTATCTAATAATTAGGATATTAGATTTCTTTTTCCTCCAAGGATCAGTAACCCCTTTGGAAGGAATTTCTATTGTTTATGTGCATGTTTGTGTAGTCAGACAACATATTCAATTTAGGCCTACCAGCCTTGGTTTGATCGAACCAGAATTGTAGAGCCATTTATTATGCCTATTAGTTGGCCTCAAAATGGTCAGCATTTTTGAGCCCCAATAGGGCCCTTATGTCCCTTCGCTTTCCCCTCATAACTCTCCTAATTCATCATCCATCTTGGGTCCTTACATCTCTCCATCTCCTATCTTTCCTCAAGATCAACATAGATGTAGACCCTTGAATCCTTTTCATCCACCCACCCTTCTAAACTAGTCATATCCTCCTTCTTCTTCCACAAGTCCCAAGTCTTTTGGAAGTAACTTGAATGTTTAGTACAAGAAAAAAAAGCAATACAAGAATCCATCAAAAAAAATATCACCATGTCTCCTATAATCGACATGGAGGGATCAAGTCAAAAGAGATATCTAAGAAGAAAACTACAAGTATGGGTTCCAAAATCCATCATTGAAGATATTCTCTCTAAATCATCAAAAAGAAATGAAAATCCTACGACTATATGGATTCCAAAGTCTCTCTTGAAAGAGTATGATGTTGAGAAACAAGTGATGTCGACATTCAAGCTTCTGAAGGCTTCCACTTTATGTTCTTCCAAAAACATTCTTCCATTCCATGCGCCTAAACCTCAACCTCTGCTATCCATTCACCATATTCCTTCATTCACGTTTCCTCCATTCTCTCACCACCCTTCAAGGTGTGTGTTGATGTTGATCTTGCCTTCCTTTCCATCTACCCTTTCACAATCCTTCCATTCATTATCCTTCTACCTTCTATCTTTTTTCCTCATTTGCTTATTCCTCCTATCTTCCAACCTCACTCGCTTTACATAAAACCTTATCCTCCATTTTTCTCTTCCATCTTCCTTTCCCTATCAACATCTTTGAGCATATCATTTTGAATCCTTGGAATATCATGGTTCCTTGATTATCTAAAAAAATTTCCTTCTTCCAAAAAAATTAAAAAATAAATAAATTCAAAAAATAGAAAAATTCAAAAAGAAAACAAAAAAAATGAAAAAAATTGAAAATGTGCCTTGGTGGAAACTTGGAAACAGGCACGTTGGTAGAAAAATTAAAGAGAAATAAATTCATCCTATGGTGAAAACCACTCCCTTGTGGCACCTTGGATAAGTACCGCGATGAAAACTTGGCAATCAAGCATCATGCGTAGTTCTTCTACATATTTCATCCATTCTGTCTTCTCTCTTTGATCTTGAAAATGTTGACCTATACACGAACATTTGAATATCTTGTGAGCTATCTTAAGATGATATTGTTTTCATTTCATTCATGTTTAGCCTTCATATTTATTTTCCTCCATTCACTCTAGTCTTTTGCTATCCTTTTCCCCTTTGGTCTTGATCTAATAAAAAAGAGTAAAACACAATGCTATGAAGCCTCTTGACATGTCTACTCCTTTGGACTACATCCTTTCCTTCTTTTGCATTACACTTTTGTGACTTATCCTATGTTGGCCTTTCATTGCTTGTCCAAATATGCTTTACATGACAATTTTTCCCTAACTTGGGTACTCTTGAGGAGTTTTCCCTTAAGGATTTCTTCCCTTCATTCTCCTTCATTCTCTTGTCTTCCATCTCTTCCACCAGCTTGCTAATCCCTCTTGTTCTCCACCTTGCTAAACATTGGGACTACATGATGTGATCTTACTTGGGAGTTTGATGCCCATTCCATCTGGGGGCATCCTTTGTACATACTTATTGATCTTGAAAAAATCCAAAAAAATGGTATATTGTCAAAAATTCTAAAAATTAGAAAATGTCCTGAAAAAATGATCATCTTAGTGAAAACCTAGCAATAGGTGCTTTGATGTATCTCCAAAAAAATTATGTGTTCCAAAAATACCAAAAAAATAAAAAAATTCAAAAATTCAAAAAAAATAAAAAAAGTGCCTTGGTGAAAACTTGGAAACAAGCGCCTTGGTAGCAAAAATACAAAAAAATTATAAAAAGTCCTGAAAATTTTTTTTTTGCAATAAAATCCAAGTGGTGAAAACTTGGAAATGGACGCTACTTGAGGCCTTTGCACCCCTGTTTCTTATCACGCATCCTCGACACTTAGCCTTTCTCCATCATGCCTTGTCCTTGTTGCCTTGGTTTAGAATTGGTCTTTGTCTTTGTCTTTGTCTAGGGGGCACAAGTGTGTTAGCTTTGGTCTCGTGAATGCGTTAGTCTTTAGGACACCTCGCAAATGGTATTTTTCAACACCACCCCAACTGTGTTTTTCAACACAACCCCTGGCATCGAGTGTTTCTCAACACTTCTCAATTTGGTCTTACCCATTTTTGTCATGTGATCTTACTTGCTTGCAAGCATTCGATCCTTATCCTCAAAACTCAGTATCAGTGAACAAACTTCAATTTTTAAACACAACACTTAATGCTTGAGATATGTCATGATCTTTTCTTTGTGTGTTGACTGTTATTGATTTTCATTGAGTGTCTTTGTCTAATAAGTCTCTCTGGGATGCATAGCTAGAGGACTTGGGGAATGAGGCATGTTTTTATTTGCTTTCTTCTTGTGGGTGTGGTCTAGAAGCTCTAGAGTGTCTCTTGTTGTTCCCTTGAAACACTTGGGAGATTTGATACATCATCCTTGAATTTTTTTGCACAACAGTTCTTATGGTCATCCCGACATCTATGCCTTGATGTGAGTGTGGTTTTGCTACATTAAATTGGGTAAGCTAACATCGAAGTCATCTTGACCTTTATGTCTTTGATGCTTATGTTAGAATCTTTCCACATTCCAATCTGATATAAATCACATTCATATCTTCATAGTTGTGCTTGTGACTAGTGTTGATTGTGTGATTTTTTGATGTTCGTTAATAATGGCCCAATGATGAAAATAAGTTCCTTTACATTCTCTAATGAATGACGAACACAAAAATCATATGTTACAGTTGATCTATTACAAGTACACCTTTTCATTTTCATGTAGCTTGCATTGTTAGACTTCATGATAATATGCATTTTTTAGGCTCCATTATGAGTTGAGAGGGTTTTCCTTCATCTTTCTTTTGGACTTTTAATCAACTGTGGTCACGTTTTGATCTTCATTTCCTTATCTTATTTCGTGATCTCAATCAAAATTTACTATCTTAAACAGTTGATTGATTTTGAGGCATCCTCTTTCTTGAGGAAAATTCTCTTTCTTTTCACCTCTTTCAAACTTCTATCTTCCATTCATTTTCACCCCACTTCTTTTCTTCTAATTCAACCTTGGGGCATAATATTTCATGTTTGATGATCTACCTTGGTTCTATGATCCTTATATCTTTCATCTTACATCAATAACCTTATGTTTAGTTTGATTTGATCAAATTTATCAATTTACTGTTCCTCCTCTATCTCATTTCGATTTTGATCATGAGGGGGCAGTACCTATCAAACTTCAATCCTTGATTCAGCTTTATCAATCATATCAATTGCTTCACTTGGGGCAACCTTGCATGAGACTTGAAAATTACCTATTTACAGGGGTGTTGGCCTTGTTTTTTTCAATCAACTTATCTTTGTCCTGATGTGTTCCTGTTTGTCGATCACACGTCTAGGTTGTTTTGTGATCCCAAATTGATCTCACACTTCAACTTCATTTTTTGACTACATGTGTTCCCATAAAGATCATGCATTAGTCAAAGAGGGGCAAATGTATGCACCCTAAAATGGTTGCCTAGACTTTGGGCCCCCATTCATCAATTTATCAATTTCTTGAATCAATGCTTTGCAATATTTTTAATTTAAATCAATTTCCTTGATCAAATCATATTTAATTTAATTATTTTAATATTTCTTAAGGTTTGATAATTTTATCCTAAGTTTTATTTAATTAAGAGAACATGCTACCTTTTAATTAAATAATAAAATCACTTTATCCTAAGCCACATTTAATTAAAAGAAAAAATCTCTTCTAAATAAGTATAAAAATTCTTTTAATTAAATTATGGAAACCACTTTGCTAAAAATAATAAATAAAAAATAAAATAAAAAGAAAAAGAAAAAGACTTTTTGTCTACACATGGAATGCACACTTTCCAAGATGATTGGAATCTCTTTTTGCCTCTTAATCTCTTCCACACATCTTTTTGCCTCTTAACCATGTCCATTGATTTTGCCTCTTGAGAATCTTGAGCACATGGATCAACCAAGATTTAATATCCATCATTGCTCATTTCTTTTTGCCTCTTAATCTTGACCGTCCATTCATTTCTAAATCCTTTATAAGGAGCCCTCTCCTTCTCATTTATGCATGGAGATTTTAGAGATCGAGATTTATGTTATTGTTATGCAGGTTTGGAGAGCGATTTTGGAGAAGATTTTGAGCACTTGAGCTTGAACATTGCAACTTCTCTTTTCTTGTCTTCTTCTCTCATGCCCCATGGAAATCCATTTAGATTAATATTACACTTGCATATTAGATTAGATTCATATTTTCTTTCATAGAATAATCTTGCATAAGCATTTCCTTTCATAGATTAGTTTGCTTTCATGCATTGTTATCATATAGAATAGCTTTCATTTTCATTTGCATGCATACTTGATGATCATGGAGACTAGCATTCTTGCTTTTCTTCTTTGAATCTCTAATTTTATGGTGTACTTGCATGGGCACAAACTAGGTCTAAGATGAGGTCCTTCATTATAAACCCTTGCACTCCATGAATAGAGAGCTATGAGCCACCATTTGAGACCTCATTCTTGAGCAATCTTGGATATAATGACTCATAGAAGTGTGTCAACATTTTAGCACACATACCCAAGGCTGGCTCCTTTTCTTTGTTGGTTGTTAATGGTAGGATTTTGACAGGGGAAAGACAAAGAAGATTTGGCTTTCATGGTCCTACTATGTGTGCTTTATGCAATAATGCCTTTGAAGATGTGGATCACTTGTTGCTCCATTGTCCATATGCATATGAGTGTTGGAATTACATTAGATCCAAATTAGGTTGGATTGGCCCCCTTCCTAAGCTTATAAGGGAAAATTTTGAATGTTGGCCCCTACCCAAGTCAAAGTCTACCTTGGCCCCCCTCTGGTATGTTTTCCCTTCCATTATAATTTGGGAGCTATGGAAGGATAGAAATAGAAGGATTTTTATTGATAAAATTGAGCCTGTGGAGAAGGTGAAATTAAGGATTTTTGTGTCTATTGATGAGGTGATGAAAGATGCAATATTTTCCCACTAGGGATCATTGGTTTATAATGTGGAGGATAGGAGGTTGCATGCAGAATGGCTAGGCTTGAAGCTACAGGATGGCAACCTGACAAAGGAAAGCAAAGATTCTTTAAAGAGGGTGGATATTAAGTGGGATCTTCCAGATGATGGGTGGGTGAAGAATAATTTTGATGGGGCTTCTCGTGGTAACCCGGGACCCTCTAGTGTTGGGGCTATTGCTAGAGATAGGGGTGGAAATATCATTGCCTTTGTTGCTCAAAAATTGAACATTGGCACAAATAATGAAGCCAAAATGCGGGCAGCTTTGCTTGCTGTTTGTTTGGGGATTAAATTGAAGATTGTGAAGTTGCATTTGGAAGGGGACTCATAGGTTATTATAAATTCTTTATGCATTGAGAGATGAAAGCTTGGAACCTTAAATTTTTTTTGAAGGTTATTCATGACAAGTTTCTTTCTTTTAAAGATTTTAAATTGAGTCATATTAAGCAGGAAGGGAATCAGGAAGTTAACGTGGTGTCCAAGTGGGCAATAAGTCTAGAAAAAATTGATGACATATATTTTGATGTATGTGCTAATTGGGCATAGGATGATGTAAGCAAATGAGACATTTGTTAGTTGTGGGTTGGGTCAACTTGAGTGACTACTAATGTGGGTGTTGGTTTCATCAGCAATGCAATGGTTGTATTATTTTATCATTACCTCTGTAGAAAGACGACGTTCATTTATGATTTCTCCCTTTGTTTCTTTGATATTTGTGAGGCCCCATCTGATGGTTTGATAGATGGCATGAGGGAGATGTTTGGAGTGTGTGGCAGCTTTAATGGCTCTTGTGGCTTTAAATTGGCACTATTTTTGTGCAAATAGTGTGTTGTGCTTTCTTCTTTCCATTTTTCTGTAGGTCTATGTTTGCTCTGTATGGGTGTCCATGGAGGCCTCTTTTTTAGTGGGGACTATTAAACAACAAAAATATTTTGAGGGTCTGGTTAGTATGGAAAGAATGATGGGTTTGTTGGTTCTAAAGGATGAGGGGGTGGCTTTAGTTGCTTTGGAGGTGCTTGGGACTCAATTCCAAGAAAGGAGGTGCAAATGGAGGTCAAATGTTGATGTTGTTTCAATGGTAAAAGCTTGGGTGTTGTAGGTTGGTGAACCAGAATCAGAGGTTAAAAGGCTGACTGAGTGCCTTTTTGGCAATGACTTGTTAATGTGGCTTGATTCTATTCTGGAGTGGGCTTATCATGGCTTGGGTTTTAATTACTCTAAGTGCTTTGAGGATGAAGCTAATGGGATGATGTTTGGCAAGGTCCCTTTTCTATGATGGTGGGGCAAGGTGGATAAGAAGGCCTATTGTGAGGATCTTTGATGGAAGTTGGAAGGTTTGAAGATTGCTTTGAGCCGAGCTGAGGCTAAGGCCAGCAACTATGATCGGGTTGTTTATCTTGATATCCCGAGAAGGAAGAGGGGTCTTCGTAGAGGGTGGGTGAATGCACCTATCTAATTTGTGTTGAAGGCTTCTAGTTTTTTGGATGATGCTAGTTATGTTTGCATCTAGGCTTGTTGAGGGAGTTTTGGCGGTTTTATTTCTAGTTTTTTGGTTCACGCCCTGGTCTAGTGAAGCCTCTCTCTAATGATGGGTGATTGTTTTTGGCTCTGTGTCATGGGCTTTTGTGTTGGTCTTAGCTTGAATGTGGATGGGCAGAAGCAATTTTGGGTGTCTCATTCTGGGGTTCAAATTCTCGGCACTCTGCTATGGCGGGGTGTTTTATGGCTCCTAGTTAGGCCAACCTATTGGTTGTTTCTTTAGAAATCCATGAATGGATTCTATGTAACTGTGAATCTCATGTAATTATTATTTCTTGATTAATAAAATTACTATGTTATAGATCAAAAAAAATATTTGCATAGATAATTATTGATTTATTTAATTTCCACTTGTTTTATTCTCAACTTAACTGATTTTGTTTATAAATAATCGATTTATGGGTTAATCAATTATTAAATCAAACTTTATCCAAAATTAAATCATTAAATTTGACAATTTGATTTTAATCAATTATTTTTAGAAATTTGATTTATTGTCAAATAAATAATATTAATTAGGAATAATTTTAATTAAATCTAATTAAATGAATTAAGTGGCTGAATGAAGTTTAATTAATTAAATATTTAACATATTCAATTAATCACACTTAGGATAAATAAAATAATATCATTTATCACCAAATAATATTTAATAAAAAATAATTAGGATAAATTAGGAATATTCCTTGATGCAGATTTGTGATAGGATCGATTAGGGTTTCTATGATTTGATGTGAAGATGTGCCTTAGCTTAGGACTTTTAGGGTCGATTTCGATTGATTTGTTGATGTAGGAGATCAATGGTACTGAAGCCTATTTTTGGGGTATTACATTTTTCCCCTCTTTGAATTACTATGCAAAGTGTAGTGGTTCAAAGATAAATCTATTTTGGTGAGATCCAGACTCAGTTATGTTGTGAAGAAACTAATCCTGGTTGATTAACCAATTCTGAGATAGAAATTGATAGAAAGATTTGAAGATGTTGATTCAGGTCGTAATTGACCAAAGAATCGAGATGATGTTAACAATAGAAACTGTTAACCTATAATTATGAAGAAGTGATAAAACACCTGATTCTGAACCTATGATTATGAGGAATTGAATATCCTGACTCCAAACCTATTTATCCAAAGGAACTAAAAGGATACCAAATCTGAACCCTTTAGTTACGAAGAATCAAGGAAATAACACATCTGAATCGATGGTTACGAAGAGCTGATATAGTTTACAAGATTAAGAGAATACATGATTCATATGGATTTTGATGAATTTGATATACCCCAAGTGATATGCCCCAAGCGATGAGGACTTTTGATGAGTCAGTAATTAGATGTGGTTGTTGTCTTGATTCTTGAAGAAATTTTGGAAAAAGATACATTTGATAATGATTAATGATATAGAATATCATGCCCCCTTCAGGATTAAAATTTAAATTTGGTGAGAAAGCTAGCGTGAATGATTAGAAGCATCACAATTGACAATAGAAGTGGTTGTACACGTCTGGGGATATGTTTTGCATCATTTAGGGATCCTGCAGACCAAGTTTGACTAGGTTTGTCCATGAGCTAACTATGGTTGACCAAGTTGAAATTTAGGAAGTTTGATGTTAGATAATCAGATAAGTTGAGTTCTGGACTTGTATGATGTCATGGAGGTCAATTATGCAAGCAGTTGGCCGTCCTAGATCCAAAATTTTAGATCACATTTTTTACAAAGTAAATGATCTTAGTTTTTTATTTTGATCCTAAAAATGGATTGAGGACATCGAAATTAGCTAGGGGTGCAATTTTCATGCAAATCAGAGCACTCTGAAAATTTAGGTCAAAACCTATAGAAGGCCAAAAGGGGTCATTTTCAAATTATTTGAACCATTTGACTTTGAGATTCTGTGGAGACCTCTAAGAGTGAAAATGGTGGTCCACATTTCTTCTCACCTATTTGAGCACTCTTGATGATACCATCAACTATGACAGTATGGGAACTCGGTAAGTGGACTTCTAAGCATCTTTTGCAATCATTTTAACACATTTTCATATTTATTTTTTGAATTTTTTCATCTTTTTACGTGTTTTAATTTTTTGCATCATTGGTTGTCATACGATAACTGGTCGAGTGTCATATGATAATTCAAGTCCAAGTCAATTGTCATCTCCATCCATGTATTGTGTTGTATGGAGACACCCAACTCTTGTATGATATTTCATCGCACCCTCAGTTGTCATACAATAACTGATAGATTGTTGTATGGAACCCAAGTGTCATATGGGTTGTTGTATAGTGTCGTACGACACTTGACACTAGTATTTGATTTTTTGAAGTGTCGTATGAAAAACAATGAGTAAATTTAAGATATTTAGCAAAAAATTTCAAAATTTTTAATGACTCAGCTAGTTTTCATAGTATTTAATCCACCTTGTGATATGTTTAATTTATCATTTTGGATGTATTTAGTATCAATTTGGAGCAAGTTACTAATGTTGCGCTCAGTGTCTGTGCTCGCAGATGAGGTATCCAGATATACATGTTCACATGGTGCATCCAGCCACCCAGAGGCTATGTTTGTCTCTGCCAAATCCATTGAGAGTTCACTTAGCTGCCTATGGATTTTAGTATTCGATCAGTTTTCTTGAGATTCAGGAAAATCATGGGTTGATCATGACACTGATAGAGCAATTTTACTCAAGGACTTAGACATTCCATCTCCCTACAGGGGAGATCACCATCACACCTCAAGATGTGTATCACATCCTTTAGATACCATTTCATGAACCATGCCTAGACTACTTGAGTCCTAGGAACACAAGTCTTCATGAATTTAGGACACTTTTTTGGGAAGATGAGAAGATAGCCCAGTAGATACCCTGGGAGGTACTGGTTCAGCGATATAGGAAGACACATCATCTTGAGTGTATCATAGAAGGGATGATCAGGGGGATCATCATGTTTAACTATTAGAAGAATGGTTTTCTAATGGGGTGGGCACCCATGGTTCAACATCTCATGGCACAACCGAAAAAGTATGGGTGGGGTAGTCTACCATATATTTTTAGAGATGCATGAGGTAGTCTACCATGAGGGTAAGACTTTTTCTTCAAGGGTTATAGTTTTGAAGATCTGGGTGTGGGAGCATATCCCCATCTGTTGGCCCATATGTGGTGACCAAAGGTAGGTGCAAAAGCTTCTGATTTATAGATATACAGGTTATGTTACACAAGTTTGGATAGGCAAGATCAAGTATTGGAGGAGGGTCCTAGATGATATGACTATAGTCATCTAGCATCCTTTCTTATAGGTTGAGGCATGCCCAGCTTCTAGAGCATAGTTTGGATATTTTTGTCAAAGTAGGATTTTGATTGGCCGCTCTACCAGTGTACTTGAGCATTTTTTGATTACCAGGGTTTCATGATAGTATGGCCTCAGGATGTACCACATGATTTGTCCTCTTATGTGTGATAGGCTAGGGAGATTGGATTGGGGTGAGATCCTAGATTATCATACACCATCTGTATGTAGGAGTAAAATGGTTTACAGAGCAGGGATTGGGACTATTGGGTATAGGTAGTAGATGCAGGTGTCACTGATGCCTATATTGTACATATAGCAGAGTGCCCATTTAGGTGAATTTCAGACCTAACTGAGCTAATCCCTATGATGGAGGAGGCATATGATTTCATGGAGGCACTTAGGGGGAGATGGAAGTAGAGGAGAGAGGTACAAGCATAGTTGATCCCTCCAGTGTAGAGAGTAGTAGTGGCTCCACCTCGGTAGGTGGAAAATGTTAGGCCTAATCCTATTCCATGAGTAGTGCCATTGGTGAGAATATTAGTTTTGTAGCGGCAATATACTAGAGGTGAGGGAAGAGTACTGAGTTCCATGGGTAGCACCATAGTGGCTGAGGAGATTTTGGGAACACACTAGGATGTGCAAATGGATGAGGCACATGAGGCACCAGATTTTGACCTAGGGGAAAAGGTTTAACACCATAAGGTATGAATAGATATAGGTGATGGTGGTGGAGATGCGACAATAGAAAAGGAGGATATAGCTGAGGAGGAAGAACCTAGATTGAGAAAAACACCTTAGGAGGTGATATGTAGGTTATGCCATCAGATCAGGGATGTGAGATCCTAGAGATTATCACTAGTGATTCTATTGGTAGAGTGTGACACTCAGCTATGGGATTCTTGAGTAGAGACAAGACGGCTATAGGCAGAGGTGGTACACCAGACATGTAGGACCACATATTATGTGTCTACATATTTTTTGGTTGTGCTACTTGGACAATAGGTTACATCTTATTCTTAGTACATTTTGGGATCTAAGGGATCTAGAGAACCACGAGCCAATCCACCATCAGATGTTCCAATAGGAGGAGGTGCAACACCTAATGCTGAGGATTAGGCTGAGAGTTGATATGCTAGTCAGCTCACATTTTTTATATTATGTTGTACTTGATAGGTCAGTGGAGCTCATTCTTTTGTATCATGTGCACATTGTGCACCCCATGTACTATATCAACTTATATATATGAGATCATTTTGGTTTGACTTCATAGAACTTGTCATTTCGATTTGTGATGTTGTTTATCATGTGATGCAAATGTATGCAATGTTCAATTTTTACTTTTAATGTATGATTATGCAATATGAATGCAATGATACATGTTAGATAAATGATGAAAATATATTTCTTTATTATGAATATGGATGTACATGCATGTATGCAATAGATATATGAGATGATTATGAAAATGTGATGATATGTAAATGCAATGATACACATGATATTTTTGTAGGTATAAGAAGAAGTCAAGTTCTCAGTTGTTATCAAAAAGGATGTTTAACCCAAAATGGTGACTGCTTGTTGATTAGTTGAAGGGGACTACACATGACCATCAATCTTTGTGATGTGTTTTACTATAAATTGGAGAACATTAGACACCATGATGAATTCAAATCATGAAAAGACATGCAACCAGACTAAATGCAAAATGAAAATAAAATGCAAACTTAGGAATTAGTCACTGATCATTTTTCAGTCTTTATCATCACTGAATATTTAAGGTAACATTGGATAGTCGATAGAATTTCCACTAGTTAGACAACCATGAATATATGAATATTGACTTTTAGTCAAAAATCTCGAACTAGATATAAGCACCAAGGCACAAGAGCCAGGATGACCTGAATATCATATCCATTTTGATTTAGCAGTTTGTATAAGCATCAGACCATAAACATTGTGATGACCTAAATAAGCCTTGTGTACAAACATACCAAGTAGTTTAGAGGTCATTCTTGTTCCAAAGTGAATTACCCATAGTGACCCTTTATCATTCACATCCTTGGGTAATGTCGCATTTCATAATAGGAATAAGAAATCACTCAAAATACAAAGTTAGATCTAACTTCCCTAAAGTATCTAGGTATCAAAGGTTGAGGTACATGTGGCCATCCAATCACGATGGAGACACTTATAGTGGACATCAATTCAATCCAGAGTTTTTAGAGTAATTAGATTTTCACTTACAAACAAAAAACAAATAACAAATTATGCCTCCAATCATTTCTCTCTAAATCCTACAAAAGGACATCATTGATGAGCTCAAGGTGACATAATATGCAAAAATCTTATGCAAAAAAATTAACATACAAAAAGATTTTAACATAGCTCAAAGATTGATTTGTTTAATGTTTCAATTTGCTTGTGTTGGTGTCAGTTGAAAAATCCTTTTCTGGTAGGGAGACTGACTGACTGACTTAGATAAAGCTTAAAAGGATACTAACTGGATAGGACTCATCTAATATACTGAGGACCATAGGATATGACACTGATTGTCCCCAAGTTTGGAAATGGTGATAGGGTATAGATGCTTGTCATATGGTACATAGACCAAATTTATTGAATTGCAAAATATATACAAGCTAAAGAAGTACAGAAAGCTGGGAAATTACCAAGATTGCTTTGATAGATGGAGCATGTTGATACAAGTGGCACCCATTTTCTAAGCTTTCACCACCTTGGCAAAGATTCTATTTTTCTACCAAGGTGCCCCTTTACCAGGTTTTCACCAAGGTACTTTTTCTTTTTTTCTTTTTTTGTATTTTTCATCTTTTCAATTTTGTTTTATATTTTTTCATTTTTTATTTTTTTTATTGAATCACCAAGGTGCCTATTGCTAGTTTTTCACTAGGATGATCATTTTTTTAGGACATTTTCCAATTTTTAGTTTGTTTTTCATGATATTTTCCACATGTTGAATACCTAGTTATAGAATTTCTTTAGATCAAGGACATTGATCCATTTGCAATTTTGTTCTCTATTAGTCATTGAGAGTTGATAGGCTCTAGACCCAAAGCAATAGTGACAAAAAAGGGACCCAGCCAGTTGGGTTCAAACTTCCCTTTGCATTCTCGATGGGATTGATTTTTAGTGTTTTCTCTCAAGACTAGATCACCAAATTGAAATTCTCTATGTCTGACCTTCTTGTTGTAGCCTCTAGAAATTTTTTTCTGATAGACTCTGAGATAATCATACACAATTTTCATGTGCTCATATAGTAGTTCAAGTTCTTGCAACCAGGATACTTTGCAATCATGATCAATTACCAAACCATGCATCTTGATTTTGAGTGATAGGATTTCAACCTCTATAGGAAGTACCACTTCAGTCCCATATACTAAAGCAAAAGGGGTAGCCCTAATGGGCATTATGATGCTTATTCTATAAGCCCAAAGAGCTATATTTATCATTACATGCCAATCATGCCCTATTTTTTTGACTGTATGGTGTAAGATTTTCAATAAGCTCTTATTAGATGCTTCAACTTGTCCATGGTCTTGTGGATAGTAAATAGACGACCAATGTTGAGTGATCTTGAATTTATAACATAGGGATTCTAGGTCTTTTTCTTGAATTGGTCTCCATTGTTAGTTATGATGGAGTGTGGGATACCATACCGACAAATTATGTAGTTTAGAATGAACATTTAGATCTATTTGTTGGTTTCTTGTGTCAATGGAACTGGTTCCACCTATTTTGTGAAGTAATTTTTTGTTGTTATAATATGGGTGTGATCATTTTATGAATGTGGGTAAATGGCTCCTATGAGATCGAATGCCCACTGTTGCAAAGGCCATTGTGTTGTGAAGGGAATCAAATCTCATCCTAGCATGTGAATCAAGTTACCATGAACCTGGCATTTTTTATAATTTTAAGCATATTTCATGGCCTCTTTCTCCATGTCTGGCCAATAGTACCCTATCCTAATGAATTTTCAAGCTAATGTTAGATCATTAGAATGTGATCCACAAATACCTCCGTGGACTTCCTCTAATGCATGTTGTGACTCTTCACATTCTAAACATCTAAGTGTACCATGTAGACTTTGTTTGTATAGATCATTACTAATGATGACATACTATGATGCATTCTGTATAAGGTAACTTTTTTCATGATGGTTAAATGTATTAGGAATGATTTGGTCACAGAGGTAGGAGTATATGTTTTTGTAGTAGGAAGAATCATGACCAATAACAGTGTAGAATAGATAGGGAATGACAGTGCTTCCACCAGGAACTCATAGCGTAGCTCATGTTCTAGCTACTATAGTAAACATGATAGCATTGCTATAGCATCAACTACCTTATTCTTCATTCTAGGTATCTATTTTAAATGTGATAGAAATGAAGTATTTATTGATATCATCTACCATGAGCTTGTATGGAATGAGCTTTTCATCTTTCATTTGATACACATCATTGACATGGTGAATGACTAGTTGTGAGTCTCCATGAATGTGTAGTCTATTCTCCATTCAATTGCTATTTTCATTCTGTTTAATAAAGCTTCATATTCCGCTATGTTTTTGGTGCAAGGGAGTTAAGTTGATCCTGAATGCTTTTGGAATGGAGTAACCCTATGGTGTGATAAAAAATATGCAATATATGGACCCATTTTATGTATAAGATCTATCAAAGAATAAGAACCACATTCTAGAGGATAGGTGCATGATAGAGAAATCAGGAAATTCCATCTGCATTGGTTGGTCATCAAACATTGGAGCTTCAACTAGTTGATCTGTGATGACTTGTACTTTAATAGATTTTTGTTCAACATACTTAATTTCAAACTCACTTAGTGTATGCACCCAAAAATGGTCACCTAGACTTTGGGCCCCATTTATTTGATTTATTAATCCGGAATCAGTTTTATCAATAATCAATATTTTCAACATTATCAATTTCTTGATCAAATCTTAATTTTGATCATATATTGGATTTTTATCCTATGGGCTAACCATTTTATCTTAAGCCTTTATTTAATTAAAATGAATATTTCCTCCCCCTTTTATTAAATAAAAAGCCCCCACTTTTCCTCTTATCCTAAGTTGCACAAAAAAAGCATTATTTTATAAAAAGAGAAAAAGTACTTTTTGTCTCATATGGACACAAAAGTCAACTCCTATTTTCTCATTTGAGGATATTTGTGCACAAGGATCAAGCTTCCATTTTTCTCCACCATTGATTAGATCTTTTGCCTCTTAATCTCAATGGTCCATTTCTTCTCACTTTCTATAAAAGGAGAGATCTCCTCCTCATTTTAGTATCATGTTTTTATGCTATTGTTATGCTGTAGGTTTTCTAGGTCTATTTGGAGTTTTCTTGAAGACACTTTTGCATCCAACCTTTGAAGCCTTTTGTTGCATTTCATTTAGTTCTCATATTTGCTTTCATAGTTGCATGATCATGGCATTTCTAGTATAGATTTCCTTTATGCAATAGTTTAATCTCACATAGTCTAATTAGGAAGGTTGTAATCATTTGTACTTTCCTTTCATAGCTTAATTGCATCTTCATTTTCATAGATTAATTTTCATACTCATATAGGTTGCATTGCATTGCATTCGTATTGATTTCATTGGAGATATTGGCACTTTTTCCCTTGTCTTTGATTTGGAATCTCTCATTGTGTGGTTGACTAGCAAGGTCATGAGTTTATAGCTCTAGCTGAGAGCAATTTTACAAATCTTGCAACTCCATGCATAGAGAGCTATGGATCAATTTGTGAGAGCTCATTCTTGAGTTTCCTTACATGTAAGGATTCATAGAAGTGTGGTCACATTTTCACCATACATTTCTGGCACCCACCATGGGGCAGAGTAGATAGACTTTGTCCTTTAGTTTTGTTGCATTTTTGTGATTTTTTGGATTAATTTGCGGATATTTTTTTTTCTCTATTTTCTATCTCAAAATATCGCGTGACACTTCTCAGGATTATCATGTGACATTTCTCAGTATACGGGTGTGACACTTCACACAGAGGAAGAATTGCCTGCCTATATTAAGTTCTATCACCTGGTATCATGTAATCTATCACCTGACTATTATACAGGTTATCACCCAGACTGATAAGTATTGCCCAAATACAGAAAACTCTGTCGCACGATTCTAGTGAAGTCTGAGGTATATCGCATGATATAGCAAAGAGCTAGGTTTTGAGTTTTATCATCTGAATTTGATCACATTTAGTTTGTTGGTTTATTTTACTACATTTAGACAAGTTTAATTTCCATTTCTTAGTCTAAATTGATCAGGTTTTTGCATTGCTTTCATTTAGATTTTAGTTTTCCTAACCCTAGTTGTCTAACAAGTTATGGTTGTAGGAGCTTTTCTTGAAGGAGATTTCCATAAATTGCATGCTAAAGGGGCTACTAACAGTTTTTGCAGGGCTGCCCAAAGCATAATCAAAAGTAAAAAGAAAAATTTTCAAGTGTTTGTGATTTATTTCCTTCCAAGTGTGGCATCTACTAATTGTTTTAGGAACTTTAATACCTTGTGAAATAGATTTTGAGGTGGTAGGAGAAGTATGCTCTTCACCTTTAGGTGAACCAAAAAATCTTGACCCATCTTAAAGTTTTGGAAGCAAGGGGGTAATTGAATTTTCTTGGTGTGTTTGGGAGAAGTTTTTGAGATAGGGGAGTATGCTCTTCACCCTTGTGGTGAACCAAAAACCTTGAACCTGAAAAATCATCCATTCTTTGTTTAGTTTAGGATCCTTTAGTGGGCCTACTCTTGAGCAATCAAGAGGAATGACCCAAGTGGGGACAAGCCTTTTGCCAGCTATTTCGACTCACTATAATCTCAAGGCTATCAAGGACACAAAACCTTGGTAGACATAACACTTGTCTTTGCTTGATGTGAGTAGCTCATGGTATTATGACCATGGGGAAAGCATTGAGCAAGAATGCTTAAGGTACTCTTGAGGCCGTGAGGTCCTAGTCCTTTATGAGGAGCAAGAGGGGTGTTATGAATGAAAGCCCTTACTAAGAACCATAGGTTAGAAGCCACCTTTATTTAGCCACTTATCTTCTTAGTGCAAGGATTGATCCAAGTGGACTAACCCAAATCACCCCAAGATACTCACCATATGTGTTCCTTTGGTTGTGTTATTTGACACTTCCACGACAAAGCCAATATCTCTTGTGGGCAACCACTTGGTGTGAGGTGAGGGGGCATCAAGTTGTGGGCTAAGTTGGTAAGTATTGAGCCTTGTCTTGTAGGTAGATATTGCTTGAAGTGTTTTCAAATGTGCTAAAACTAGTGTAAACATTCTTGCATACAAACAATCGGTAGCTTCCATAGGGTGCACTTTTACAAGTGTTTGTCTTGGCAAGGTTGCTTTTGCCCTTGTTTCAAGTATTTGGAGACATGTTTGATCCCCTACTATTTTCAAACCTATCCAATTGTTGTTGAATTTGTGATTGACATCAGACATTTTCACCCTAACATTCTGAAAATCCAAATTCAGACCTTAAAACTTGAAATTTTGCACACATTTGTCAAAAACTACATCAGCATCACCTGCTTAAGAGAGAAATATCATACGATAGTTTGCCCTGGACTGTGTCACCTGTCAATTATTAAGTTTGTCACCTGTCATTTTTATGGTCTATCATCTGGCATTGTGCGAAGTATCGCCCGGTCTAATTTTTATCAGCTGGTTTGCCTGGAGTCTGTCGCCTGGAAGTTTTCAACAGTTTTCTTAGTTTCAGTCATTAAGTTTCTTTTAGTATGACTTGACCTTTGAGTAGGTTATCTAATCTTACTGTTAGAGACCTATTTTGACTACAAATTTTTGACTTTAGTCTTCTAGGGATCATTTCAATTGATTTACAAAGTTGTCTTGAAAATAATTTGTCAAGTTAGAAAGTTATTCCTAGTGAAAAGTTTGTCTTTAGAATTGTTGATTACACCCTTGGAGAAATTTGATCCTACTATTGTCCAAATCATTTTTCATATATCTCAATTTTAATTCAAATTTTGGCTAAGTCCAACATCCTGATTCAAAAGTGCAAGGGTATTCACCCTTTGATTTGAAGCACCTATTTGACAGTGTTGGTGATGCCTTTTCTTCTCTATCTTTTTATTTTCTCTTTGGGCAATAGAGAATCTCAATTATCCTAGGTTGGAATTGACACTTTGAGAGATTGACCTATCACTTAGAGTCTCTTTCTTTCATGTCAGTTACTACAAGATATCAAGTGAATCAAGGGAAGAGACCCCCAGTTATCTTTAATCAGTTACCACCAGTTAGAACATGCCAACAACGTAAGGAAAAGGAACCCCTCTTTGATCAATCCCCTAGGAGTCAACTAGAGGTTGAGGCTACTCCTTGTGAGGAAGGTACACCCAAAACACACTACTCATCAGGCACAAACATGAGTTTTTCAAACATCAAGAGTTCTAGGGAAGATATCAACCATAATCTTCAAACAATGTTTTCAAGTTTCAGACATAATGATGATGATGACCTTAGATATATTCCACCAAGGTCACCTCATGATAAATAAAGATATTGGGACCCTCAACAAAGAGTAGAAAGACACCCTAGGCATAGTCCTTCGGAGTCAGGGTCCCCACAACCTACTGATCACAATAATGATTCAGAATACCATGTCAATGTGGCCAACTTATCTAATGCATCAGGACCCTCATCTCCAACTAAGGAAAATTCTTGGCATACTAATGCTAGATTGAGGGCTATTGAAAAAGCTAAGAAAGCTTATAAATATGAACAAGCCATGAAACAAGAGAAACTTAGGAGGTTGGAAGAAGAAGAGAAAATCTTGTTAGAAATGAAGAAAAGAGCATTGCAAGAAGAAGAAGATAGGCTGTATGCACGATAACTTCAAAGATAATTTGATGGAAGAAGGACTAATAGTGGAACCAATTCTCCACCATCAACACCCTCTCAAAGTCCTAAGACCAGAAGAAGGTCTAGGAAACCCTCAAGATCACCAAGTCCAAGAGGAAGAAGGGTTTCAAGAGTTGATCATAATAGGAGAAATTCATCTCCTAGACTTTCTATACAACCCTCCCAAAGAGCACATCATACTTCACATCATGGGGGAAGGTATGTTAATTTGGACACCTTAGACTTTATGGCTATACAACAAGAGCCATCTTTCCAAGCCTATGTTGAAAAATATGTTGAGCAAAACAAAGACCAATTCTTGGAAAGTCTAATTAATAAGGGTGCAAGAGTCCCCTTTGATTTTGATGTGGATAGAAAGGTAAAGAAGCAAGACCCATCCACAAATGAAGTGATCAAACAATTGCAGAGAGATGTGGACAACATGAGAGCTCCCAAAATTACTTTCAACTTGGATTCTATTTGTCCTAATCCTATTGACAAGAGTGTTGTAATGATTGATTTTCCTAAGAAGGTGGAGTTTCCTACCTATGACAAATATGATGGCATTGGTGACCCTCATGATTACGTAAGGAAATTTTACATCATGAGCTTCTCTTTCCACCATGAGGATTCATACTTAATGAGATTTTTCCCTAGAAGTCTCAAGGGACAAGCTATGGAGTGGTTCACTAACCTTACTCCACTAGTTAAAACATTTAAAGAGCTTTTGGAAAGGTTTGTACAACATTTTTCCTATAATTTGACATGATCAGTTACCTTGCTTGATTTGCATAAACTAAAGCAAAATCAAGGAGAGTCATTTGTTGCATTCTTGCAAAGGTGGAGACATTTATGCACAAAATACCCAAGGACAATCCCTGAAGAGGAGAGAGTTGATATTATTGTGAGAAATTTGGTTCCAGAGCTAAGATATGAAGTCAGAAAGATTATGTTCAACTCTTTTGATACTATGGTTGAGGTGGCATGTCGCATTGAAGACATTTTAAAAGAGCAAGGAATTTTGGCTAAATCAACAAACAATAGGAATAGCCAAAACAACAACAATAACCATGGAAATAAGGACAAGAAAAATAACTATTGGAATAAGAATAAGAAAGTGGTTAATGATAGTGTTGTTGATGCACCTCAACCCAAAAGTGAAGTCCTTAATCTTTCCAAGGTAGTACAAGCCATGAAACTTCAAATGTCTTCATAGCAAAAAGATGGCAAACCAAAGTATCAAGGAAAGGCAAAAATAGAGAAAAGGCAATTTACAAAACTTCAGGATTCCTATGTGGACATCTTTAAGACACTCATTGCTCATAATTTAGTACAACCTCAAGATCCTTCAAAATTCTGCATTCCGAATCCAAAGCCATATTGGTGGAATGAGAAGGCATATTGTGTGTATCACAATGGAATTGGGCATGATATAGAGAACTGTTTCAAAATCAAACATCTTGTCCAAGACCTCATTGAGAGTGGTAGATTGCAAGTGGATGGTTTAACCTCAAATTCTAATGATAAGGCTTTTAAAGAACCCTTGCCAAAGTATGAGAAAGGAGAAGGTTACAACAACAATAATAAGAATGGCAAGGCAACAATCAACTATACATACACTAAAGTTGATAATGTGATCAACATGCTTGAGGTGGTTGAAGAAAATGTCAATATGATGAGGAGAAAGGATTATTACAATTATGATGATGATTCAAGGAAAATACCTAATGAAGGACCCATAGTTGTGTTGAGAGGACCTATCTCACGTAGGGAGTCTCAGTCTCTTCATGATGTTACTAGGAGTCAAGTTAGTCAACCTCCTATTGTCATTAGAGGTCCTAATTATAGCAAGCCTCGACAATCTTCATCTAAGCAAACTCCCTCTAAATCTGTTGTTGGCCCTGAGCTTAACTACAACCTTGTTGATCAACTTCAATGCACGCCAGCTCAGATTTCTATATTTAAACTTTTGGAATTGTCCCCAAGGCATAAGTGTGTCCTTGAGGATGCTTTTCGAGTGGCTAGTGTCCCTAACAACTTAGATATTGATCAATTCCAGAATATGGTCAACCATTTGGCTAGCCCTCATTACCACTTTCTCAGAAGAAGATGACAAATCCATCAGTCACCCACATAACTTGACCTTACACATAGAAGTCATGATTCATAAAACTCATGTCAAGTGTGTATTGATAGATGGGGGTGCGGAGATAAATTTTGTACCATGAGTTTGTTGAAAGCTCTAGGATATTCTGAAGAAGTCATTGACACAAGGAAAAAGATCACAATCAAGGCATATGATGAAGCAAAGAGAAGTTCCAAGGGATTGGACATTTTGCCTATTCGCATTGGTCCAGTAGAAAAGGATATCTTATTTGAAATTGTTGATGTTGGACCTTTAGCCTACAACATTTTGCTAGGTAGGCCATGGATTCACGAAATGCAAGCAGTCCCATCAACATATCACCAGTGTGTTAAGTTTCCTCATAATGGTGTAGAAATTTGCATACCTGGAGATAGTACTTTATTAGTTAATAACATTTCTGTTGGATCACATATACCTTTGAATAGGGAAGCTGACAGTTCGAGTATTTCACTTGAACAAGGCAAGGAGAAGTTTAAAACCATAGATCTTGGGATGGGAGATTATAAAATTGATTCTTTTACAAAATTGCTGATCTCTCCTAGGTCCTATGGGAAACCATCACCAGATATGAAACTTTCATCATCAGCTATGACATTTTTTCGAAAGTTTGTTAAGTCTTCAGTTCCTATTCAAGAAGAGAAAGAAGAAGTTGCCATAAGAGACTGGATCTATCATGATGAAAAGTACCAACACAATGAAAATTTTGCTCCTTCACCTAAAGTTTATGGTAGAGGGTACACATTAGTGAAGACTATGGGATATCTGGGGCATGGTCCCCTTAGTCATAGATTGGATGCCAAGTCTGAGCCATTGGATCATACTTTATTTTCATGACACAACAAATCCACAATAGGTCTAGGTTTTGAAAGTGATAAACGAAAAGGTACTGTTGTCCTAGCTGTGATGGACAGTGATTCTGATTCTAAATACACACTTAATCTTTCTAAACAACAAGACATGACAGAAGATTGGATGCCTTCAACTGATCTCCTTTGGGGGGAATTTCAAAATTTGACAATTGATAGTCCTCCTATCCCAACTATGACAGATAGCGACTATAGGAATGCTAGATTAGCCATGGAAGGTGTCGTCACCTCAGCTACGATGGGTGATAATGATTCAGATACTTTTGTGGTTCAGCAAATTCCTAGAGAAAGGGAGACTCTTCAAAATTGTGAGGCTTCTACATCACAAGGCCCAAATGTTGAAAATTTAGAAATAGATTCACATGAATTTGAATGGGATTCACTTTTAGATGCAACCATCGACTTGGATGTTGATGTTATTCAAGCCTATAATGCCCAACCTGACATAGTTGATGAGCCTAGTGTAGGGCTAAAGGATTGGACTCCTCAAATCGCCTTAGTGAATGATACTTCGTTAGGATGGACGAACCCCGATTCGGGTACTTTAGAAGCGAACTTGATAAATCCCAAATATATGGTCACCAAAAATGACATCCATCACATTTACAATGTTGAACCAATCATAGACCTACCTATTGTCAACCACCATTTAATTGATTGGTCTCGAATTTCACAAGAGCCACAACTATTGACTTTTCAAAATGATTATGAGATCACATGTTACCTTAATGCCATTGAGCCAGTAGTGTCTTCCACCAGTGAGCCGACTAGAAGCATGATTGAGCCTGATATTAAGTACCTCAGTCATAAAATAAATGAAAAAAAGAAGAAGAATAGGTTTTCTGATGGCGAAAACCACTTTGTGGTGATATTAGAACTGAAAATAGTAAAAAGAAATGACGTATCCGAGGGTGAAAAGATTTTTGAGGCACCTAAGGATGAGGTACTTAATAACTTGCCCAGTTATTTTTAGGATAGATCCTCAGTGTTGATTGAGCCAACAAAGCCAGTAAATTTGAATTTAGAAGAAGCCCCTCAAATTGTTCATCTTGCTCAGTCCTTGTCAGAGGAAGAAACTAAGGCATATGTGCAATTCCTACAAAAGAAAAAAATCAATTTTGCATGGACATATTCAAACATGCCAGGACTTGACACTAATCTTACTATGCATCATCTATCTATAGCTCCAGGAATAAAACTAGTGAAACAGAGACTCTAAAAAATGCATCCACATGTAGCTCTCCTTGTCAAAGAAGAATTAGAAAAACTTTTAAGAGCTGGATTTATTAGAGCAATAGATTATGCAGAATGGATCTCAAACATAGTACCAGTTTCCAAACATGATGGGTCCATTCATGTATGCACAGATTTTAGAGATTTAAACAAGGCATGCCCAAAGGATGATTTTCCACTTCCAAATATTGACATGGTAGTGGACATGACAGTGGGTTATGAAATATACTCTCTAATGGATGGATTTAGTGGATATAATCAAATTAAGATAGCACCCAAAGATCAAGAGAAAATAGCATTCACTTGCACATGGGGAACCTATTGTTGGAATGTCATGCCATTTGGATTAAAGAATGAAGGGGCTACCTATCAACAAGCTATGATAACTATATTTCATGACATGATGCATAAGAACATGGAAGATTATGTGGATGATACCTTGGAAAAATCAAGAAAAAGGGATACACACCTTACAAATTTGGAAGTGATTCTAGATCGAATGGAATAGTTTCAACTTAGGCTAAATCTGAAAAAGTGCACATTTGGTGTCACCTTAGGAAAACTTTTAGGATTTATCATTTTAGCAAAAGGCATAGAGGTTGATCTTGAAAAAGTCCAAGCAATTCTAGATATGCCACCTCCACAAAATATCAGTCAAATGAGCAGTCTTCAGGGACATCTTCAATCGATTAGGAGGTTTATTTCTCAACTTGCAGATAGAGTGCAACCCTTTAATAAGACATTGCATAAGGGTGCTTCTTGTGTTTGGAACGAGAATTGTCAAAAGAGCCTAGATCAGATCAAACAATAGTTGGCTAATCCTCCGATCCTAATGCCTCCTATTCCAGGGAAACCATTGATCCTATATATTTCAGCTACAAACACTTCCCTGGGAGCATTGTTGGCTCAGTTGGATGAAAATGGAAAAGAAAGGGCCATATACTATATAAGCCGTACCCTTGTGTCATATGAGGTCAATTACAATAACATTGAGAAAGCTTGTCTTGCTATGGTGTTTTCTTCCCAAAAGTTGTGACATTACATGCTAGCTCATACTACCCATTTAATTGCTAAGATTGATCCTCTAAAATATTTTCTTAGTAAGGCTGCTCTTACGGGTAGGCTTGCTAAGTGGATGATGGTATTATCAGAATTTAACATAGAGTACATTGAAAGAAAGACCATAAAGGGGCAAGCTATTGCAGACCAACTTGCTGATTTTCCAGTTAAGGATAGCTTGCCTATACAAGTTGAATTCCCTGATGAACATATACTACATGTCACATCTCGCACTTGGAAAATGTTCTTTGATGGCTCTAATATGCAAAATGGGTCAGGTGCAGGGATATTGTTTGTTTCTCCACATGGATATACTATACCAAATTCTTACAAATTACTCTTTCCATGTACAAACAATATAGTAGAATATGAAGCATTAACAAATGGATTAAAGATGGCTATAGAATGGAATATCACTAAGTTGCATGCTTTTGGGTATTCACAATTGATAATTAATCAAGTCAATGAAGAGTATCAAACCAAAGATGACAAGTTAATACCCTATAAGAAGATGGTTGATTCTTTGAGATGCTATTTCACTTTTGTGACATTTCAACAAATCCCTAGGATAGACAACAAGGCTGCAGATGCTATGGCTACATTAGCTTCACTTTTGCAATTGGAGCAGCATGAGTCCCAATTTGAGTTCCTGGTGGAAGAACTCCATTACCCTATCTTTGATTCACCTAAAAGTCAAGTCATTTGTACCCTTTTCACATGAGTCCTCCCGATATGGTGCTATCTATTCATATCTTCATGATGGCATCATCCCTGACACTTTCAACCGTTTTGAATGCAGAAATCTCATCCGCAATGCCTCTCGCCACACCCTTATTTCTGGTGATCTATATAGGAGGGGTTTTGATGGGATGCTTTTTAGGTGCTTGGAAAAGGAGGAATCCGACCAAGTGTTTGTTAACATTCATGAGGGCATTTGTGGTGGACATTCTAACGGTCTTTCCATGGCCCATCGATTGCTTAGGGCAGGGTATTACTGGCCCACAATGCAAACAGATGCAGTAGCTTTCTCTAAGTCTTGTGAGAAATGTCAAAAACATAGAAACTTGATTCACGCTCTAGGTAGGGAGCTAATTCCTTTTGTTTCTCATTGGCCATTTTAGCCCTGGGCCTTTGATCTTGTTGGGAAAATTCACCCCAACTCATCAGGTGGACATAAGTTTATCATCACAGCTATTGATTATTTCACGAAATGGGTAGAGGCAGTCCCTCTTTTTGTCACCTCTGGAAAAAAAATTTCACTCTTCATTCTAAATCATATTATTTTCCAATTTGGAGTGCCTTCTAAGATCATCATTGACAATGGAGGTCAATTCAAGAACAAGGACCTAAAGCATCTATGCAAGAAGTTTAAAATCAAGCAACATTGGTCCTCCATCTACTTTCCACAGGGAAATGGACAAGCAAAAGCCTCTAATAAAACCATTCTTAATATTCTTCATAGGACAGTACACAAGACTGGTAGGGATTGGCACTTACAAATTAATCCAGCACTATGGGCTTACAAAACAAGCATTCGCACACCTACGGGAGCCACTCCTTTTGCACTTACTTATGGCACTGAAGTGATATTACCTTTAGAAGTAGAGATACCTTCACTCAGAGTCTCTCTCAAAGGTTTGATTATAGATTAGGATTACCACGCCATGAGGTTATAGGAATTAGAACTTCTAGATGAAAAGCATAAGGCTTCATTTGATCATATGAGAGTCTATCAGAAGTGTATGTCCAAGGCATTCAACAAGAAGGTTCACCCTAGAGAGTTTCAAATAGGTGATCTTGTTTTGTGAGAGAATCCTAAGAACCAACAGAACAGAGAACAAAAGGGTAAATTTGAACCTAATTGGCTTGGACCATACATTATTACAACAACTTTTGGTACAGGTGCATATTTACTGTCGAATGAAGATGGAGAACAGCTCCCTGAGCCCATCAACATTTTGCACCTAAAGAAGTTCTATCCTTGATGCCCATTTCTATCTGGGGGCATCCTTTGTACATATTTTATTGATCTTGAAAAAATACAAAAAAATCAAAAAATGCAAAAAAATTCAAAAAAATATAGAAAAAGTGCCTTGGTGAAAACCTAGAAACAGGCACCTTGGTAGCAAAAATACAAAAAAATGAAAAAAGAGAAAAATTGCAATAAAAATCCAAGTGGTGAAAACTTGGAAATAGGTGCTACTTGAGGCCTTTGCACTCCTATTTATTAGCATGCGTCCTTGAAACTTAGCCATTCTCCATCATGCCTTGACTTTATTTGACTTGGTCTGGAATTGGTCTTTATCTTTGTCTAGGGGGCATAACTGTTAGCATAGGTCCTTTAGGTGCATTTGTTTCTTGGGGCATTTTTCAACACCACCCCAAACAGTGTTTTTCAACACTACCTTGCATCGAGTGTTTCTTAAAACACTTATCAGATGTCTTAACCAATAGTCCAAGTATGATGTGATTTCTCTCATTGGCAGATGTGATGATCAGAGTTTGACTCTATGACCAACACACATGCACTTAAACAATCAACTCGCTGAGATATGTTGACTTTATTTTTCTTTGTGTTGTCTACAAGGATTTCTTTGATGAGTGTTTTCTCCCGGAGAAGTTTTTGATGATGCATAGCTAGAAAACTGAGGGTATGAGAACATGTTTTCTTTCTTTATCTTCTTGTGGGTATATTTTGTTGATCCTAACTATCATGAGCATTTATGCTGGTCTTACTTGACACTATGGATTGACAAGGTATTATCCTTGACTATTTTGTGAGTGCATGCTTCTAGCTATCCTGACTTTCATATGTCTTGATACAAGCATAATCTCGCCATATCAAACTTAGGTGATCTCACTGCACTAGTCATCTTGACTTACATGTCTTCGATGCCTAGGTGAGATTCCCACATTTCTATCTGATATAGATCATATTCAGATTCACATATTCATACTAGTGTGCATTGTATGATCTTACAATGCTACCAATAATGCTCGATGATGATAATTAGATGTCTATTAGCATTGTGACCTTGGAAGTCAACCACTTTCATAGTAGCTTACATTCTTAGGTTCATGATAGTCTAGTTTTGCATCTTGCATATGGAGAGAGCTCTCCTTTTCATCTTACATGGTCCTGTTGGTCAACTGCGCTCACCTTCCACTTCCTCTCGATCATGTCTTTCACTTCTTGTCTTTCATCTCACATCCTTTTCTATGACATTTTCACCCCTTATATAGCATTTTGACATTTTGACCTAATTTTTAGAACACCTTGAAATTGCGTGAAAATTGCACCCCTAGCTAATTTCGACGTCCTGGATCTATTTTCAGACTCAAAATCAAAATATGAGGTCATCTTGATAGTCAAAATCACATTTCAAATCTTATCCCTCTTTTGCGCAGTTGACAGACCCTTTCGAGGCATAATTCTTCGATCTTTGATGGAATTTCTTCCTTTCCATGTCTCTCAATTTTCTAGTCTTTCATTTGCCCTACTTCTTTTCTTCTAATTCATCACTGGGGCATGTTTCATTGCTTAATGGTTATCTTATCGACCTTATCTTTGATTGTGATTCATTATGATTTGATCAAATCTTTATCAGTTTGCTGTTCTCCTCTACCTGATTTCAATTTTGATTCCAAGGGGGCAGTACCTATTGGATTTTAATCCTTGATTCCTTGATTTTCTTGATTTAGCTATCCTTCTATGAGTTTTTGTTCAAGCTTGAGATTCTTATCTCTTATTTTGGATATGATCCCAAATCGACCTCATGTTCAAAGGCCTTTGTTTATGTTTGTCTGGGTGTGATCCCTAATCGACCTCACATTTGAGTTATTTTGTGATCCCAGATCGATCTCACATTTCAATTCTTCTTTGACCACATGTGATCCGAAATAGATCTCACATTAGTCAAAGAGGGGAAAATGTATGCACCCAAAAATGGTTGCCTAGACTTTGGGCCCCATTTATTTGATTTATCAATCCTAAATCAGTTTTATCAATAATCAATATTTTCAACATTATCAATTTCTTGATCAAATCTTAATTTTGATCATATATTGGATTTCTATCCTATGGGCTAACCATTTTATCTTAAGCCTTTATTTAATTAAAAGGAATATTTCCTCCTCCTTTTATTAAATAAAAAGCCCCCACTTTTCCTCTTATCCTAAGTTGCACAAAAAAAGCATTATTTTATAAAAAGAGAAAAAGTACTTTTTGTCTCATATGGACACAAAAGTCAGCTCCTATTTTCTCATTGGAGGATATTTGTGCACAAGGATCAAGCTTCCATTTTTCTCCACCATTGATTAGATCTTTTGCCTCTTAATCTCAATGGTCCATTTCTTCTCACTTTCTATAAAAGGAGAGCTCTCCTCCTCATTTTAGTATCATGTTTTTATGCTATTGTTATGTTGCAGGTTTTCTAGGTCTATTTGGAGTTTTCTTGAAGACACTTTTGCATCCAACCTTTGAAGCCTTTTGTTGCATTTCATTTAGTTCTCATATTTTCTTTCATAGTTGCATGATCATGGCATTTCTAGTATAGATTTTCTTTATGCAATAGTTTAATCTCACATAGTCTAATTAGGAAGGTTGTAATCCTTTGTACTTTCCTTTCATAGCTTAATTGCATCTTCATTTTCATAGATTAATTTGCATACTCATATAGGTTGCATTGCATTGCATTCATATTAATTTCATTGGAGATATTGGCACTTTTTCCCTTGTCTTTGATTTGGAATCTCTCATTGTGTGGTTGACTAGCAAGGTCATGAGTTTATAGCTCTAGCTGAGAGCAATTTTACAAATCTTGCAACTCCATGCATAGAGAGCTATGGATCGATTTGTGAGAGCTCATTCTTGAGTTTCCTTACATGTAAGGATTCATAGAAGTGTAGTCACATTTTCACCATACACTTAGTAGCATCACCAATTTTTCTAGTCTACCTATGATGGCAGCTTTGCTTAACAAGTATTTCAATGGATCAATCTTTGCTACTAGTTGTGTGGTATGAGCTAAAATGTAGTGCCTTCATTTCTACAATGTAAAGATCACAACTAGACACACCTTCTCTATAAGAGAATAGTTCTTTTCATAAGCCACTAATGTTTGGCTGATATAGTAGATATCTCTTTCCTATTTATTCTCATCATGTTGTGCCAACAATGCCCCCAGTGATGTAGTTTTTGTGGAGACACACAATGTTAATGGCTTTCCTTGAATAGGAGATGAGAATTGGTTGATTTTCCAAGTATTATTTTATATGATTGAAGTTCTTCTCACATTCTTCACTCCAGTTGTAAGTCACACCTTTATGTAATATTTTAGTGAAAGGTTGTGATATGTCAGCTAACTAAGAGATGAAGTGTTTGATGGATTGTATCCTCCCTTGCAGAGTACACATTTGACTTATGTTCTTAGCAGGTTGCATCTCTAGGATTGCTTTGAATTTTTCTAGATCTACCTAAATACCTTTCTTAGGATTTAGTCAGAAACTAAATTTTTCCATTTTGTCCAGTATTGTACCTAATTTAGATAGGTTTTTACATCTCTTCATTGATTTAGCTAATGTTTCATCCACATAGTCCTCCATGTTTTTATGCATCATATCATAAAAGATAGACGTCGTGGCTCTTTAATATGTAGCACTGACATTCTTAAGACAAAATGGCATTACAGTCCAATATAAATTACCCCATGCACAGGTGAAAGTTGTCTTCTCTTGATCTTTTGGAGCTACCTTGATTTGGTTGTATCCAAAAAAACCATCCATTAACGAGTACATTTCAAATCCTGTAGTCATGTCCACTATCATATCGATGTTTAGTAGTGGAAAATCATCATTAGGGTATTCTTTGTTTATGTCTCTAAAATATGTGCATACTCAGATAGATTTATTTGGTTTTGACACCAAAACTATGTTTGAGATCCATTCTGCATAATCTATGAATCAGATAAATCCAGCTTTAAGAAATTTCTCTAGATCAACCTTGACAAGGAGTGCAAATGAGGATGGATTTTTCACAAATTTTGTTTGATTGGTTTAATTCCTAGAGCAATAGAGAGATGATACATGATGACATTAGGATCCAATCCTGGCATATCTGAATATTTCCATACAAAGTTGATCTTTTCTCTGTTAAGAATTTGATAAATGCATGTTTTTCTTCTTCTGACAGAGATTGTGCTACATGAATTAACTAAGGTTCCTTTGTTGTACCTAGATTGATGAGTTGATTTGGTTCTATCAAGACTAGTGATCTATCCTATAAATGACTTAGAAGGACATCAAATATCTCATCCTTGGGTACCTCAAAGAGGTTTTCACCTTCAGATACATCTTTACTATTTTTGGCTCTGAGACTGCCACATAGTGGTTTTCACCCTTAAAGCTCTTGTTTCTTTTGTTTTTATTCTTTTGACTAAGATATTTGATATCCAAATCTATCATGCTAACACTAGGTTCACTAATGGAAGTTGTCATGGGTTCTACCGCATTTAGGTAGCATGTAAGAGCATAGTCAGTTCAGAAAGTATGTATATCTTAGCTTGGATCATTGGATGTCTGGTCAATAACTTTAGGGTGTTGGATAGTAAGTGTAGGAAAGGATTGACTGATGGTGTTCACACACACAGTGTTTTCATCATTGGTTCTGATCTGACTCTTGAATTCAAAGGCAATATTATGACTCAAGATGTTTAGTTTGTTAAGTGTCTCAATGTCATCTTTGGATCCTGTATTAGTAATAAGTGAATTAGACTCATGAGGTTCATCATTTAGTTCTAGACTCATGGTGGATGTACATGTGTATTAGTGAATAACATCTATATGTTTTTCTATTATGAGCTCATCTTCTTCTGGAACAATTCCCCATTTACAATCATTAGATTCCTCATTAGGATCTCTGGAAAAGTCAAGAACACTGAAATCAAGATGAATTATCCAAGAAAGGTTTCCTTCAAAGTTGAAACAGAACTCATATTTATGAGAATCTGTGTTAGAATCACTAGAGCATCCTAGATGTTCAAATATAGTGAGGGATGTCTCTCCTTCTTCTAGATCAGTCTATTCTTTTGAAGTAGTAGGTTCTTGTGTGTCTACCACATTGATTCTTTCTTTAGGTTTTTGATCATTATTGAGAGGTCTAATATATTCTAAGGGATGTGTTCATAGGGGAAAACATCTTTGGTATCTGAATCATCACTATCTTCACGGTATGTTTCTTTTTCTTCTGGGTTATCCATTCCTAGTTCTATCTCTTCTATGACATGAGAATAATTATCACTAAGGTGAAAAGGTTCTTCTAATAGTCTATTCTTGTTGTATCCTTGTTTTTCCATCCACAATGTTCAATGGGTTTGATGATACCTTTGCCTCTTGTTCCTAGAGGTCCTTTTCTAGTGTATCCCATTTTAGAAATTAGCTTTTGTCTTGGTCTATAATATTTTGAAGGTACCTTGAGTGATTTAGAGTCACATTTTTGGACTTTTTGTGACTACGACTCATCTTTGTATAACCAGACAAGTACAAATTCTTCCTCATTAGGTTCTTGTTTGGATTCTTGTTCTGTGATGAAACTCTCGTTAAAGATAACTTGTGGTTCTTTAGTTGCAAGTTTAATTTTCTTTAAAGGTTATCCATAAGACTTAGGCAAAAGTAGGAGAGATGTGAGAGATAGGATTGGTTCCATTGTGTATTCTCCCATGCTTGTATCTTTGATCTTGATTTCTTTTCTATATCTTCCATTTTATATGTAGATTCTATGTCACTCTGTTTGGTGGAAGACTCTTTGTTGTGTGGGATGAGTTTGTCTGCACTTTCTTTCAAAGCATTGCAAGATGCTGACATATCTTCTAGTATGGTGACCTCTACTCCATCGTAGGGAAATTTGACACATTGGTGGTACGTTGATGGGATAGCTTGAATTTTGTGAATCGATGACCTTCATAAAAGGATATTATAGGCTAGCAAGAGATCCAGTAGTTGGCATGTGATATCTCTTATGACAAGTCTTGTTCTGATAGGTAGCACAATGACTCCTTTTGAGGATCTTTCTTGCTCATCATATGCTTTGATGGTTATTTTCTTTTCAGGATCAATATAATCTTATGAAAATCCTAGTTGTGTAACCAATTTGTTAGAACAACTCCTCCATCCATCAAAACACGCTTGACACGATGGTTTTCGATTAGGAATTCACTATGCAAGGGTCGGTTATGTGGATGAATAAATGAGTTGTCATCTTCCTCTGAAAAATAAATGTATTTATGGGAAGTCAAATAACCCACCATGGTCTGAAATCAATCAAGATCAATATTTTCTAGAACATTGGAACTGAGCAGAGATTTGTCTAGGACAACTCGATGAGCAGGAGAGATTTGAAGCAACTCAAATATAGATATCTTCACATTCGTGTGTTGGAGTTGTTGGATAATGCTTTATGATGTTGTTTTGGACTTTTTAGAATTGGAATGTTTAGATGTAGTCCTTTCTTTAGATGTAGATGCAATATTGAATGGCACCTTCGAGGTATTTGATGAACCCGAGTTTGGTCCTATAAGAGTTACTTGAGCTTGAGATTGAGTGACTACATTAGCTAATCTATTTTCTTTGTCCTTTATGGAAATGGTGATGGCATTGTAGTGTTGAGATGTGCATGGCTCTACCATGTTGATGACATCATTTTTTGTTAGAGTATGTGTAATTGACTTTAGCACCCACATTTGGTTTGTAAGATGGTGATTCTCCCTTATTGTGTTTTGGAAAAGGTTATGTGAAGGCCGTATGATCATTGTTGGATTTGTGGTTGGAAATCACAATCTCTCTAGCATCAATTTTATCTTGAATAACATATTTTAGTCACATACAATTGTTAGTTTTATGACCCTTGTTTTGATAAAAATCACAAAAATCAATCTCCCTCCACCATTTAGGTTTGACTTCGGGGTCATATGGTTTGATCTCAAGTAACATGATGATATTATTTGCCAATAAGGTTCTCATGAAAGATTCCAATGACTCACCCAAAGGAGTGAACTAGCATTTTGGTTTTTTAACCCATGGTTTGTACTCATTTGACCTTTTAGAAAGCTCAAATGTCTGCTTCTCTGAGGCTTTTATAGCTTGAGTCCCAATAGTTAGGTTAAATGTTGGTGCTTTGGGTGGAGCAATGATGTGATCAACAATACCATCGGTGATAACATTTTTATTCTTGTTCTAGAATTTGACTTTTCCTTTATTGTTCAAACTGGAACTTGAATCATACTTTTTCTCTTTATATAGCATGATTTCCCCTTTGGGAACAAGTACATCCTCTATTTTCATGGAAATCTCTACCATTTTTTCAAATAAAGTATGATTCTACATCTGAAGATGATAGTTGATTTACAGAATCAGATTGTTGATGAAGATTTCTAGTTTCTCTTTTTCTGGAATTTTTTGAGGATATAGCGAGAACTTCTGCCTCCAGCATTTGAGGAAAGTTAGGAATGGTTCTCCTATTTTCTATTTCAGATTACAGATGTCAATCATGGTGAATGGATGTTGGATTTAGTAGGAGTATTGTTGATAGAATATTTTTATTAACTCCTTAAAGGTTTTGATGGTTAGAGGTATCTTAGAGAACTAGTTGATGGTTGCCCCTCCCAAAGATCATGAGAAGAGATGCATTCAAAATGTTGGTTCATGCATGAACTCCATGGATAGATTAAAAAACTCCTTGACATGATCTTGAGGATTTGAATTTCCATCGTGTTTGTCATATTTGGGTAATTCCACCCCTTTAGGGAATGGTGGCATATACATGCTTCGATCAAATGGAAATGGACATAGGGCATCCATAGAGAATTCCTTGGGTTCTTTCTATTTTTCCAGCATGTTGAATTTAACTTGCATTGCATGCATCTATCACATCATGGCAATGATAGGGGTTTCTTCCTCTTGTGTGATGATTTTTTCAACATTAAATCTTGGAGGAAGTTTAGCCACTTTTTGGGCTAATTCAAGGAAGTATGTCTCTTTATCTTCACAAAGGAAGTGTTTCATGAGTTGTTTAAAGAGAGCATCTTCTCAGTAGTGTAAAATCTCTATAGGTGTGGGCTCTTGAGTTTGAGCATCATCATAATTGTGGCCTTGTGAGCCATGGCTTTCTCCCCCTTAAGACATGGTAGCGTATTATTTGTCTTTGGGAGTTGATTCAGGAGGGGGTGTGTTACCTTCCTTTAAGAAGAAATTTCCTAGTTCATCTTCTTTGTAAAGATCTGGATCATAGGGTTGATGAAAAGACTGAACTATGAGAGAAGATGAAGGTGATGTCTATGGATCTTCTCTTGTTTTTGTTAGGAATAACAATCCACAATACAACTGAGAAGGGGGGTGAATCAGTTGTATAATAGATTATTAAACTTTAAACCTTAAGCAGCACAATATTAGATCCAATGAATGCCAACACAATAACATAATATTTTGGTCTCGGGGAAACCCTATTAAAGGTAAAAACCTTGGTGGGAATTAGCACCCACAAATGATTTACTGAGATTATAGTTATCCTTGTTAGAAGATATAGCCCTGTTAGGAGCTTATTGAAACATTACAATACATAGTCCTTGTTAGAGGACATACCCTGTTAGGAGTCAAGAACAAAAGGGAGGGCTCACTTCCTAAAGAAGGTTAAGTCCACCTTCAGAACTCACTATTCGCAATACAAGTGTATATGAAAAATATATAATCTTTTGAATTGTTCAGCAACAACTATCTTTTCTTGATTAGTTCCAATGAAGTCCACCAATAAACCTCTTCTCTACATACAATAGACATAAGCTCACAACTTTCACAACCTCTCTATATCATCTTCTTCTCATACCTATCTTTTCCAAAGAAAAGACCTTTCATTTATACCTTATTACAATTCTTATAAACAGGTCGGCCCATAAGGCTTTTCTAATTACAAACAATTACATAAACCCTTGCTAAGATACATGTGGTATCTAGAACAAGTTTACAATGGTTATATTACAACAATTAAGGACCGACATCCTTAATTCAAGTTTGCTATCTGTTATACATGCTACATTTCTATAGTAGGTTTCCAAATAGATCACTTTCCAGAGCACACACCACAGCTGACATCATCCTACATTTCTTACCTTGTGCAATTCATAGAACACTCTTCAATACCATATCTTTCATCTCTAAAGTTTTCATGCACTTATTCTATATCACCTGTAAGCTATACACAAAACACAGAGACTAACTCTATCATTTCTCACTGTCACAGTCAGTGACTAGTCTTCACCAAAACATTTGTAACTCATCCAATATGAAGCAATAAATGATGCAATATTGAATATAAAATCACAACATCTACTTGAAATCTCATCTATCTTCATAGAATATGAAACATCCATACATTATCCATACACTGTGATAACCAGTCTAATTCCCTCACAAAAACATATGTTGATATCATTGACAAAATACAAATGACAACAATATGAGTGCCCATTCAATAAAGTAGTGATTAAACATATTAAATGTCTCAATCACCTCCCCATGCATTATAAATATCTAACAATCTCCCCCTTTGGCATTGATGTCAACATATGGGAAAATCTTATCCAAAAGTTATATCAACCCAATGTCTTGCAACCAAACAATCTCCCCATATGGTAGGGCTTTTCTCATAGCAACACTCACCCTTTGACAACAATGGAAAAGGGTGCCATGAGTCATAAACTTATTTTCAACATCTTTCCTCCATGATCACTCCCCCTAAGGAGTAGATCCCTACATCTTGTCCAGATTATGATAAGGCTCTGAAAACCCCTGGACTGATGCATCTCTGCATCATTTAATTCTGACTAGGAGAGGCCTGAACCCCTAGCATACCTCTAAGATATTCAAAGGTATCTTTTGGCAGTGGCTTTGTGAAGATGTCTACAATCTACTCTTTTGTACTGATATATTCTAATTTGATTTCCTTTTCTACCACTTTGTCTCTCAAGAAGTGATACTTGATAGCAATATGTTTAGGTTTGGAGGGCATTACCGGATTCTTTGAAATATTCATTATACTAGTGTTATCACAATGGATAACCACTGGCTCATCAAAATTTATTCCAATATCTTTCAGCATTTGTTTCATCCAAAAAATATGAGTGCAGTTTATAGCAGAAACAACATACTCTAATTCAATAGTAGATTGTGATATACAATATTGTTTCTTACTTAGCCAAGAAACCAGCTTTTTGCCAAGGAAAAATGCACCACCACTAGTACTTTTTTTGTCATCAATATTCCTTGCCCAATTAGCATTAGTATAAGCATGAAGTTCAAAGCTATCATTTCTTTCATACCATAATCCATAGTCTATGGTTCCTCTTAGATACCTCAGTATCCTTTTCACAGTAGCTAGATGTGTTTCTTTAAGTTCTGCCTGATATCTAGCCACAATTCCAACAACATTAGCAATATCTGGTCTGGTGTGGATTAGATATTGTATTCCTCCAACCATTGATCTATACAAGGTTTTAAAAACACACTTTGATTCATCATCAATTGTTAGCTTATTACCATTCACCATAGGTGTTCCTACTAGTTTAAAATCTTCCATTCCAAATTTCTTAAGTAATTCTTTGAGATACTTGGTCTGAGAAATAAAAATACCATTCTCATTCTGAGTTATTTGCAATCCAAGAAAGAATTTAATTTCACCTATCATGGACATCCAAATTCACTTTCCATTTCTTTAGCAAATTTATTACATAGATCATCATTACCTCCAAAGATAATATCATCCACAAAGACTTCTATTATCAAGATTCCATCTTCACTAGTTCTTAAATACAAATTAATGTCTACATTACCTTTTATGAATCCAAGCCAAAGTAGATACTTGTCTAACCTTGAATACCAAGCCCTAGGAGCTTGCTTCAGCCCATACAGAGCTTTCTTCAATTTGCACAACATGTTTTTATCTTCTCATAGAGGAAATCCATCTGGTTGTTCTATATAAACTTCTTCAAGATCTCCATTCAGAAATGCAGATTTCACATCCATCCTTGAAGTTTTTAGGTGTAGCATAAGCCAAGAACAATTTTACTGCCTCTATTCTAGCAACAAGAGAAAATGTTTCTTCAAATTCTATGCCTTCTTGCTATGAGTATCCCTTACACACTAGTCTTTCTTTGTTCCTTACAATAGTTCCTTCTTCATCCATCTTGTTTCTAAAAACCCATTTTGTTCCTATTACATTTTTACTTTTAGGTATAGGAACCAGTTCCCAAGTATAATTATTCTTTATCTGATCTAACTCTTCTTTCATAGCATTTATCCAAGATTCATCTATAGTTTTTGGTTCAACTTGAGAAATATAACAAATTTCTTCTCTAACTTTTGATCTAGTTAGCACTCCCTGACTGGTATTGCCAATAATTTGATTTTCAGGATGGTTGTTCTTTACATACCTCGATGTTTTAGGAGTCTTAGTAGCCTTACTTATGCTAGCATCACAAGCCTCTTTTTCATTTTCTACCTCAACAAGTTCTTCTCCTTCTGCAGCAGTAGTAGTTTCATTTTTTGAAATCTAATTAATGTCATACATTCTTTCTTGTATCTGAAACTTCTCATCTATTCTTACATTATTACTTTCAATCATATTTCTCAATCTAAGATTGAAACATTTGTAATCCTTTCTTTTAATAGAGTAACCAAGGAAAATTCCTTCATCACTTCTAGCATCAAACTTCCCTATCTCATCATCTCTCTTGATCTAACACTTACTACCAAATATTCTGAAATATTTTATAGTAGGAGTATGATCAAACCATAATTCATAGGGAGTCTTACTTGTACCTTATATGATTTGAATTGTGTTCAATGTATACACTATTGTTCCAAAAACCTCTCTCCAATGTACATGAGATACATTTCCTTCAATCAACATTGTCCTAGCAGCATCAAGTATAGTTTTGTTCCTTCGCTCTGCTATCCCATTTTGTTGTGGAGTCCTAGGAGTAGATGTCTATCTCTTTATCCCATGCTCTTTGCAGTATGAATTGAATAAGTTTAAAGTAAATTCTCCACCTTTGTCTGACCTTAAGCACTTAATCTTTAAACTTGATTCATTCTCTACTTTTTCTTTGAACAACTTGAATTTATCAAATGCTTCTGATTTCTCTCTTAAATAAGTGACCCACATCATTCTAGAAAATTCATTAACAAAGAGTATAAAATGCCTTTCACCATAGTATGATTTTTTTCTTGTAGGTCCACACAGATCTTTATGTACCAAATCCAACTTTCTTTTTGATGTATATGATTTTCTTTTGTAACTACTTCTAGTCTATTTTCCCATAACACATTCTCTACATACAGTGTTAGATGGTTTCATAATCTTTGGTAGATCTCTTACTACATTAGCCATAATATCCTTCACAATGTTATCAAAATTAACATGAAAATATCTCCTATGTCATAACCAATTTTCATCTACCTTTGCAACAAAACAAGAGCCTCTAGATGTGTTTAATTCAAATACATTACCTCTAGATTTTGTACTAGTTTCAATCAGCTTTCCTTCCTTACTTTTGATAAAACATTTACCATTAACAAAACTTAATTGAAACTCTTTATCCATTAACTATCCAACACTCAAAAAATTATGTTTCAATCCTTCAATGAGTAGTACATTGTATGTATTAGTCTTTCCATCCAGAGTAATGGATCCTAATCCTATGACAGATTTAGGGAGATTGTCCCCAAACCTCACAACACCTCCATCATACTTTACTAATTTAAAAAACTTGTTCTTATCACCAGTCATATGATGAGAACAACTAATGTCAATTATCCATTCAATTTTCTTGTCAACATGAGATACTAAAGATTTTTCTTCATGTACTAGTGCATCTCTAATAGCAACAAATCCAATCTGTTCACAATCTAAATCATCATCATTAGAGATTCCTTCACTAGCATAATAACATTATCTGTCCCTTTTAATCTTTCCATAATTAGGTTTGTACTTAGAAAATCTTGTAGGACATCTAGATGCAAAATAACCTACCTTATTGCATTAAAAACATTTCAAGGGTAACTTGCCTTCAAACTTGCCCTTACCTCTTTTTTCTCTTCTAGAAATCAGTGCAACAAGTTCATCCATCTTTCTTTCTTCTGTCATTATCTATTCCCATTCCTCAGCATACTCACCAAGATCTTCTTTTTTGGTGCTCAGAAGTGCAGATAATTTCTTATGTGTGGATGCCTTAAATGCATATTCAACTTTAGGTACAGCTTCTCCTAATTCTACAGCTTCAAAAGTAGTTACCTTTGCAATCAACATCTCTTTGCTAAATTTTAGAGTTAGAGGTATAGTCTCTTGAATAGACATAGCCTTGAACTTATAAGCAGGTGTTAGTGATTTGAGGATCTTCACAATAACTTATTCTTCATCATAAGTGCCTCCACAATTTCTGATTCCAACTATAGCTTTTGTAACCCTTTGAACATAGGCCCTAATGCTTTCATCCTCATTTATTTGTAGCTTCTCCATCTTTGTCTTCCAATTTTGTAACTTCTCTTGTTTGGTATACTTGTCTCCTTCATATAGTGCCTCTAATCTTTCCCAAATTGGGAATGTTGAATATAAGTCTTTAACTTCAGTAAACTCTCCTTCAAAGAGTGCACTAATTAGTGATTCTCTTGTGATCATGTTTAGTGAAAATATCTTCTTTTCATCCTCAGTAGCTATTATCAATTCATCTTCAGTCTTTATAGCTATCTTGTTCCTTGTAATCAACCAATAGTCAATCCCAAAAAAAAATAGGTGAGTTTGCATTTTGTTTTTCCAATTATCAAAATTCTCAGGATCAAATTTTAGACTATCCTTCCTATATAATGGCATCTCCAAGATAACCTCAAGTTGTTAAGCTTTCTCTCTAAGGAACACTAGCTTTGATACCAATTGTTAGGAATAATAGTCCATAATACAACTAAGAGGGGGGGTGAATCAATTGTATAACAGATTATTAAACTTTAAACTTTAAGCAGCACAATATCAGATCTAATGAACAAAATGAATGCCAACACAATAACACAATATTTTGGTCTTAGGGAAACCTTGTTAAAGGTAAAAACCTAGGTCATAATTAGCACCCATAAATGATGTATTGAGATTATTGTTATCCTTTTTAGAAGATATAGCCATGTTAGGAGCTTATTGAAATGTTACAGTACATAGAACTTGTTAGAGGACAAACCCTGTTAGGGGTCAAGAACAAAAGGGATGGCTCACTACCCAAGGCTCCCTACCCAAAGAAGGTTAAGTCCACCTTCAAAACTCATTGTTTGTAACACAAGTGTATATGAAAAATACACAATCTTTTGAATTGTTTGGCAGTAATTGTCTTTGCTTGATTAGTTCCAATGAAGTCCACCAATAAAACTTTTCTCTACATAAAGCAGACACAAGCTTGTAGCTTTCACAACCTCTCTATATCATGTTCTTCTCATACCTATCTTTTCCAAAGAAAAGACCTTTCATTTATACCTTATTACAATTATTATAAATAGGTCGGCCCATAAGGATTTCCTAATTACAACAATTGCATAAAACCTTGCTAAGATACACATAGTATCTAGAACAAGTCTACAATGGTTATATTACAACAATTAAGGACCGAAATCCTTAATTCAAGTTCACCATGCATTATACACACTACATCTCTGTAGTCAACTTCCAAATACATCACTTTCTAGAGAACACACCATAGCTAATGTCATCATGCATTCTATACCTTGTGTAGTTCATAGAACACTCTTCAATACTCTATCTTTCATCTCTGAAGTTTGCATGCACTGATTCCATATCACCTGTAAGCTATACACAAAACATAGAGACTAACTCTATCATTTCTCACTATCACAATCAGTGACCAGTCTTCACCAAAACATCTGTAACTCATCCAATATGAAGTAATAAATGATGTGATCTTAGATATAAGATCACAACATCCTCCTAAACTCTCACCTATCTTTGTAGCATCTCAAACATCTATAAGTATCTATACACTATGATAACTAGTCTGATTCCCTCACAGAAACATATGTTGACATCAGTGACAAAATAGAAATGACAATGGTATGAGTTCCCATTCAATAACTTAGTGATTAAACATTTTAAATATCTCAATCACCTCCCCATGTATTAGAAATATCCAACAGTTTTTCTGTGTGAAGAGGATGTAGTTTCCACCATTAACCTTAGGTGAATCTATGAAGCAAGATAAGACAACTGACAAGTAATTTGATTCATGAAAGATCGAGTGACGCAACCTTGTCAAGATTGGATTCACCTGTTGATGAAAAGATTGATTGGATGTAAATGAAGGATACTGTGCCCAAAATATATGGGTAGTGTAATCACCTGAAAATGGACAAGCTTATTTAAATGAGAAATCAAGGCAAAGATCAACACAATTCAATACAATTAAATCAAATCAATGATTAATTAAAATTGAACATTAATCCAAAAACAATTGAAAATCAAAAGCTATTAAATCAAGTTAAATCGAATAAATCAATTAATTGTGTAATTAATCTAATTAATTATATACTTCAATTTAAATCAAATCAACCCATTCAAGGGGTACACATGGCTAAACAAATTAATTAAATTCAATTGATTAATTCCTATTTTCCCTCAACACCACATGGGAGGAAAAAGCCTCAACCAATAGGAATTGAGAACCAAGCTCACACGGATCAAGCCTAAATTGAATCTCAATCACTCACTTGGAGGATGAATCTTGTCCACCCATTTTTTCTTCTTGTCCCAAACTTTAAGGACAATCTATTTAAATTGTCTCCAAATGGTGGAACCAAGGACTTAACCCCAACTCAATCATGATCAACTCAACTACACCCCCTACCCTTGCCAAAATCTATAAAAGCAAGGCATAATTCACTCATAATTCATCCACAAATCTGAGAATAGCATCAAACCTCTTGCAATTTAGAGCTAGAAAGGAAAATATAGAAGTTAATTAGCTTTTCAATTTGGAATTGAACTATTTAGCTTAGCTTATCATTCATTTCTCATTCTAGGACTGTCATTAATGGAGGCTTGCTGAGAGCTTCTCATTAACATCCCTAGGTAGAGATCCATAGAGTGCTTAATTGCTCTTTATTTGTTAAAATAGCTCTTCCTTTGTGGTTATTTAGTTATTTTATTCAATTATTTGCAATACTAACCCTATGTAGCTACAAATTCTAGTACAAAAAATGGCACCCACCGTGGGGCTTTAGGCTTCACTTTTCTAAAAATTTGGAAAATTTAATATTTTCAAGTTTTTGCATGTTTAACTCTTTGTTTTATAGGTGAAACAGTGCATTTGAGAATTTTAACAACGCGTTTGAGCATTTTGACAACACTTTTGATCAATGTACCAGCGCGTTGATGGCAAATTACCATTACACAGAGAAATAGTACATTTTATTATTTCTGGCTTCTGTCTAATATTCTTTCAGTGCTTATTCCCTGACTAGCCAGCACCTTTGCATAATTCTCCAGCATGTTTAATCTTTTTCTGACGCCTTTGTTGAATTCATTAGTGCATTTACATTCTGTTTTAGCATTTTTAAAAAATTTAGTAGTGCTTTTAAGCCAATCCATAGCACGTTTGAGCATTTAAATAGCACTTTCAATAAATTCTCCAGTGCTTTTGATTAAATTGAAAATTTACAGAATCTAACTGTCAAAAAATTATTTCTATGTCTCTACAGGATGACTGATCACAAAAGAATTAAAAAACTAGAGAGAAGATTCAACAGTGAGGGAAAGCTTTGACAAAGAGGATCAAAAAGGAGAATATTGCACATATCAAGCTAGTTCTAGAGGATTCGTAGAAAGAGAGCAAGGTATATGAACATTATCTAAAAATTATAAAATCATATATATCAAAGTTTGTATCATTGAATTGGATGTATTCACCTTAATCAAGTTTTTCTTAAATTTTACAAATAAGGCTTTTGATTCAATTTTATCTTGTTTTCTTCATTTTTGCTACTTGTGTTGACTAACTTGTTCAAGGAAAAGCACATGGGAAAGGAACGATTGCCACTAGGTAAGCATAAAATTCCAAAATCAATCAAAAATGCCCCTAACCTTTGCTAGCTTCATTTTAAGGTAAGCCTAAACTTAGTCATTTTTTTTACTTAAATTGATTGTGGCTTTGTCATTTTCAAAATCTAGTAATTAAAAAAAGCCTATTATTGTTTGAGGAATTCAACATTAGGCCTATACTCTTAACTTTCTAACTGAATCAAAATGCCAAAAGTGTTGAACTCCTTGATTAAAAGAAAGGCAAGGTAAATCAAGCACTAAAATTTGAAACCCCTTGTTTGTAGAAAAGAGTAGAAATACTCTATTCTCTTTAGTTAGTGGGTTTGGTAATTGAACCTTGTTAAAAGTGTTTGGGAATTGAGAAGTAGATAGGGATATGCTCTTCACCTTTTTGGTGAATCAAACTCCCACAACCTATTTCTTTATTCCATTTTATTTCTTTCAAATGAACATGCTAGATCTATAGTTGGGCTCACCTCCCAAGATTTGCCTTAACAAGGCCGGTGAGAGGGATAGCCCAAAGTGGGATACAATCACCTTTTCCATGATCATCCAACCCACTATAAAATGAAATGCATGCATCCTTAATGGGGTGTGTGACAAAAGGGTGTTAAATTTTCAAACTTCCTCGAGTAGTCCTTTGGGATTGCGCAAAACTCCGACATACTGGTGGTGGGAAGCATCTTAATATACTTGGAGGATGAAAGTTTAATATCCATTTTGAATGGAATCTTGATTAAAAACCTTGTCAACTTAGCAAAGACTACCTTATAGAGCCATGTTTACAAACCAAATCTTGAGCTAGGTAGATTTCTTGAAGTGTCTTTTTGTGCAAAACCCGTGATAACATTCTTTCAAATTCAAACACTTATTGTGTAGAGGGTAAAAAGAAACAAGTGTATGTGTGATTGTTGTGTTTGGAAATACATAGAACAAGTGAGAGATATCCATTCAAAATCTCATCTTATATTTTTAATCTCTTCATATAAAAAAACAATTACCAAATTGGGGAAAATGATTCAAAATCAAACTTTGTTAGATGCCGATTTCTACACGTTCTCATAAACTTAATGGTGTATGTGCTTCTTGGTGTGCTTACACAAGTGCTAAGAAGACCTTTCTTGTCTTCTTCAAGGATCCTACTCTCCTCTAGGATCTCAATAGGCTTAGATGATTAACTAAAACCTTGACAAACTCTTCTCTAAGAGTTAAATTCTTTGTGCTTAACCTTGAAGGACAATCACCTTAAATTTACTCCAATACTCTCTCCTACACTTAGAAGACTCCAAGTGCCATTCTTTCACAAACTTCCAAAATGATTGCACGGGCATCAAACACCTTGAAAAAATTCCATATGTTTCCATTTGGATCCTTTTTGAAGGATCTCCAAGCCCTTTCCTATCGGTTCAAGATCTAGCCTTGAGGAGGCCTAATTAGGCCTAATTCCCTATAGCCCTTGACAGGGTCCTTTCTTCACTTCTTGTCCAAACTTCCCAAAAAACCTACAAAAAAAATTCCACATTTGAGTACCCTTTTGGGAAATTTAAAACTTTCAAAAGGTTTTGGGTCTCTAGGGCATCCGTACACAAGCTTCCTACAATATAGGTCAAATAGGGCTAAAAGGCCTAGATTTTAGGACTATACTGATTTCTTGCTCAAATCTCAACCAAATGGATTGATAAGTTCTCAATCCTTCTAACATGACATGATACCTTCATATGTCTTCTAGAACCATGATTTTTCTATACTGTAGTTCTTTCCCCTACATGTAATCTTCAGTTCTTCACTGTCAAACCTGTAACCGAGAACACTAACCTCACCTAGGGCTTGACATTAGAAATAGAAAATCAACTCCTCAAGACTCCTAACTATATATACATTATGTATAAAGGCTCCACTACAAGATTCATCCACCTTTTTGAAGTTTCAAGGGTTGAATCTCAATTGGGAGCCATGAAAGCAAAAACAAGCTAAATGAAACCAGCAAACAGTCTAATTCAAACTTATTTTCTCTCAACTAGAAGATTAACTCAAAATGACTAACACTATGGAAAGAAAAGTCTTAAAAAATCCTATTCTACTTAAATCCAAAACTAACTCTCAAGCTTTAATCCATTACAACACTATAAACATGCAAGAACAGTAGACTGTGCACTGTATACATGAACTCTCCTTGCTTGCTTATGAAAATAACTTGATTACAATCCTCTCTATCTTGAGATTCAAGCCTAAGAGAGTCTTAGATTCCATTCTCCATATTTTTAGGCCATGTTAGTTTATTTAACATTCCTATCTTTTAGGGAATCCAATGTTGTTGATTTGCATGCAACATTTGCAATAAATTGCCAATGTTGTCATGACAACTTTTGGCATATTTTACATTCATTAGGCCAACTAAAATATAGGGCTGCTATGCTATATGATTCAATGAAATAACACCATTAATTACATTAAATCATCTTCTTTACATCACTCATGTGTTTAGGACACATTAATAACTCAAATCCCAACTTTAGACTTCTAAGCCTAAGCTAACCAAAACAACTAACAATGACTAATTGGTGACCTTAGTTCTAACACTAACTCACCTAGTCCACATGACCTACTAAGGCCTCAAAGAAAACTCACAACTCTAACTTGGCTAATGTTAGATAGAAGCCAAAACATAAGGGCTTTGAGGATTGCCTAGGTGCTCCTGTACCATACTCCCCTGAACAAAAGACTTCAATCCACCCTTGGATTGAGTAAGGTGGGATCAAATCCCAACTTTGTAAACTAATCTTCCTTGATCCATACTACATCTACATCAGATTGGTCATGCCATTTTATCAAGCGTTCTTTGTATTCCTTGGTTCTAGTCTTCTTGTAGACTCTTGAATCCAGTATGTTGTCAGCCTTCTTGAATGTGGTAGAAGGTAATTTGAGTTCATCCACATCTTGGATGACTTCAATCAAGCTTTGATCCAAATCAGGTGGTGGTTCTTTGTAAGGAACCAGGTCTACAACATTTAAAATAGGGGATAGTACACTATCCTCTGGTAGCTCTATTTTATAAGCATTGTCTCCATACTTTTCTAAGATAGGACAGGGACCTATCCTTGTCATTTTCAACTTGTTAGGGACTCCCTTTTGTATTCTAGATTTGTTTAGATGCACCATCACTAAGTCTCCAACACTGAATTGGATTTCTCTTCTTCCTTCATCAACCTTAGTCTTATGTTTCATGGTGTTCTCAGTCAATGTTTTCCTACCTGTATCATGTATCTCCTACATTGCATAAGCAAAATATTTAGCATATCCACTCCCCTTAACTCCATCCTTTAAGTCTCTTAGTTCATAGACTCCTCTGGGATGTAGGCCATATACAATTTCAAAGGGTCTCTTTCCTATGGACTTGTTCACAATTGCATTATATGCATACTCAACATGTCCAATCAATTGATCCCATTGTTGACCATATTCTTTGGACAAGCATCTTAATAGACTATCAAGGCTCCTATTTACCACCTTGGTCTGACCATCTATTTGAGGATGGTATGCAAATCCAAAGGACAAATTTGTGCCTAATCTTTGCCAAAGAGTCTTCCAAAAGTGACTCATAAAATTGGTGTCTCTATCTAACACAATGCTCAAAGGTAACCCATGTATTCTGACTATCTCTTTGAAGAAAAGAGAAGCTAATTAGCTAGCATCATTATTTGTCTTACATGGCACAAAATGAGCCATCTTAGTAAATATGTCCACAACTACATAAACACTATCCATTCCTTGTCTTGTCTTGGGTAACCCAACTACAAATTATATGCTCAAGCATTCACATGGCCTAGTGGGAATAGGTAGTGGTTGATATAGGCCTGCATTTGAAGAGGTTTTTTTGGCCTTTTGACACACAATACAATTCTTGACATACCTCCTAACATCAAGGTTCATATTTGGCCAAAAGTAGAACCTTTGAACAAGTTCTTGTGTCTTTGTGATCCCAAAGTGACCACTCAATGCACCATTGTTCTTTTCTTGAATCAAATTCTCTCTTATAGACCATCTAGGGACACATAACTAATTTCCCTTAAACAAGAGATTACTTTGCAAAGTATATTCAACATATTTTCTATGGAAATGGTTCTTATATTCAGCACATACCTTGTAAATATCTGCAAAGTCCTCATCATCAGCATATAGATCCTTGAAATTATCTATTCCCATTCTCTTTAGTTGTATCTATTGGATGGTGAGAGCTCTTCTACTCAAGTCATCTTCCACCTTGTTGAGTACTCCCTTCTTATGCTTGATGTTAAATGTGTATGCTTGCAGGTATTCAACCCACTTCATATGCTTATGACTGAGTTTCTCTTGAGAGTTCAAGAAACTTAGAGCTTGGTTGTCTGAATAGACTATGAACTTCTTGGGAAGAAAATAATGCCTCCATTTCATTAAGGCCTGAACTAGAGCATACATCTCAAGGTCATAAGAAGAGTATTTCTTCTTGGCTTCACTCAACATCTCTGAATGGAAAGCCACTGGTCTACCCTCTTGGCTTAAAACAGCTCTAATAGCCACATTGCTTGCATCACACTCTATGGTGAATAGCTTCTCAAAGCTTGGCAACACTAAAATAGGTTGTGTAGCAATATTTTCCTTTAACAACTTAAATCTCTTGTTATCTTGGTCATTCCATTCAAACTTAGGTTTCATGCCTCCTTTGATGGTGTCTAACATAGGAGCACAAATAGCACTGAATTTCCTTATAAACTTCCTATAGTATAGAGAAAGGCCATGAAAACTTCTTACCTCTGTTGCTGTCCTTGGAGTGGGCCAATTGAGGATGGCTTCCACTTTTCTAGTATCCATCTTCAAATTTCCATGAGATAGTACAAACCCAAGGTCTACCAACTCTTGCTTGATGAACTCACATTTCTCTAAGTTTATCATCAGCTTCTCCTCATGTAGCTTCTTGCAAACTAGCTCTAGATGTTTGAGATGTTCTTCTCTTGTATGGCTATAGATGAGTATATCATCCAAGTAGACTACCAAAAAATTGCCAATGTAGTCTTTCACGACTTCATTCATGAGCCTCATGAATGTGGAGGGGGCATTAGATAGTCCAAATGGCATGACAAGCCATTCATATAAACCCTCATTGGTTTTGAAGGCTATTTTCCACTCATCTCCCTCATGTATCCTAATTTGGTGATAACCACTCTTTAAGTCTATCTTGGTAAAGTACTTGGCTTCACCTAGACAATCCATTAGGTCTTCAATCCTAGGGATAGGGAACCTGTATCTAATGGTTATCCTATTTATGGACCTTGAATTAGTACAAAGCCTCCAAGTTCCTCCTTTTTTAGGTGCTAGGAATGTGGGTATGACACATGGGCTAATGCTCTTTCTAATAAGTCCTTGGTTTAGGAGTTCTTGGATTTGTCTAGCAATTTCCTCATTTTGTTGAGGGGTCATCTTGTAGACTTCCTTATTGGGAAGGGTAGATCCTGGTATGAAGTATATCCTATGACTTATGGCTCTTTTAGGGGGTAATGTTGATGGTTGTCCATCACTTACTATGCCTTCATAAGTCTGCATGCTTTGTATCTCCTTAGGTAGCTCTGGCTTCTTGGTTGCTTTACCTTCATCTACCTCTCTTGGCCTTAACACCAATGCAAATCCAACTCCTTCTCCTTCTTCCAAGGCTTCTAAGAAAATTTTTTCACCAACCATGAGTACATTAGGACTTGCTATCTTCACCTCTGCATCCTCTAATAGTGACTGAATTTTGAAAGTCACATTATCCTTCTTGAAAGTATATGAGTTCTTCACTCCATCATGCATAGCTTGGTTGTCAAATTTCCATGGTCTACCTAGGAGCAAGTGACATGCATCCATAGGTAATACATCACATAATACCTTATCCTTATACCTCCCAATTGAAAACTCAACCCAAGCCTACTCATTTACCAAGACATGTTATCCTTTATTCAGCCATGTGACCTTGTAAGGACTAGTGTGGGGTATCCCACTCATGTTTAATTTTTTGACTGCTTCTTTTGACACAATGTTTTCAGTAGACCCTTAGTCAATAATGACTCTACACACCTTGCCTATCATCTTACATTTTATTCTAAATAGGGACCTTCTTTGGCTTGGGTCCTCTTTCACCGGCTCCTTGATCAATGTTCTCCTCACCATGAGGTTCTCACCTTCCTCTAATGTTAGTGGCACCTCAGGGTGATTCACTCCTGCATTTTTCTCCTCATGAACAATATTGATTCTCTTATCACCTCCTTGAGAAGTACTACCCTTCTCTGGACACCTATAGGTAGGGTTCCCCATTTGGTTACAATGGTAACATTTCATGTTGGAAAAATAATTGCCTCTTCCTTGTCCACCACTTCTTCCTCTAAAATTAGAGATCCTTCCTCTACTACCTCTACTAGAGCTTACCTCTTATTTCTTAGTGTATTTGACTTCTCCTTGAGTCCTTGACTCTAAACTCCTTCCACCATATCCACTTCTTTTCCCTCTACTATCTCTTCCTCTACCTCTTCCCTTGGAGGTTTGTTCATGCTTTCTTTTGCCTTTCTCCTCAATCTTCAATGCCATTTGATAGCATTGGCATACATTCTTGAAGTTAACAAGACTCATGTCTTCTTGTATAGACCACTTGAGACCATTCAAATACCTAGCTAGTCTAATACTTTCATCCTCTACCACTTTTGATCTCAAACACAACTTTTGGAACTCTTCGGTGTATGCTTGGACATCCAAATATTTTTGTCTGAGATTATGCCTCCTTCTATGTAACTAGACCTCATAATCATTAGGTAAGTAGGTCTACTTCACCTTAGTCACCATGCCTTTCCAAGTAGCTATAGGACTCTTTCACTCTTTCTTTCTTTCAGTTTGAACAAACTTCCACTGGGTGAGTGCTGAACCTCTCAACCTAGATTTGGCCACCTTCACTTTTTGGGCTTCTAATATGCCATCACACTCAAAATTATTTTCTATACTATCAATCCAGTCCATGACTGAATCAGGATCCATTTGTCCATTGAAAAGTGGTACATCCTCCAAATCTTTGCCACTTAAGGCCTTTAGTGCCTTCAAGAAGGGTTCTTTAGGAATAATAGGGTTAGGGGTTGAAGCTTCCTCCTCCAATTCAAAATCCTTTTCCATGGCTTCTTTCTCTTCCTTCTGGTCTATTTTATCCTTCACCTTATCGGCCTTGTCTTGGACTTAACCCAAGAGTTGTTCCATTTGAGATAATATTTCTCTTAGCAATCGATTATCCTCTTCTTATTCCTCCACCTTATTAGCTAACTCAGCTTTAGTCCCCATTGTATTATCTTCCACTGATCCCAATGATCTATTCTCTCCTACTGATTCAGTAGGTTGCAACATTAACCACAACCCTGATCAAAACAAGCTCTGATACCAATATGGTGTATGTGCTTCTTAGTGTGCTTGCACAAGTGCTAAGAAGACCTTGCTTGTCTTCTTCAAGGATCCTACTCTCCTCTAGGATCTCAATAGGCTTAGATGATTAACTAAAACCTTGAAAAACTCTTCTCTAAGAGTTAAATTCTTTGTGCTTAATATTGAAGGACAATCACCTTAAAGTTACTCCAATATTCTCTCCTACACTTAGAAGACTCCAAGAGCCATTCTTTCACAAACTTCCAAAATGATTGTAGGGGCATCAAAAAACTTTAAAAAATTCCATATTCTTCCATTTGGATCCATGTTGAAGGATCTCCAAGCCCTTTCCTATCGGGTTCAAGATCTAGCCTTGAGGATGCCTAATTCCTTGTAGCCCTTGACAGGGTCCTTTCTTCACTTCTTGTCCAAACTTCCCAAAAAACCTGCAAAAAAAATTCCACATTCGAGTACCCTTTTGGGAACTTTAAAAGGTTCAAAATTTTTTGGGTCTCTAGGCCATTCGTACATAGGCTTCCTACAATATAGGTCAAATAGGGCTAAAAGGCCTAGTTTTTAGGACTATACTGATTTCTTGCTCAAATCTCAACCAAATGGATTGATAAGTTCTCAATCCTTCTAGTATGACATGATACCTTCATATGTCTTCTAGAACCATGATTGTTCCATAGTGTACTTCTTTCCCCTGTATGCAATCTTCAATTCTTCACTATCAAACCTCTAACTGGGCACACTAAGCTTGCCTAGGGCTTGACATTAGAAATAGAAACTTGACTCCTCAGGACTCCTAACTCTATATAAATTATGTACAAAGGCTCCACTACAAGATCCATCCACCTTTTTGAAGTTTCAAGGATTGAATCTCAAGTGGGAGCCATGAAAGAAAAATAGGCTAAATGAAACCAGCAGACAGTCTAATTCAAACTTATTTTCTCTCAACTAGAAGATTAACTCAAAATGACTAACACTATGAAAAGTAAAGTCTTAAAATGTCCAATTATACTTGAATCCAAAACTAACTCTTGAGCTTTAATCCATTACAACACTATAAACATGCAAGAACAATAGATTGTTCACTGTATACAAGAACTCTCCTTGCTTGCTTACCAAAATAACTTGATTACAATCCTCTCTATCTTGAGATTCAAGCTTGAGAGAGTCTTAGATGCCATTCTCCATCTTTTTAGGCCATTTTAGTTGATTTAACATTCCTATTTTTTAGGGAATCCAATGTTGTTGAGTTGCATGCAACATTTGCAATAAATTGCCAATGTTGTCATGACAACTTTTGGCATCTTTTACATTCATTAGGCCAACTAGAATATAGGGCCTCTATGCTATATGGTTCAATGAACTTACACCATTAATGACCTTAAATCATCTTCTTTACATCCCTCATGTTTTTAGGACACATTAATAACTCAAATCCCAACTTTAGACTTCTAAGCCTAAGCTAACCAAAACAACTAACAATGACTAATTGGTGACCTTAGTTCTAACACTAACTCACCTAGTCCACACGACCTACTAAGGCCTCAAAGAAAACTCAAAACTCTGACTTGGATAATGTCATATACAAGACAAAACTTAAGGGCTTTGAGGATTTCCTAGGTTCACCTGCACCACTTAAACTATCTTTACAAGAAGATGAAACTTGCATTGCCAACGAGGTCCCCAAATTTCAATACCAAAGTCTTTTCAATGATCACAATCAAGGGGATAGTCTCCCAAACTTATTTGAAAAGAGACTTGAATCAATGTATAGAAACTTTTCATTTCATGATTACCACCAAGGAGGAAACAATGACAACACTAATAATGCTAACCAAGGGCCTAAGGAAACACTTGAGGAAAGAGCTAATAAAGCAGCTCAAGATAATGATTTTCTTGAAGTCATGGATAAACTAATAGATAGAGATAGGGAGAAGTTTTTCCTAACTCTAGCCCAAGTAGGGGTAAAGCTCCCACATGACTATGATGTGGATCAACTCAAGAAAAATAAAGAATATGAAAACTCAATGAATGCTATGACTCAACAATTAAAAATGTTTCAAACGCAAATAGACTTAATGAAAAAGGCCACTAAACCTAAGCCATTTTCTATAGAGGCCTTGTGTCCATTTCTTTTTGACAAAATTTTAGTTATGGCACCTTTTCCTATCAATATGACCTTTCCTAAATACAATAAGTATATGGGTAAATCAGACCCACAAGATCATCTTAGAGAATTTTGTGCTCTAAGCATTGATTTTATGCATGATACTACCTACTTGATGAGACTTTTTTCTAAGGAGTTTGGGAGGGAAATCCATGGAATGGTTTTCTAAACTTTCACAAGGGATAAAGACTTTTGAGGAATTAGCCTCTAAATTTGTAACTCATTACTCCTACAATATTGAGCATGAGATCACAATGCTCAAACTATGTGATACAAAATAGAAAGATGGTGAATCCTTCCTAGGATTCCTACAAAGGCGGAGGACCTTTTTCTCAAGGTACCCACAAAGTATTCCTGAGAAGGAGACAATGGAGATTTTAATGAATAACTTAAACATGGAGATTAATTATAGACTCCAACTTCAATGTCCCCCAACATTTGAAAAAATTATTGAAAATGGGATCAAGATTGAAGACGTGTTGGTAAAGAGGGGAGAGACAAAATTGTTCAAAGACAATAAACCCCACACCAACACCAATAATAATAATCATTATGTATCTAATTATGTTAATAATAGAAGGGCCAACAATCACAATGATAAACCTAAACTATGGTTAAAGAATAATAACAAAAATCTTGTGAATGATGGAGTTGTGGAAGCCCACAACCTAAAGGCAACTCCCTTTAATTTATCAAATGGAGCCAATTCTTCATAGAACATAAATCAAAAAAATAAAGCTCCTTTTAATAACACTAATTCCAAAAATTCCAATAATTCCAACAACAATTCTAACAATAATCCCTTCAACAATGCTAATGGGAATAAGCCTAAGCCTTTCATTTCCACTTATCAAAAGAGAAAATTCACCTTCTTAGGTGAACCATTGGAAAATGCATTAAGGACTTTGGTGGGTAATAAAATTATCACTTTACCTGATTTAAGGCCTTATGAACCCCAAATGAAACCAAATTGGTGGAAGGATTCCCACCATTGTGAATATCATCGAAACAAGGGTCATAAAACCAATGAGTGCATGAAGTTGAAGCATCTTGTACAAGACCTAATTGATGACAAGACTATCAAAGTTGAAGGACCCCAAAATAAAAAATATCACATGGCCTTCAAAAATCCTTTTTTAAACCATGAAAAGGGTGAGTCATCAAATAATAATCAAAATAACAAAACAGGTAATGAGAAAGTCAACTTTGCTCATACTTACAATAACATCATTAATAATTTGGATAGTGATGAAAATATCATAAATGTGATCATGGTAAAAGAAAAGCCAAGAGAGGCAACATCTAATGTTGTGACTAGGGGGAAAGGATCAAAGATTACCTAACTTGGAAATGTCCCTAAAATTGTTCTACCAAATCAAGCCTCATCATCATCATCAAAACAATACAAATTGGTAGACCAATTACAACGAACCCCTTCTCAAATCTCTATTTTAGAATTACTTAAGCTCTCACCAACTCACAAGGAGATTTTAGAAAAAGCTTTTGTAGAGACCAATATGCCTCTAAATCTAGAGGCAGATAAATTTCAAAATATGGTAGGATATCTTGTTGCACCCCTTTGCTTATCCTTTTCAGAACAAGATGACATGTCCTTAAACCACCCTCAAAAATTTCCTTTGCATATAGAGGTCCTCATTCACAAGCATAGGGTACAAATATTTCTTATTGATGGAGGAGCTGATTTAAATATTTCTACCCTAAAATTGGTAAAAGCCTTAGGATTTTCTAAGGAGGCTATCGACCCAAAGAAGAAAATAACTATCAAAGCCTACGTTGATGAAGAAAGGGCTTCAAAAGGTGTCATAGTACTGTTGCTGAAAATTTCATGTCTATTCAATTTTGGTTAGGCTGAATTTAATCGAGGATCTCCATTTTAACCTTGCCGAGCACCTAAAAAATTTCATGGCCTTTTGCCTTTTCTTCTGGCCTCTACAGCCATCCAACTCTCTGGTCTGCAAGTTTAAATTTTGAAAAATCTAGCCGTTGGAGCCTTAAAACCCTAGAGAACCCTTGGCCACGTTCTAATTCATTGTTACCTTTTCGGGCCACTCAAGTCCCTTTAAATGCATGTGCCTTTTAAAGTTCCCCCTTTATGTGTTATACCATTAGGTCATCAAGTGGGGTCCCTTTTAATTATTTTCTTCAAAGCCTAAGTTTTCCCGATAATATTTTGAAAAAGCTAACCCTGTAAAACTTGTGGCTTTCCTTAAATCTCAAGACTCCAGGTTGTCAGACTTTCTGACATGCGATCTAGTGATAGAGTGACACCTGTCTAGGCAGGCCTGTTCCTTATTCTCAGCTAGCAGGTTAAGATCCGAGCAAGATCGACGGTTATTATTATACTGTTGGGTAAAGATGATGCCTTGTTAAGCATCATGGTATAGTGATGATCATTGATCTTGATTTTTTGCCAGGGCTTTGTCAGGTGGGTCCTCATTGTGATGTGCTCATTTCTAATTGGCCAGCCGGATGGTGATGTGGAAGTTTGTCAATGGGCCCAAGGTCTTTTAATTTTGAGGTAGGTTATGATCCGATCAAGATCTATGGTTGTCGTTATATCGTTGAAGTAATGTGCTCGATGTTTAGTATTGTGGTGTAGCGACAATAGTCTGATGGAGTTCTCAATTGGTCGTGGGTCCAATGCACCATGTCATTTCGACGTGCTCAATTCTCATTGGCTGTTGGGCATAATAGTTGGTGCTTGTCAGTGGGTCTGGTCATCAGAGGATTCATAGAGTTAACAAAGATCTACGGTGGTCTTATGATCTCATAGAATCTTCTAACCCTATGAGATCATGAAACCACCATTCAATGAGAATCTCAGTGGGTCATGGATCCGATGTGCTACCAGTCGTGCTAAGTTGTTCGCTTTTCATTGGTTTTCACTAGCGAGGTGGCAAAAGAATTTTCAAAGGGTTTGCGACTATTTTTAAAGTCAATCTGAGTCATTCATCTACTGGGAGAAGATGATATCGACGGTCACATTTTAAAATTTGACCTGCTAGCCATTATTATTTAAATTCAAATATATCTCTGCAGGGTTTTGCTAGGGTTTTGATCCAGTGGTCGATTGCAACAAGGTGGGTAGCTCGAATTGAAATCTTCAGGACAGTCATAGTTGGGAAGTTGATGGGAAGATCTAATGGCCATCACGTCTGATTTCTCAGGGTACCAAGTTAGTGTTCTTGTGCCAAAGAAACATTAAAGGGTGGCACCCCCTGTGGCTTTATGTACTTCAAAAATACAAATCAAACCAGGATCGGATATGGAGCATTCATGGTGAGGCCGAGTTGTAGAGAGGGTAGATGGATCAAGGTGGTTGTGTCTACAGGTGGACTCAGTAAAGAGATATACACACAAAGATAGTATTTGATTGGCCAGATATTTCAGAGATACATGATGATCAGAAGGACATTTAGGGTTTGATTATTTTTATGCAAATCAATGTAACCCTAGTTAGGTTTTACTTCGGCCTATGTGCCAAAGGGAGATGTATATAATTAATTTTTGGAGCTTTTAGAGCTCAGAGTTTTACACTTGTAAAAGGAGAGTTCTTCTTTCTTAGAAAGTTATATGTGGCATTCTTTCTACCCTCTAGCTTTCTACATTTTGTAACCTTTCATTGGTTGTTTAGACATTGTTGAGGTATTTGTGACATTCTTTCTGTCCCTATCCTTTCTTGTTTGAACTATCTTTTACTAAATTGAAGTGTATGCATGTTCTTAGTGATATCTTAGGGTTCCTGGTCCCTCTTTCTTTCTGCAATTTGTGTATTATTATGTCTAATTTGATTTGAATGCTTTTGTGGGTATACTTCAACCCCTAGCAATTTGTCTCATTCTTATACCCAATTACAGAAGTGAATGTTTTCTTGCAGGTCATAGTCTGTGTCTTATGTTTAGACCCCTCTATGAAATACTTATGCAAGCCTATTTAGTAATTTGTGATCTCTTAGACCTAAGTTCTTTACTGATTTCATCCTATATGCTGAAGTTCATACCATATTTTTGGTGTATCACCTAGTAGGTAGTTTGCTTTCAAGTCATTTCCCTTTCATGCATTCCTTCTATCCCTTTCCCTCCAAAAGAGTTTACTTTTCATGTCAAGAAGCAAATTAGGGTGATTATCCAAGAGGAACCAGCCTAGAACCTGGAGGTCTCATCTCAGTTAGCATAGATCCCACAACTTGGAGATGATTCGCATGTTATACTAGGTTATCAAGACCAAGAGAGCTTGAAAAAAGGGTGCAAACTTAGTGTATAATAATTTTGGCACTCCCAGTGGGACTAAGATCAGATTCAAATTTAGAAGACACCCCACCTTGGGCGTAACAATTTTGGCATGCTTGGTGGGATTGAAAAGAAGTCAATTTCAATGATTATGCTATCTCTGATATACTGATTGCATAATATAGACCTTAGAGAGGTTAGTATTCAAGTATATCTGGTGACTCCCTTGGTGTTAAGAGACAGTGACCCAATTTTTGATATAGCTTATGGAAAAAATAGATCCTTATGATGGCAAGACAATTTGCATTTGCACCCTTTAATCAGGGTAGTCTGTTAAATTTTTCCCAACACCATGATGTGCCCTTGGTAGCACTAAAAATTATACCTTCTTTCATAGGTGAAGGCCAAACTATAGCTTTTGAACACATAAGAGATGTGGCTACCATATGTAGTATACACAACATCACAGAAGAGGATGCTGCCACCAAGTTGTTGGCTGCCTCTTTTAAGGGTAAGGCCTTGGAATGGTTTAGAAGTCTAGCAGTTGGCTCCATTACTTCATGGGATAGACTTGGAGAGCTCCTTAGCAAACACTTTGAGGATGATTTAGACTCTTTGTCTCTAGTAGAGCAGCTCCAAACAATAAGGAGAGATCCTCAAGAATAGATGACTAATTTTAATGGTAGATTCCTCAAGACATGGAATAGGATTCCAATTAATATAAGGCCTTCAGTAGACTGTGCCTTCCTTTATTTTTTGAGAAGCCTAACTAGTGATATATCTGTCATGATTTAGTCTCTAGGAGGTACTTCATTACCTCAAGCTTTTGACCTAGTTGTAAGGCAGAAAATTACTTAATTCAGGCTAGTATGATAACCCCAAGGCCACCCATGCCTATCTCTCCCAATCTTCAGCCCACTATACCTCTACAAATGCCTCCATTTACTCCCATACCTACATTAATAGAACCTCAGGCCAACACTAGCTATGGGGAGTCCATAGGTGACCCTTCTCAAGAGCTACTCAAATTTAAAAAGTAGTCAACAAGAGGTGAGAGGTGATCAAAAAGAAAAAAACTAAGAGATGATGAGCTTGTTGTAGGCTCTAACCAAGGAGTTGATCACTGTAAAAAGGTAGAACCAGGAGGTTAGGCCACCTTATCAACAATAGGATCAAAGTCCTAGCTAGCAGTGCCAAGCTCAAGAGCAACCATATCGGCAAGGTAGGCCACAGTATCTATTGGAAATTTGGCTAATGTGGATGCATAGATGTTGTCATTATGGCAACATATGATCTCTATTGAGAGCGCAAAATCTGGAATGCAAGTATGGAAAGTTGAAGGAAGAAATTGTCTAAGTTTGAATACAGATCCTGACAGAGCACCCGATGAAAATTTAGTTGGCGACGTCCACTGGAGCAATATTTTTGTTTGCACAGTTAACTAAAGCTTCTATAGAGTATGAGAATACCCCATTTCAGTGTGCATAAAGTTTGGAGTAGTACGTACAAAGTTATTCAAAGTTTACCGAAGATAGTTTTTGCAGATAGAGCAGTTTTGGAGACAGTTTTAGCAAAAGAGTTAAGGGATTATTTTTGCTTGTCAAAATAATGACTTAACATTATGACAGGATGACATCCTAGATGTTTACTCTTGGATAAAGATTTTGGATGCCGACCATGTAAAGTTATTAGCTTTAATAACTCATATATTAGGCATACTTGAAATGTAAAGAAATATGCATGTGAGATGTAAAAAGAAAGAAAAGATAACTTGCAATAGTTGTATATTGTGATAGCAGCAAAGGCTATTGATGCGAAGTTCTAAGTAGTACCATATTACAGTTAGAAACATTTTTGTATTACCTGTTTGGGCAGTGAGCTCAGCTGGTGATCAGGTTTTGTAATCTAACTCCTAACAGGGTTAAGGCTTCTAACAAGGCCTAAAGTCCTTTAACCAGGACAGATGTACTATATATTGTAAATTGACTCCTAACAGGGTCCAATATCCCTAACAAGATACTTTTGATTAGTGATCTTTGTGGGTACCATCCCCATCGGGGTTTTCCCTTGGCCAGGGTTTCCTCGAGAACATATGATGTGTTATGAGTTCTTTCTATTTACTGCTATGTTTGTTAATCAGCTTGATAATCTTTGTATGCACTAAAGTAATCTATTATATCCATAAGTGGGAAAAAGAAAAATTTTGTGAAATACTGATTCACCCCCCCTCTCAATATTTTCTATTTCTAACAGTATCAAGAAAAGCATCAAAGCAAAAGGAAAAATTTGGTAAAGAGGCCTTTCCATCCATATAATCTAGTTAGGAGGACATTCCCAACATAAAGCATCAAAGTAGCTGGCAGTCACCTGAACCCATATTTTGGGAAGGAGGCTATAGATTTTCCACTTGTTCTCTTGAACTGTGAGCTTCCTAATGGAGAAAGGTCAGAAGTGTTACAATAAGAGACAGTAACCTCTCAAGCATATCTTCCTAAGGATGGGATGCAACAAGCGCCAGGACAAGAAACTCACAAGGTTCAAATTCCAAGTTTCTTGCCTGAGCCCATTCATGACCCTATCCCAGACTTCTAGCCACCTCATTTTTCCCCTATAAAGGAGACAGCTAAAAATTTTCACTTCCTAAGCGATAGTGAGCCAGTCCTACAATAGATAAGGCCCTATGAACTAATTCCTAAAGAGCCCCCTACACCTCATAGCATTTCAGGTCACCAAAAAGAAGATGATTTTTGTCTTTTAGATGTACTTTTTCATCATGATCATGAGGAACAAGTAGGTTTATTACATCAAGATGGATTAGAGCAGTCAGATAGGGATAAGAAAGAAAGTGAAGAAGGTGAAAGCCTAGCTCATCTATTTGAAGAGATGTCTTCTTACATTGAGTAGGATGAGGTAGTAAAGGACTCGCTAGTTGAGCCCTCTGATTGTGAAAATAAAGAGGATACAGTTGCTACTGACTTAAAGCAACAAGATGATTTTGATTTGATAATTGATGCTTTCTACTCAACTCTTGTTGATGTTCCTCATCTTCCTAAAAAGGATAATGGCTTGCATGTTCTTGAGGAAAGGTTTGTGTTTCTGGGGGTTAATTATGTCCCAACTATAGAAGAGGAAAATATATGGTAGATTATCATGGAGGGACAAATCCTTGATCTTCCTACTGAAGTTATTGAGGAGATGCATCCAAACACTAGCAAAGGGAGCCCTAAGTTCATTCTTTCCAGGGTTTTCCCTTAAGGTACTTAGAAAGAATGGAGGCCAGCCATAAAAAGCCAGTTGTGTTTGTGTCCAAGCATGAGTGTTCAAATGAAGCTGAGGTTGGAGGTGAACTTGCAGCTTGGTAGGGACAAGCTCAACTCACTTATCTACCCCTGGATAATGAAAATAAGAATCTATTGGTGGAGGTGAGTCAATTTGTTTATATCTTTCAAAAGGTAGTGCATCGGTTCTTCACACAATTGTGTGTACTTCATTCCTTATTTTTTGTCCTCATATATGCAAAGTTTAATACCCTAAGGAGAAAGGGTAGTTATTTCAACAAACTAGTGAATGGTTTTCTTTAATCAGTTTCCTATATTGGTTAGTTTAGGTTAGGTTAGTTTTCCTTCTTTCTTCCAGTTTTTCTAGGCTAGTTTTCCTATTTTGCAAGAAGTGCTCATGCACAGTTTTGTTCCTCCGGTTCGAGATCTCTCTCTCTCTCAAGGGTAGTTCTATGTTCAAAGTGATGACTCCATGCCTAATGAATTGTTTAAAGGCCACTAATCTGATGTCTAGTAGGCTAACATCCAGCAGAAATTGCCAAAATGTTGCCAAAAATTTCATGTCTATTCAATTTTGGTCAAGCTGAATTTAATCCAGGATCTCCATTTTAACCCTGCCGAGCACCTAAAAAATTTCATGGCCTTCTGCCTTTTCTTTTGGCCTCTGCAGCCATCCAACTCTCTGGTCTACAAGTTTAAATTTTGAAAAATCTAGTCGTTGGAGCCTTAAAACCCTAGAGAACCCTTGGCCACGTTCTAATTCACCGTTACCTTTTCGAGCCACTCAAGTCCCTTTAAATGCATGTGCCTTTTAAAGTGCCCCCTTTATGTGTTATACCATTAGGTCATCGGGCGGGGTCCCTTTTAATTATTTTCTTCAAAGCCTAAGTTTTCCTGGTAATATTTCCAAAAATCTAACCCTGTAAAACTTGTGGCTGTCATTAAATCTCAAGACTCTAAGTTGTTAGACTTTCTGACATGTGATCTAGTGATAGAGTGACACCTATATGGGTAAGCCCGTTCCTTATTCTTAGCTAGTGGGTTAAGATCTGAGCAAGATTGATGGTTATCATTATACCATTGGGTAAAGATAATGCCTTGTTAAGCATTGTGGTATAGCGACGATCGTTGATCTTGCTTTGTTGCTAGGGCTCTATCAGGTGGGTCCTCATTGTGATGTGCTCATTTCTAATTGGCTGACTGGATGGTGATGTGGAAGTTTGTCAGTGGGCCTGAGGTCTTTGGCTTTTGAGGCAGGTTATGATCCGATCAAGATCTACGATTGTCATTATACCATTGAAGTAATGTGCTTGATGTTTAGTATCATGGTGTAACGACAACCATTTGATGGAGTTCTCAGTTGGTCATGGGTCCAATGGGCCATGTCATTCCAACGTGCTCAATTCTCATTGGCTATTGTTCAGAACAGTTGGTGCTTGTTAGTGGGTCCAGTTGTTAGAGGATTCACACAGAGTTGATGAAGATCTATGATGGTCTTATGATCTCATAGAATCTTCTGACCCTATGAGATCATGCGACCACCGTCCGATGAGAATCTCAGTGGGTTGTGGGTCTAATGTGCTACCATTCGTGCTGAGTTGTTTTCTTTTCATTAGTTTTCATTGGCGAGGTGGCAAAAGACTTTTCAAAGGGTTTGTGACTATTTTTAAAGTTGATCTAAGCTGTTCATCTACTAGGAAAAGATGATATTGACGGTCACGTTTTAAAAATTGACCTGCTAGCCATTACTATTTAAATTCAAATATATCTCTGTAGGGTTTTGCTAGGGTTTTGATCCAGCGATCGATTGTGACAAGGTGGGTAGCTCGAATTGAATTCTTCAAGATAGTCACAGTTGGGAAGTTGATGGGAAGATCTGATGGCCATCATGTCTAATTTCTTAGGGTACCAAGTCAGTGTTCTTGCACTGAAGAAACATTAAAGGGTGGCACCACCTATGGCTTTCTGTACTTCAAAAATACAAATCAGACCAGGATTAGATATGGAGAATTCATGGTGATGCTGAGTTGCAGAGAGGGTAGATGGATCAAGGTGGTTGTGTCTACAGGTAGACTCAGTAAAGAGATATACATGCAAAGATAGTATCTGATCGGCCAGATATTTCAAAAATACATGATGATCAGAAGGACATTTAGGGTTTGATTATTTTTATGCAAATCAATGTAACCCTAGTTAGATTTTACTCCAACCTATGTGCCAAAGGGAGATGTATATAATTAATTTTTGGAGCTTTTAGAGCTTATAGTTTTACACTTGTAAAAGGAGAGTTCTTCTTTCTTAGAAAGTTATCCCTGGCATTCTTTCTACCCTCTGGCTTTCTACATTTTGTAACCTTTCATTGGTTGTTTAGACATTGCTGAGGTATTTGTGACATTATTTATGTCCCTATCCATTCTTGTTTGAACTATCTCTTACTGAATTGAAGTGTATGCATGTTCTCAGTGATATCTTAGGGTTCCTGGTTCCTCTTTCTTTCTACAATTTGTGTATTACTATGTCTAATTTGATTTGAATGCTTTTGTGGGTATACTTCAACCCCTAGCAATTTGTCTCATTCTTATACCCAATTGTAGAAGTGAATGTTTTCTTGCAGGTCATAGTCTGTGTCTTATGTTTAGACCCCTCTATGAAATACTTATGCAAGCCTATTTAGTAATTTGTGATCTCTTAGACCTAAGTTCTTTACTGATTTCATCATATATGCTAAAGTTCATACCATATTTTTGGTGTATCACCTAGTAGGTAGTTTTCTTTCAATTCATTTCCCTTTCATGCATTCCTTCTATCCCTTTCCCTCCAAAAGAGTTTACTTTTCATGTCAAGAAGCAAATTAGGGTGATTATCCAACAGGAACCAGCCTAGAACCTAGAGGTCTCATCTCAGTTAGCATAGGTCCCACAACCTAGAGATGATTCCCATGTTATACTAGGTTATCGAGACCAAGAGAGCTTGAAACAAGGGTGCCAACTTAGTGTATAACAAGTACTTCCTATCAGAGTCAGTCTCATGCAAAAAGAGACCATCTACCAAGTTTTAGACCTAAATTTGACCTACAACATCTTATTAGGGAGACCGTGGATTCATGAAATGCAGGTCGTGCCTTCTACTTACCACCAATATCTAAAATTTCCTTATCTAGGTCAAGATATTATGGTAAGCAGGGACTCAAACCCCTTTCAATATTGTAACAACATGAAGCCTATTAATGACTCTCTAGTACCACATAATACAGAGGGGTCTATTCCTCATAAAATAAAGCAAGGGAAAAGTTCTAAGGACCTTCCATCATTAAAGGGAAAGGAAACGATAGAAAGAGAAATTGTTATTGAAGACATCCAAAGCCCCACTAACCTAGCTACATCGACAAAGGAAAAGGAAAAGGTTAGTGAGGAGAATACTAATGAGAAGCAGAAAGAAGACAAAGATAAAGCCATCCAAATCTACACCAAAGATGATCATTATCAAAAGATGGACCATATGATGAAAAAATTTGAAAAACAATGTAAAATCAAGCAAAAAGGAATAGGAGAATATTCTTTATCCATGATGGATCTACCCTTATCCCCCAAGTCATATGCAAGACCATCCAATCTACCACATAGATATAATGATCACTTTGTGAGAGAAAATACTTCTTCATCCATGGATGAAGATGATAATGAAATCCTTAATTGGCTTTATAAAGATGAGGAGTCAAGTGCCCAAGAAAAATGCATCCAAAATATCAGCATTCCCACACATAAATATGGGAAAGGATTTCAAATCATGCAGAAAATGGGGTACAAAGGACAAGGATCTTTGGTAACAAGGAACAAAGGACTTATTGAACCAATTGAAATGACATGGAGAGATAACAAGGAAAAGACAAGATTAGGGTACCTAGAACAAGGGTACACTCAAAAGAACTATCCTAAAGTTTACGACCAATTTTGCAATTAGAATCACATAGTGATGAAGATTCTAACAATTGGGAATGGGACTCATTGTCAAGTGAGTCATGTCAAGATAAAGAAGTTGATGTTATTCACACTTATACTTCTAGCAAGGAAAAATAATCAATTGTAGAATCAAATAAGAATCAAGCCTCAAGTTCAAGCCAAGTGGTCTTAGATAATGTCTTAATTCAAGAACTTGAAATAAATCAATGGGTAGGAGAACCCTACATACCATCATCGAGACCTACTATGGAAGAATCTAACATTAGGTTTAATCCATGAGATTTTTACCCAATAGAAACCATAGAGGATTCTAGTGAGGAAGACTTTGACCCTAGTTCTTTAGAGCATCTAGAATAAGCACATGTTATAGACTTAAGAGATACAATGTTTGAACCTTCAAATGAAGTCATGTCTTTAAATCCCATTGAACAAAGCCAAAAAATTGATCCCTTAACCCTTATCTATCCAGAATTAATTGAATGGGATTCCATTAACCTACCAGACTTCCTATCTTTTTGAATGACAACTTGGTGTCCCAATACCTAAATGTGGTTGAACCTTCTTCTACCATGGAATATTAGGATGGAGTGACAAAGGAAGGTATCCAAACTCTCAATTCAACAAAAAATGAAAAAAATAAAAAAATGGAAAGAATTTAATGTTGAAAACCACATTGTGGTAACATTAGATCAAAAAGAGAAATAAATACAGAATGATTCCAAATGTGAAAACCCAATTGAGGCACCTAAGGAAGGGAGTTTGGATGTTTTACCTGAGAAATTTGAAGAAAGATCTCCTATCTTAATCAAACCAACAAAAAAGGTGAATATTGGATCAGAATCAGAACCAAGGATCATACACCTAGCAGCATCTTTATCTAGTGAGGAAAGAAAAGAATTCATCAAATTTTTCAAGGAAAAGAAAATAAATTTTGCATGGTCTTATGATGATATGCCAGGATTGGATCCAAATTTAATCATACATCATTTGAACATAAAATAAGGAGCAAGACCCGTAAACCAAAAATTAAGAAAGGTGCATCCACACGTAGCTTTGCTTGTCAAAGTGGAGTTAGAAAAATTGCTAAAAGTTGGGTTTATAAGAGCCATTGATTATGCCCAATGGATTTCAAACATAGGGCCAGTTTCAAAAGTAGACAAGTCCATCAGAATTTGCATGAATTTTAGGGATCTAAATCTTGCATGCCCTAAGGATGACTTTCCATTACCAAGCATAGATGCCATAGTTGATCTAACAGTAGGACATTCAACGTTCTCACTTATGGATGGATTTAGTGGCTATAATTAGATAAAAATAGCACCCAAAGATCAAGATAATTTAGAATTTACATGTGCATGGGGAACATTTTGTTGGAATGTTATGCCCTTTGGTCTAAAGAATGCCGGAGAGACCTATGGAAGAGCCATGACAACGATATTTCATGACATGATGCATAAGTTCATGGAGGATTATGTAGATGATATACTAGCTAAATCTCACTCAAGAGAAGAACATCTACCCATTCTAGAGAAAATTTTTGAAAGATTAGAGTAATTTAAATTAAGGCTAAATCCGAAGAAATGAGCATTAGGTGTCCAATCAGGAAAGCTACTAGGGTACATTATTTCAGCCAAAGAAATAGAGGTAGACCCCACAAAAGTAAAATCCATCATGTAAATAGAAGCACCTAAAAACATAAGTCAGATGAGATCTCTTCAAGGTAGGATCCAATCCATTCGAAGGTTCATCTCTCAATTGGCAAAAAAGTGCCATAATTTTACTCAACTCATTCATAAGGACATACTTTTCAAATGGGATGAGAAATGTGAAGAAGCCTTCAATTTTTTGAAGAAATATCTAATGAACCATCCAAATTTGATGCCAACTATAAGAGGCAAGCCTTTGATTCTATATATTTCAGCAACTGAGCATTCATTAGGGGCACTTTTGGCACAAGAAGATAAATCAAGAAAAGAGAAGGCTATACACTACTTAAGTAGGACTTTGGCAAAATATGAGTTGAACTATACCTTCATTGAAAGAGGATCTTGATGGAAATTTGGCTGAGTTAGATATCAAGTTGTTGTCATTATGGCAACATATAATTAGTATGAAGATTGCACTATGACAGAAAGCATTTATGATAGAGTGCAAGTAAAATTGTCTAACTGTAAGTATTTTCCAGTCTAACCAGAGACAGTTTTGGATAGCGATATTGATAGAAGTAGGTTTAGTGCATGCACACTTGAACATGGATACTTCTATGTATTTCAAAGACTCACCTGGAAGAGAAAGTCTATATGGCATGTATGGAAGAAGTTATTGCAAGATTACCGAAATAGGTTTAGAGTTGATTGAGAAAAGTAAGAAGACAAAACAAGTAAAATAGTTAAGGGATTATTTTGTTTATCAAAATAATGACTTAACCATACAAGGGATGACATCCTAGATGTTAACTCTTGGGAAGAAGAAGTTAGTTTTGATTTTATGCTTTGTAAAGCTCGTTGTAAAGTTATTATTCTTAATAACTTATATAAATGTAAGAAATATGTAATGTGAAGATATATGCTCGATGTGATAAGATATTGTAATGATATGATGTGAAGATATATGTTGTAAGAAGAAAGAAAGAAGACCTTGTATGTGAAAGCAAAAGATGAATTAGAATAGGAAAGCTATTCGACAGTAGTAAAAGGTTATGTACTTTACCTTTTTGTAAAATAGATATCATTGTACATTACATGTTTGGGTAGTGAGCTCATCTTGTAATCATTCTATTTTGTATTCCAACTCTTAGCAAGGTTGAGGCTTCTAACAAGGCCTAGAGTCCCTTAATAAGGACAAAGACACTATATGTATGTAATAAACTCTTAACAGGGTCAACATCCTTAACAGGATACTTTTGATTAGTGGATCACTTGTGGGTATCATCCCCACCAGGGTTTTCCCTTGGCTAGGGTTTCCTCGAGAATAAAAAATGTGTTATGAGTTCATTTACTTTATTTCTTTGCATATTATTTAGTTTACTTTGTTTTTCAAGCATCAAGTTAATTTTCTATATCCATAATTGGGCGAAAGTAAAAGTTTGTAGAATATTGATTCACCCCCCTCTCTTAGTATTCCCTATTTCTAAAAATTGGTATTAGAGCTTAGTTACTCGGAAGAAATTTATTCAGAGAAATCCTAGTAGCTTGAGTAAGATCTCTATGGATATGGATCAATTAAAAAAAAATCTTGAAGAAGCTCTTGAACATATTGATATTCTTACTAAGGAAAGAGATACTCTGAAAGGAAAATATGATGATGTGAAAAACTTCATTGAAAAGCTAAAAGAAAATTTGGAAGAACTGAAATCAAAGAAAGAACCTATAACTCAAATCGAAGATTGTGATGAAATTTCAAATCTGAAGAAACAAAATGAGATCCTTAAACATGAATTAAAGATTGTAGATATGAAGTTAAGCTTAAAAGATGGAAACAACAAGAATGAATCAAATCTGAAATCTGAAAATGAAGATCTGAAGTCTAAACTTTGTAAAGTGACATCTAAACTTGAGAAAACCAAATTACAGTATGTTGAACTTGAAAAGTACAACACATTTATGAAAGGAGAACTGACACAGTCTAAACATCTTGAGAAATTGTATTCCGCCAGTGAAAAGATTGATGAACAAATGTCTTATTAGAAACCATTTTATGATAAATCTGGTCTTGGATTTAACTCATCTAAGATAAGTGAAGAAATCAAGGAACTAGATCTGAAGGTCTCTGAAAACAAAGATGAAAAGACACCTAATGAAGCTAACAAATCTAAAGACATACCTAATCCACCTAAAGAAGATGAATCACCTAAAGATACACAAAGAGAATTCAAAGGTAGATGTTTTTCCTATAATACTTTTGGTCATATGAAGAAAGAGTGCATAGGTAAGCAATTCAAACCTCTCAATGGTTATTGTTATAATTGTCATGGTTTTGGATTCAGAGCTATTGATTGTAAGAAGCCTAGATCTATTGATAATAAGAGTAGTAGAATGTTTAGAGATACTAACCATGCAGATAAAAGACCTACTGAAGATATGAATAGAAGAAGTGGAGTTGTGTGTTACAAATGCAACAAGATTGGATACATTGCCATGAATTGTAGATCACAAATCAATCAGACAGACCGAGATATTGAAGAAATGGAGTACTTTTCCAGATATGTAACAAATTTGGTCATACAACAAGATTTTGCAGAATGAACAACATGAGAAACCCTAATCCTAGAAACTATACAAGGAGAAATGAGAATGCAAGTAATAGTCTGAAAGGATGTTGTAGTAATTTAGAAGAAATGAAATTTGTCAAAGCCATAGATCAAGTAGACACCTTCAGTACACAAGGTAATCAAACAAGTGAAGTATCTCATAGTAAGTGTGAAACACTTCCTAACCCATCTCAAAGCACTTAATTCATAAAGAATGTATTAGAATAGGAACTTAGGATAATGTAGAAGTTAGTATAGATTGAATTGAGTCTTGTGTAGTTAATGTAAGGTAGTATGTGATGTATTGATGCTATGGTTAAGAGCGCATGAGCTAATATGAACATATGCAAGTTCGTGAGAAGTATGAAGTTTTGTAGGAAAGTAGGAACAACTTTTTGGAAAGAAGCGGAAAAAGAATCGAATGTAGTTGTCAGGCATATGATTTTGGCTAATAAAAAGTTTAATAGTATTAAAGGAAAGATTCCTGATGAATTATTTGAAAAATTAGTAAACAGAAAGAAAAGAGTAGTTGAAGAAGATAAAAAGATAAGAGAAAACTATGTAAGGAAGCTCAGTGATATTAAAGATGAAGATCATTTCAAAGAAATTTTGAAAGATCTTAGCACTCATTTGAGAATGAAGAGGAGAACAATCTTGATAATGGGAGGAAATTATGAGGAAGTTAACAAAGAAACTAAACAGGCATTTGTAAAGGTAATGACCTCAGGCCCTAGTGAGTACACAAGTGCATCAAATCAAGCTTTGGAAGCTAAGAAACAAAAATTTCCTACACCATCACCACCACCATCAATCAACATTGAAGATAAAATAATGAATGTGGAAGGAACTAATATTATTCTGGATAGTGAAGACAACCCTTTCAACAATCTTGAGGACATTGTTGACAATTCAGCTATGGAATAACAAGATATGATAGTGAATGAGGAAGAAAAGGAAACTAGAGAAGAGGAAGATGTAGAATAGGAACAAGCTGAAATAGAGGCATCTGGATAGGAAGAAACACAAGAACAAGCAGCAATCAGTCCCACAGTCAAGGTAGCAATAGAAAAACCACAGACTAAATCCATCTTTTCTAGTCCTAGACAGGAAGTTGATGATGATGATCAAATAGAATTGATCTCATCGTTGAAACAAATCATTGGGAATAAAAAGAAATTTAAAAGCATTGAAGGATCCCTAATTGAAGTAATAGAGAAATTACAGAGTGTTATAACCCATTAGATCAATGAGGCAGATCCACAGGTCAAAGCAAAGGAAGTTGTGAAAGCATTTGACAATGAATTCACAAATCTATCAGACATGGCTAAAGTAAGAGCACAGGCAGCCTATGAAGAAAAAATATTTTAGGATATATGTTAGAATATCAGAAATGATATTGATAATCTGGATATTTGCATTAAAGAACTAAGAAGAAGCTTGGAGAAAGGAAAATCTCTATATTAACAATGCACAAAATTAGAAGATAATGTATTTGATATACCAGAGAAGATGAAAGAAAAAGAGGTAGAAATTCAGATAGCAGAAAATCTCTTAGCAAGTCTGAATGTGAAGATATCTGATGTTGAGAAAAGAATAAGTAAATTGAATGATCACTTAAGGATTCTTAGCGATGAAAAGGAAAAGAATTTGAGAAGATTCACTCTATTAAGAGAGCATGTTTCAATTAAAATAAGTATTCTTTAATGTCAATTGGAAGAATGTCTTACCTCTAAGACATCTTATGAGAAATCTCACTATGCAAACCTTAAGGCATGTGAAATAGCATCTTATGGTTTATGCACACTTCTTAGTGTTTCAGACACTATTAATAAATCATGGGAGAAAGAGTTAGAGAGCATAAAGATAAATTTTGTAGATTGTGTTGCAAGCCTACCGTCTTTGCAAACTTGAATCCAAAGTAAACATTTTTGTTGAATAGTTTTGGCACCTTTTTTGTCATTGTTGTCAAAGGGGGGGTGATAGCAGAAAAGTTTGAATTATATAATCAGTATGATATATTTTATAGAATGTATGGAGGAATACTCCTAAGGGGAGTATACATATTCTATAGATATTTGGAAATATAAGTACACTGAAGAACTTCTATTATGGCCACAATTTTTGAAGTTTTGTATGACTCAGCCAATTTTCTCATATGTTGCCACCAATGAAAAAGGGGGAGATTGTTGGAAATTTGGCTAAGTTAGATATCAAGTTGTTGTCATTATGGCAATATATAATCAGTATGAAGATCACACTATGATAGAAAGCATTTATGATAGAGCACAAGCAAAATTGTCTAAGTGTAAGCAGTATTTTGTAGTCTAACCAGAGATAGTTTTGGATAGCGATGTTGATAGAAGTAGGTTTAGTGCATGTGCACTTGAACATGGATACTTCTATGTATGTCAAAGACTCACCTAAAAGTGCAATTTTGTACAGAATGTACAAAAGATGTTATTGCAAGATTACCGAAACATGTTTAGAGCCAACTAAGCAAAGTAAGAAGACAGAACAAGTAAAATAGTTAAGGGATTATTTTTTTTATCAAAATAATGACTTAACCATACAAGGGATGACATCCTAGATGTTAACTCTTGGGAAGCAGAAGTTAGTTTTGAGTTTATGCTTTGTAAAGCTGACTATAAAGTTATTATTCTTAATAACTTGTATAAATGTAAGAAATATGTAATGCGAAGATATATGCTCGATGTGATAAAATATCATAATGATATGATGTGAATATATATGTTTTAATAATAAATCAAGTAGACCTTGTATGTGAAAGCAAAAGCTGAATCAGAATAGGAAAGCTATTCAGCAGGAATAAAAGGTTATGTACTTTACCTTTTTGTAAAATAGATATCATTGTACATTACATGTTTGGGCAGTGAGCTCATCTTGTAATCATTCTATTTTGTATACCAACTCTTAGTAGGGTTGAGGCTTCTAACAAGGCCTAGAGTCCCTTAATAAGGATAGAGACACTATATGTATGTAATAAACTCCTAACAAGGTCAACATCCTTAACATGATACTTTTGATTAGTGGATCACTTGTGGGTATCATCCCCATTGGGGTTTTCCCTTGGCCAGGGTTTCCTCAAGAACAAACAATGTGTTATGAGTTCATTTTCTTTATTGCTTAACATATTATTTAGTTTACTTTGTTTTGCAAGCATCAAGTTAATTGTCTATATCCATAATTGGGCGAAAGTAAAAGTTTGTAGAATACTGATTCACCCCCCCCCTCTCAGTATTCCCTATTTCTAACACATGTTTGGCCATAGCTTTTGCTTCTCAAAAATTGTGCCACTATATGTTATCTCACAAGATTAGACTCATTGCAAAGATTGCTCCCTTGAAATATCTTCTTAGCAAAATAACATTGAATGGAAGACTAGCCAAATGGGTCATGGTGCTAAGTGAATTTTCCATAGAATATGTGGATCATAAATCTATCAAGGGCCAAGTCATAGCTGATCAGTTAGCATAATAACCATTGCAAGATGACCACCCAATACAAGTGGAATTTCCAGATTCTAAAATTGTGAATGTGGAAGCAAAAACGTGGCAACTATACTTTGATGGTTCCTACACAACATGGATCAGGAGCAGTCATACTTTTGATTACTCCTCAAGGATATACAATTCCAAAGTCATATAAATTTCTATTTCCATGCACAAATAACATAGTTGAGCATGAAGCATTTGTCCTTGGAATCAAATTGGCATTAGAGTGGAAAGTGACCGAACTACAAGTTTATGGAGATTCACTATTAGTCATTAATCAAATTAATGATGAATATTAGACAAAAGATGACAAGATGGTACCTTACAAGAATATGGTTGAGAATCTCAAGAAATATTTCACTCTCATCACATTTGAGAAAGTTCCAAGAGAGAAGAATAAAGTAGTAGATGCAATGGCTACCTTGGCATCACTTCTCCAAATACCAGATCAAAGCACCAGATATGAATTCTTGGTAGAAGAGGTTGAACAACCCGCATTTGACCCTACCCATCCTCATACCATTTTTTTTCTAACCACACATGAATCACCTTGGTATGGACCTATTTACACTTATCTAAAAGACCAAATCTTACCCATAGACCAAACGAGGAACCAAAAGAAAAGCTTCATCCAACAAGCCACTCAGTATACCTTACTATCTGACACATTGTATCATAAGAGTCTAGATGGAATGCTTCTTAGATGTCTAGAGAAAGAGGAATTAGATATAGCCTTATGATAAGTTCACGAAGGGATTTTTGGGTCACATTCGAATGGTTTAACCCTAGCTAATAAACTTCTTAGGATGGGATATTTTTTGCCTACGATGGAGAAAGATGCTTGTCACTTTGCTAAAACTTGTAGAAAGTGTCAATATCATGGGAAATTGATACATGTGCCCACACAAGATCTTCATCCGATGACTACACCTTGGTTATTTTATCAATGGGGTCTATATTTAATAGGAATGATTTATCCACCATCTCCAAATGGTCATAAATTCATTATCACAGCAACATAGTACTTTACCAAATGGGTGGAATTTGTACCCTTATCAACTACAATAGGAAAATAGATATCCTTGTTTATCCTAAACCACATAATATGTAGATATGGTGTACCTCATGCCATCATAATAGATAATGCAAAACACTTCAAAAACAAGGACCTAAAGGATTTATGTACAAAGTTCCACATGATCCATCACTCATCTTCAATCTACTACCCCCAAGGTAATGGACAAGCCGAAGTAACAAATAAAACATCTTAAAGATATTGAAGAGAAAGGTGGACAATTTAGGTAGAGATTGGCATATAAAAATAAACCCAACCTTATGGGCTTATACGAAAATCATTAGAACACCAACAAGAGCTACACCACTTTCCTTAGTCTTTGGAACAGAAGCAGTTTTACCTTTGGAGGTAGAACTTACATCATTAAGAGTATCTCTACATGGGTTGATAAGTGAGGAAGATTATAGAGTTGCTAGGCTGCATGAACTAGAATTGCTAGATGAGAAATAGCAACAAGCATTTGATCACTTGAAAGTATATCAAAATGGAATGTTAAGGAATTATAACAAACACATCAAGTCAATAACATTTCAAATAGGTGACTTAGTTTTGCAAGAGAATCCCAAAAATCAAGCAGAAAGAGAAAAGAAAGGAAAATGGGAAGCAAACTGGTTAGGACCTTTTGTGATCACTTCATCTTTTGGGACCGGCACCTATAAGTTAGCTAATTGTGACAGAGAAGAGTTACAATAACCTATCAATAACATTCACCTCAAGAGGTTCTACACATGAAGCAGATGAAATAGTATCAAAAAATTAGATGTAAAGCATCCTATTTATTGTACATAGTCAAAAGAGATCTTGAAAATACCAAAAACATGGAAAAATAGAAAAGAGAAAACAAATTGGAAAAGTAGAAAAGATCAAAAACTATGGAAAATTGAGCATGAAGAAAGTCAAAACATTCATATATGATCCTCAAGAGGATTTTGTCTTGGTGAAAACCTAGCAAATAGGCAGCTTGGTGATATGAAAAAGAACCAAAATGAAAAAAGAGAATACAAAAAAAAAAAGAGAAAAAGAGAAAAAAGTACCTTGGTGAAAACCTACCAAATAGGCACCTTGGTAGCAAAAAAAAATGAAAAAATCTTTAAAAATAGAAAAAGAAAGCAAGATCCATTCAATCGGTGAAAACCTAGCAAACATGCACCATTGAAAGTCCAAGTCAGTCACATACCTAGCAGTCATCCTTGCAAATATTGCATTCGCCAGCATTTGTATATATTGCATAATAAAACCCCATGGTTGCATTTACAAGTACCTAAAGATTTTGGTCACCTAATCTACAAATTATCCTAAATCCCACAAATGAAATCATATCAAACTAGGGGAAATCTAATCTAAAGGAGGAAGGATTCATCAAAAGAAAACTTCAATCAATCATCGAATCAATTCATAAAAAATGCAAGTGAAACACTCAATCGAATCCTAATCCCAATCCAATTTGAACCAAATGCAAAATTTGATCCGAGATCTTACATGACCCTATCTTTATTAGGATTAAAAGTACAAAATGGATGGAACTATACTTGAAATATAGATTTGAAAAACATTGCAAAAAAATTTCTAAGTGTTTACTTGATTGATGAAATCATGTCTTTCTAGCAAATCGATGAAAGTTTCTAAACTAGACAAGTTATGATGAAAGCATGATATTTTATTGATTTTTGAATGAATTTCTTAAGATCAAAGTTCTAAAGCATGTATTATTGTCTAAAGATGTGATCATCAAAGAATCATCGAGGACTTGTACATAGGATAAAACTGAGAACTTTGTTTGTTTACGTAAAAGGATACCTTGGATATTTTGATGTTCACTATCATAATACCAAAATCCACTTACAACATAGAATCTGACAAAATCAGTATTCACACTCTCATGGTTGACTTCAATCAGTGATAGTTGTACTGAAAGGATGGGAAAGCAACACAAGAGGTGCAAAAAGTATTCATATCATTATGGTTGAACTAGTGATGGTTGTACTAAAATCAGGATTCCAAAAACTGCTCGATGATGAATATAATCTCCAAAATTTTTGAATAGTGACAGTTAGTTGCATACATCCTAGATTAAATGCATTTAAATTATTTTCATTTCTTAGCTTCAAAATTTAATTTGCAAGAGGACAAATTGAAAAGGGGTGTAGTCAAAAAAATATCAAAGCATCATAATCAAAAACTATATGTGATCGAGTGTGTTAGAAATTAAAAATAATCAAAAACAAAAGTGCATTCCATTAGGTCATGAGCATTTGTTAGATTCATGTTAGCTTGCATTAAGTTGCATTCATTTTAATCTAAGTTCATTCCTTATAGTTCAAATCATCTTCATAACATTAATTGCATTAAGTTGCATTCATCATTCATATCTTGCATAGAGTTCATAACATTAAGTGCATTAGGTTGCATTTATCCTTTAAATAATTTTTCATTAAGTTCATTGCATTATATTGCATTCATTTTAAAGTTCATCTCATTTAGGGTGCATTCTTTAAGTCATTCATGTCAATCCATTAAGTGCATTTATCATTACATTTATTAGTGAAATGTTCATTGCATCCATTAAAATCTTTTTAAGTCATCATTAGGTGCATATCATTTAGTTCAAAAATATGGCACATTGCATTATTCATTTAAGTTCATTAGATATCATGGCATACCATCATTCATCTATATCACATATAACATTTAGAATCATTAATCAGTAAGTACCCATAATTGATATACATTACATCATATAGGTCCATCACATTTGCATACCATAAAATCCATTACATCCATATATCAACATAAATACATCCATTATCCATTAAATCATTACATCCATTAAACCATTGCATTATCATCTAACACATCTATATATCATTTGCACCCATAAAGCATTAAATATCATTAGTCATTACAAAGATCATTATATCACATCATTAAAGTCAAAGTGCATCGATTCATCTATTCTATGTCATACGTAAGACAACCATCTAAGCATAAATAGAACATATGCATCCATCATAAAAGTACATTCTAAAAAGCATAAAACAAAGCATATAGAAGACATATCATATAAATCTACATATCATAGTAAAACACCTGAAACATGAGATCCAACACATGATGACATCATATAAAATAAATCTATTCAAATGAGTATCGAAATCTATGGTATCATCATCAAAACATCAACTAAGTATCAAAAGTCTATGGAATGATCATATAAATGAAACATCTGGAAATCAAAGTCCATCAAAGTATCAGAGTATCAAAATGAAATACATCAACTGATCAAAAAGAATATAATAGAGTCTAATGTCTTAATATAGCAAATGAATGAGATTATATATCATCAATGAAGGAATAACATGAATCATCTCAAATCATAGGTCAAATGGCTAAACCGCTAGCACCATCACCATCAGGACCAAGAGCACTATCAGGAGGATGATTCAAGCTCAGCTATAACCCATTCTTACTCATCGCTACCATAAATGCCTACATCATAGTACTTAGTTGCCTCATCTCCTGTCTAATCTCAGAGACATTTGACAATAAAGCTTGAACCTCTGGTGCAACTACTGGAGCCTTTGAACTAGGGACCTGTGTAGCAGGAGTCTAGGGTGGAGGCATGGAAGAAGATGGATATGATAAAGATGGAACAAAATTGGAAGAAGATGGACATGAAGAAGAAGATGGCATCGAAGAAGAAGTAGGTGCCTAAGAAGGTGGGGCCTGTGGAATGATTGGCGGTATACCCTACTGAGGAGGAGGACCCTATGCCTGATCTAATAAAACTTGTGAAACCTGTACATCAACCTCTCTCTATCATCTAGATCTATGTCAGCCCTGTCTTGCGGCAGGATCCATAGAAAACTAATGTAGTGCCCTATTTTCACCACCTATAGCCTGACCACCACCCCTGGAGGAATGGGAGCAGCAGTGATAACTGGAATGTGAACTCTGACTGCTCTAGCTGCTTGACGACCCCATTGTCCTCACCATGCTTGAATCTTGCCATCACCCCTACCACCATCTCCATCATCTCCATCATCACCCTCATCACCACCACCACCATCAAACTCCTCATCAATGCTAGGGACCCTCTCAGCTGGATCTATAAATCTCATAAATGGGTTTTGAGTGAACTAATCTACGTAATCATCTCTCATCCCAACATCAATAACATTCTCTCTCATCGACCATGGTAAGTTCGCTTGGTCTCGTATCTCATGATATGATGTCGTAAAATCCACAATAGGGCCTCACAATGATCTATCGACATGAACCCAAGCATACATCGCAATACCTTGGGGCATACCCTATGTGTACCCATACTGACGTAGTACCCTCTGAAAGAAAAATCTCTCTATGATATACAAGGTACAGCCAATCATCCAATGCAGACAAAACATATATGGCAGCTCATTACTATCCTCTAGCCATGGATCATAGTCTAGATAAGGTTGCTAGATCACCATATCCATATCATCAATCATACGATGCCAGTAATCTAATTTACCCATATGGGTCTGTACAACCATCCCCTCATACATCTAGGCAGATGGCCAACCCAGATCTCGGTGTCGTGCTATAATCGGGCGTGTCACTGGGAGATGCTCCCAAGTCCAAAGCTATAAAATAATAACTCATTTAGAGAGCATGGAAGAATGTCTATACACAACTATGTGTAGCTCATGATACAACTAAGCCAGTACATAGGATCCCCAATAAAACCATCGAGGATGAGCCATCAAGTCCTCTAGAATAGGACCCCATCCAACTACAAAATCATGTCCTCATCTATAAGTACAAGGAAACCTCCAATCAATGTGCCTATAACTAGTGGAAAAACTAGGAAAGAATGAAACTAAGACCATTGAATGTGATCATCACCAATGGTCAGATCCTGAAAGACCTGCCGACATGCCACTCCATCATAGACTAAATCATAGAATACCAGCTCTCCTCTGGTAGGAAGCCAAAGGATGTGGTATACATCCTCAGGGATGATGGTCATCTCCCCCATTAGCAAGTGAAAAGTGTTATAGTCTAAGTTCCATCTCTCAGCCATAGCAGTGATCAGTCCTTGATTCACTCAAAATCAAGGTATAGGAAGAAGGAAAGACAAACCACATCGGCCAACGTGTCTCTGATCATGAGCACACAAGTCATCGATCATGCTCACAGGTAAAGGGTACAAACCATGAATGGCTAGTGACTTAAGTACCACCTACAAAAAGCAAGTTCAATTACATCAGTTTTGAAATTAGTTATCATTTGGATTATTCTAATTTAATCAAACTGGTGCAGGGCACCTAGGTAGGGTTGTTTGGTGCATAGTGTCCCTATTGTGAATTTTGGCTTGTAGTGGCCTTAGCCAAGCCACTAGTCTAGTGAGAAGACTAGTTAGTCTCTCAAGTGTGTCAGTTAGTGTTTAGTTTTGTCTTGGTCTTGTCTACTCTTTTCCTAAGTCCTAGGTGTGTCTTCTCGAGCCAGGATGAATCAGAATTGGCTAACTTTGCTAAGTTTCCAAGCATGGGACAATATTGCCAAAAGTTGTAAAATGGCCTCTTTAATGTTTTAGAGGAGGTGAATGGTCTTAAGGACCCTAGGTTGATCAGAGTTAATTTTCCAAGAGGTGTGAGAAGGTGGTTTACCAATCCACCAAAATTTGTTATGACAACTTTAAAAGTTGTCATGACAACATTTCTATTATACCTTGAAATTGGCCCTAGAAGCTGAATAGCCTGACCCATGGGCCCAAACACTTAGGTAGGGGTATTTAATGTTTGAAAACCCTAAATTTGAGCATTGGGAAGTGTGTAGTATGGAGGCCAAGCACTGGCACAAGTTTTGACTGTGGAAACCTTTCACAGTGAATAACTTTGTGCATGACAGAGCTCTAAATGGCTTGAAGGACTGACTATAGTTGTTGCATGTGATTTTTTAAGATGTGTTTTTAATCTTAGGATAGTTGATTCATAATTTCTTTCAGCTTTAGTATTAGTTTTTATTTGTTTCTTTCCCTGGCCTATCTCGGGTTGGTCCAGATAGTGTGTTGAATAATGGAGTACTAGATCACTCTCCTACCGTACAATCTATATGGGTCCTTGGGATTTGTGACTAGACTCCTTGTAACATAGGATGTTGGAAGGAGGGGCCTTAAAAAGCTTAGGAAGCAATTTTGATGTGATGCCCTAGGCAAGGCACCAGAGTTTGGTTAGGGATCATAGTGCATTGTAGAGAAAAATGGGGTGATTGAAAGCACTCATAGCTTCAATCAAACATTGTGGAGAGGAGGTCATATGTATTTCCAAGCATCTCCAATGCTGAAGAGCTTTGGAGGAAGGTTGAGACAAGGAGGATCACCAAACCCTCACTGGTTTAGATAGTGAGCTTGAAAGCCTAAAAAATAGCCCTATTTCTAAGGGACCCTGTACGGACAAAATGGAGGAGGGAGACCTAGAAAATATTAAAGTCCTTCCAAAAGGGTACTCAAATCCATGATTAGTTTGGTACCTTGTTTGAAGAAATTGAAAGTTATCAAGGGAGATAAAACAATTAGGCCTATTTATCTTTGTAGCCCTTTTAGGCCAGTCAGCAATTAAAGCCTATTAGTGATAGGAATTTTTATGAAGAAAATGTGGCTAAGTTTGGTTTGGAACCATTTTGGGTATGGAACAATCCTCCTCTCCAATTGAGGATTAAAGAAGACTTCATTCCTTTCTTTAGGGATGATAGAGCTAGAAGGAAGTAAAGGAAGTTCACAAGTGAATTAGTATCAAACCTTGATGTCACAGGTTCAATAAGAAGGAGAGATTTTGTAACTCTTTGGAAGGGGACTAGGATAGTGCCCTAAAGGCTAGGAGGTTAGCCTTGTTTGATCCTAGGAGAATCTAGGATAAAGTTGAGCAAGGTTTGTGTTACATCACAAACATTTACAAAATATCAAACCATAATCAATTTTCCTAATTCTACTTAGAGAGGATGGAAAATTCATCATCATCCATCATCTAAATCTAGATTGACAATCAAACATCCAAACTATGATTGACTCATACTTACATCTTACAATTCACTATTAAATCAAGGTTATTACCTAAACCAATCATCTAATCGATGGCACTGAACAGTTTGGAAAACTGACTAAGGCAATTTTAAAAATTTTCCTATGAGGGTAAAAGCACCATTTGAAGATTTAAAAGCGCTAAAAATAAAAAGCGCTATTAAAAGATTAAAAGCGCTACTTAAAAGCTCAAAAACACAAAATCAATTCAAAAGTGCAAAAACTTTGCAAAAGCTCCATTTTGTAAAGTTAAACACGCTATTTTAAATATCAAAAATGAAATTGAAAATCAAAAGCGCTATTGTAAAATCCAAAAGTGATTTATGCCCTAGAACAGGTGTGTAAAAGCATAATTCTGCATCGTGGAAGTGCTATTTAAAAGCGCATAAGCGCTAAAAAAGGAGTAAAAGTGCTATTTAAATGTGTAAAAGTGCTATTTCAATTGAAAAATACAAAAAAAAGAGGTTTCTTGCTAGAAAAATTCAAAATTTTTGAAAAGTAAAGCATTAATTAAAAACTAAGAGGATCGGGCACTTACCAGAGGTCCATAGGTAGGTAGCCGATGATATCGGCGAGCTTGCTCGAACCTATGCTCACAAATTGGGATCACCATAGTGAAAATGTCAGAGGAGGTCAGAGCAAAAAGTCAACTATGAAAGTGAAAATGAATAGTGAAAATGACTTTTTACCCCTTTATATAGGCCCTTTTGACCTAAAAAGAGAATCTTTGACTAGAGAGGGCCTGCAGACCCAAATTTTTCACCAAATCTACCAAATCAGGGGCATTTGTCATCAAACAAACGTAAAAACATTATCAGAAATGAAATCAAAATTCATTATAAATTGACCTAATTAATGTAAAATGACCTAAACTGTCATATTTTTCAAACATCTATCAAATTTCATTTCATTTTCGAGGGGGCATACACTCAAATAATCAGAAACAAACAACAAGATCATCAAATCAGGGGCACGACCATCAAATCAAAGGGCAATCTTTTATCAGAAAAATGTTCTCTTATCAATTGAAAGGGACATCAAACATCAAATCAAATCAAATCGAGTACCATATTAGGGAATTATCATCAAATCGACCATCAGGACATCAAAATCAATCAAATTTTATCAATATATGTATCTTATATCAAACATCAAGATCAATCATCAATGGAAATCAGGACCTTACATCAATTGAATTAGGACATTCTTTGAATCAACACGCTTCACATGTCGACTCAAAGAGGGGCATTTGTAATCACCTAAAAATGGATAAGATTATTTATATGAGAAATCAAGGAAAAGATCAACATAATTCAATATAATTAAATCAAATCAATGATAAATTACAATTGAACATTAATCCAAAATTAATTGAAAATCAAAATCTATTAAATCAAGTTAAATCGAATAAATCATGATAAATCAATTAATTGTGTAATTAATCTAGCTAATTACATAGTTCAATTTAAATCAAATCAACCCATTAAAGGGGTACACATGGCTAAACAAATTAATTAAATTCAATTGATTAATTCCTATTTTCCCTCAACACCACATGGGAGGAAAAAGCCTCAACCAATAGGAATTGAGAACCAAGCTTACATGGATCAAGCCAAAATTGAATCTCAATCACTCACTTGGAGGATGAATCTTGTCCACCCATTTTGTCTTCTTGTCCCAAGCTTTGAGGACAATCCATTTAAATTGTCTCCAAAGGGTGGAACCAAGGACTTAACCCCAACTCAATCATGATCAACTCAACTACCCCACTACCCTTGCCAAAATCTATAAAAGAAAGGCATAATTCACTCATAATTCATCCACAAATCTGAGAATAGCATCAAACCTCTTGCAATTTAGAGCTAGAAAGGCAAATATAGAAGTTAGTTAGCTTTTCAATTTGGAATTGAACTATTTAGCTTAGCTTATCATTCATTTCTCATTCTAGGACTATCATTAATGGAGGCTTGCTGAGAGCTGAGAGCTTCTCATTAACACCCCTAGCTAGAGATCCATAGAGTGCTTAATTGTTCTTTATTTGTTAAAATAGCTCTTCCTTTGTCATTATTTAGTTATTTTATTCAATTATTTGCAATACTAACCCTATAAAGGTACAAATTCTAGTACACAAGTAGATTCCTAAAAGACGGTGGACATGAGCTCACAACACTTAGCCGTTTGAGATATGATGATGGATCGGGGTTGTTTTTGACACAGGATGAAATGTGATTTAGACTGATCAATTGGATGAAAAATCGAGCAAAATAGATCACTTTTGGGAAAATAAGATGCATTTGTTATTTCTCTACTTTGTTCCTGACATAGTGGATATTCTGACAGAATTTGACCAAGGCTGACTGTTGACTGGTTTTTTGACAAAATTAGGATTTTTTGGAAATTCATGCAAAATATTGTATGACAGTATACAGGCTCATACAACACAAAAAAGGGTCTTGCACGACAATCCAAAGGCTCGTATGATAGTTGATGCCGAGACTAAGTTTTTCTCTCACATTGTTGACAATTCTCATACGACATTGTACAGATTCTCGTACGACACTTGGGGAGCCTGGTACAAAACTTATAGGAACAAATTGATTTTCGTACGACAATTACAGGGGATGGACAACAGTTTACACCATAAAAGGATTTTTGCTTCAAATTTTTAGGGTTTTTGGTGTTTTTTCATCTCAAATGGTTTGCAAATTTTTATGTCCAATTTTAAAAATCTATGTATTGGATTGTCTGAGGATGTTTAACATAGCAATAGGTTCACAATCATAGCAAACATGTGGGAACTGACTCAATGAATCAAACACAACTAGCTTAATCTAACTAGGAAAAGAGATGCATTACTTGCTCGTTGACTTAGGAACACATCTCCCAACTCCCCACCATATGGGAGGCCAATAACACGCAATGGATATTGATGCCCATATATGTCTGGGTGTTAACATTAGAAGCAACTCAATATGACAAGTTTCTTGGGGTGATTACTATTCACCTCACACAAGCACTACAAATCCTTCGGAGGTAAATCGGTGGCAAACTAGCTTAGGCTGCTAATCAAGGCATCTGTTCACAATTGTCTCCCATAGTCATGAAGAAATATTGAGGCGTATAGCCCTATGATTAATCAGATCAATGTAGTCTTATAAGAAAGATTGAAGCGACTCCTCTCTACACAAAATCCAAGCATGTTCTTGGAATAAATCCAAGGAACAAGCGCAGTTATGTCTTCTCAAGCTTTAACCTCAAGGAAGTGTCAAATTTTATAGTGGGGTGGAAGAGTTGGCTTAAGACTTATCCCCACTTGGGTCATTCCCAAGAGATTTTTACCTCACCGACATGTCCTCTAAAGGATTAAAGAAAATGTGAGGTTGGGGACCACAAGATCTAGGTTTCTGATTCTCTGAAAGAGAAGAGCATAATCCTCTAGCCTTTCCCTTTTCCCTATCCAGAATATGCCAAATAGAATTAAACCAGAGACAGTATGCAAACTAGCACCGGGGAAGATATCTTCTGAGTTTTTTATTCTCCTAATGAGAAGAGCATAATCCTCTAAATATCTTCCTTAATGGTAATAGACATGCATACCTAATTAACTAGGTTCCCGTGAAAAAGAAATATTAAGAAAACATAATATTTTCTCGATGAAGATTTGGCAGCCTACAAAACCACTAGTCAGAAATTTTGATTGATATGAGCGTCTTTGGCAAGCCATTTTATTAAAGAGTTTCCTGCAAAAGAATAGCTTAGAAGACAAGGCAAGAAGAGGCTAGAAATATTAGTTTCAATGCTCAGGTCTTCATCTCGCATCCTGCAAGAAGCATTAGAGTGTCTAAAATGATCAAACACCAGAAAACAATAGAGGTCAGGATTAGTAATCAGTCAAATCCCAAAGCAAAAACTTCAAAAACTGATCAGAAATCCTAAATGACAATTGAAATAATGGCATGAAAAATCATATGACAATATACCTCAACCCATACAATACTTTACTTCTGATACGTTAATGTCTACATACCCATATGACAATTCAAATCCAATATGAAAAAGTATGTGAACTGGTAGGACAATTGTTGGAATATCATCTATCGTCCAATAGTCAGAGGCTTCCCAAATGGCAATCTGCAAAATGTCGTACGAGATTGTAAGGAAAAAAATTTCAAAACCTAAAACTTTGATAAATTCATTAGAAAATTGATGAAATATAAAATGGAAACCCGAAGTCAGGTACCACGGTGGGCACCATAAATGTGTGTAAAAATTGTACCTATTCATAAGACACAACACATCAATAAAACATTATTGATCAATGATAAGAAAATATGCAGTAAAGAAATATATCATTAACCAGGTGATTTACTACCTTCTAGAAGACATGAGTACGGTATTCTCATAATTTGACCAAGATCAGTGACAATGCAATGTCTAACCGAAGGATTTGAATGCAAAAACTATGAAATGAATGCAAGATTAATCTATATTTTTTGGATTTTCTATGCAATAAAATGATATATGCTATATGAAGTTGATCTAAAATCTTGAAATCGATAAAAATTAACCTAAGCTATGAATGCAAAACTAAGAAAACAATGTTAGCAATTATTCTCCAAAAATTGCACAATCTCCAAAATTTGACAGTATAGTGTTGTTGTTCTCCAAATTGCATGTGATTCAAGGATGTTAATTGTGAAGGACTGAGGCATGTTTATATAGAAATCCAAGGTTTCAAAACTCATGGAAAAGCCAAAAATCACTCCTTGATCAACTCAAATTGATTGGTGATTTATCAAGGAATTAGAAACAATTATCTAGTAAAATCATGCAACTCAGCTTTTCAACTCATAATTGGAAGTTGAGATCACTCCAATCTAATTTTTAACTCACAATCACATGTTGAGTTTTAGAAAGTTAACAAAATGAATCAAAGAGTTGATTTTGAGTTTAAATAATCTTCTAATTTTTGCATAGATAATTATTGATTTATTTAATTTCCATGTGTTTTATTCTCAACTTAACTGATTTTGTTTAAAAATAATTGATTTATGGGTTAATCAATTATTAAATCAAACTTTATCCAAAATTAAATCATTAAATTTGACAATTTGATTTTAATCAATTATTTTTAGAATTTTGATTTATAGTCGAATAAACAATATTAATTAGTGCATCATCTTAAAATGGAAGCACTTCCATGTTAAGAGCATTTAGCCCTCCGAGTAAGTGGTTTGGGGTCATGTTAAGTGCCTTGATTGGGTCTTTGCATGTATTTGGCTTTCTCCCCGCTTTCCACTTCTTCTCCGCACTTGATTTCTTCATTATAGATGAAATTAGGGTTAAGGTCTTAAGGAATTTCTTATTTTCCTTCTTCTATGGCTCTATTTTCTAGGTAGGATTCAAAAATGAGACCTCCTAGTCCATCATCACATCAAACAGAGGATTTTCTATCTATTCCTGACACTGGGTCCTGTTCAGACATCAATTTCCAAGTTTTTGGCACCCCTGGAACTCCTGTTGCAAAACCTGACAAAGTTAGGGTTTGAGGTCAAAGTCGACCTTGACCCTGACCAGGTCAGGGTTGACCTTGACCCTGACTAGGTTAGGGTCAACCTTGACCTTGACCTCTTCCTGCCAGAATTTCAAAGTTTCATTTCCCGCTAATTTAGCATTCGGGAAAGTTATTTCCCACTTCCGGGTCGACTGTTTCGGGCTCCGAAATGGTAAATCCTTTAATGGTATTTAATCAAGGTATATTTTCTAAAGGTGAGGACCTAATTGGGATTTAATTCTTCAAGGTGGCCCATCTAGAGGAGTGTGCCCTAGATCACTATAAAAGGAGGCCTTCCTCTCTCATTTTCATATCAAGTTTTCTCAATCAAGTATCTAGAGCTCTCAAGTGCAAGCAAGTCTTCAAGAATTCAAGTGTTCAAGCATTCATCCATCAAGGAGTTCCATTGTTAGCTATTGAAGGATTCAATCTCCTTGGAGCCCCCTTGAAGATCCATCCTTCTCCATTCATTCAAACCTTTTCATATGCAAAGATCAAATCAAGATTGGTGTTGAAGATCAAAATACCATTGATTGGAGACATCCTACATTCATTGAAGCATTCTTACTTGTGGATTTGAGGATTTGAATCCTCTACAAAGACTTCAAGATAAGCGAGGTGATTTATTTCAATTACTTTGTTTATGCACCATATATTTCAATTCAATTTCAAGGTTAATTCCTAAATTGGGGTTTGACTAAGGCAAGCCCCCCATACAACCAAAAACCCCCATTTTCTTGTAGGTACAGGTGTGAAGTCTTGGATCTGAGAGTGAATTCGGATACCCTTTTCGGCAATCTTTTAGGATCTGTGAACAGAATTGAAATCAGACTTCAAATAAATAATGTGGTCTTTGACCTTTTAAAAGGTCAAAGTTGACCTATGTGAATTTGGAGAAAAGATTTATGGGTTTTGTCCACCTCGGCATTTCTTGTCCAGAATAGGTGACAGAATCTTCAGAAAGTTCATAGAGAAGCTAGAATTCAGCATTTTCTAGATCTACCCTAATTCAAGGTTAGTATTTGCACTTCAATTATTTCAGATTTCAAGCTTAATCCAACTATAGGTAAGTATAGGATTTATTCTTTCTTTCATATTCTTCATAGATTGATTCGATTGTGTATTAACCTCTTGGTTGATCAAATTGGATCTCTCTTTTGGGAATTTGGATTTAGGATTGAATCTTACATGTTCCCCACACACATACACAAATAGAGGTGATTCCAAATCACTACTATTCATTTTGGTGAGCCCGACTAGCTTACTCTCTTTCTTTTTGGTGTTAGATTTTCTTTTATCTTGTTAGTATTAGATTTGTCCTTTGTGATTGATCTTGTATGCTAATTAGATTTAATATTCAAGCATTATGTGTTCTTAGTTTATTTCATTTTCATTATATTGGTTTATGAGCTTTACTACCACTAGTCCTACTTATAACATTCCGGTTAGAAGAAGTTGTAGACTCGTGGGTGCCTTTGAGCTTGAATCTTCTCCTTTCCTTAGGATTCCCAATGATAACTTGATTCTTCATGATTCTAATCCTACTATGGATCAAAACTCTTCTCACTCATCACATGATGAGGATGATGCTTTAAGGGTTCCTCCTAAACACGTCCAAAAACTTTCCACTGAACTTGATAAAATGGGTAATTGGCTTCTTCAAGAAAACCATGGTCAAGATTCTATTCAAGCTATAGAGGCTCTTAAGAAAGTTCTTTGTGATAGTGATCAAGGTGTTAACCTCTTGCATGGTATTACTCATCTTGTGCATTCCAATGTTAAACCTTTAACTCAAGAGGCCCAAGATTTAGGTTTCACTGCTCCTATCACTAGTGTCAAACCTTCTTCTAATCCTTTACCCAGTATTCCTATCTATACTCCTCCTTTAGTGACTATGATAGTTCCCTCTATTCATATGAGTGTTCCTCCCATGTCCCTTCCTACATCACAACCTTCATATCATAGTGTTCCTTTCACTTATTCCACTCCACTTCCAACTGTAGTTCCTAGTGTTCCTCCAGTTGTGTCTTCTATTCCTACAGCTTCTTACACTTTACCTAGTGTGTCTAATGTTGCTACTCCTCCTATTTCCTCTACTGATTCCACCATCATTAGTTTGGCTCAAACTGTATCATCCTTACAACAACAACTTGCTTCCTTAACTGAAAACAAGTTTAGTATTCCTACATGTGACATGGGAAGTCCTTTGTCTAGGGATATTATCTGAACTCATGTTCCTCAGCAAGTCGATATGCCTCATCTTGAGAATTATAATGGAACAAGAGATCATGTTCATCATGTTAAAACATTCCAAATCCTTTGTAGTGATTATGCTCATGACCATATGATTTTAGCCAAACTATTTGCTCGAACCTTTCGTGACAAGGCCTTACAATGGTATTGTTCCCTGCCTCCTTATTCAATTGATTCCTTTCCACAACTTGCTAATGCTTTTATTCAACAATTTCAAAACAATATTGGCCCACAAGTGTCTTTGATAGATTTAATGCATTGTAAACAAAGTGTTAAAGAAAAGTTAACTGAATTTATTGGTAGATTTAAGCATTTGCATGCTCAGATTTCTTATCCTATTCCTGATATTGATATTCAACATATGTTTATTTCAAATTTGCAAAAGGATATTAGAGATAAGATTTTTCTTATTGAATTTACCTCTTTTCAAAAACTTTGTGCAGTGTTTCATCATTATCAATTACAAGTGAGTTAGTTTGAGAACAACACTCCAATGGCTCCTATTCCCATTGATAAGAGTGATGCTGCTCCTAATCCAAATAAGTTTCAAAAATTTAATAATTATGTCAAGATAAAAAAAACAAGCGAATGTAGTTGCTAATCAGGTTGTTGTTGCATCTCATAATGCCACTTCTACATCCACTACTTTTTGATTAAATCGTACATTTACTCCTCTTTCTAAAACTTTACATGCTATTATGAATAGGTTGTTAGCTGCTAATATGATTACTTTACCTCCTATTCGACCTCTTTTACCTACTAAGATTGCATCTAAATCTTTTGATCAAAATTATTTTTGTCAATATCATCATCAGAATGGTCATGATACTGAGAGATGTTATTCTTTAAAACATAAGGTCCAAGATCTCATTGATGCTAAAGCTTTATCTGTTGATAATCTGGATAGTAGTAGGAATCAATCTATCTCTCCTCCTAATCAAAACCTTCAAATCTATACGAATCATTTACCTACGAATGATACTAATACTATTGCTCAACCATCTGCTATGGAAATTGTATATGATTCAAAGATGGATGATCTTAATCATGTCATTAATCAAGTGGAGCATGTTGCTGAGTCTATATCTCCACCTCAACCTTCATCGCAAGTTCAATCTCAATCTCTAGTTAAACCTAAACCTAAAGTAAAACCTCAACCTAAACATCAACAACAATTTAAGGATAAAAGACCTTAGGAACTTTTGATTACCTTTGATGATTCTGAGATTATTAAGGCTCCTGATGGTCCCCTTTATATTGCTACTAGGGTTGCTCAAATACCTACTCGTGGTTGTCTTGTTGATCCTACCTCCTTAGTCAATGTTATCACTGAAGAAAATCTCTTTATGAAAAGCTTACAATGTGACTTCTATGATACATCAGATGTGTGGATTCAAACTTGCAATGGTTTTCTTTATCCCTCATTTGGTTCTATTACTTTACCAGTTGAACTTTTTGGAAAACTTGTGAACACTACCTTTGTTGTGGTTCCTACTTCTGATCAATTTCAAGTTAAGCTAGGTTTGCCTTGGTTAACTTCCATGCATGTTGTTGCTTCACCTATACATAAGTTTCTTAAGTTCATTCATGATGGCAAAGTGAAGATGATCAATCATAGTCTATATTGACCTTCTAGGCCTAGAGATTGTGCTGCTCTGGATTTCTTTTGGCCTTCCTTACCTCATTCATGTCGTCCTCGCCCTGATAATCTTTTTCAATCATATCAAACTTATAAGCATCATAAAATTCTTCAATTAAGCATACCTCCTATGGATCTTAATCATGGTCTTTTACCTACACCTTCGCTACCTCCTTCAACTATGGCTTCTTGTTCTATTAATCAAGTTCCTCCTACTAAATCTATCAAAGATCCTATGATTGCTCCTCCTATGGTTGATAATCCTATTAATCTTCCTAAAGAACCTATGAAGGATCCTATGATTGTTCCTCCTAGTTCTCAACCTATTTCAAATAAATCAAAATGTAACCGATCTACTAATGAACATCGTAAAAAGTGTCATGCTCATGCTAAAGCTAAAAGATCTTTACTTTTTGTGGATACACCTATGCATAATGTTGTTACCAATAATGATGTTCACATGCATGATTATGATGATTCTATTCATATCTTAGATCCTATTTTGATTAATTTGGATGACAAAGATACTCTTGCTGATACTAATAATATTATTGATGAATATGAAACTATTGACATTGACATTGATTTACCCAATATGCTTTCATCTCAATTAACTCTTACACCTAGTATCGAACATAGTGATTCTCAAGAGGATCCTTGTTTGGAACTGGCTATCATTCCTACTATATTGGATATAGTCCCTCTTGCGAGTTACCCACCCACCCTAAATGATATACAATGAGATGGGGAAAGTAGGTGGCACACTTGAGCGGCTTGTCCTTCATGGTAGTATTGTTGTGTGTTTGCCTATTGTACTATGATTCTCCCATAATGTATTTGCTAAATGTTGTTAGATTCTTTTATATGATCCTTGTTACTCAGTTGGTACAAGGTGATGAAGGAATTGAAACTCTTGTTCAAATTCCTCTATATGTATCTCTATTCTTCTATGTGTTGTTCAATGTTATGTTGTAACTGTGCTATTGTTTGTAAATGTTTCCTTGTGTAATCTGCTTGGATTCGAGATATGGTAGCACTAATTATTTTTGGTCTCCATGTCATGGTCTGAAAAGATTCTCCTTTGTATATCTTATGTGATCTTTCCTCCTTTGTGATTGTAGTTATACTTCCTTTGGGGAATGATGTCAATTCATTTGCAATAGTATCATGTATATATTATCTTATGATCATACTGACCCCATGGTAGGTAGATCCCTTCTGTGTTCTCTGTATGTTTCTGTGTTATTTCCCTTGATTTGTCTTCCTCTGGGGGCATCTCAACATGGAAACGTAATCAATGGAGTTGTTTATGTTTCTGTTAAAGCCATTGCTCCTGTTAAAGTGTCAGCAATGACTTTAACGTGGGGGCATATGCTCTTCTCACTTATTACACACACGCACTTATGAAAAATTCAAAACATGCTAAATCTTCTAAAGGTAACACATGTAAGTTGCTAAATCCTGAGGAAGACATACACTTTAAATTTACTTTTCAATCTTTCTTTTTGGATTAAAAACTAATCCTTAAAGTATGGATTTATATTAGGATCTCTTGATCCCTCTAGTTTCAAATACACATATATTGTGATCCCTTAAGGTCAGAAGTGTCCTTAGGATGGGATCTCTTTTGTTTTTTATTTATTCTTATGGAATAGGATATTCCTAAGGATAAATCCTTGATGGGTTTACTAGTGAGTAGCCACATTCACTAGGCAGTTCAATTCCATCTTTCCGGTTGCACCTTTTTCCTATGTGGTTCACAATGGGACATAAGTTCTCATTGGGTGAGGTAATCACACTTTTTCTTTCTTCCTTTAGATATGTCTCTCTTATCTATGATTTAAGAGTCGATGAAGTCTTGAGTCCCTGGGGGCTTGGGATTTCTCTTTGTCCCTTAGATTACGATAAGATTATCTTATTATTTTTATCTCCTTTACCAAGAGTTTGCATCGAGTCCATACTCTTGCTAAAGTGGGGAATTAATGTATCATCTTAAAATGGAAGCACTTCCATGTTAAGAGCATTTATCCCTTCGAGTAAGTGGTTTGGAGTCATGCTAAGCACCTTGATTAGGTCTTTGCATGTTTTGGCTTTCGCCCCACTTTCCACTTCTTCTCCGCACTTGATTTCTTCATTCTAGGTGAAATTAGGGTTAAGGTCTTCAGGACTTTCCTAATTTTCCTTCATTTATGGCTCTATTTTCTAGGTAGGATTCAAAAATGAGACCTCCTAGTCCATCATCACATCAAATAGAGGATTTTCTATCTATTCCTGACACTGGGTCCTGTTCAGACATCAATTTCCAAGTTTCTGGCACCCCTGGAACTCCTGTTGCAGAACCTGACAAAGTTAGGGTTTGATGTCAAAGTTGACCTCGACCCTGACTAGGTTAGGGTTGACCTCAACCCTGACTAGGTTAGGATTGACCTCGACCTTGACCTCTTCCTACCAAATTTCAAAGTTTCATTTCCCGCTAATTTGGCTTTCGAGAAAGTTATTTCCCGCTTTTGAGTCAACTATTTCAGGCTCCGAAATGGTAAATCCTTTAATGGTATTTAATCAAGGTATATTTTCTAAAGGTGAGGACCTAATTGGGATTTAATTCTTCAAGGTGGCCCATCTAGAGGAGTGTGCCCTAGATCACTATAAAAGGAGGCCTTCCTCTCTCATTTTCATATCAAGTTTTCTCAATCAAGTATCTAGAGCTCTCAAGTGCAAGCAAGTCTTCAAGCATTCAAGTGTTCAAGAATTCATCCATCAAGGAGTTCCATTGTTAGCTATTGAAGGATTAAATCTCCTTGGAGCCCCCTTGAAGATCCATCCTTCTCCATTCATTCAAACCTTTTCATATGCAAAGATCAAATCAAGATTGGTGGTGAAGATCAAAATACCATTGATTGGAGACATCCTACATTCATTGAAGCAATCTTACTTGTGGATTTGAGGATTTGAATACTCTACAAGGACTTCAACATAAGTGAGGTGATTTGTTTCAATTACTTTGTTTATGCACCATATATTTTAATTCAATTTCAAGGTTAATTCCTAAATTGGGGTTTGACTAAGGCAAACCCCCCATACAACCAAAAACTCACATTTTCTTGTAGGTATAGGTGCAAAATCTCAGATCTGAGAGTGAATTTAGATACCCTTTTTGACAATCTTTCAGGATCTGTGAACAGAATCAGAATTAGACTTCCAATAAATAATGTGGTCTTTGACCTTTTAAAAGGTCAAAATTGACCTATGTGAATTTGGAGAAAAGATTTTTGGGTTTTGTTCGCCTTGGCATTTCCAGTCCAAAACAAGTGAATAAATCTTCAAAAAGTTCATAGAGAAGCTAGAATTCAGCATTTTCCAGATTTGCCCTAATTCAAGGTTAGTATTTGCACTTCAATTATTTTAGATTTCAAGCTTAATCCAACTATAGGGGAAGTATAGGATTTATTCTTTCTTTCATATTCTTCATAGATTGATTCGATTGTGTATTAACCTCTTGGTTGATCAAATTGGATCTCTCTTTTGGGAATTTGGATTTAGGATTGAATCTTGCATGTTCCCCACACACATACACAAATAGTGGTGATTCCAAATTACTACTATTCAATTAGGAATAATTTTAATTAAATCTAATTAAATGAATTAAGTGGGAGAATGAAGTTTAATTAATTAAATATTTAACATATTTAGTTAATCACACTTAGGATAAATAAAATAATATCATTTATCACTAAATAATATTTAATCAAAAATAGTTAGGATAAATTAGGAATATTCCCTAATGCAGGTTTGTGATAGGATCGATTAGGCTTTCGATGATTCGATATGCAGATGTGCCTTAGGTTAGGACTTTTAGGGTCAATTTTGATCAATTTGTTGATGTAGGAGGTCAATGGTACTGAAGCCCATTTTTGGGGTATTACACGTATCACTCTGATAGGATGCCATTAGTACATTATATTCCAATCATCGAGCCTAGGCATAACTTAACATTAATTTTACCTATCAATTGCCCTTTCCCCGATGACTATCATCGTCAAAGATATCTCAATAATACCATCAGTATAATATATACTATTGGGACTAAATAAATAAAAAGGTCACCCTGAGGCCCGATGAGGTCATTGGTGTAACTCTTGTTGATAACTAGCTTCCACTCCTCATATCATCAATATATCCCTGAACACTTATGCCTATTCCCGATGAAAATATCAGTATCACTATTGTTGATGTCCCTCCATCGGTATTACATGCTTTATCAAGATGGACTAGATTTGACTTTGTCAATCCCCAATGAAATTTTTGGTGTAAGTCATGTCAATTGAAGAAGGAAAAACTTTTAAGGCTACCTTATCCAAAATAAATTCACATCCAGGGTTTAACTTCTGACCATAACTATCAAGCACATAAACTGATGAGCATAATGAGATCAAGAAGGTGCATCACAAATGACCAAAGTAATATGAATTCCCTTATATGTCATTCATTCGACAGTTTCAAGTGATGCAAAAGTTGTTGGAGATTTTCAAGCAAGCCAATGCTGACTGTATTTTTGACATTGATGACAACATATGGTAAGTAGCATGTATGGAAGACTTATGTAGTAAGCTTTGAGTATATATAACATGGACATGTTATCAACATGAAATCATGGACACAAAGGTTAATTAATAGTACAGATAGTTATGTAGCAACTTGTGTCAGCAGTGTTCCTGACAAAGTTAAAGGTAGTGTTATGAGTGTGATTATTTGTACAGTTATCATGGACCCTTGCATGTTTTGATATGTGATGGAGACATGTTAGTGATGTTACATTCATGGACGCAGAGTCTGGTATGTAGTAGAAGTAAAGCTATGCAGTCGCTATTCACCAATTGTAGTTTCCTCTATTTAGCCAGACGAGCTAACAGAGATTATATTGGTACAGGAGTTGCGTGTATCATTATGATATGCATGCTTTGATTAATGATTGGAGAAGAGTTAATAATATTTGGTTAAGAGAGCATGATGTAATTCTTCTTGAGGAGAAAGTATTAGTTAATTTGGTAGAGTCGACAGTGTGTAGCATACATCTACACTTATTGATTTGGACAGGTCCCAGTTTGTGTTGCATGCTTAGTAGAGCCAACAAAGATGTTATTGGAGAGTGTTATTGTTTCTCTAATATGATTTCAAGGTGGTTCTAATAGGCTGACTTGATTATATCATTTAGAGGAAAGATACTTATAGCCGGTCATTTGTGATCGCTAGAAGTATGGCATGAGACAAGAGAAGAGCAGAGAGTGTGAAGTGTTGTGTCATTGAGAAGAGGTCTATGTGACAGAGAAGATTGATTTTGATATTCATTGGAACTGATCAAGACATCAGGTCTACCTCAAAGTTCACCAAGACCCAAATATAGTGTGTATCTATTATTCAGAAGGTTGCAGCCTTCACCCCTTTGAGCAGTGAGCTCTTAGACACTGCATCATCACCCCTAATAGGGTGAATCATAAAAGACTCCTAACAAGGTCTGACCTTTGAATAGCTCACTATAATTATTGCATTGTAAATATCAACTCCTAACAAGGTTGTAAGATCTTCTAACAAGGATCATTATACACTAGTGCAGTTTATTAGTGGGTATTAATTCCCACCGGGGTTTTTACCTATTTGAGTTTCCCCATAACCAAAATATTGGTGTTATGTTCAAGTGTTCTTTCATTATCTTTATGCTTAAAGTTTAAGTATACTTAATTGGATAAAGAATTGAAACTTGTAGGTAACTGATTCCCCCCCCCTTAGTTATCTCTTGGAACTATTCCTAACAATTGGTATCAGAGCCAAGTACCTTGAAGAGAAATTTTAACAATTTGAGGTTGATATGATTGCATTCTTTAGAAAAGAAAGACCTAAGTTTGATGGAGAGAACTATCCTGATTGGAAGTACAAAATGGTGACACATTTGCAGTGCATTTCTTTTGAAGTTTTTGAAGTGGCTATCAAAGAAGTTAAGATCCATTCTCTAGTAGATCTTGCAAAGGAAGATACTACTGGCAAGAAAAAGGATTTGTTCCAACATAATGCAATAGCCAAAGAAGCCCTTATCAGCACCCTATCTGATAGTGAGTTTTTAGAGATAAAGAAAGTAGACACAACTTACAAGATATGGAAGCACCTAGAAGACATGTTTGAAGGAGATACACAAGCAAAGAATGCATGCAGAAAGACATGAAAGAAAAGATACAATGCATTAGAGATGCTACCTGAAGAAGACATCAGAGCTTACAACCAAAGGATTAATGAAGCAGTTGTTGGAATCAAGAACAATGGTGCAGAGATCTCAGAGGAAGACATTATGGATAAATTGATGACTTATCTTATAGGGGAGTATGAAAAAAAGATCAACATCCTTGATGAGACCATGCAGCTTACAAAAAATTTCAAGAGAGAGACCTTGATCAGAAAATTTTCAGCTTTTGAGATTTCAAGATTGAAGACAAAGCCTAAAAGTGAGATAGCCTTCAAAGCATCAGTCCATGGTAAGAAATCTTTAAACACTTCTAGTAATTTTGATCATGGAGATGAAGATAAAGAGATAGATGATATTATTTCTATGATTACTGAGAAATAAAGAAAAGGAAAAGGAAATTAAGAAGGTCAGTTAGCATTCAAATGTTTCTCATGTAATAATATTGGTCACTTTTCATATAAGTTTCCTACAAGAATTAAGAAATTCAGTACTAACTACAAGCCTAAGTATACAAAAGAATGTTACTATGCTGGTGATGGAGTTTCTGATGATGATTCAGTTGAAGATGAAATTTGATTCATTTCTATTATGGAGAAGATGTATAATGAGATGGATCGTCAATATGAGAAAAAGGAACAAGAGCTAGCATTGATTTCACAAGCAGACATAAGGAAACATTAGATTATAGATAGCAGTTGTTCACATCACATGACAGGTGATAAAGATAGATTTGTTCATCTAGAAAAATACAAAGGTGGCATGGTTAGATTTGGAGACAACACTCCTAAACCTATCATTGGTAGAGGAGCTATCACATTGGATGGAAAGAAAAACACTGATGATGTTCCTTATGTAGATGGTTTGCAGCATAACCTTCTTAGTGTTGGGTAGTTGCTTGAAAAAGGTTACAGATTGGACTTCAAATACAACAAGTGCATCATTAACAACAAGAATGGTGTAATGATTGCATCAGGTTAAAAGACTAAAGGTAATTTTTTTCAGCTTAATTCATAAGCAAGTTGTTTTGTTGCTAAAGTAGATTACAGTTGGCTATGGCATAAAAGACTATGTCATATCAATTTTGATAACATAGTAAAGATAAGAAATGCAAAGGAAGTGAGAGATCTACCTAGCATAGAAAATATAGTTGATACTATTTGCAGGGAATGTGTGATGGGAAAGCATGTGAGGAATTCATTCAGAAGAAAGCATAATTCAGTAGAGAACAAGTTGGATCTGATTCATATAGACCTATATGGACCAAATCAAACAAGATCATACTATGGTGAAAGGAATTTCATTTTGTTTGTTGATGATTATTCTAGAATGATGTGGGTTGCATTCTTAAAAGATAATTCAGAAGCATTGAAAAGTTCAAAATATTCAAAGCTAAGGTTGAGAATGAATCTAGACTAAAGATAAAGTATCTAAGATCGGATAGAGGAGTAGAATTCACCTCTAACAGATTTTATGAATACTGCAAAAAAAGTGGAATAAAGAGACAGTTGAGTGCACATAGAACCCCTCAGTACAATGGGATTGTAGAGAGCAAGAATAGGATCATCCTTGATACAGCGCATACCATCATGATTGAAGGAAAAGTTGCACACACCTATTGGAGAGATGCGGTCAATAAAATTGTCTATACCATCAATAGAATACAATTGAGGCCTAGCGTGGACAAGATACCTTATAAGCTATGGTTTGGTAATGTTCCCACAGTGAAATACTTCAAAATCTTTGGAAGCAAGTGCTACATCAAGAGGGATGAAGCAATAGGCAAGTTTGATGCAAGAAGCGATGAAGGTATTTTCCTTGGTTACTCTACTAAAAGCAAAGCTTATAGATGTTTTAATTTGAGATTAAAGAAGATCATTGAAAGTGCTCATGTTAAGATTGATAAAAAATTTATGGTTCAAGAAAAATATCATGATTTTGCACTTATGATTGAAGAAGAACCCAATCCTTCCACTAGTGAGACAGTTGTTGAAGAAATGTTTGACAGTATTGATGTATTATTCAATGACCTTGAAACAAGTGAAGAAGAAACTCAGAAGGTGGATGAGACAGCATCACCTAAAGTTCCAAAGTTTACATCTAGATATCACTCTAGGGATGACATCATTGGTGAGTAGAGCGGCAAGTCACAACAAGATCAAAAGAAAAGAGTTCAGCAGGAAATGAAGTGGTATGTTTACTATCCTAGATTGAACCTTTAAGTGTTGAAGATGCATGTAATGATTTAGATTGCCTTGATGCTATGAAAGGAGAACTAGATCAGATTATTCATAATGATACTTGGGAACTGGTCCCAAGACCCAGTGATAAGAATGTGATTGGAACAAAGTGGATATTCAGAAACAAGATGAATGAAGATGGTATAGTAGAAAGGAATAAAGCAAGGTTATTATGTAAGGGATATGTGCAAAGAGAAGGTATTGATTATTCAGACACATTTTTACCTGTGAACAAATTAGAAGCCATTAAGTTGTTTCTAGCCTATGCAACATTCAAAAACTTCAAACTTTATCAGATGGATGTTAAGTCATCATTCTTGAATGGATAGCTAAAGGAAGAAGTATACATTGAGCAGCCAGAAGGATTCACCTTATCAGATAGACCTGATATGGTATGCAAATTGAAGAAATCTCTCTATGGACTTAAGCAAGCCCCTAGAGCATGGTATCAGAGACTTGATGGATATCTAAAAAAAATTGGATTCAAGAAAGGAAAAGAAGATTGTACTCTATTCATAAGAGAGACATCTGAAGGTTTACTTCTTGTAGCTATATTTGTTGATGACATTATCTTTGGGGGTAATGACAAAGTTTGTGCAGAATTTGCTAAGGAGATGCAGAGTGAGTTTGAGATGAGCATGATTGGACCTATCAAATACTTTTTAGGATTAAATGTGCAGCGAACAGAGAAAGTTATTTTCATTAATCAGTCTAAGTATGTGAAAGAGATATTGAAGAAGTTCAAGATGGATAATTGCTAGCCAGTGGGTACACCTATGATAACAGGATGCAAACTTACAAAAGAAGATGATTCTCTAGGAGTAGATACAACATTGTACAAGTCTATGATTAGTAAAATCATATACCTTACTCAAACTAGACTTGATATTTCTAATAGTTGGCATAGTTGGAAGATTTTTAGTAGAGCCTAAACAAAATCACCTCATGGCAGTAGAGAGAATATTCAGATATTTGCAGGGCACTATAGATTATGGTCTATGGTATCCTAATTCAGAAAATGTTGAGCTTCATGTATATACAGATGCAGATTGGGTAGGATGCATTGATGAAAGGAAAAGTACATCAGGAGGAGCAGTGTTTCTTGGTGATAGACTTGTCACTTTGACAAGAAAGAAGCAGGATTGTATTTCTCAGTCAACAGCAGAAGCAGAGTATGTTGCAACAGCTTTGAATTGTTCTACAATTGTTTGGAGCAAGAAGATGATAAAGGATTTTTGAATTCAAATTGATTATCCTATTGTTATTCTTTGTGATAACACTAGAACTATCAACATGTCAAAGAATTCTATGATGCATGCAAAGACAAAACACATAGAGATTAAGTATCACTTCCTAAGAGAGAGAGTAGCAAAAAAAGAAGTCAAGTTGGATTTTTTGAGTACTAAAGATCAGTTAGCAGACATATTCACAAAGCCTTTACTAAAGGATACTTTTGAGTATCTCAGGGAGAAGCTAGGATTAATTCCCTTCCCTGATTCTGATTAGAGAAAGTGGAGAAGGCATCAGTCCTCAATGACTGATGGATGGTTCACTACTCTACTTCAGGAGTAGTACCGGTGCTTAAATGTTTGGTGCCCTTTTCCATTGATGTCAAAGGAGGAGTAGTATATATTCATGAAAAATAGTATTAAAGGAGTACATACAGAATTAAGAAAGAATAATATGTAGTAGCAAGGGGGAGTAGTATTCAGTCATGGAAGCAGTTCAGTTGAGGAAATGGAGAATATTGAAGAATATTGTAGTAGATGGAGGATTCATCCTTGGGGGATTTTTTATGAGGAAATGGAGAATTTTATAAAAGATTGTTTATTTGGATTGGTGGTGTTTTTCATTCCATATGTTTCCATTAATGCCAAAGGGGGAGATTGTTGGAGATTTTCTAGCAAGCCAGTGCTGATTGTATGTTTGTCATTGATAAAAACATATGGTAAGTAGCATGCATGGAAGACTTATGCAGTAAGCTTTGAGTATATATAGCATGGACATGTTATCAGCATGATATCATGGAAGTAGAGGTTAATTTTTAGTATAGATAGTTATGTAGCAACTTGTGTCAGTAGTGTTCCTAACAGAGTTGCAGGCAGTGTTCTGTGTGTGATTATCTATATAGTTATCATGGAGCCTTATGCATTTGGATATGTGATGGAGACATGGTAGTGATATTACATTCATGGATGCAGAGTCTGGTATGTAGTAGAAGTAAAGCGATGTGGTCACTATTCACCAATTGTAGTTTCCTCTACTTAGTCAGAATAGCCGACAGAGATTATATTGGTACAGGAGTTGCGCCTATCATTATGATATGTGTTCTTGGATTAATGATTGGAGAAGAGTTAATAATTGTTTATTAAGAGCACATGATGTAATTCTTCTCAAGAAAAAGTATCAGTTAATTTGGTAGAGCCGACAGTGTGTAGCGTGTGTCTACACTTATTGATTTTGAGAGGTCCCAGTTTGTGTTGCGTGCTTAGTAGAGCCAAAAAAGATGTTATTGGAGAGTGTTATTGTTTTTCTAATATGATTTCAATGTGGTTCTAATAGGCTGACTTGATTATATCATTTAGAGGAAAGATACTTATAGCCAGTCATTTGTGATCGCTAGAAGTATGGCATGAGACAAGAGAAGAGTAGAGAGTGCGAAGTGTTTTGTCATCGAGAAGAGGTATATGTGATAGAGAAGATTGATTGTGATATTCATTGGAACTGAGCAAGATATTCGGTCTACCTCACAGTTCACCAAGATCTAGATATAGTGTGTATTTGTTATTCGGAAGGTTGCAATCTTCACCCCTTTGAGCAATGAGCTCTTGGATAGTGCGTCCTCACCCCTAATAGGGTCAATCATAAAAGACTCCTAAAAGGGTCTGACCTTTGACCAGGTCACTTTACTTATTGCATTGTAAAGATCAACTCCTAACAGGGTTGTAAGATCTTCTAACAAGGATCATTATACACTAGTGCAATTTATTAGTGGGTATTAATTCCCACCGAGGTTTTTACCTATTTGGGTTTCCATGTAACCAAAATATTGGTATTGTGTTCAAGTGTTCTTTCATTATGTTTATGCTTAAATTTTAAGTATACTTAATTGGGTAAAGAATTGAAACTTGTAGATAACTGATTCACCCCCCCTCTCAATTATCTCTTGGGACTATTCTTAACAAATGGTATCAAAGCCAAGTTCCTCAAAGAGAAAGTTTAATAAATTTTGGTTGATTAGATGGCATTCTTTAGAAAAGACATTCCTAAGTTTGATGGAGAGAACTATCCTAATTGGAAGAATAAAATAGTGACACATTTGTAGTGCATTGCTTTTGAAGTTTTTGAAGTGGCTATCAAAGAAGTTAAGATCCCTTCTCTAGAAGATCTTGCAATGGAAAATGCTACTAGCAAGAAAATGGATTTTTTCCATCAGAATGCAATAGCTAAAGAAGCCCTTATCAGTGTCCTATTTGGTAGTGAGTTTTCAGAGATAAAGTAGACACAACTTACAAGATATGGAAGCACCTAGAAGACATGTTTGAAGGAGATACACAAGAAAAGAATGTGTGCAAAAAGACATGGAAGAAAAGATACAATGCATTAAAGATGCTACTTGAAGAAGACATCAGAGCTTACAACCAAAAGATTAATGAAGTAGTTGCTAGAATTAGGAACAATAGTGGAGAGATCTCGAAGGAAGACATTATGGATAAATTGATGACTACTCTTAAAACAGAATATGAAAACAAGATCAACGTCCTTGATGAGACCATGTAGCTTACAAAAATTTTATAGAGAGAGACCTTGATCAGAAAATTTTTAGCTTTTGAGATTTCATGATTGAAGATAGAGCCTAAAAGTGAGACAACCTTCAAAGCATCAGTCCATGGTAAGAAATCTTTAAACACTTTTGGTAACTTTGATGATGGAGATGAAGATAAAGAAATAGATGATATTATTTCTATAATTTCTAAGAAAGAAAGAAAAGGAAAAGGAAAGTATGAAGGTCAGTTACCATTCAAATGTTTCTCATGTAATAAGATTGGTCACTTTGCATCTAAGTGTTCTAGAAGAATTAAGAAATTCAGTACTAACTACAAGCCTAAGTATACAAAAAAATGTTACTATACTGGTGATGGATTTTCTAATGATGATTCAGTTGAAGATGAAATTGGATTCATTGCTATTATGGAGAAGATGTATGATGAGATGGATCATGAAGATGAGAAAAAGGAACAAGATCTAGCATTGATTTCACAAGAAGACATAAGGACAGATTGGATTATAGATAGTGGTTGTTCACATCACCTGATAGGTGATAAAGACAGATTTGTTCATCTAGACAAATACAAAGGTTGCATGGTTATATTTGGAGACAACACTCCTAAACCTATCATTGGTAGAGGAGCTATTACATTGGATGGAAAGAACAACACTGATGATGTTTTTTATGTAGATAATTTGCAGCATAACCTTTTTAGTGTTGGGAAGTTGCTTGTAAAAGGTTACAGATTGGAGTTCAAAGATAACAAGTGCATTATTAACAAAAAGGATGGTGTAATGATTGCATCGGGTACAAAGACTAAAGGTAATGTTTTTTCAGCTTAATTCAGAAGCAAGTTGTTTTGTTGCTAAAGTAGATGACAATTGGCTATGGCATAAAAGACTATGTCATATCAATTTTGAGAGCATAGTAAAGATAAGCAATGTAAAGGCAGTAAGAGATCTACCTAGAATGGAAAAGCAAGTTGATACTATTTACAAGGAATCTATGATAGGAAAGCATGTGAGGAATTCATTCAGAAGCAAGAATAATTCAATAGACAACAAGTTGGATCTGATTCATACAGACCTATGTGGACCAAATCAAACAAGATCATACTATGGTGAAAGGTATTTCATTTTGTTTGTTGATGATTATTCTAGAATGATGTGGTTTTCATTCTTGAAAGATAAGTCAGAAGCATTTGAAAAGTTCAAATATTCAAAGCTAAGGTTGAGAATGAATCTAGACTAAAGATAGTGTCTAACATTGGATAGAGGAGGATAATTCACCTCTGATAGATTTTATGAATACTATGAAAAACATGGAATAAAGAGACAGTTGAGTGTACCTAGAACCCCTCAATAGAATGGGATTGTAGAGAGAAGGAATAGGATCATCCTTGATACAACGTGCACCATCATGATTGAAGGAAAAGTTGCACACACCTATTGGAGAGATGCGATCAATACAATAGTCTATACCATCAATAGAATATAATTGAGGCCTGGTGCAGACAAGACACCTTATGAGCTATGGTTTGGTAATGTTCCCATAGTGTAATACTTCAAAATCTTTGGAAGCAAGTGCTACATCAAGAGGGATGAAGCAATAGGCAAGTTTGATGCAAGAAGTGATAAAGGTATTTTCCTTGGTTACTCTACTAAAATCAAAGCTTATAGATGTTTTAATTTGAGATTAAAGAAGATCATTGAAAGTGCTCATGTTAAGATTGATGAAAAGTTTATGGTTCAAGAAAAATATCATGATTATGCACCTATGATTAAAGATGAACCTAGTCCTTCCACTAGTGAGATAGTTGTTGAAGAAATGTTTGACAGTATTGATGTATTATTCAATGACCCTGAAACAAGTGAATAAGAAACTCCAAAGGCAGATGGGATAGTATCACCTAAAGTTCCAAGGTTTACATCTAGATATCACTCTAAGGATGACATCATTGGTGACCAGAGCAGAAAAGTCACAACAAGATCAAAAGAAAAGAGTTCAGGAGGCAATGAATTGGTATGTTTACTATCCTAGATTGAACCTTTAAGTGTTGAAAATGCATGTAATCATTCAGATTGGCATGATGCTATGAAAGAAGAACTAGATCAGATTATTAAGAATGATACTTGGGAACTGGTCCCAAGACCCACTGATAAGAATGTGATTGGAACAAAGTGGATATTGAAAAACAAGATGAATGAAGATGGTAAAGTAATAAGGAATAAAGCAAGGTTAATATGTAAGGGATATGCGCAAAGATAAGGTATTGATTATTTAGACGCATTTGCACCTGTGAATAGATTAGAAGCCATTAAGTTGTTTCTAGCCTATGCAACATTCAAAAACTTCAAACTTTATTAGATGGATGTTAAGTCAGCATTCTTGAATGGAGAGCTAAAGGAAGAAGTATACATTGAGTAGCCAAAAGGATTCACCTTATCAGACAGACCTAATATGGTATGTAGATTGAAGAAAGCCCTCTATGGACTTAAGCAAGCCCCTAGAGCATGGTATGAGAGACTTGATGGATATCTTACAAAAATTGGATTCAATAAAGGAGCAGGAGATTGTAATCTATTCATAAGAGAGACATCTGAAGGTTTACTTCTTGTAGCTATATTTGTTGATGACATTATCTTTGGGGGTAATAACAAACTTAGTGCAGAATTTGCTAAGGAGATGCAGAGTGAGTTTGAGATGAGCATGATTGGACCTATCATATACTTTTTGGGATTAAATGTGTAGAAGACAAAGAAAGGTATTTTCATTCATCAGTCTAAGTATGTGAAAGAGATATTGAAGAAGTTTAAGATGGATGATTGCAAGCTAGTGGGTACACCTATGATAACGGAATGCAAACTTACAAAAGAAGATGATTCTCCAGTAGTAGATAAAACATTGTACAAGTCTATAATTGGTAAACTCATATACCTTACTCAAACTAGACTTGATATTTCTAATGCAGATGGCATAGTTGGAAGATTTATAGTAGAGCCTAAACAAAATCACCTCATGGTAGTAAAGAGAATATTCAGATATTTGCAGGGCACTATAGATTATAGTCTATGGTATCCTAATTTGGATTATGTTGAGCTTCATGTATATACAGATGCAGATTGGGCAGGATGCGCTGATGATTGGAAAAGTACATCAGGAGGAGCAGTTTTTCTTGGTGACAGACTTGTAACTTGGACAAGCAAGAAGCAAAATTGTATTTCTCAGTCAATAGTAGAAGAAGAGTATGTTGCAGTAGCTTTGAATTGTTCTACAATTGTTTAGATCAAGAAGATGATAAATGTTAGAAATTAATCTTTACTTGTATTAATGTAAGTAGGAGATTCTTATGGAATCCCTACACCTTTTTTGTCTTCTTGTACAAGTGTGAGGTTAATTCCTTTTTCTTGTAATTTCTCATTTAGTTATTCCTCCTTATGAGGAATCCTACACTTGTTTCACATGCTATTGAAATGTGGCATACATAGAAATGGGAGTTACAATGTAACTCCTCTCTCACATCTCTATTAAAGAGATGTCTCTCCTTCTCTCTTCATTAAGATAATTCTTCTTCTCGAACACTACTATATGAGCTTGGCTCTCACTCTCTCTCTCTCTCTCATTCTTAGGCATTTTTTCCCATTCTTTATATCATGAGGGTTTTTTTATACTTTTCCCCCTTCAAAATATTGTCTCCTTTGTTGCTTTTCTCTTTGGTGAATGCTCCTAGTTTTGTGATTATTCATGGTAAACCTTCTTTTCCTTGCTCATTGATTAAACAATTTCCTATCTCTCTATATTTTGTTATTATTTTAACATGGTATCAAAGTAGGTCGGTTTAATCATGTTTTGAGTGTGTAGGTAAAGGAGCTACCATATCTTGGTGCACTCCAAATTCGGAGACCTTTTTTGACAGAGTATTGATTCTCCTCTCCTTAGTTAAATTTTTTTATATATCTTTGTATTATTTTCTTTATCAAAATCTTAATATTATAATATTAAATTTTGATTATAATATTGAATTTTAATTTCAATATTATAATTTAAAGATTTAAAAGTTTACTTTTTTTAGTTCTAATATCAGTTCATGCATGTATAGAATATTTTTTTAAATTGCAATTATTTGTTTCTAATTTATAATCATTGCATGCATTTGAGCTTGCCTTCCTAACTATGAATCATTGCATACAAGTTTATGTATTTTTTGGTTACATGCTGATTTTTATCTCTATACTCATTTATCATTCTCTCTCCTAAAAAATTTGTCTTCTAGATAATTCACCGCGCACTTGCAGTTTATTCTTGTTATCTTTATCTTTTCTTGCATGCTGGTATACATTTTTTTTATCAGGTTTTCTACATCCGGTGTAGTGGTAACAGGGGCCGCTGCCATATATCTTATCCTTGCATACATTGCATGCCCATATCTACTTTTTTTCATTGCTTTGACTCTGTTTCGATAATATTGTCTACTCATACTAACAATATTTGTATGTAGATAGATTTGCGAGCATTTAAATTTAGCTTTGTTTCTATGAGTTTGTTTTCTATTAATCTCGGTTGACACTTTCACCATCTTCAGCTTTAACGATGGTGTTGGTGCCCTTGATCGTGTAAGTTTCTAGATCTGTTTGTGTTATTAGTTTTGTCGATGCATGTGTTATTAGTTATGTTTGTGTTATTAGTTATGTCGCTGCATGTGTTATTAGTTCTATTTATGTTATTAGTTTTGTCACTGCATGTTTTATTTGGCGTCCCTTCACCCTTCATTACCACCATAACGTGTTGCTCCACCGCCACTTCCTTAGCGTGATTTGCCAGTAGCACCATCACCATCTCCCCTGCTAGGGTTTGTTCGATCTCGGTGGTGGTGTTATTGATTGCCTTTGCCATTTTTCTCTCTCCTCTTATTTTGGCTTTGCACTAAGTTTCTTTTCAAGATGACAGTGGCAGACACCAACAGTGGTCCTCAAGGGCTATGCAATCTCCTGCCTCTGCCAATTTTACATGCGCAAAGTAGAATTTTCATGAAAAGCTTTCCGCTATAGTTCACGATTTTCTCCACCTCGATGATGTGCATCCATTTTGTGGAGATCTGCTAAACGTTTATATGATATAGATCACTTCAAGTTAATATACCTTCTATCATTTATAGCTATTCTTCTACTTTTTTTTTTTGAGGTCGTTGCTCTTGTCGATAGTTGCACACCGGGCATTGTTTTTTTGCCATCTTCTAGTTCTCCTAGATTTCCCATTCTTCTCATGCATGTGCTATTTACTACATGCATTTGATTGATTATATTGCTGATTGTATCATTGTTTCATATTATTCCTATTGCATGCGCTGGAATAGGCTGTATTTTTTTGTCATTTTTTGTTGAAGGTTGGTGTGTCTGCCTAAGTAGCTATCTGGGCCGTAGCGATATGAAGGTTGCATAATATTGTGAGGATTAATAAAATTTTAGCATAAATATTCTTGAGTTATCGGCAATCTAAATATAATATTTTCTCTTGTTGCATATTAGTATAAAGGGATGTATATTTGATGAAGCTTGGTGCCCAAGGTATATACACAACAAACATTTGAGAAGCATATATTTTTTTTCAAAAGAAGCTCTTCCATTGCCCGTGGGTTGTGCATGTTTTTTTTAACCACTTTTTCTACTCTATGGATCGTGACTGTTGCACGAAATCAATTTTATTCATCTTTTGATGCAATCTACTCTAATCATTCATTTCCCTTGTGGGTTTCTTTTTTAGTTTTCTTTAGCAGGTGTGATTTACAATACTTTTTTGTATCTTCTATATATTATTGTAGATTCTATCTATTTTTTTAATTCTAAATTTAGATGTAGAATTACTAACATTTAGGGGTTTTACTTTGGTTCAACTGCAATTGCTTGTCCGAACTTGTGAATAATCAATTTATCTATTTTGTATTTTCATAGTTCATCTGGGTTGACTTTTGTTATGCCAATTGCATTTTACAAATCTTCAGATTAAATCATTTTCTAGATTACTAATCTAGCATTATTCTTACCTGATTAATATTTTTTCCCTAACATTTCCTGGCAGGCTCATCTCTGTTTCTTTAATATCTTTTTGTTCATTTTCATTGTAATTTTGTTTCATCATGTCTATGTCAATGCCAAAATTTAAACTCACTAGTTCTAACTATACTATTTAAAGGCCACACATGTCTGATTTTCTAAAATCTCGACACCTTTTGGATATTGTGTCTTCACCAAATTTGAAACCGACATCCACCACTCCTCAGGCTAACCAAGATTCCTGGAAGTTGAAAGATGAGGAAGCGTTTGGTCTAATTGGATTCTCTTTAAATCCTAATTTATATCATCTTATCTCAGATTGTACTGTGGCTCATCAGGCTTGGCATGTCTTGGAGAACACATTTCAATCTTACGAGAAACCTATTCCCCTTATTAATCAAGCAAATCAAAACTCTACACCGCACTATGACATTATATATCCTTTAAATAATTTTCCTATTTGGGATGACCCATGTGATGATGTTTATTTTGGGGATGATTCCCTCACTTCCTATTTTCCTCATAGAGATAACATGTTACAGGTTGATGATGTTTCTTATACTTATTCTGCTTTAGAACAAGAAGATGCAATTATTAATACGTTTATCAATGTCACCTTGCCCTTATGTATTATAGGAGAATATGTTCCTATTTTCTCCAAAGTAGATCATGAATTTTGTGACACTCAAATGGTTATTATGGAGGACCAACCTCCTTCCCTAAACTCTAATCTTCTTGATGATATTATTGATGGTGATTGTCCTATTTCTATTCTTTTTTATGTATCTAGTAATGAATCCATTTGGTTTACAAAACCTCTTTATGATGAAATTACATTTGATGATTCACATTCAACTTCTACTGATTCAGTTTTAAGAGGAAGTCCCAATAATGGGAGATCCCCTCATGGTTCTTATTTTTTTGTAGATTCAGGTGATCTTTCTTGGATAAGTAACAACAAACAATCTCAAAGTTTACTTAAAGATTTGGGCCTATATCCACAAACACCTACACTCTTGCATTACGAAAATCAAAGGAATCCTATTTCAAGATCCAAGCATTTATCATTGCACCATCACCTCATATCAACACAAAGTGAAGAAAAAAAAGTTTTCCTCCTCTACTACAAGAAGGATAATCTAGTTGCAGATTTTTGTAAAACCCCAAGTAAAGATTAAAGGGGGAGTGTTAGAAATTAATCTTTACTTGTATTAATGTAAGTAGGAGATTCTTATGGAATCCCTACACCTTTTTTGTCTTCTTGTACAAGTGTGAGGTTAATTCCTTTTTCTTGTAATTTCTCATTTAGTTATTCCTCCTTATGAGGAATCCTACACTTGTCTCACACACTATTTAAATGTGGCATACATAGAAATGGGAGTTACAATGTAACTCCTCTCTCACATCTCTATTAAAGAGATGTCTCTCCTTCTCTCTTCATTAAGATAATTCTTCTTCTCGAACACTACTGTATGAGCTTGGCTCTCTCTCTCTCTCTCTCTCTCTCTCTCTCTCTCTCTCTCTCTCTCTCTCTCTCTCTCATTCTTAGGCATTTTTGCCCATTCTTTATATCACGAGGGTTTTTTTATAAATTGTCTCCTTTGTTGCTTTTCTCTTTGGTGAATGCTCATAGTTTTGTGATTATTCATGGTAAACCTTCTTTTCCTTGCTCATTGATTAAACAATTTCCTATCTCTCTATATTTTGTTATTATTTTAACAATAAAAGATTTTGGAATTCAGATTGATTATCCTATTGTTATTCATTATGATAACACTAGCACTATCAACATGTAAAAGAATCATATGATGCATGCAAAGACAAAATACATAGAGATTAAGTATCACTTCCTAAGAGAGAAAGTAGCAGAAAAATAAGTCAAGTTGGATTTTTTGAGTACTAAAGATTAGTTAGTAGACATATTCACAAAGCCTTTACCGAAGGATACTTTTGAGTATCTCAAGGAGAAGCTGGGAGTAATTCCCTTCCCTAATTCTAGTTAGAGAAAGTGGAGAAGGCATCAGTCCTTAGTGACTGGTGGATGGTTCACTACTCTACTTCAGGAGTAGTACCAGTGCTTAAATGTTTTGTGCCCTTTTCCATTGATGTCAAAGCGAGAGTAGTATATAGTCATGAAAAATATTAGTAAAGGAGTACATACAGAATTAAGAAAGAATAATATGTAGCAACAAGGGGGAGTAGTATTAAGTCATGGAAGTAGTTAAGTTGAGGAAATGGAGAATATTGAAGAATATTGCAACAGATGGAGGATTCATCCTTGGGGGAGTTTTGATGAGGAAATGGAGAATTTTATAAAAGATTGTTTATTTGGATTGGTGGTGTTTTTCATTTCATATGTTGCCATCAATGCCAAAGGGGGAGATTGTTGGAGATTTTCCAGCAAGCCAGTGTTGACTGTATGTTTGTCATTGATGACAACATATGGTAAGTAGCATGCATGGAAGACTTATGCAGTAAGCTTTGAGTATATATAGCATGGAAATTTTATCAGCATGATATCATGGACGTAGAGGTTAATTGTTAGTATAGACAGTTATGTAGCAACTTGTGTCAGCAGTGTTCCTAACAAAGTTACAAGTAGTGTTCTGTGTGTGATTGTCTGTATAGTTATTATGAAGCCTTGTGTGTTTTTATATGTGATGGAGACATGTTAGCAATGTTACATTCATGGATGCAAATTCTGGTATGTAGTAGAAGTAAAGCTATGTAGTCGCTATTCACCAGTTGCAATTTCCTGTGCTTAGCCAGAAGAGTCGACATAGATTATATTGGTACAGGATTTGCACCTATCATTATGATATGTGTAGTTGGATTAATGATTGGAGAAGAGTTAAGAATGTTTGGTTAAGAGCACATGATGTAATTCTACTTGAGGAGAAAGTATCAATTAATTTGGTAGAGCCGACAGTGTGTAGCGTGCATCTACACTTATTGATTTGGACAGGTCCTAGTTTGTGTTGCGTGCTTAGTAGAGCTGACATAGATGTTATTGGAGAGTGTTATTGTTTCTCTAATATGATTTCAAGGTTATTCTAATAGGTTGACTTGATTATATCATTTAGAGGAAAGATACTTATAGCCCGTCATTTGTGATCTCTAGAAGTATGGCATGAGACAAGAGAAGAGCAGAGAGTGCGAAGTGTTTTGTCATCGAGAAGAGGTCTATGTTGACAAAGAAGATTGATTATGCTATTCATTGGAACTAATCAAGACATCAGGTCTACCTCATAGTTCACCAAGATCCAAATATAGTGTGTATCTATTATTTAGGAGGTTGCAGTCTTGATGCAGGAGCATCTCGTGTCCTTGACAATCCTATGTCACCAAAAAGAATTTGGATTTTGTCTGTGTTGCTCGGTTTCTTCTTTGACTGAGTTGGTCGGTAGTTGGTCAGTTTCCTTTGGTTACCGAGTGTGGTTGGTTATCTCCTGGGTGGTTGGTTTATTCACTGGCTCTCAGCGTTGTCTGTCTGCTGCTCGATTATCTTGCTTACCGATAGGTCTAGTTTTGTTTCCTGTTGTGGCCGACTTGTGCATTTATATTGGATCATAGAATTAATGTTTGTATCCATCATTGGGAAGCATATGGTCCCAGATTTGACCATTACTTCTGTTAATTATGGATCTGAAGGCCGACTCAGCTCGGTAGCTTCTTGTATAAATGTAGATGTTTGGTTGTAGTTTAGGGAGGAAGTTTTTGATAGAAGATAGAAGGCATTAGATTAGAGATTTGTATAAAATCCTCGCACATTTAAGGACTTCTATAATTCATTGTAATATCAGGCCCTAACCGGGAAGATCTTACAACCCGACATGTATAATTCCAATTGATGATAATATCTAGCAGGATTTGTCATTCTCTCTCTCTCACTCTTGTTGTTTGTTGCTTCCGCATGTGTATTGCAAGCTTGGATCATTAGGGTATGCCATCCTTTGGCCCCTCTTACTCCCTGCCCTTGTGTCAGGTGGTATCAAAGCGAGGTGAGATCTTGATCTAGGTCTGCGGATCTAGGTTTGCAGGTTCCTCTTGAAGCCCTAGTTAAATTTTTGTGGGGTAGCATATTGTGATCTACCCTGCAATTGCATAGGGTTGTCAAGATGGTTCGTGGGAGGTGAGATGTAGATCCAAGATTGGCAGATATGCTAAGACAGATTACTGCTAGATTAGAAGCAGTGGAAACAACCCAAAGAAGAGGTAGACATCTTGAAGATGTTAGTGATGATGAAATTGAAGAAGAACAGGTGAATGCAGAAGCTGCTCCTGTTATGGATCAAGGCGAAGAAATATTTTTGAAGGCTTTGACAAATCTGAAGTCAACACCACATTTCAATCCCCTTGAGTATGGTGGAAAGCTAGATTCTAATGAATTGGTGGACTGGATCACCAAGATGGAAAAGTATTTTGAATATGAGAGTATTCCTGAGGATAAGAAGGTGAAGATTGCAAGCACAAAGTTGAAAAGTCATGCATCCTTATGGTGGGAACATCTACAATTGGATCAGAAGAGGAAAGGCAAAGACAAAATCAAGGTATAGAGTAAAATGGTCAATAAGTTGAAAGGAAAGTTCTTACCCTATGATTATCAGATTAACCTAGTTCGGTAAATGTAAAGTCTGAGGCAAAAGGATAGCTCGGTAAAGGAGTATACTGAGGAATTCTATAGATTAGATATGAGATCTAGACATGATGAAGATGATGTGGAAAGAATCGGTAGATACCTAAATGGTTTGAGGGTTTCCATCCAAGAGGAGATTAGCATGGTCAAGTTGGAGAACATTGAGGAAGCTTATCAATTTTCTTTGAAAGCCAAGGAGAAATTGAACAAAAGACATGAGTAAAGATAGAGAGGTCATGGTGGTAGATTCCCTAGAGGAAGAGGTAGATCTAATGGTGAAAATGGTAGATCTAAACTAGAAAAGACAAATCTGGACAAAGGCAAGACCGAGTGGAAAGGTGAAAGTTCTAGAGGCAGAGGTAGTAACTACCGAGGTGGTTATGGTAGAGTAAGTTTGTGAGGAACTTGTTATAATTATGGAGAAGAAGGGCATAGATCTTTTGAATGTACATAGGCTAGTAAGAAGGCTAGTAGCAGTAGAAATGCTTTGGTGCAAGAAGAGTCACCAAATGAATCTGAGAAAGAAAATAACTTGATGGTAAGGAGAGCACTGTGGAATGAAAGCAAGAAGGAAGATCCGATAAGGAAAAGTTTGTTCAAGACCAGATGTAGAGTTTCTGACAAAGTTTGGAAGGTAATCATTGACAGTGGTAGCTTGGAGAACCTGGCATCTGAAGAGACGGTCACAAAATTACAGTTAGAAAGGTTGGTACATCCGAAGCCCTATCAAATTTCATGGATCAAGGATGAGCATACACTCCTGGTAAGTGAACAATGTTATGTGAATTTGAAGATTATAAAATACTATGATAAGGTGTTATGTGATATCATGTCTATGGATTCTTGTCATATTTTGTTGGGTAGACCTTGGCAATATGATAGACATGCTATATATGATGGGAGATTGCATAAGTATACTATTGTGGCTTATGGAAAGAAACAAATCTTGTCACCTTTGATGGAAGAACCTGTTAGTAATTTTTTCACATCTGTGAAAGTTTGTTTGATGGAAGGAAGGAAGTTTGTTAACTCATTGAAGAGGAATGATGTATGTTTTGCTATGATGCCTAATAAGATGAGTAAGAAAACAAAGGATAATGTCCCTGAGGAGATTGATAAGTTACTCACCGAGTATAGTGATATCATTTCTGATAATGTACCCAATGGTTTTCCACCAAAAAGAAGTATTGATCATTGCATGGATCTAACCCGTGGAGCTAGTTTACCGAATAAGGTACCTCATCGGTTAACACCTATCGAGAATCAAGAATTGAATCGACAGATTCAAGAGTTGCTGGAGAAAGGTTTGATCAGAGAAATTTTGAGTCCTTGTGCAGTACCTGATGTATTAGCACCAAAGAAGAATGGAGAATGGAGAATGTGTACTGATTCTAGAGAAATCAATAAGATAACAGTGAAGTATAGGTTTCCTATACAGAGAATGGATGACCTAATGGACAGTTTGACTGGAGAAAATTATTTCATGAAGATTGATTTAAAAAGTGGGTATCATTAGATCAGAATCAGAGAAGGTGATGAATGGAAGACTACTTTTAAGACAAAGGAAGGTTTGTATGACTGGTTGGTTATGCCTTTTGGTTTAACTAATGCACCAAGTACTTTTATGAGGTTGATGAATAAAGTTTTGAAGAAATTCTTGGGTAAGTTTGTGATTGTATATCTTGATGATATTCTAATATTCAGTAAGACTAGAGAAGAACATCTGTTGCATGTTAGACAAGTTTTGCAGAGATTGAAAGAGGAAAAGTTGTTGATAAATCTGAAAAAGTGTTCATTCATGAAAGAAGAGATTGTGTATTTGGGATTTGTTATTTCAGCTGATGGTTTGAAGATGGATCCTGAAAAGGTTGAAGCTATTTTGAATTGGCCTACACCTATGAATGCTAGTGAGGTAAGATCATTTCATGGTTTGGCAAGTTTTTACCGAAAGTTCATAAGGAATTTCAATTCAATTTGTAATGCTATGACTGAGACTATGAGAGGAGACAAAAGAGAATTCAAGTGGACACATGGAGCTGATAGAAGTTTTGAGACTCTGAAGCAGAAGGTTGTTGAATTACCTATTTTGGCATTACCTGATTTTAGTAAAGTATTTCAAATAGAATGTGATGCAAGTGGAAGTGCAATTGGAGTTGTGTTGAGTCAAGAAGGTAAACCTATTGCTTTCTTTAGTGAAAAATTGAATGATGCTAGAAGGAAATATTCTGTGCATGATCAAGAATTCTATGCTATTGTTCAAGCACTGAAGAAATGGAGACATTATTTGATACCAAGTGAATTTGTGTTGTATACTGATCATAAGGCTTTACAATATTTGGGTAGTCAGAATTAGTTGAATCAGAGACATATGAAATGGGTCGAGCATTTGCAGAGTTAGACATTTGTGATAAAGCATAAGAGTGGAGTCACTAACCGAGTTGTTGATGCATTGAGTAGAAGAAGATCTTTGATGACCAAGATGAAGATTGAAGTTCTTGGTTTTGATGAGATGAGAGGTTTGTATGAAAATGACCCTGATTTTTCTGAGCCATGGAGAAAGTGCAGAGCACCTATTCAAGATCAACAAGATACTAAATGGGATGAATATTTCATTTAGGAAGGTATGTTGTTTAAAGGTACTCAGTTGTGTATACCGAGAGGAGTAATGTGATCTAATTTGATAAAGGAGAAACATAGTAGTGGTTTGGCTGGACATTTTGGCATTGATAAAAACATGGAATTTGCTGAAGGATAAGTACTTTTGGCCGCAATTGTATAGAGATCTTCAAAAATTTGTGAAAAGTTGTGGTATTTGTCAAGTTGCAAAAGGAGTAAGTCAGAATACTAGATTGTATACACCGATTGTTGTACCTGAGAAACCTTGGATTGATATCAGTATGGATTTTGTTCTTGGCTTACCAAAGATAGTAAGAGGTAATGATTCCATATTTGTTGTTGTGGATAGATTTTCTAAGATGGCACACTTTATACCTTTTAGAAAGACATCAGATGCAGTACATGTAGCAGATCTTTTATTTAAGGAAATTGTCAGATTGCATGGATTACCAAGGAGTATTATCTCTGACCGAGACAGTAAATTTGTTGGATATTTTTGGAAAACACTTTGGAAGAAATTGGGTACTGACTTGAAATATAGTTCTACATTTCACACACAAACCGATGGACAGACTGAAGTTGTGAATAGAAGTTTGGGAAATCTTTTGAGATGTTTAGTTGGAGACACACCGAGTAATTGGGATGTTGTGTTAACACAAGAAGAGTTTGCATATAATAATTCAATGAATAGGAGTACCGGAAAGACACCATTTGAGATTGTGAATGGCACACAACTGAGAGGAATACTTGATTTGAGAGACATTGCTGATGAGAATAAGAGAAGTGCTGAAGGAGTAAAGTTTGCTGAATACATGAACAGCTGAAGCTGGAAGACAGTAATTAGAAATACAAAGACAGAGCTGATAGATCAAGAAGACATAAAAATTTTGATGTTGGTGATGAAGTGATGGTTCATTTGAAGAAAGGTTAGTTTCCTGTTGGCACATATGGAAAGTTGAAGATGAAGAAGTTTGGACCTTGCAAAATTCTGAGGAAATTTGACAATGGAAATGCATATGAGATTGAGTTACCTGATGACATGGACATTTCACCAATTTTCAACATTGCTGATTTATATGATTATCATGAACCTGATGAACAAATGGCAGTACTGACAGAATATCCTAAGAAGCAGAATGATGAAGTTGAACAGATTTTGAAGGAAAGAGTTGGAAAGAGCATAAGGGGAAAACAATATATGGAATATCTGGTTAAGTGGAAGAATAGACCAATGGAAGATAGTTCATGGATTTCATAGTCTGAGTTGGATGCATCTCAGACCGGACATACCAAATGATTTAGAGAATCATTTCAAAATAACCCCAGGTGTCTGATGCAGGAGCATCTCGGGTCCTTGGCAATCCTGTGTCACCAAAAAGAATTTGGAGTTTGTTTGTGTTTCTCGGTTTCTGCTTTGATCGAGTTGGTCAGTAGTTGGTCAGTTTCCTTTGGTTACCGAGTGTGGTCAATTATCTCCTGGGCGGTCAGTTAATTCACTGGTGCTCGACGTTGTTTATCTGCTGCTCGATTATCTTGCTTACTAACGGGTCTAGTTTTGTTTCCTGTTGTGGCTGAATTGTGCATTTATATTGGATCATAGAATTAATGTTTGTATCCATCATTGGGAAGTGTGTGGTCCTAGATTTGACCATTACTTTTTTTAATTATGGATCTGAAGGCCGACTTAGCTTGGTAGCTTCTTGTATAAATGTAGATGTTTGGGTGTAGTTTAGGGAGGAAGTTTTTGATAGAAGATAGAAGGCATTAGATTAGAGATTTGTAGCAGATCCTCGCATGTTTGAGGACTTCTGTAATTCATTGTAATATCAGGACCTAACTGGGAAGGCCTTATAGCTCGGCATGTATAATTCCAATTAATGATAATATCTAGTAGGATCTGGCATTCTCTCCCTCACTCTTATTGTTTGTTGCTTCTGCATGTGTGTTGCGGGCTTGGATCATTAGGGTGCACCATCCTTTGGCCCCTCTTGCTCCCTGCCCTTGCGTCAAGTCTTCACCCTTTGAGCAATGAGCTCTCAGATAGTGCGTCCTCACCCCTAACAAGGTCAATCATAAAAGACTCCTAATAGAGTTCAACCTTTGACCAGGTCACTGTACTTATTGCATTGTAAAGATCAACTCCTAACAGTGTTGTACGATCTTCTAACAAGGATCATTATACACTAGTGCAGTTTATTAGTGGGTATTAATTTCTACCGGAGTTTTTACCTATCTGGGTTTCCCCGTAACCAAATTATTGGTGTTGTGTTCAAGTTTTCTTTCATTATGTTTATGCTTAAAGTTTAAGTATGCTTAATTGGATAAAGAATTGAAACTTGTAGATAACTGATTCACCCCCCCCCCCCGCCCCCTCAGTTATCTCTTGGGACTATTCCTAACAAAAGCTCCATATGTACAAAACGTTAGATATCTTGCATACATTGACATGTGTAGTAACTATTTACATAATAAAAAATCCCATGGGATAACCAAAATAATCAATTTGGAAAATTGAGTGTCAATAGATAGATATGACACTAAATACATATTCTTAATTGGTAAGTCATATACATATCTTACTAGAACTAGAATTGACATCATGTATGATGCTATACTAGTGTCAATATTTATGCAAAAAAACAAGTAAGATTTATTTTTGTGCAATGAAAAGAATACTCAAGCATGTTCGTGGCACATATAACTTTGGTATTTTGTATAATTCTATAGGTAATTTTGGATTGGTTGGATAAACATACATTGATTTAGAAAGATTTGTTGATAATAGAAAAATTACATCTGGTAATGTATTCATTATGAGATCAAGTGCAATCTTCTAGTGTTCAAAGAATCAATCAACTTTGCAACTCACTTCAAGAAAACATTGACATACTTAAGGCATGAACAAAATAAAGAAAGATATATTTATTGTGACAATAGTTGCACACTTGCAATACCAAACAATCCATTTTTCATAGTCAAACTTAACATATAAATATATCACATTATTTTATAAAAAATATTATAGAAAAAGGATATATTGAACTAAAATTTTAGAGAATTAATAATCAACTTGTTGACATCTTTACCAAAGTCATGTCATGAAAAAAGTTTGCAAAGATAAAGTACTTGTTAAGAATTGATACATTAAACATTAATATGGAGAATGTTAACAATAATATTTAATTAATGATCATCTTTCCCATTGTATTAACTAACTTCTCTACTATCTTATCCACCACAAAATCTTTATGATTGTCTTTTCTCAGACTTTACCTTTACTTTATAACCTTTACTTTATGACTTCATCCTTATCAATACTTTATCCATATGTTAATGATTGTCATAGTATCACTTCCACTACTTCAATATAACACTATAGTATCCACCACTCCTAAAGATTAATCTACCTCATTAGATTGATAAATATTTTACATTAAAACTATTCACCAAAGAACATCATTTAAAACCCTGTCATTTATGATTTAAGAATTAATTTGCCTCTTTCTATCGATATATAGTTTACACTACACCTATTCAACAAAGAACATCATTTATATTTCTATTATTTACGTTTTAATAAAAACAAAATTATTATGATATGTTATTTGTATTCTTTTTACTCTATTCATTTAAGCTTGTGAAATTCCACAGAATCCGTGTGGGTATTGGAGGAGGTTTTGATGAATCTTAATTTCATTCCCAATACCTCAAATTCTGCTTACATCTCATCATCGTGTCATATTTCATTGTCTTCATAAAGCAGACGGACAAGACCTTTCCTTCTTATGTGTCGGAATGAAGGACGGCATAATATGTGAATTCTAATAATAAATGCTTTCAGTGGGCTCCATTGTTGCTGGAAATGCCGGTTTGGCAAGTTACATCCATTTTGTTAAAGTGACTTACCTTTAATCATATTAATAGATAAATTATGTTAGAAAAGGTGTTTTCAAATAAGTCATTATCAAAGTTTAAAGTATATTGTTTGAAATTGATGCTAATGTTGTTTATTTTAATTTTAAAAATATAATAAAATTATATTTTTATTTTCAATTAATTAAACAATATAATCAACAACTATTGGAAATGAAAGTTAGTCTATTCAAGAAAAATGGATGTTTAAAAGAATTAGATTTTTGTTTCAACATTGTATTTTAGATTTTCATTGGTTTAAATGACTTATCATTAATCGTCTTAATAAATAAATTATATTAGACAAGGTGCTTTTAAATAAGTCATCATCAAAGATTAATGTATGTTGTTTGAGATTGACTGAAATTGATACTAATGTTGTTTATTTTAATTTTAAAAGTAGAATAAAATTATATTTTTATTTTCAATCGATTAAAAATGCAATCAATAATCATTGAAGTTGACTTTAGTATATCTAGAATAAAATAATTATTTTTTAAAAGTTTAATTTATTTTTTATTCAATTAAAAGATGTCAATTTAGAATCAAATGGCAAGATTTCAATTTCCTAAAATATTATGTATCTTATACATTAATTTAAATGTAATAATTATTTTTAATGATTTATTAAATTTTAGTGCATATTTTTGTTATTTTAAACTTATTATTATTCTTTCTTTCTTAATTGAATTTTGAGCAAGTTTAGGTTATCCTCTTGCTTTGTCCTCTTTCCTTGTGATTGTCCAAAGCATTATTCCTATTTTTATTCTTTGGTAGATTTGGTTATAGCGTTATTATTGAATCTTTCAAAGACAACATTTATTTATATAGGCTACTATAAAGACTATGGAAGAATTTAAAAAACTATTATACCTAAATAGTTTTTGAGGAAGTCATATCCTTTTCTACGTGCCTTCCACCTAGTAACTAGTGTCCTTCCCCTTCTATTTTTTTCAAAATTAACATTGTTGTCTCTTAAAGGTAACGAGTGGGATGAAGGAACGAGTGGGAGGAGGAGAGGGAGGGGGTTTTTCAAATTTGAATACGGGCAAGAAACTGGGAGGGGGGTTTGTTGCAGGATCTACGACAGGGGATGTAAGAATTGTTGTGGGTTCAGTGTAAGGAGATGATGAAAAGGCTAGTGGATCACCCTTGGCTTTGTCCAATAAGGATTATTGTCCCCCTAAGGGGTCAGAGGCGGAAAAGGACATTAGTCCTAAGGCTAATGATGGGAATAAGACTTTCCCTTTGCGTCCTCAAGGAGGTAGATCAAGTGGTTTCTCTTCCCTTCTAGGTAAAGGGAGATGGTCGGGACTATTTGGTATTAAACCTTCCGGGAAATCTTCTTTCATCGAGGTGAATATCATTACTAACCCAGATAAGGGAGCTTTTGGAATATTCATTCCGGACCCAATAGTAGACCATACTGTGTCAATAATGGCTTCAACCCTGGTTGGAAATTTTATGGGACCAAGACCAAATATTGATCTAGTAAGATCCTTCACGGATAAGAAGTGGAAGCTAAAAGGTCAGGTGGATATTGTTGCTATGCCAAAAGGCTTATTTTCATTTGAGTTCTCTAACCAGGAAGATCTGTCTAAAGTGTTGTGTGGTGGTCCTTGGATGATGGGTAAATCTTATCTGTCGGGTGAACCCACACTAGTGGGTTACACTTTTTTGCCTGAATGGACACTGAACTCTACATTTTGAAAAAAAAAATCAGATTCAGATGCATATTGTCGTTAAACCATTTGAAATCAGAAGATGAAGTAAATTAGAGTCTTATGTCATTTTCAACGAGTTACATTATTTTCATAGAGCATAACTATTTTTTCTAAAATAGATATCAATGTGATTATTTTGAATTTAGTTTTGTAACATCCATACAGAGGGCATGCAATTGGTTTGACAATATTATCATGATTATTGTATATTTTATTAACGTTTGAAGTTGGCTAAGCCATAATTTTGACATACCTTGACTACATAGCTTATAACTTGTCATGTATTTGTCCAATTTTATTTTTGTTTTTGTTGATAGAATTATAACTTCAATACCTAGGGCATAGATAATTTTTAGAATTTTTTTTCTCTCATTTACTATTTTTCCATAAGCATCAAACATAGAGATATACATACGGTGAAATATCTATGTTTAGCAAAACTAAAAATTCAAAGTCATAATAAACTTAAAATATATTAACATTATAATCATTGGAAAGATTTTTCTTAGTAGTACCTTACTACATAGATAGGTTTGTCAAATGGATTCATTTGATCTGCCAAAAGATAAATTCAAAGTGATTTTTTTCAGCATTTTAATAGGTGCGAAGGAGACTCTATTGTAGGTATGAATGAGTAGTATCGATGTTATATCAATGTTTTTTTTATCTAAGAGGATTTGAGCTAACCATTTGTAATTAATTCCTTAAAATGGAACCTCTAATCATCATATTTTATTAAAAATGTGTTATTTCAGCAAAAATTAGCATGTCTAAAAAAGTGTAACCCACCATTGTGGGGTGACCCTGTCGCTGCAAAAATGGCCAACAAATCTTGACTATAATGATAACTTCTTTGTTGCAGCTCTAGTGTGGGTTCGGCTTCCTGGACTGCCTTTGGAGTACTGGCATGAGGACATTTTTGCAAGTCTTGCTAGTGCTTTTGGTGAGCTTCTTTCTATAGATCTGATGACTACGGCTAGAACAAGACAAGTGTATGCCAGGATTTGTGTGAACATTCAACAATCTGTTGATCTTCCACAAGTCATTACCATAAACTCAAAATTGGGTAAATGGATACAAGAAGTTGAATATGAATCCACTCCCTTTTCTTGCTTCTTATGTAAGAAGTCAAGATATTGGGTGAAACAATGCACTCTAAAACCTCAAAAGGAAAAAAATAAGATGTAGGAAAATTTCATAGGTCAGAAAATGGAGTGGAAAGAAAAAATATGCCCTAACCCAGAGGGTGTAGATCTCTATAGTTTTGTTGACTATTAGTGACCAACACTTAGACATTTATCTAGGCAATGATGGTCGGTCATCACTGTGACCGAGTCATTATGTAAAGGTCGAGCTATGTAATGTTTACTTATCGAGTAGTAGTACTGCCTAGTAAACTTATGGTCACTATGTATTTTTGTAGTATACCAAGTCTAGTTTTGTCGAGTCCTATATGCAATGATTACCGAGCACTAGAGTTATCAACATATGCTGAGTACAGTGAATGTCGAGTATCAGAAATTGCATTTGCCGAGTTAGCCAGAGAATGACATAAGAGTTTGTTTTGGCACAGTGATCAAGGTAAATAGTTTTGGCCGACATTCATGTTTTGTATTTTGTTTGTTGAGATAATTACGAAGGTAACTATGCATCTACTTAGCAATCATTGATCCCTATATAATACCTAGAGCCAATCATAAATTAGTAAGACTTAAGCAATAAAAGGAATTAATCTAAACCATAGATCTTGAAATAGTAAGATGTTTTGTTGATTATATAAGGTCAAGATCTAAACCCTAAAACGTAGTAGCAAGGGATAGCGAATGTGAAGGGAATAAGTAGATAGATATGATTCAGTGAAGAGAAGTATTCAGACAGAGTCCAGTGACCGAGCTAAGTAGTGAAAGCACAAAAAAGAGATAAATCTGATAGATGAGATCAACATCATATGGTAAAGAGAAGATCTGTTATTTGCATATAGTGCAAACTAAAAGATCAGGTACTGAGACATTCTAGCCAGTGTATCAAGGTAAATCTCTTAACCGAGTAGTCCTAATAGAATTTTTGTAATCTCTTAACCAAGTGCTTACTTTGTTGTAAGTTTCAAATCCTTTTACAAGGTAGACAATATAAGTCTTTTAGCTTTTAACAGGGCAGACCCCTCACAGGGTAGATCAAGTTTTGATCAAATTTTGTAAGCCCTAACAGGAAAATTTATTACTGCAGTAGTGAAGATTTGTGGGTGTCATCCCCACCCCAGTTTTACCTTTCAAGGGTTTCTAGGTAACCAAAATCTCTGTGTTATGAATGCTTTCATGGATGATGTTTAGAATGTTAGTTATTTGATTATGATCAAGTATTGTTAATGCTAAGCAAAAGTTTTATTTATATGAGAATGGTTTAGTAGGTGATATCTGATTTACCCCCCCCTCTCAGTATCACATTTCCCAATTATATTTCCAACAATTGGTATCAGAGCTGCAAGGTTTCTCATAGAAAGTCTAACCACTTGAAGAAAAAGATCTTGAGATGGAAGTCTATAAACTGGGAAAGGTCATAGAGAATCAGAAAATTGATGTACAGTTGGCATTAGAACAACTGGAAGAAGCCAGAAGTGAATTGAAGAAATCCTTGAGCAAAAGGAGAGAAATTGCTATTGACCAAAATGAATCACGGTATCAAGTAGAAGACACCACTGGATTATTTGATAATGGAAACTCTGTAGAAAGTGACAAAGCCATAAAAGAGCTACTAGAGAACAATACCATACTGAATGATGACATCAGGAATATAAATAGAGAACAGGAGATTCAATCTATCAGACTTTGTGTAGTAGTTGAACAAAAAAAGAAAGCTGAAGATGATAAGACAATGGTTGAAGAAGACAAAAGACAAATTGTAATGAGATTGGATGAAAGGACAAGTGACATGCAAGGGTTGACTAATAATCAATTGGACATGGTAAATCAACTACTATTGGTTAATCAAGAGTTGGGTAGGAAAGATATGGAAATCAACCAACTGAGGTCTGGGAATGATCAATTAAGGAATGAACTTAGAACTGAAAAGGAAATCAATGAAAGGATGAACAAACCTAATGAAGCTACAAAATATTTTGAAGAATTGTTAAGGTTACCTAGAAAATCTGATGATAGATCTAGACTTGGACTAAATGAACGTGCTTCATCTACTGAAGAAGGAGAATCATCAAAGAATGGAGAACAAAAGAATCCAAAACCAAAGAACAACAAGCCCACATGCCATCACTGTGGAAAGCCAGGACATACAGCCAACATATGCAGAAGTAAACATGGTAAGTTTGATTCAAAACCTAAGTTCAATGGACATTTCTTTAACTGTAAGAAACATGGACATCAGGCACATGAATGTAGGTCTAAAGCTAGTAACCTAGCTACCTCACCTAGGTTTCAAGGTAATTGTTTCAACTATCAGAAGTTTGGGTATAGAGCATTTGAATGCAGGTCTAAACCAAGATGGTCATCAAATGAATAGACTAAGTCACCTGTGAAGAACAACTCATACAATTGGGATTACAACACATGGTACAATTGTCATTATTGTGGAAAATATGGACACATTGGAGCAAATTGCATGAAGACTCATTTCAGAGGGAGATCCAAAAGCTGGATGACTAGAAGCATGGTATGTTACAAATGTGATAAGATAGGTCATCTTAAGAAAGACTGTAGATCACCTATGTTGAGAAATGATCAAAATCAGAATGAAGATATCCGTGAGAAATTGAAAAATCAGATGGACAAGACATGGAAGAAGAAAGAAGAAGGAAGCACAAGTGAAGCTAGCACATCTGAGGTCACCCGATCCAATGGGTCAAGTGATCACACTTCTTCTAACTAAGCATAGAAGGTATGTTTGGAATTGAATTTTACAAAGCTTTATTTTACATCAGTTCCTAACATAAAGATTGAGTAGAAGTCCAATCTGCATAGTTAAAGATGCATTAGGACATATCTGAGTGAAATAGAAAACTTTATTTTTGATGTCGAGTGATAGTATTCTGACCGAGATATCAGTGTATGCCGAGCACCTGTTATGGCCGAGATGCTATAGGTACCGAGTTGTGTTGTAACAGGTATTTTAACCGAGCTTGTGTTAGCCGAGGTTAGCGCGAGCTTGTGTTAGCCGAAGTTAGCGTGAGTTTGCCGAGACAACAGTATTCCACTTACAAATTCTGTACAGAGCATTTATGAGGCCCTGATTTCACTTTTTGGAATCTATAAAGCGGAAAGTTTTCATTCATTTCATTTCACCTAGCGAATTGAGATTTCTTTGAGCAATTCAGAGTGTGAGCAACCAGTTTATCAAGTCAATTCTGAATCTCTACAGTGTGCCGTCGGCAAAAATCATCTACAGGGTTACTTACGAGAAAAAGGTACATTACCGAGAAAACATTTCTTTTCAAAATTGTAAATTTGAAATGGCATCATCATCTGCTACAGTGAAGAAACAAGGGATGGAGGTTTTCAACGCGCAATTGGTAAGGAATGAAGTCTGCAAACCAGGAATCTTTAAGACAATTTTGGAATCCATGATTAAAGGAGATTTGAACGGAGCCCTATCTTCAATTCTGGAAAATGTGTTGATGATGAATGACATTAGGTCATGTTATATGTGTAAAATTGGGGAAATCATAGATTACGAGATCAGAAAGGCGTATGAAAAGTTATGTGTTAATGAAGTGTTGAAGCTGGAGTACAAATTGGTTTCCGAACAAGGGTTAGTACATGCCCTAAATTTCCCACAAAATTTTAAGGTTGAATGGATAAAAATTGTGTTTAGTCGAGTACATGACATGCAACTATGGCTGGAAGATGGACCAGTGAGAATAACAAAGGAAATGATCCAACGAGTCACTAGATACCCTACGATTCAAGGAAAAAGGATAATGAAGTGTTTGAGAAAAGAAGAAATTTAGGCAAACACACAAGTTGTATGGAACAAACGAGGAATGATGATCTCTACCATTACAGATCTAGAAATTGACTTTGCTGTGAGGCTTATCTCGCACAAGTTCTACCAATCCAGTCGGTTGGATAGTGTCCCCTGTATGGCAATGGACCAAGCATGGAAAATCATTAAGAAAGGGCACATGTATGATCTTGTCGAGCTCCAGCTGACTCAGCTTGTTGAGAACCTCAACTCAATCCGGACTGCAAAGAACTCAATGTGTAAGTTTGGCTCTTTGTTAATCTGTCTATTCTTTTATGTAAAGAAGAGTTTTCCTACCCATGGAGGTGTGATATGGGATAAGAAGAAACCCATTATTGTGCAACTCAGTGAGTTCATAGGTCAGATAGGAGATAGTTTTAATGGAGTAATGGACAATTATTTTGTTGAGTTTAAGAAGAAAATGAGGAAGAGGAGCAGAATCCCTGTGTCATTAGTTGAGAAGTACAGTAATTATATATGCTTTCTAGTTGACATAGATTTCACATATGCACAAGCAATCCTTCCTAGGGTTTCATGGCTCATGCCACTACCCTATGAAATTAATATAGATGAAGCTACTGCTGCCATCACCACCCTCTTAGCCAAAGAAATTGATAGCAAGGCACCCTACTTTGGAACATATGAAGAAGCCAAATCAAAAATCTCTTTGGGTTTAATAGCTTCAACCTTAGAGAGGAAAAGAAAGAAGATAGTAAAGAATGTGGAGAAGTATGTGAAAGAATCAAACAAGGATGCTCCACTAGAATTAACCCAAGTGAATCTAGTGACAGTGAAGAAGAGGAAGAAACTCAAGTAGAAGAGAAGAAAGGAAAGAAACCAATAATTGTCAAGCCCCCAACCAAGAAAAGAATACTGAAACCTAAAGTGTCTTCGACACCTATGCTGAGGCCTAGAACAAGAGGAGCAACTACTAAAACTCCTAAGGTATCCCCTGCATCCAGTAAGCAAAAACATGCACAACCTAAGGCAGTGCCAAGTAAGGGAAACAAAAGGCCTAGAAGGAAACTTGTACTGGTACAAGAAGATGATGAGGAAAATGAAAGTGATGAAGAGGTGAAGAAGAAGATTACACTTCAGGATGTTAAATCTACTGTGGATGAAATATGCCACAAGATCAAAAAATCTATAGGAGTGGATGACTTGAAAGAGTTAAAGTTTGGAAGTTTGAGTATAGGAGAGAAGGAAAAAGTTGAAGATGCTATTCTTGAAATGCTTTACACTTTCAAGATGTTACCTATTCAATTGGAGAATATAATTCCAAAGGAGCTGAGCAACAGGGTTGCACAAAAATGGGAATATGCCCTTAATACTAAAAAACAAATAAGGGAGAGCACTTTAGCACAAGTGGAATCAAGTCTCACCCCTACCAACATCAGAAAAAATATGGAGAAATACCAAGACAAATTTGATCCTAAGCTCTGAGCTTATCTAATCCTTCAACACAAGGTTGAGGATGTTGTACAGGAAAGTGTCAAGATTTGGAAGATAGTAAGGAGAACCAAACTCTAATTAATTATAAGAAGTAATTATAAATGCAAACTCTCTGCTCATCAAACTATGCAATATAGAACCGTTCACTAAGGAGAACCAATAATTGATCGATCAATTGTAGCAAGAACTCAAATCCACCAGTCAGTCCTTAAGTGTTGATCCAGAAAATAGTTCCAACCATTATGTCAAGATAATGCATACTCAAGGAAAGATAGCGGAGCAGATGGCTAATGATGGAAAGATTAGATCTCACCTACTTTCTATGCAAACCATTTTAACACCTCACCTGGAGGCATTACAGAGAAAGTTGGTCAAGGCTAAGGAATTAACTTAGAGGGATCTGAATCTGTCTACTGCCAAGAGCCTAATCAATCTAGCTATCAAGCTAGAAATCCAGTCTAAAGTTTTAACTATTGTTGCTGGAGGATGGGAAACTGCACTACACATGGTTATGATGTTGCACAAACCATTTCTGGAGAAGCATGTTGAGATCCCCACTCTAGATGACATTCGTCATGTCAAAATCAAGGGGGAAGTAAAATCATGACATGACATGACAAAGAGGGAGGTAACCAAATTTTTGAAAATTTTTGAATATATATATTTCAGGGGGAGTATGTTGCTTATACTACATATTTTTGTAAAGGGAGATGTAATATCATGACAAAGTGTTTTTGCCACTAATGTCAAATGGGGAGATTGTAGATCTCTATAGTTTTGTTGACTATTAGTGACCAACACTTAGTAATTTATCTAGGCAATGATGGTCGGTCATCACTGTGACCGAGTCATTATGTAAAGGCCAAGCTATGTAATGTTTACTTACCGAGTAGTAGTACTGCTGAGTAAACTTATGGTCACTATGTATTTTTGTAGTATACCGAGTCTAGTTTTGCCAAGTCCTATATGCAACGATTATCGAGCACCAAAGTTATCAACATATGCCGAGTACAGTGAATGTCGAGTATCAGAAACTATATTTGCCAAGTTAGCCAGAGAATGACATAAGAGTTTGTTTTGGCACAGTGATCGAGGTAAATAGTTTTGGCCGACATTCATGTTTTGTATTTTGTTTTTTGAGATAATTACGGAGGTAATTATGCATCTACTTAGCAATCATTGATCCTTATGTAATACCTAGAGCCAATCAGAAATTAGTAAGACTTAAGCAGAAAAAGGAATTAATCTAAATCATAGATCTTGAAATAGTAAGATGTTTTGTTGATTATATAAGGTCAAGATCTAAACCCTAAAACATAGTATCAAGGGATAGCGAATGTGAAGGGAATAAGTAGATAGATATGATTCAGTGAAGAGAAGTATTCAAACAAAGTCCAGTGACTGAGCTAAGCAGTGAAAGCATAGAAAAGAGATAAATCTGATAGATGAGATCAACATCATACAATAAAGAGAAGATCTATTATCTGCATACAGTGTAAACCAAAAAATTAGGTACTGAGACATTCTAGCCAATGTATCAGGGTAAATCTCTTAACCAAGTAGTCCTAATAGACTTTTAGTAATCTCTTAACTGAGTGCTTACTTTGTTGTAAGTTTCAAATCCTTTTACAAGGTAGACTATATAAGTCTTTTAGCTTTTAACAGGGCAAACCCCTCATAGGGTAGATCAAGTTCTGATCAAATTTTGTAAGCCCTAAAAGATTTGTGGGTGTCATCCCCACCCTAGTTTTACCTTTCAAGGGTTTCTGGGTAACCAAAATCTCTGTGTATGAATGCTTTCATGGATGATGTTTAGAATGTTAGTTATTTGATTATGATCAAGTATTGTAAATGCTATGCAAAAGTTTTATTTATATGAGAATGGTTTAGTAGGTGATATCTAATTCACCCCCCCCACCCTCTCAATATCACATTTCCCAATTATATTTCCAACAGAGGGAACAGAGGAAGTTCCTCCTGTTCTAAAGGTTTTTGAAGAGGAATGTGTTCAAAAGACAAATGAAAACCTCATGGACCCAAGGTTTGTTGACACACACCTGATTCAACAAGATGTGCTAGCTAGTGAAACTCAAAAGGATAATGATCAAGAAAATGAAAAGACGGTATCAGATGAAAGTGTAAATGAGCTTATCAGTCCTAAATTGAAAAATATAGAAGAAAGTGGAGGATCTCTTGTAGGAGGAGAAGAAACTTTAATGGAATCAAGGGTGGAAGATTCCTTAAAAGGGAAGGAATTGTTGAGCTTCATCAGATAATAGAGGAATTTCAGGGATGTAACGTTTTGGGTGGTCAGAGTCATAGTGATTCCTTTAAAGGGAATAGAAAGGAAACAACCTCAACCCTAATAGAGAATTGGTCTTGGGGAAGTCAAGAAAATATGGAAGGTATTGATCTTGATGAGAATGAAAATCCTTGGATTGAGGTTGGGGAGCATAAGAAAAGAAATAACTCAGGCGAGAAAGGCAATTGTACTCCTCAGGGATTTGTAATCTCAAATGATCAGACCAATAATTCAAGGTAGCAAAGTGAAAATGTTTCTAGGGAGGCTCTACACTTAGAATGGTTAAGAAGATTGGTACTCAAAATCAAGGAGGAGTCCAGACTAGAGGTCAGCAAAAAGCTAATGTTGGAACTCCAAAAAAAGAAAGAGATAGAAAATCAGCTAGAGCTCTGAGAGACCAAGAAGAAAAGCAAAATATAACGAATAGTAAACAGCTGACCATCCCAGAGGTATGTTCTCCAATCCCTTTATGAAGATCATGTCTTGAAACATTCAAGGACTAAATGGTCCTCATAAGCAAGATGTAGTTAGGAATCTAGTTAGGGACTCTAAGACAGACATTTTACTTATTCAAGAAACTAAAATGATGAAAGAAAAATTTGAGAAGATTAATCTGATTAAAAATGACAGTAGCCTTGGATGTAGCTCTGAAGGAGCCTCAAGAGGAATGACTATTTTTTGGAACCAATTTAGCTTTAAATGTTGGCTTTTGCATGAAGATAAAAAAAATTTAGTAGTCAAAGTGTGTAGTCTTAAGGATAATTTTTCTTGGATCCTTATTAATGTCTATGCTCCTAATACTAAGACAGGAAGACAAAAGTTTTGGAAGAAATTACATGAATTTAGGGATTCTTTACCTCATAATCAATTGTTGATTATGGGGGACTTTAATACTCCCCTGAATAAGAAAGATAATATGGGAGGGAATACTCCTCAAGTGGATAGTAGGATAGACTTGATGGATATTATTAGCAATGAAGGCTTGCTGGATTGAGTTGGAAGGTATAAATTATACTTGGACCAACCGTAGAACTGGACTTGATCTTATCCAAGTCAAACTTGACAGGGTGCTCATCTCTCCGGACTAGTTTACTATGTATTCCTGCTCTCTATCTTCTTTTTCAAGAATTGGCTCGGACCACTTCCCTATCTCTTTTTCAGCTATTCCTTTTAATGGAAAAAGAAATGCCCCTTTTAGATTTGAAAAGATGTGCTTAGCTCACCCAGATTTAGAGAATAAAATTAGGGAATGGTGGAACCTTAAAGTGGAAGGTATATATCTATGTTCAAAGTGGCAAAGAAAATTTCAAATGTAAAATCAAAAGTGAGACAATGGAACAAGGAAGTTTTTGGGGTTATTTTCCAATCTAAGAGTAAAATTCAAAGTGATCTAAAAGATATTTAGGATGAAATCCAAAGAGACGGTTTGAATGATGCTCTGAAAGTCCAGGAGAATGAAATTCTTGTGGATTACCACAATATAATTTCCAAAGAGGAGACCTTTTGGAGGCAGAGATCTACATCCTTATGGCTTAAATCGTTAGACAAAAACACTAGATTCTTCCATTTAACTTCCCTTAAGCATAAGGCTATTAACCGGATCCAATCCTTATCTTCTTCTAAAGGGACTATTTATAAAGAGGAGGAAATCAGAGAAGAAATGTTGGGGTATTTTGCTACAATCTTATCTAAGGGAAAAAAACTAAATATGGATGACCAGAACAAGTTTGAATCCATCCTACTATTTTGGATAAGACTTTTAATGATAGTCTTAAAGCTATTCCTTTTGACCAGGAGATAAAAAAGGTGGTGTTCTCCTTTGAAGGAGAGAAATCTCCAGGATCGGATGACTTTCAGATGTTCTTTTTTTAGAAATTTTGGAGTATTAATAGTAAAGATGTGTGTTCAACTTTCAAGGAGTTTTTTGGTACAAAAACTATCTTAAGCGAACTCAATTCCACCTTTATATCTCTTATTCCTAAGAAACTTGGAGCTAACACAGTTGATGGATTCGGGCCTATAAGCCTTTGCAATTCTTTGTATAAGATTATGTCCAAGGTGCTAACTTCTAGAATTCTGAATTTTCCACCTGTTTTAATTTCTCCTCAACAGACTGGCTTTGTTATGGGAAAATAGATTATGGATTCCATTATTGTTGTCCATGAGAATATCCACTCTTTAGATGCTTTTAAAAGACAAGGCTTCTTGATGAAGTTGGATCTGTCGAAAGCCTATGACAGAGTTGATTGATCTTTCTTGTCTAAGATTATTTTGTCTTTTAGATTTGATAAAGGGGTGGTCAGATTGATTATGCATTTGGTTACTTCATTTTCATCTTCTGTCATTGTTAATGGAGGCTCTTCAAACTTCTTTCATCCCTCTAGAGGTTTGAGGTAAGGAGATCCAATTTCTCCTGTTCTTTTTTCTATAATGGCAGATAGCCTTGGGAGATATATTGATAAGTTGGTTAATGAAGGATAGATAATGAGCCTCCAACCTTCATCAGCTAGATTGAAGTGCTCTCATGAATAATTTGTGGATGATACTATAATGATGGGGGAAGCTACAGTTAAGGAAGCTAGGAATATGAAGAAGGATTTGACGACTTATACTAATGCTTCAGGGAAACTTATTAGTTGGGAGAAAATCTCTTTGTATTTCAGTAACACTCCAGAGGTAAGACAAAGAAAAATTTCCTCTATTATTGGCTGTAAGATAGGAACATTCCCTGCTTCCTATCTTGGTCTACCTTTATGTCTGAAACTAGATGATTCCTTCTGGAATAATATATTAGACAGATTTCATTATAAACTTGCTAGGTGGAAAGGGGCTATTCTAAGCCAAGCTACAAAAGTCCAATTGTTGAAGGCTACTCTACAAAACCTTCTAGTGTATGCTCTTAGTCTCTTTAAAATCCCTCAGAAGTATGTTGATTTGATTGAGAAAATTCAAAAAAGATTTCTTTGGTCATGTGTTGTGATAGTGATTTTTCTTGTTGAATCTTATTACAAGCCTTAAATGCTTAAATTGAACTCTGTGATTCCTAAATTCTTGACTCAAGAAAGAAAAGACTAATTAACAAGGAGAAACTCATTCTTCACTTTGGGATCCACAGACCCATGTGGGTGTACCTAAAACGTACTAGATCTACATACACAAACACTCTCTCACTAAAACCCTTTATGTAGACATGAAAGTCAGTGGATAATAACAAGGATATTCACCCTTCTTCTCTTTGAACCCAGAGGCTCAGGTAGGCTAACCTATCAGATTCACTTCTACAAGGAATCACCAAAAGCATTTGCACTATTCAATGCAACTTACAAACATTAATGCTCTTAAACTAGAAATGTAAAGTGATTTGAATTAAAGATTGATGATGAAACTGCAGGACAAGCAAGAGACTAGTACCTTGTCTACTGAGCAATAGAGTCAAACAAACATGCATTCCCAGAAAACCCTAACTCCAAACTCAAAGAAACCAAGTGAAGTGACTTACAAATCACTCTTCTCATTTCAATACCTGGACATCAAATTCATGTATAAACCTTAAATTCTCATAACCTGCATTCAAGATTGACTCTCTCCTTGAAAGAAACTTAAAAACAAGATCACAACTACCTTATAGCCAGTGTATCAAAATGCCTTACAAACTGATACACAAGAATTAAGACTAGATACACAAAGACATCAACAAGAATTGAACAGGGATTCCATTGTTCTTTATTGAAAAATCATCTAGTTCAACATATCTACAAGACAAAGCAACACAAAGAAAACAAGAAAAAGGGCTTGAATACTGCCCCGCAGCATAAATTTTCAACAACCTTTACACATGAGAAGAAAAACTGAGATATAGGAGAATGTGGTCAGTTGAAAGCCAACTGACAGCTGTCCATTCTTGGCATGAAAATATCTCCAATTTCTTCCCACCACTTTGTTCTGCAACTGATTCTTTCCAACTGATCCACCTTCTGCAATCATTTCCCAAACTGATCTAATTCTTGAAATTCAAACCCATACTGCTCTTTCCCAACACTCTAAAACTGAAAATCATCATTGCCATCAGATTCCTTGTCTTTTTCCATTTCCAAAAACATATAACGCTTATATGTTCCAACAAAAATTGAATCTCTAGGCTATTTTTCCATGAGCAGGCCCTATCATTTAAATTTTTGAATTTTCCCTATAGTCTGAACTATATCATTTTGCTTTAAATTTTCAAATACCTTCAAATCTGCAATATTATATTATTTTCTGCACTTTATCCTTAGGAGTCACCAGGGAGGGCCACTTGTCACCATTTCATTCGTTGCTCAGACTAACCTCAGATTAACTACCTCATTTGGAGAACTAGTGACTAGCTTTGATCTCTAAATCTCTAGACAAATTCCTTGACCGTGGTTAAGCCTGGCTATTTGGCGAACATCACATTCTCTAAGTCTCAGAATCCAGCCTTGACCCTAGGTTAAATATGGAGAATGGGCGACTGAGCCTATTCTCCCAATCTCCAAATGTTTTTGCTTGACTGTCAATGATCTAGAGAACTGGTGACTGGTAGCTACCTCTAATTCTTTGAATGCTAGCCTCTGACTACGAATCATTTGGCGACCTAGCGACCAGTTATCTCTAAATTTCCAGATGCTAGTGACTTAACCGCTAGCATTTGGCAACTGGGTGACTAGCAGTTAGCTAACTGCCACCTCCAGATCTTAGAATTATCTACTAACCATCGGCTCCATTCTGTGACTCAGCGAGCATCTGCCACATGTCATCTTCATCCTGTCAGCGCACCACCACCTCTCTACAAATATTCCTTAACAGTGGGCCTGAGCATGGAAACTGAGGTACCATCACGAGCGATCGCGTGAGCAAAGCCTCCAGCTCTTCATCTTATTTCATTATGAGAGTGGACTTGCTTATATTCACCACAATTTCCCCATTCCAGATGAATGTGGGATAATTGTTTTGGGATTTTTTAAAATTTCTTTGCACTTTGTCTCAAAATAATGGGGCCCACCACCGCACCAAATCCTCCAACCAAGGGGCCCGCCAAGAGCCTCCTTGGCTTCTTACTTACAATACCATGTAAGTGTTAGTGTATATAAGTACTCTAAAAGCCCACTTTTCAGCCAATATGGGATATATGTCACTATGGGTTTTTAAATTCTGAGTATGCTTCCCATTTCATGCGCGAATGCATGCCATACTTGCACAGGGCACTCATCTTTTGCTGGTTGCCTTTATTCACTATGCTAGCCTTTCATTTATGTGACTAGCATAGCAATTTCACCATGCATTGGCTGGTTACACAAGCAACTCACTCCTCTTTCATTTGTGCAGGGGCTGGCTTTGTTTTGTCAATGCCCATTTGATGTATGTTTTCCTCAAACCTTACGCTGGAAACAAAGACCAGGTGCAAGTCTCCATTTGGTGCATGGCATGCCATGTTCAAAGCGTGAGTTCCCCCTAGTCTTACGCAGGCTCCACCATGGCTTTGTCATGAACATCATCCCTCAGACTACTTGCGCAAGGTACCCCCAATTCATGCAAAGCACCACGTGTAGCAGCTTCCCTACATTTATTGGACTGGAAACTCCAAAGGCATGTGTTGGCTGCTCCTTTGCTTGCGTGAGTTCCTTTTGATATTTTGTGTGAGGCCCTCCTAATTTCATAGGCTTCCATCATGGACACCATCCTAGTTTCCTTCTCTTGTCTTCACACAAGGCCTCTTATACTTTTTGCTGGCATCCATTTCATTAACATGCCTCCCTGTATAGTTTGCATGAGTCTCTTTGCTTGTATAGCTGCTCATGCTAGCATGTGGGTGAGCCTCCACTCCAACTAGTAGACATTTGGGAAGCACCTCCACCTCCTTCGTGGGTAGCTCCCCCTATCTTTATGCATGAGCCCCATTTCGGTTGGCCTATGTGCTAGCAACCTCTTTGGACAATTGTGCAGGGAAAGCCCACTTTCTAAACAACCCCCCTCTAAATACCACATGGGCTCCATTAGCAAGGGGCAGCCTCCAATATGACTTCATACGCTGGAGCCTAATACGTGATGCCCCACTTCATTTCAAATCTCCCTATGCGTAAGTCACTCATTTCATTTTGTGTGCAAGTCCACTGTGCTATGTAAATACAGAGAAATATACTCCTTCAAGTATCTCACAAATACCAAGCACAATAAATGAAACACACACAACACTTTGCGTGAACCTCCACTTTGTAGTGCGCAAGCCTTAGCATACATTCTGACTATCACCAAGTAATACGTGTAGCAAAATGTGGCACCATGCCCTCCCATTTGTGTGGCATGTTGGCTCATGCATTAAGCTCCACAATTACACCAGGCATCACATCATTCATGCTGCCAGTCTCATTTGGTGCTATATGCATTCTCCATTTAATTGAAGCAGGTTTGTAAGTTTAACATTGATTTCTAACATAGTTACCACTACAAAATCCACATTCACTCTTTGCACTTCCGTATGCAACCATTTGAAAGAGGTTTGATACAAAACCATATCAAAATCATAATCTCACTATGCACCTTGTAAAACATGTCGAATAACATTATCCAGCCTCCAGGAGCGGCTTTGAAAACTAACCAAACAGCCTCACAGGAACACGCCACTGGGAACACATGATCACCTCCAACATGAAAACACACCGATCAAAGGAAAATGCATGAAAAGACCCTGAGGAAAAGTTATTATAGATCAAACATGGTCCTTCACAACATTGATTCAATCTACACTGTCAAATCTGCATAAATCACCTCCGAAACTGCCCTTAAAAATTCACCTACTAAAACATTCAGGGACCGATAACTTGGGCGTTGATTCATGCTCATACAAGGAGTATGAATCCATAACTATCTCAACAAAAGGATCAAATGACGAATTATTACCAAACACCAAAGTCAACTTGTTAGAAATATTTTGGAGCAAAACAATGAAATAAGCAGAATTTTGGAATTTGCTTGGGAAAGTGGTCAAATGGATTGGTAGAGACTTGAAAATCATCAGGCACTTAGTCTTCCAGGTCTACAATATGAAACCAAACTCAATTATGTTGGATCTTGCATAGGGCACAAATTACAAAGCCTCAAAGTAGGCCACTTAGAAATCTGAACAGTGCACACTTAGAGAATTTTAATAAATTACAAACGGGATGACATTGGAAAACAAATCAAACGGGCACATGGGGGGTTGAATATTGGTAGGATGACTCACTCCCATGCCTACAATATGATGCAACAATCAGAATGCAATGATCAATCATTGGGCAAAAGATATTCAAATGCAAATAGGGCCTGCTACAACAAATTGACACTTAGGCAAAAATGCAGATTTGGACAAGTGCTCAAAACAAGACATCACGAAACAACTTGAAACTTGAAATTAATGACCTGAGATGTCTTCAAATGATAAAAAAATGGCAATGAACACCTAACATGCATGAAAAACCTCAGAATCTCATCCGGGAAAATAGGCACAAAAGCACTTCAAAGGGGTCAAAATTGCAAAATTTAACAAGGTACTCAAAAACCAATGTTGTATTTTTGAGTACCAATAGTGGCTCTTAATGTGGACATGTGCCCCACGTGGGCATGCAAAGGACTCCAAAATCTCATGGTACAATAGACCACCCAAAGAAAATTAGCTTGACATTTTACTTTTTCTCAAAATTCTGTGTTAGGCCATTTTTCTGTCATAGCAAAAATCCTTTGAAAATGGCCCATTTCCTTGCAAGTTTTCTTGAGGTGTCCTACACTGTGTTCTTCATTGTGTCACCTTGCTTTGGTTCAAAACACACGTGCTGAATCGCAAAATCCAGAAAGTTATTCAAGTTTTAAGGTCTGCAGGAAAATATTTTTAGAATCTGCCTAAGTGTTGAAAACCCACAATGTTTTTGAAAGTCCATGATGTTTTCGGTCTGTGTGAAAACCTTCGTTGTTTTCCACCTTATGCCTTCCTTCTTTTGTGCACTTGTCTTCTGGCATCAAAAACTCTATGTGTTTTCAGTCTTTCACTATGTCGAAAACTTTGTGTGTTTTCGACCTCACATTTCTTTCCTCTTGCCAACACTCCTTGTTTGTCAATCCTATCTGCGTAGCTGTAACCTGTTGGTGGGCCCAGGTTTTAGAAAGTTTTAAATTGATTAGTTGTCACATGATCGCATGTCAAAGATTCTGACATGCGACCATGCAATTGGCTATTTCTTGTGTGGGGCCCAATCCTTGCCCGGTTGTGTCGCCGATTCTCCAAATCTTCTGGCGGTTGCATCTTTTATTCAAAGATCACACGACTGTGTGGTCGCGTAATCTCTTCATGTTTGGCAGTTATCGGCTAGCATCTAACGACTTAGCGGGTAGTTTGTCGCGTAATCTCTGAATGCTTGGTAGTCATATGGCCTTGTCGCATGATCGCAAGGGCCAGTTCCGTGGCTTGCGATCATGCGACAAGTTTCCTTCCTTGCGCATGGGGCCCATTGGCGAAAGGGCTATGGTCCCGCTGATGGTTATGTGGTGGCCTATGGTTGGCTGTCGCATGATCGCATGTCAGATTTTTCTGACATGCGATCATGTGACTGGTTGACACCTATTCCTGAGCCTGGTGGCAGGTGGTGGTATGGCATCTTCGAGTTGGTCTAAGGTGGCATAATGGCGAACGGGCCCAGGTACTATTAGGAAGATTCCAGATCAATAGTGGTCATGTGATCGTGTGGAATCTTGCCGGTCCAAGCAATCATGCAACCGGCCATCAATTTTCCTTGGCGGGCCCAGTGTGACTTCTTGGTGTTTTTGACGGTATGGATAAAATGTGGCGGCCTGACAAATTTCCTTCTTGTCGCTGGTTCACGTAATGATTTGGTGATGGCATAAAGTATTTCACGAACTGGCGAAAGTTCTTCGATCACCAGTTCACCAAATAAAGTGGGGCTGGTGTTTTGGTGATGCGATGGTGACAGGGCAAGTTAACGGTTGCAGTGTTGGCGGGTTGTCGCATGATCGCATAGCTAGGAAATGGGCTATGCGACCATGTGACTAACCTCTTTGTGTTAACTCTTAGTGGCATTGTGGAGTTATGACGTGGTAAAGGGTTGCAATGCAGGAGAGTTGTCGCATGTTCGCATAGCCTATCTCCTGGCTATGCGATCATGCGACAACTATTATGAATGTCACCATTGCAGAATTAAAGGTGGGTCCATGATGCTAGTGCTACTAAGGTGTTAGATCCTAATTGGCTGCTGAAGCGGTGATGCGGACTTGGATTTTTCATGGGCTTGTTGACCGTTGTGGACCGCCTGATTTGCCAAGAAAATGTAATACCAGCAACTATGATTTAAAGGTTGACCAGCTAGCCATTGGCACCCGATTTCAAATGTGATTGTAGGGATTTGTACCATAAAGGAATGAATATAGTCTTGGCTCGAGGTGTATTTTCAGGTGGGTGAAAGGACTATTTGGCATGAAAAATTCTTGGTCCTTGGTACATTTTCAGAGGATTGGCATAAATGAAGATCATTTTTGGATCTGTTCTTACCAGGTTGCCTGTGTTTCCTGCCCCTACAGTAATTTTTGATGTTTTTCTGGTTGTTCTAGTGGGTGAAACCCTAGCCCCAGCTGTCTGTAGCTTGTTGCAACCTATTTTGGGTTTCCAAGGTAGCTAGTGGTATAAGTTTTTAGTTTTTGACTTGTCAAGGGTTTGAATTTGGGATCAGTCTAGAGGTTCTAATTTCGGTTGGTTCCAGGGGTTTATAGCAAGGTTGTATCACATTGCATGTAAGCTAAATAGAATTTCTGGAAGTCTTTTGCAGGTTATTGAAGTGGTTTGATCTCTGTCCTACTTTGATCATGTACATGACTCATCATACTTAATATAACTGTTTCATGTTTACAAGTCTCTCCTTGGTGTCATTCATGTGAGTTTTGGATTTTCTAATCCATTGCATAAGGTTACCTTTGCATATGTTCTTGTCTTTGTGTGCTATAAATGTGTCACACTTCTATGGATCATTACATGCAAAGAAACTCAAAAATGAGGTCTCACAAATCGATCTATAGCTCCCTAGGCATGGAGTGCAAGGGCTTTTAAGAATGCTCTCAGCTAGAGCTATTTAGCCTATAACCTTGCTAGTAAACCATGCAATGGGAGATTCAATGAAGACGAGGGAAAGAATGCCAATATCCTCAAGAATCAAGAATGAAAATGCAATGCAACTATACTAAAAATGGAAATGCAAGCTAAGCTATGAAAGGAAATATGCAAGTGTTACGACCCAAGCTAATTAATCTATGTGAGCTAATCTAGAGTATAGAAATGACGCTAATCTAAGAAAGCATAAATATGAAGCTAAGCTAAGAATGCAAGAATGAGATGTAGATGCTAAGAATGCTCCAAATCTTCAAAAGCTCCAAAGTGACCTAGAAAACTTGCAGCATAAAGTTAGCATAAAAAGTTGGGGATCTAGAATGAAGAAGAGAGCTCTTCTTTTAAAGGAAATGAGAAGGAATGGACCATGGAGATTAAGAGGCAAAAGATTTAATCAATGGTGGAGCTTAAAAGAGGAGCAATCCATGTGCACAAATATCCTCCAATAGGAAAATAAGAGTTGACTTTTGTGTCCATATGAGACAAAAAGTGTTTTTTCCCTTTTTATAAAATAAGAATAATGCTTTATTTTTGCAACTTAGGATAAGAGGAAAAGTGGGGGCTTTTTATTTATTAAAAGGGGAGGAAATATTCTTTTTAATCAAATAAAGACTTAGGATAAAATGGTTAGCCCATAGAAAATAATCGAATAAATGATAGAACTAGGATTTGATCAAGAATAAGCAATTGATGATTTAGCAAAAGGAGTTAATAGTCTAGATGACCATTTTTAGGTGTATACATTTGCCCCTCTTTGAATAATGTGTGATCGATCTGGGAACACATGTAGTCAAAGAATGAAGTTGAAATGTGAGATCGATTTGGGATCACAAAGCAACTCAGATCGGCCAAGAAAGCAAGAGATAGCCAAGAAGGCAAGCAATAGCATTCTGACTCCAAAGAATGAAGTGTAGAAAGATAGCAAATCCTGCATGGTCAGTCTGGTAGTGATAGTACTGAACACTTAGGAAAGAGATAGCCAATAAGATATGATGTGTCTGCCCCCTCAGGATCGAAAGTGAAATCCAGGTGGAGGGAATGCAGAAGCAAGAGAAACATGATCAAATCACTAAAAATCATAATCGAAGAAAGAGAATGGAATAAACATCAAGTAGTGAAGAGATGCCCCACACATGGGACACGGGGCACGAACCAAGTGGTCCCTCAACCCGAAAACACCATGGAGGGAGAAGAATTTAAACTTGAGATTTGAAAGTGAATGAAAGACTGGAAGTTTGAAAGAGATGGGGATGAAGAGGTGAAGAATGCCCCAATGAAGATCAAAGGATCAGGCCTCAAAAGGTTAGCCAACTACGTGAAAGAGGGGGAAAAGGTGATTTGGATGATCAAGGTGAACTCAGATTTCGGTTTCGATCCCGAAATGAATAGAAAATGATGTGATATGAAAGACAAGAAGTGAAAGACATGATCGAGAAGAAGCGAAAGGTGAGCGCAGTCGATTAACAAGTCCACGTAAGATGAAAAGGAGAGCTCTCTCCATATGCAAGATGCAAAAATAAACTAACATGAACTTAAAAATGCAAGCTACATGAAAAGTGGTTTACTTGCAAGGTTACAATGCTAATAGACATCTAATATTCATCATCAAGTGTTATTGGTAGCATCGTAAGATCATACAATACACACTAGCATAACTATGTGGATCTGAATATGATCTATATCAGATAGAAATGTGGGAATCCCACCTAGGCATCAGAGACATGTAGGTCAAGATGACTAGTGCAGTGAGATTACCTAAGTTTGATATAGCAAGATTATGCTCGCATCGAGAAACAAGAAAGTCAAGATGACTATAAGCATGCACTCACAAAATAGTCAAGGATAATACCTTGTCAATCCATAGTGTCAAGTAAGACCAGCATAAATGCTAATGATAGTTATGATCAACAAAATATACCCACAAGCAGATAAAGAAATAAAACATGTTCTCATTCCCTTAGTCTTCTAGCTATGCATCATCAAAAACTTCTCAGAGAGAGACCACTTAGCAAAGAAATCATCATAGACAGCACACAAAGAAATAAAGTCAAACAAGTCTCAGTGAGTCAAGTGCATGTGTGTAGGTCATAGAGTCAAGCTTTGAGTATCGCATCTGCCAGTGAGAAATATTGCATCATCTAGACTGCAAGTAGGACATCTGATAAGTGTTAAGAAACACTTGACGCTAGGGTAGTGTTGAAAAACACAGTTGGGGTGGTGTTGAAAAACACCATTTGCGAGATGCCTAAGAAACCCAGACGCACAAAGAGACCCAAGATAAGCTTAAAACAATGTATGCCCCCTAGACTAAGACAAGAGTCAATTCCAGGCTAAGAGAGGCAAAGAGAGAAGTGGAGCGAAGGAGTGCCATGCAAGACTGATAGACATAGGTGTAGAGGGTCTCAAGCAGTGCCTGTTTCTAGGTTTTCACCACTTGATAGATTTTTTTGCAATTTTTTCAAGACTTTTTATAATTTTTTTGTATTTTTGCTACCAAGGAGCCTGTTTCCAGGTTTTCACCAAGGCACTTTTTCAATTTATTTTTTTTTTATTTTTTTTAATTTTTGATTTTTTTGGTGAGACATCAAAGCACCTATTGCTAGGTTTTCACTAGGATGCTCATTTTTTCAATACTTTTTATGATTTTTAGGATTTTTTCAGCATCATATATGAATGTTTTTTTGGAATTTTTTTAGGATCATAAAGTATGTACAAAGAATGCCCCAGACATAAATGGGCATCAAGAATCTGCTTCCTCGGATGTAGAGAACTGATAGGCCCCAGGCCCAAATGCTGTAACTGTGACGATAGGAGGTCTCAACTAGTTCGACCAATAATAACCAGCCCTAAGCAATGTCTAAGCTAGCAAAGGATCATTAGAATGTGATCCACATATGCCATCGTGGATTTCAGCTAGCACTTTTTCTAACTCCTCTATTTCTAGACACTTAAGGAGAGTTCCATCTAGACCCTTCCTATACAAGTCACCAGAGACAAAGGCAAAGTGTAAGGGATGGCGAAAGGAATGGCATGGTGGATTTGCAAGAGGAATATGAGGTGGAAGATATGGAAAGATGGTAGGATTGTAAGATTTGTGAGCAGGATAGCGTAATTCATCCACCAGGAACTTGAAGCGAAATTTATGCTTTTTCATTTGTAAGATGGATGTTGAAGTAACCAAGGCATTAGCAACTTTTTTCTCAGCTCTAGGAATGGGCTGAAGTATAATAGATATGAGATCATGCTTGAGGTAGTGCATCATTTTTTTGTAGAGAATCAGCTTGTCATCTTTTATTTGAGAATCATTATTTTTGAGCAGATTTTTATTTTTACTTTTCTTAGGTGCGGATACCGCCACAATGTGGTTTTCACCATCCGACCATTGCTCATTTCTTTTGACGTGATGACTATGATACTTGATTGTTGATTCAATCTTTTTTGGGGCTAGTTCACTGGTGGAAGAAGTAACAGGTGTTGATGCAAGATGAAATGAAGTGACCGGTTCAATAGCATTTATGCAAGGGGTGTCATCTCTGGTAACAAGAGAGGTTGAGCCTATAGAGTAAGCTCCAAAAGTAGCTAGATCTAGACTTGTCATAGAAGAACCAGTGTGGTCCACTAAGGCAATACGAGGAACAAACTCATCAGACCCCACACAAGACCCATCAACCACGTCGGGATGGTCACTACAAGAATGAACCATATCAACATCCATATCATCAGTAGATATACATTTTTCTCCCCAAAGAAGTGAAGTAGAGGGAAGATCATCTCCCATTTGAACCATAGTGTGTAGTGGTGACTCATCTGTATCTGTGTCTGAATTACTGAGTATGGGAGTATTTCTAGAATCCTCTCTATAGATCCACTCTTGAATAGCTTGTTCTTCTCTATCTACTTCTAAAGGAATGGATGAAGGAACAAAAGTATCAAAGATCACCATAGCAGAAGTGGAAGGCTTCATGTGATCAGAAGGTCTCCCATATGACCTAGGAGAAACAGGTATAGAAGAAAAGGAATCCAGCGTATATTCACCCATACCAAGGCTCATCATCTTAAGTGTTTTCTTAGCAGCAACTAGAGACGTACTAGGATCAATAGAAGGTTCATTGTGAGGAACAAATTTTTTAGCAGCAGCAAGAGCATTAATAGCAATAGTATGGTCTCCAGGGATCACAACTTCAGTGCCATTGTACGGAAATTTGACACACTAATGATAAGTGGAAGGAGCAGCCTGCATGTCATGGATCCAAGGATGACCCAAAAGAATGTTATATGTGAGTGGGATGTCCAATACTTGGAAGCTAATATCTTTCATGACAGGGCCCACTCGGACAGGCAGCGTGACAAGACCTTTGGAAGATCTTTCCACTTCATCATAAGCTTTTATAGTAATCTTCTTTTTATAATCCACAGCAAATTCTAACAAACCCAATTGTTGTATGACATTGAAAGAAACAATATTTAACCCTGCACCATTGTCTATCAGGACTCGGCGGACTCGGGTATTGTAGACTAGAACTTCAATGTGTAAAGCTAGATTATGCGGGTGAGCAATAGATATGTCATCTTCTGCAGAAAAAGAGAGAGATAGCGGAGATGAAATGTGGTTGACCATAGCCTGAAATTGATCTGGATCAATGTCATTAGGAACACATGTTGTACGTAGAGCCTTATCAAGAATCTCTCTATGTGAAGGGGATAACCGAAGCAACTCAAGGATAGATATCTGTGCTGGTGTCTTTTGCAAATGTTAGACAAGATCATAGCTAGGGGTGGCTGAAGGAGCCACTTGTTTGGAAGGCAAAGCTTGCTTGGGATCTTGCGCAGTTTTAAGGACAATCTTGGCTTGCCCCCTAGTAACAGCATTCAATGTCTCACTTTGGGAAGATGAACTACCACGTGTTTGCAAGACTAACTTTGGCTTACCATGATTGGTGTTATTATCATCTTGAGACCTCATCATTAGAACACTCTCAACGGGCTCTACCATGTTAATCACAAGCGTATTAGAAGGATACATGTAATTGATCTTTGCATCATGATTCTTCTTATGTGTTTGAGAGGTTTCCCCCTTATCATGCTTAGGTAGAGGGTCTTTGAAAGCTGTGTGATCAAAATTTTTAGTTAAGCCATTAGTGGAGATTGTGCCATTCTCAATAAGATCCTGAATATCATCCTTAAGCCTAAAACAATTGTCTGTTAGATGTCCCTTGTTTCTGTGATAATGGTAGTAATGATCCTCTCTCCACCAATCAGGCTTATTTATCGGATCCCAATTACCAGGTTTATCAGGAAGCATAAGATATCCATTGTCAACCAAAGTCTTAAGGATCACATCGTAAGGTTTTGCCAACTTGGTATAGACTCGCTTTCGAAATGACTTCTTAGGCTTATCTGCATATTGAGGTTTAGGAGCATTGTGAGTGTTGCTAGCTTCTTGTTGTTTTGTTGCATAGATAGCGTTGGAGAGATTGAAAGCGGGCTCTTTAACTTTAGGAGCATCAACAACCCCATCATTAACAACATACTTGTTCTTATTCCAAGGTTTGTTCTTGTCTTTACCATTACCTTTAGCATCTTTATTAATAACAATATCCCCTTTTCTTATAGCTACATCCTCAATCCGATATGCACTTTCAACCATGTCATGGAAGGAGGAGAACAATTGCTTCCTTAGATCATAAAATAGCTAAGGCACAAGTTTGTTGATGAAAATGTCAATCTTTTCTCTTTCGGGTAGCTGACGAGGATATCGAGAATACAATGACCTCCAACATTGTAAGTAAGTTGCAAATGGCTCACCTTGATGTTGTCTTAGATTACCGAGATCTATCACAGTGATAGGTTGTTGGATGTTGTAAGAGCACTGCTGGGTAAATCGCTGAGCTAACTCATCAAAAGTCTTAAGCGGTGGTGTCAATTTTGCAAACCATTCCAAAGCTTGGCCTCTTAAGCTTCAAGGGAATAGGCGTAGGAGATATGTGTCTTCATGAAGAAAGTCCATACTAAGAGCATAAAAATGATGCACATGGTCATGAGGGTCACCATTTCCATCATACTTGTCATATTTAGGAACCTCAATATCCTTAGGAAACGGGACCATGTATAGATCTTTATCAAAAGGAAGAGCACAAATTGATTCTACAAAAGAGACCTCTAGAGGCTCTCTTTCTAATGCCATTTGGGTAAGGCGTTGATTTTTCTGACGTAATCCTTCTTGAAGGACTTCCAATTCAGTTGGTACTCTTTGTTGGACAATTTGTCTGACATCATAGCCAGGAGGAAGCTTGTATCCTCTAGAAGTCATATATTGAAAATATTGATCGCCATTACGCTCTAAAAGCTTATGCATCATTCATTGGAAATCCACATCTTGTTCACATCTCATAAGATCCTCACTAGAAATCTCATCATTAGCCTTTGCCTCATGTTGAGAGGGAGGAGGTCTAGGTGGTGAAGAAGGCATAGCAAAAGTTGGCCTTGGAGGAGATCTTGGTGGCGTGTTGTTGTCATTGTTGCCATTGTTAAAAAGAGGTCTATGCTCATGATTACTAGTCTCAGGTTGCTCATGAAATGTCCCTCTATAAGCCATGCGCCTAGTAGCATCCATCCTTTTTTGATTGTGTTCTTTGTCTAAGCGCGCTTGATTATCCTTACGCTCAAAGTGTTCATGCAAGAGTTGAAACTTTTCTTGTTCAATCAAAGTGAGTGAGACACTGTCTGTGTTTTTGGGGGTCTTGAATGCGGAAAAGAGGAAACCTCCTTTATACCATGGTGTAGCCTTAGAATTCTCAGATTGGTTAGAACTAGAACTGTTGTTGCTAATGGGTTCTTTTGAACGTCTAGTTGGAGAAGGTAACTGTGTATAATTGAATGGAGGATGACTCTCCTGCTCAAATTGAGACCGAGTTGTAACCGGCATGAAAAGAGATGTTGGTTGACTAATAGAATGAGACAAAGTTTCTTAGATTTGAGATAAGCAAAGCTAATAAAGATCAATTGTCAAAGTAGAACAATAGAGAGATGGATCGTCAAAAGTGCTCAAGCACTTACAACACTCAATTGACTAAAGCCGAGCAATGAGCAAGAAGCTCAATAAGCAAGTAGCTAGAGAGGTAACCATGATGCGACAAGTGATCAAGAGTAGCATTCGTTAAACTCAAACCCAATAGTTTTAGCTCATTTGTTTCAGTTTAGAATAAATCTATGTAGGTAACAAACCAGTTTCAGGTAAGAACAAAAAAAGACACTCTACGATAGGTTAAAGTGCAAGTTTAGCCACTGTGAATTGCAGCAATGACAGGACAGCAAAAAGATTCTGGGTGATACTTTCTAGGCAGACAGGGCGATACTTCTCAATTCGGGCAATACTTCACCTTAAGCCAGGTGATAGACTGCAGTATGGTTGGGCGATAGACTCCAGGCTAGCGGGGTGATAGTCCAGAAGGCACGAACTATCGCGCGATATACCTCAGCAAAGCGCGCGATAAAATAGCAGGGCGCAAACTATCGCGTGATATTTCTCAGTAAGGCGTGTGATACTGTTGTAGATTCGTATGACTTTTTGACCAGTGAACATAAAATTCTCAGTTTTAAAGTATTTTGATCAAGTTCAAAGGTTGGATAGTGCAATTTCTCAGTTTGACAGGCAGTAACAGTAGATAAAAGATAGGTTTGCAAACAGTAGGTGATCAAACATGTCATAGAACACTTGAAACAAGGGCAAAAGCAACCTTGCCAAGACAAGCACTTGTGATATTAAAATAGGGAACCTTACGAATGCTACCATTTGTTTGAATGTTGAGAACGTTTACATTGGTATAGCACAATCGAAGACAATTCAAGTAATTACTACCTAGAAGGACAAGGCTCATTACTTAGCAACGTGGCCCACAACTTGATGCTCCCTTGCCTCACACCAAGTGGTTGCCTACAAGAGATATTGGCGTTGTCATGGAAGTGTCAAAAACACAACCAAAGGAACACATATGGTGAGTGTCTTGGGGTGATCCGGGTAAGTCCACTTGGATCAATCCTTGCACCAAGAAGCTAAGCGGCTAAAATAGGGTGGCCTCTATCTAATGGTTCATAGTAAGGGTTTCCGTTCATAGACCCCTCTTGCTCCTCATAAAGGACTAGGACCTTGCGGCCTCAAGAGTACCTTAAGCATTCTTGCTTAATGCTTTCCTCATGGTCACAATCCCACAAGTTACTCACATCAAGCGAAGATAAGTACTATGTCTACCAAGGTTTTGTGTCCTCAATAGCCTTGAGATTATAGTGAGTTGGAATCACTTGCCACCAAGGAAAATGATGACAAGGTTGTCCCCACTTGGGTCATTCCTCTTGATTGCTCAAGAGTAGGCCCGCTAAAGGATCCTTATACTAAACAAAGAGTGGATTAATTCTTGAGGTTCAAAGTTTTTGGTTCACCACAAGGGTGAAGAGCATACTCCCCTATCTCAAGAATCTCTCCCAAACACACCAAGCAAAGATTCAATTACCCCCTTGCTTTCAAAATCCCAAGATGGGTCAAGATTTATGTTTCACCACAAGGGTGAAGAGCATACTCTCCTACCACCTCAAAATTTCTACAACAAGGTATTAAGTGCCTATGAAAGGAAACAACTAGTATATGCCACACTTAATAAAGAAAGCAATTAAACAAGCACTTGATTTGGTTTTTATGCTTAGGGCAGCCCTACAAAAACCATTAGTAGCCCTCTTTGACATGCGATTTTAGCAAATTTCAAGCAAGAAGCACCTACAACCACAACTTGTTAGACCAACAAGAGTTAGGAGAATCAAAATCCAAAATCTAACAATGATTAGTACATGAAAAAATCAGATAATGTGCAAAAATAACTGATCAAATGATAAAATCTGAAAATGAAACCATCATGGTTGGATTAGGCTTGGAAAGACCTTTCCAACGATATATCACACTTAAACTTTTGATACCATTTGCAAAATTTCAAAAAAAATGGGCACCCATTTTCTAGAGTGGCACGGATTTGAAAACACTTGAAATTTCAAAAAATTTCAAAAAGATAGCTAACAACCCAAAACTTGCAAGATAGATAAAATAGCTCAAAAATAGCTCGCTGCAAAGTACAGACACCAGTATCGCATGATATACCTCTGTATGTGCGTGCGATACTTCGCCTGACAAAAGTATCGCCTGGCTATAGTAGAGTATATCACCTGGTCTCAGGCAAAGTATCGCCAAAAATGTGTGCTATAAATGTGTCATACTTTTATGGATCATTACATGCAAAGAAACTCAAAAATGAGGTCTCACAAATCGATCCATAGCTCCCTAGGCATGGAGTGCAAGGGCTTTTAAGAATACTCTCAGCTAGAGCTATTTAGCCTATAACCTTGCTAGTAAACCATGCAATGGGAGATTCAATGAAGATGAGGGTAAGAATGCCAATATCCTCAAGAATCAAGAATGAAAATGCAATGCAACTATACTAGAAATGGAAATGCAAGCTAAGCTATGAAAGGAAATATGCAAGTGTTACGACCCAAGCTAATTAATCTATGTGAGCTAATATAGAGTATAGAAATGAAGCTAATCTAAGAAAGCATAAATATGAAGCTAAGCTAAGAATGCAAGAATGAGATGTAGATGATAAGAATGAGATGTAGATGCTAAGAATGCTCCAAATCTTCAAAAGCTCCAAAGTGACCTAGAAAACTCGCAGCATAAAGTTAGCATAAAAAGTTGGGGATCTAGAATGAAGAAGAGAGCTCTTCTTTTAAAGGAAATGAGAAGGAATGGACCATGGAGATTAAGAGGTAAAAGATTTAATCAATGGTGGAGCTTAAAAGAGGAGCAATCCATGTGCACAAATATCCTCCAATAGGAAAATAAGAGTTGACTTTTGTGTCCATATGAGACAAAAAGTGTTTTTTCCCTTTTTATAAAATAAGAATAATGCTTTATTTGTGCAACTTAGGATAAGAGGAAAAGTGGGGGCTTTTTATTTATTAAAAGGGGAGGAAATATTCCTTTTAATCAAATAAAGACTTAGGATAAAATGGTTAGCCCATAGAAAATAATCGAATAAATGATAGAACTAGGATTTGATCAAGAATAAGCAATTGATGATTTAGCAAAAGGAGCTAATAGTCTAGATGACTATTTTTAGGTGTATACAGTCTTTAGTTCTTGGTCTAGGATCAAGTGAAATTTACTTTAGAAGGGACATAGATTCATCTTGGTTGTCTACAAAAGGATCTTATAAGTAGTGGATGGGCTGGAACGTTTATATTTATGGCTATGAGTCTTTGACAACAATTGGTTCATGTTTCATTGTTTGTATGTGAGGTCTGCCCAATGGATAATGGCACTGATCAAGGATTAGTACATTTAGTTGAGTCCAATGTCTGATTGGCTCTTGTCTACCTTCCCTATCCTCATTAATCAAAGACCATTTTAAGTTTTAAGTATTATTGTTGGTACTAATACCCTTCACAAGGCCATTTTATACCCAATAGCAATTGAGATTCAATGAATGTCTGGTTAGCATTTAGTAGTCTCTTGCTATCATCTACTTTGTTTAATCCAATCCAAAGTCCTAAAATTCCATAAGTTACTGGATTAGGTACACCCGCCATGGTTTTGCAGAGCCAGAAGTGAAGAGGGCAGTCTTGTCCCTATAGTTGGTCCAGTTGTCTTGCAGAGCTTTCACACTTGGAGCTAACCACTCCTAACATCAGTCTCAAGGCATATTGGCAGCCCTAAATGGCATAAGAGTTTTCAAACACCAACATTCCGAATAGGGAACCCCTTACTGAAAGAAAATACACAACTGAATGAAAGCGACTGTACATGAACTTACAATTTTTACAAGCAATCTCAAGAGGAAAGTGCCTAAAATACCTAAGGAGTACTAGAATGAGGTCAACATTGGGTTGTAACTCGGGTTGGGAAAGAGGAACCTTAGTGATAGTTCCAAAGAATCAAGAATGGGAACTAGATGAACCATCTAAGGAATGAATATTGACATGTTGGTGTATGCAAGGTTCATATTCTAAGTTCATTTGATCAAACATCTCATTTATGGCCAATTTACTAGTAGTATGAGGGTTATTTCATTAGTTTTCCCACTCATACTCGTGAGAATCGGTTACGTTAGAATGCTCATAGGGTATCTCTTCTTCCATGGAATTTGGGACTTCCTTCTCAAGAGACAATTGAGAGGTTACATTTTTCATTTTATGTGGCCCGATACTTTTTGAAGTATGCTACCAATTTGATTGTGTTCATGATCTTGATCTAGGTTTGGATTAACATTCTCTTGAATTTATCAAGTCACCATATCCAAGGCATCATTTTTTCCTTTGGGTAGGTGGTAGATAAAGTTATAATATCCCTTTTTGTTGTGCGCCCAAACTTGTGGTTCTATCATAGTTGAACTGTTGTAACATTGTAAATCCAATTCCATACTGAGTCAACAATAACTATATAGTCAATGTTTCTTAAGGATATTGGTATAACCAGGTATTGATGTCATGATCAAATGGATTCTCTTTACTTAGATCACGCCACTTGAAAAATATTATGGGTGGGCATTTGAAGATTACTAATTCTCATGTTTCAACTATTTCCACTGGTCTGGGTCTACCATATGATCTAGTAGATAGAGGTAATTTAGTGATGGTGAAGGCTTCCTCGTAGTGGTATTTTCCACATCCTCTATCTTGGACTGATATTTTGATTCCTTTCCTTGGTGTTTTTGTGGGAATTAAAACAAAGGTAGAAGGTAAATATGCTTCTTGATTTACTAGGACTTGATTTTGCATACTACCTCTTAGGTTATTGCAATATTGAAATAGGTCAAAGTCTCCCTCAAAAATCTTTCTCATTCCTTGATAAGGAAACTTTATGCATTGATGATACATGGAAGGTACAACTTGCATTTCATGTATCCATCGATATCCTAGTAGCATGTTGTATCCTAGTTCAAGATCCAAGATTTAGAATGTTGTAATTTTTACTATAGGTCCTACCATTATGGGTAAGACAAGGACTCCTTTGGAAGATCTCTCTTCATCATCATATAATTTTGTGTTTATCCTTTTGGTGAAATAAATACTTGACTTTGAATATCCCAGTGTTTTTATAACTTTTAAAGTACAAATGTTTAATTTGGCTCCACCATCTACGAGGACTCATCAAATAATATGTTTATGCATTCACACTAGTAGGTTCAAGGGATCATTATACAATGGTTCGTATGGGGTGATATCATGGTCTGTAAATGTGGCATGTTTGTTTGCATCAATATAATTGACCATGTTTTGGATATTTTTAGGAGATATGTCCCTTGGGATAGCTGCATTTTGGAGTGCTTGATCTAAAGCTTGCTTGTGTTGAGGAGATATGCGCAATAGCTCAAAGGAGATCTAAGCAGACATTCATTTGAGTTGATACACTAGATTATGTTGCGGATTTGGAGGTCTGATAGAAGTTGTAGGTGTAGCAGAAGTAGAAGGTGCTCCTTGTAGGACAACCTTGGAGCAACAAGTTTTGACTGCACATTTGGAATTATCATTGCAATTTGGTGTGATAGTGATGGTCACAATTTGGTTCACATCAGGGTTAACACAATTTATCACATTATTAGAGGAAGAGTAGATATAGTTGACCTATTTTGACTAGTTTCCAAATGTGGGGGCCTTCCCTTTATTGTGATTTTACAATGGATCTTTGAAGATTGTATGATCTGTGTTATCTCTAGGTTTTGGATTATCCACATTAATTGCTCCTTGCTCAATCAAGTCTTGTATTGTATTTTTCAATCAATAACAGTTTGAGATTTTGTGACCCTTGACACTTTGGTACTCGCAAAATTCATTGGCATTCCACCACTTAGGTTTAACAATACCGTGTTCGAATTCACGTATCATTGGTAAGGTGATCATATTGGTTTGGATCAAATTCTTTAGTGCTAATTCAATAGACTCCTCCAATTTTGTATATTCACGTTTTGGAAATGAGGGTCTTGGTGGATGTTGCACATTAGGTTGAGATTGAGAAACATTGGTTGTTTGGACATTTGCAACTGGAGTTTCAGTTTGAGTGTTTGTCAATGGTGCCTACATCACCAGGTTTTGGTTCTACATGGGTGCCCCTTTTAAAGAAATCTTTGGTTGGGCATAGTTGATAGTTTTGACATTAATGATACCATCGTTGGTGACATTCTTGTTCTTGTTCCAACACTTAGCTTTATTAGTAGGATTCTTAGTGGTGTTGGAATGATTAGGATAAACAAGGATTCCTTTCTTTATCAGATTTTGTTCACATCTAATACATCATTCAATTAATTATTTAGAAGCACCAATTCTATTCAAAAATATTAAACTATTAAACATGGAAGCCCTACAAGCACTAGAATAATAGGCATCATATTTAGAAATTAAACAAATATACAAACTAAATGATACTTAAAACTTATGTTGCTTCTCTTCACTTTGTTGGAATGTAACTAGTTGACACTCATAAATGGGGTATATGCACAAAGATGAGGGACCAAAAAGGTGCCACTTTCCTTTTTGGCCCCCAAACGGCCATAGTGCATATGCACTAAAGTGCGTGCACCCTATAGGGTGCACGTGCTATGGCTTGGGGTGCCCAAGCCTTAGGCTTGGGCAATTCAAAACATAGTGTGTGTGCCCTATTGGGTGCACACACTATGAAAAAAGCTAACATGCGTGCACCCTATGCAAAAACCACAAAAGCATAACATGCATATTCTTGCATAGCACTAGCAGGCTATAGCGTGTGCACCCTTTGCAAGAAACAAAAAAGTGGTGAGAGAGAGAGAGAGAGACTCTGTCTCCGTCTTTGTCTCTCACCTTCTCTGAGAGACAGAGACATAGACTCTCTCTCTCTCTCTCTCTCTCTCTCTCAAACCTTTTTTGGATGTTACATAGTGCGTACGTGCTATAGTGTGTGTGCGCTATAGCGAGTGCGCACTATTCAAGTCATAAATTTAAATAGTGCATGCACGCTATAGCGCGTGCGTGCTATTCAATTCATAAATTTGAATAGTGCTAGCACACTTGGTAATGCATTGGAATGCACCAAGCCTAAGGCTTGGATTTTCTTTGTAGATCCAACCCAAAGGCTTGGAGGATTCAAATAAATCTGAGACGTGTTTTCCAGCAGACATACAAAGAATTCACATCTTTTCTTGTGTGCTCCTCGTCAGGTTTACTTGTGGTTCAATAACATCAAAATCAGATGAAGTGATATTTTAGATCTCTCTGTTAGCTATCTAACCATATAATTTATTTTGAAATCTAATTATGTTAAGCTTTTCGTATCTAATTTCTTTTGTATGTATGTTCGATTTTCGTCAAAAACCAACGTGTAGTATTTTGGGCATAGATTTTGCCTCGTTCGTCGAATTTGCAACAAGTTACTTTTTTAGAAACTAGACTCCATTATACACACTTTTTTTTAAAAAATTAATTTTTGATTAGTTTTCAATGATTTCTAGGGGGAGCACACAGAAATTTCACGTTTTCAGGATATGTGCACTTCAAAAATTCATAAAAAATTATACATTCATAAAAAAAATTAGCAAAAAAATCTGGGATAAACTACGTGGTGTTAGCTAACTTCTCACCAAAGCGATTATAAAAATTCAAAAAAAAAGTTAACATTTTAGGGGGAGCACACCAGACGCTATGTTATGTTTTTCCACAAAAAATAGGACCACTTTTTGTGCTCCCCCTTTTTGAGAGTCTTAATTTGCACCATTTTTTTTTTTTAAATAGTAGTTTAGAAACTAGATTCAAAGTATTACAACTCCTGTTCTTGTCGCATCTTAAAATTTTGAGTCTAACTATCTTCAATTTCTCGTTGAAGTTCAGAGTTTGCTGATTTCAGAAAAAAAAAAAAAAAAAAGTGGCATCTTATACACCTTTTTGGTCCCCCATCTTTGTGCACTTACTCGATGATACCAACAACATTCTAACTCAAAGCTCGAACAAAATATGATAAAATAACCTGCAAGATGATGGCATAAGTTTGATATTGTAATTCATGATGATTAAGATGAAGAAGAATGGGGGTTTATATAGGAATTCTGGGTTGAGCGAACATTTAAGATTAATTCGGGAAGATCAAGACTGATGACGAGATAAATAGAGACTGAAAAGATTTGGGTAACTTTCCATAATTGAAGATTTAATTCCAATTTAACTCAAAAAGAGAAGACTTAAAAAGGAAGATAAGATTGAGAAGATATTTCCCCTTTTTGAAAGATAAAGTTTGAAGAAGGGAAAGATTTTCATTTTTTATTTTCAGAAAATTAAATTTCCAATTTATGAGGATTTTGAATTTTTAGAAATTATAATTGCCTCATCATTTTGATTTTTTTGATTTTAGAGATCTAAAATAGAATTAAAAATTTAATTTTTGAGAAACGTGAAATTAATATGGAATTAGCTCAAAATCAATTTGAAATGGAATTAGTTGGAAATTGACATTAAATTAAATTAATTTAATTTAGAGGAATAATTAGATAATTTGATATAATTAAACAAACTATAAGATAGTGGAAATTAAACCTGATTAACCAATAAAGATTAATTAATTAAGATTGATTAATTAAATAATATTAATTATTTATTTAATATTAGAAAAATGATTAAATGATCAAAGAGGAGGATTATAGAAGAATAAATGATAATTAATTAACAACTAAACAACATTTAATTAATAGAGAAATAAATAGTCATTAAATGTGAATTGGCAAGCATGTCCATTTTAAAATATATACACATAATAAATCAATAATTAAAAAACAATCCATCTCATCATTCTAAAATTAAACAATCTGATAAGAATTATTTAAGGTGGGTATTGCACTAAATGATTCAATAGTAATTTTTTAACACAATATCCTAATATACAAATAAATATGTTTCACACCTTAATTGAAAAAGAAAGAAAGTAAGTAAGTAAACAATTTTAAAAAATGGCCATAACCCCAAACCAGAATTTAAATTTTGGAAGTTCAAAAGTCAAATGAATTAGGTCCACACCGAAAGAATTGATCTTATGAAGGAATTAACAATTAAGTGATCGAAACTCATATCTTAGAATACAGATCAGAGTGACTAGCAACATTGAGAGATACGAATAATTCCCAATCAAAACATTGGAAGATTTTAAAGAGCACTTATGTTAAACCCACAAATAATATTATCCTATGAACAAAGTCAAATCCCCTGGTTTCCATGGATCAAATTTCAGAACATGGATTACATCATATTCCGTTTGCCTCGGAAGGTTTTGTGTTAATCTTTTTTTTTCTTCAAATTATTACGTAATCTGCTTGGTTTATTCGGTCAGCCAATTTAGTTAATGATGGAGTTGTTGAAAGTATATAATATATGCCGTTGTCATGGTAACGCCTGTTCCAAACAAACTCGTGATATTACATATTCTACTTACCAACTCCGCCTATTGTTTATCAATTGACTCTTTCATCCAGTTATCCCTTGTGATCAGCATTGTGAAGAAATGCTGTATAAATGGTCTATTTGGGGATTTGAGAAACGAAATTTGTTGACTTGAATTTATATGATTAGCTATAATGGAGTTTGAGAAATGGCTAGTTCTAGTTCAGAGGAGGTGGGCGAGGGTGGTCTTCATCTTCACTGTGCTGATGACTGTGAATGGCCAGTCTGATAGCTGCACTGGGAACTCTCAAGTGTTTTCAACCTTGAATGCTTCTGCTTTATCATTTGATAAATCGGTTCTCCAGTGCAGCCCTGTTTGGAGTAATTATGATCTTCTCTTAAGGGTATGTCTACTTTCACCATTTCTTCTTCAACTTTCTTCTTCCTAATGAATAATGTTGTTTAAGGCTTGATGGGTTGTCTGCATATGGCAATCCATGGTAATTTCTGTGGTTGGAGGAGTTTCGAATTGTTATTATAAAAAAAAATTGTTATGGGAGCACAAATCTATGTTGATATCTTTTTGATTGAGAGTCAAGGACTAAAGAGCATCCATTCCGTCTAAGTCGCCCATGACATGATCTTAATTTCATTCCTTATGTCTTACTTCTTGGGCTGTGATCTGGGTAGATGCAGTAATAAAAAAACATTCTGTTACACACAACAATTGTACTCAACCAATTGAACTACAACCACCCTTTGATAACAACAATAATTTAATTATGTCAAAAATATAATAGATTTATATTACTTCAGAGCTAATTAAGAAATAAATGACTTGGAGCATTGTCAAATTTTAATACCAGACTACTAATAGATGGAGGTAACTTGTAGATTCCAAACCTATTCAGCAGACCAACTTGGGAAAGTTAAATTTGTAGATTCCAAACCTATTCCCCAGACCTACTTAGGAATATGAGAACCACTAGAACCACTACTAAGGATTAAACTTGGATTATATATATGATTATGCCAATCCACCTATAACCTTGAGGTAATACTCCCTATTCCCTATTCCTCCTGACTAAGATTTGAGCGAGTTTTACCAATCCATCTACACCTTTGTAGGATTCCCTTGTTCCTCCAACTAAGCTTCTAGGACGCATAGCCTTGTGAATCCCACATCTCAAGGTGGTACCCTTGTTTTTTCTGACCAAGTTTGAACTTCGGAGTAAGAGTCTCATTTTTTCTCCCTCAATTTGAGTTAGTGAGGCCAAGTGCTTAGTCTCTATCTCAGAGTCTCAGACTGATTAGAATACCAGAGCTCAAGGTTGCTCTGGGGAAATTTTATTCAAGAGCAGGATGTATACAGGTTACCCAAGGCCAGGGGGAGATTAGGACAAGGCAGTACTTGGTCCCTCATCTGTTGTATGGCAGGGGAAAACTGTCTCTGGAACAATATTATCCTACATGTCATGTATCAATTAGAAAGGACCTTACAGGGAAGATGGGGCAGAGTTGTTTAACATAATCTTGTAAAGGCAACTTATATAGTTTCCTAATTCAGTGTTGCAGATCTTGATTTATACTACTATATAACATCATTTCATTAAGAGTGATATATAACTCAACTTCATAGATCTTGTTCTGCTGGGTATGACTTTCTGCATTTCATTCCTGATTTGATCTTGATTAAAAAATTACCCACCTAAGGGTAGATCATTCTGACTTTTTGAGAAATGAAAATAGGCTTTAATAGTTTCCAGATCTAGGCTTTAGAACTTATATAGTTTCCTAATTCAGTGTTGTATATATAATGCTAAAGAATAGAGGTCCCAAGTTTCCAACTCCTTAACTTGACAATCCTTCCCTAAATAGTTAATTCCAATTCGTGCATAACCACTCTTTATTTCAAAGCTCAACTGTGAAAACATTCTAAGCAGGGTATTCAAAGATCTACTCTGAAAAAATTCTCTAGCAGTGTATAAACAAGGATCACCAGAGGCCACCCGATTCCTGTGACTCAGAATTACACCTGATCAAAGGAAGGATTGCCCCTGTTCTTTGAATGGTAAACCCCAATAATCTCACCTCTGCAGACCCAGCAATACTATTTGACCTTCTCAGGCAACCTTTGTCTCCAATCTGAGGTATGGAGAGGACAGACAATCGCCCAACAATTTTGGTGTAATAGCAGATCACATGCATGACTGATTCATGCGCTACAGACTTCTACCTGTAGACTTGTAGTTGTATCACCTCAATTAATGTATCTTCAAAGTCTACTGAAGAGGGGCGCATTCATGGACTTGATGATAGTGTGTTTGCATAGTTTTCTACCGTTGTTTGTGTACGCTAGGGTTTGTGTTATGGGCTAACAGCAAAGAGGGATTTTCTCACTATACTTTTCCTGCCCTTCATTTTTTCTGTTGAGGGATGGTACTCTGTACTTTTAGGATTTTTTTCATCTATCACAATCAGTCTTTCCTAATCGTTACAAATGTTGCACAATTAGGTTTTTGTGATGAATGGAAAAATTATACGCAATACTGAAATTGGCAATGGATTGCTATGCATATGTTTTCTATTTCTGCTTCAGTTGTGTGAATTGTGAATCAAATGTCATGTTTTATTGCAGTATTCACAGAACAGCACAAACATATGGAGCTTCGTAGTGTCTGCAACAAACAGGCAAAGCTGGATCGGAATAGGGTTTTCAAGCAGTGGTTTCATGGTGGGGTCGAGTGCAATCGTGGGTTGGGTAGACCAAAGTGGTTCTGGAGTAGTTAAGCAGTATTATCTTGGGGGCCAATCCACACAGGCAGTTGTTCCAGACCAGGGGAACTTGAATATAGTTAATAACTACACAACTCTTATCGTTCAAGGATCTACTATTTTCATTGCCTTCCAACTACAGTTCAGTACGCCACTTACAGTAGCAAATATACTGTATGCTGTTGGACCTCAAAATAGTTTCCCATCTAATTACAGATTGGCCGAACATCAGGATAAAGTTGCAACTGTATTTGACTTCTCCAAAGGTACTCTTCACTACTTATAAAGTTTAAGAAATTTTGGTTTGCAGATCTAATTATGTTCCAGTGTTTCAGGCACAGAATTATTTTAAAGAAATATGTATCATATTACTGTAAGAAACTGAAAATATTCATGAATCTTAGATGGAAGGTCTCTTCACGAAAAGGAATCTATATTTATAGTTTATACTCATGCTTTTGGCTTATAAGTAAATCCCATTTCTTGTAAACCTCTGTTCAAGTGTTCTGAAAGTATTAAATTACTTTTGATTTTTCATACATTCAAGTAAATATAGGTCAGAAAAAATTGACTCAAATTATGAAGTCAGAGATTCAATAAAACATAATATAGATTTTTATTGTAGTAATTGTGATATTATTGTTTTATTAAGTTATTTGGGTTATTTATAATATAATTTATTTTTTCTTTTTATGTTGTTTTGTAGGCATATCATCACAATCAAGCTCTACAGACTCACTCACAACTAGCCATGGAATCTTGGGTCTTATAGGTTGGGGTATTCTTCTTCCCCTAGGTGTCATAATAGCTCGACACTCTCGACAATGGGATCCAGCTTGGTTCTATCTACACATTGGATTTCAAATGGTTGGATTCATCCTTGGTATTATCGGTATATATTTGGGATTTAAACTATCCGACCGCTTGAGTACTGATGTCAATACACACAAAGCTATTGGATTAATCATGCTTGCAATAGGAGCCCTTCAGGTTTGTCTCTCCCCTATTTGATTTTCATCCAATCTAATTATCTAATTCTACAAGTATTCTTATCATTGGAGAATTATATGCATGTGTACACACACATAGGCTTGTATTCAAACCCTTTTGAGCTATTCACACTAAGAGGGGGAGCTTTGGGTGTTTGTTAGGAGAGCAAGGTACTCTTATTTTTAGGGATATGAAATCTTCCTAGTTTTGAACCTTGAAATCAGTAGCATCTTCAAAAATGAACCATGGTCTCTAGAATACTTATCCAACGAACCATCTATACTACCATAAATCTTATAAAAAAACCACAATTTAGGGTCATCTCTAGTAAAAACCATAACTAAACTACTTAAAGTTTGAGAGATAAGAACATAAACAACTTTAAAGTCTTAACATAATGCCTAGAATGGCCATTAACAATAGAAATATAAAAAGAACAAGGGACATTGTTCCCATCAGACTCCTCTAAATTTTCACCCCACTTGTTGTAGCACATTAGACTAGTCTCTCATCAATGCAAGCATCTTCTTCTATAGGAGGTGCAAGGAGGTGGTGAAGCTATGCATTACTCACAGGTTGAACCTAGAGATGCTAGCAATTTTCCTTTCAAGCTCAACCACCCTAGCTTTGGTCTTTTCTAGTTCATTTAATTTTTTTGTCATTACAGGTCCCAATAACACTCGGTTTACTCACCTCCTCCTCCTCCTTTGGCATCATAACGCAAGGTAGGGAGCAAGAGGGGCCAAACAATGGCACACCCTAATGATCCAAGCTTGCTCAACACATGCGGAAGAAAACAAACACAACAATGAGAGAGTGAATGCCAGATCTTTCATATATTTTATCAAATAGGATGATACATGCTAGGTTGTAAGGCCTTCCCGGCTAGGGCCAGATATTAAAATGAATTCAGAAGTCCTCAAACATGCGAAGATCTGTCAAATCTCTAATTCTATCTTCTACCAAACTCCTATGCCAACTACCTCCTCAAACTACAACCAAACAACTACATTTATACAAGAGTCTACCGAACTGAGTCGGCCTTCAGATCCACAATCAACGGGAGGAATGGTCAGATCTGGGACCACACGCTTCCCAATGATGGATTCCAACATTAAATTTGCGATCCAATATAAATGCACAAGTCGGTCACAACAGTTTCTAAAACTAAACCCATCGATGAGAAAGATAACCGAGCAGCAGACAAGCAATGTCGAGCGCTAGTGAAACAACCGACCGTCTAGTAGATAACTGACCACACTCGGTAACCAAAGGAAACCGACCAACTACCGACCAACTCGGTCAAAGCAAGAACCGAGCAACACAGACAAACTCCAAAATGTTTTTGGTGACATAGGATTGCCAAGGACCCGAGATGATCCTGTATCACATCATGTCATTTGTTAGATCAATGGATATTTTCTTAAGACTTTCAGAAACATGGGAGGAACTATTAGTAGTCTTTGAGCTTCTTTCAAGCTCAACAACCCCCTCTATTTCCTCTTCTTCATCTCTTATTTTTTCTCCATTCTCCTCACTCCCACGACCCTTTTCTTCTTTTGTATTAGACAACATGATTTTTATTTTATTTTTCCCTTATCAATAGAGTAGGTAGCCAGCCTATTGGACCTTCTAGGGGAACTAGTTTCTTTTATAGCCTCATCTTCAAAAATGATCTCTTATATGGTGAATTTGGCAATTTCGCAAAGGCTTTCCCTCTTTTCTTGATAAGGGGTAGGGCTTTCCTTTTGTGTTCAACAATTTCCAACTTATTAGTAGTGTGAGTGGGGGTTTTAGGAGTTCCTTGACGGGAAGCAAATTTTAATCCTGAATTCTTAATACATTTCTTCTTACTTGAGACAGAGGCATCCTTAAGATTTGTAGAGAAAGAGGTGACGAAATTAGGGACTTCTTAGACCACAATTTGTTTGGGTAGGTACATGGCCAAATGGAAGTGATAGAGATGGAAAATCAATCCTTGGTGTAGGGGTATAAGATTTTTGCCCTGGCTCCTAGCACTATCCATCACCTCTTTCACAAAATTCTCCAAAGAATTTAGGAGAAAAAGGGAAAATAAATAAGACTACGATTACGAAAATGATTAAGAAAGGGCATATGATAGAAGTAATAAACCCTAAACCCGCCTTCTAGGGTAAAGTATTTCATCATCATGAGGCATACCTAGTGTGGGAGTTTTAGAGTGATTTGTTTTGAGGCCTTAGTCATAAAATTTATTCATTTTTAATATGGTGGGTGCCCAAACACCAATTACATGAGTTGGCCTTGACTATATCATAGCATCCAATTAGATAGTTGACTTGTATGATAATTGTCCTTCCATCCACTCACATGATCTATCTCTTGAACAAATGTTATACTAGTATGATTATAAATCAACCATGTAGTAGCACATAAGACCTGTAGGATAGAATTTGACCCACCATATTGTCCTATATGTGTGTTTCACTTTAGTGTCAAATTAATTATTTCTTTTAAATAGACTATAAAATAAGTTGATTATAACAAAATACAAAATTGATAATACTTTATCTAATTGAGAATAAGTACAAGAAATGGGAATTAAAATTGGAAATGGAATGTATCACTAGAAATTTTGACAAATGGAGCAACAACAACTACAAAATATTAGATCTAGGTGGAAAAAAATCAAGAGGTAAAAAAAGAGGTCATGGAAAATTTATAGCTCATTGTGAGATCTTTTGAGAATTCAATGTTGATGGTTGATAGTATTTTACGTTGTTGTCTAACATGCATTGGCCTTGTTGCCTAACTCTCTTGGACACTATACTTGAAAATTTTTGGCACTAGTGACCTTTCTAGGCACTAATGTCTTAGTACCAAAAGGTTTCAAATGTTTAAAAAACTAGTCATAAAAAATTTCTAATAGCTTTCCTACTTGCAAATTCCTTATGTTGCATTTTAGATCCAAAATATTTTTAGTTGAAATTGGGCAAGACAAAAAGGGTGTTTTATTTGGTAGAATACCTTACTTAGTACCCTAAGATGATATTTTGATCCTTAATAGGAACACTATGAGAAGATTTGAGTGTATGAAACCTAGTGAAGGTGTTAATGGTGGTGTTCAAAGAGTGGTTCCTAAAACAAAAACCCTATGGATAATTATAGGAGCTATGGCGATGTGTGATTGATGAAGAGAAAATGAGTAAGGAGATCATAAAAATAAGGAAAATGAGCCCAAATATGAAAGGAAACAGACCAAGAATTTGCAATGTAAGGGTTTGGACAAGGGAGTTAAGGACAGTGTTTCACTAAAGGATTAATAATGAGAAATTTATGGATTGATGGATCAAATGAGAGGATCAAATGAGAGAAATTACGAAGATAAATCATAAGAAATTTATGGCTTTAGTGGTTTTGCCTAGGCCCCCAAACTATAATTTTCAAATATATTGTTGGTTTCCCTACATAAAAATGAAGTTTTCTTGGTCACCTAGAAGGTGTGGAGGCTTGTGTGAGAATATGGGTGTTTTAGAATATTCTTCTTTTTCTAAACTAGGAACAAACACTAATTTAATAGGAATTTATTGGTAAATTTGTAATATCCCTTGCAGATAATTTATATTAGATTTGAAAATACTTCAATAATTTTGTACAAACTGATAGCAGATAATTTTGTGCAAATTTATAGCAAGGAATAACAATTTATTTATTGTAATAAAAAGGGGTTTATACAACAAAAAAAACTCTTCAATCAACTATTAAAAAGCTAGAAGCAAAATAATGTCAAATGGCACTATTTAATTGATATTGTTTTTTAAAAACTTCTTCCTAATGTATGTAAAACCTTAATCAAAGATGAAAACAAGTATAATGTATAAATTAGCAACAAGGTGCAACCACAATTATGATACAAACACTACATCAAACTAGTAATACAAATGAGTGCAACTATCAAAGAAAAACTACTATCAAACCCTCACAAACATGTTGAGGAAACTATGAAATTTGAATCTTCCTACACAACGGTAATCTTTGTGTGAGACTACACCATGTTGAACCTATGATCGCTATCCTTAGTCCACTTGAAAACTTTTGAACTCTCATCCTTGAGCCTCCTTCTCTACAGATTTATTAGATTATAAAGAACAACAAAATGAAAAAGTTAGAATGCGTGAAATGAAGCCAAAACATACTTTAAATGTAAAATGCATTCAAATTTTGCATTTGGGTGCCCAAAAAACCACACCAAAAGAAGGATAATCTTGCATAATAAGATTAGTAATTACCTCTCCAAGTGTCCAACGTCTCCTTTCACTATCCAATCAAACTTTCCATTTGCATAACTTATGATTGAGCCATAAAAAGGCCAAGTAACTACTAAAATGAACACCTCCAAATCTCACACCATGATTTAACGTCTAATGCATTTGAAATATCCTTTGTTTTGATTAAGGTAAAAATAGGATTTGAAGGGGCCCCGAAACCCTTTACAAGCATATTTTGGTGGGAATCTGAAACCCGACTAAGATGAAACTTCTGCTAAAGAATGAACATTTTGAACCAGTAGACCTAAGACAAAAGAAAACAACCAACAACTGACTAATGATAAACAATAAGACCCCAACTGCTCGAAGAGCGGGCAAAAGCCTCACTTCATTACATTCTCTGGAGTATTAAAACTCCCCCAATAGAATTCCAGGGTTTTGACATGGATCCCAGAACCAACAAAAGCAACATCAAAGAGCGTCAAAGCCCCAACCCTAGCCGTTAACCTTAAACAAAAACAACCAGCCTTTAGAGTGGGCCCTTGAAACTATCAGCATCCACCTATAGGTACCAACCATCAACACACAACAAAAAACACCGAGGAAAGGGAAAACCATGGATACCATCTTCCTCATCAGAAAAAATAGGTATGATTCCATCCATCAGCAGAGGGATACTACCAGCATTGTTCTGACATCTCTGCTCAGCCCACTCAGTCTGCCAAAAACCAGCCCCCAGCCAAATCCAGCACGTCCTCGTATGGGTATATGAAGGAAGATACCACACTCTTCTACCAGCTAACTCCTCCCAACAACTTTTGACCACCTCAATAGGAAGAGCCTCACCTCGATAGAGTTATCCACCTCAATAGAACACGAAGGAGAAGAGAACTGAAGAACAGGGGCAATCCCCCACTAGATAACCACACGAGAAACCCCCACCTCAATAGCAGTATAATCCACCTTGATATGAGCAAAGAGTAGAGGAAAAGAGACGAAAAGGGGTTCATTCCTGCAATAAAAAAAATCCAAGAACAAGGGGTAAACAAGAAAAATAGGCCTCAACATAGAGACACAGGGAGAGAAACAAATCACTCGAACCAAGGTCATTCTGGCAACACAAAACTCCAAGGACAAAACCTTACTGTCACCAGAAATGTTAAGCGACCAGCTGAGTGTATTAGGGTTTCTAAAAATAAGAAACCCAACATCATGAGATCTAAACTCAGCACAAAGAGTCAGGTTGCTCCAAGGCCGCAAACTGGAGAAGCAAAAGCTTGAGCTCCCCCCTTCCTTAGGTGATAGAAAAGGTCTGTCCAAGGCATTAAAACCAAGATACGTTGCCCTAACAAGAATCAAAAGGGAAGACAGGCTTTCCCCAAAAACACACCCCCCAGCCAGCTTGTTGCAGACCACACCCACGAAATGAAGAGACCAACAATAGTCTCTACCACCATCGAATCCTCCATCGAGGAGTAGACCCCAATGGTGCCCCCAACCACCAGCTGCAACGGGATAGACAGAAAACTCCACCCCATCTCCTCCATCGGTATCCTCCCCTCCTTCCTCTCCACTCTATGTAGCTCCCGTGTCTGCAGCGCTCGCACCTACAGAAGCCCTAACGCTGCAGCAGGAACCCGTTCCTCCGCTGCTCGCTCCCATCACTCCCGAATTCTTTGATATATCCTTTGTTAACTTTTTATTGATTCTAATTTGACCAATTTACCACAAAGGATATTATTTATAGAATTATCCATATGTCCTTTTTTTTTTTTTTGGATAGTCGAACTTACTCTAAATATTAAGTTCTATTTTTGGAAAGGGAATAAGACAAGCCCTCCCTCCCAAAGATCGTGTTTCCTCAAATAATGGATATTAGGATGGTTAAGAGTGTCTACCCCTTCCCAAGTTGCACCTTCAATTGGTAAATCTTTCCATTTGATTGTATACTTATGTTTCTTAACCTCTTTTTCCTGGTTTCTATAACCTCATCAAGAATAAAAAATCAACCACCCTTTACTATTTGTTTCCCAACCATTTTCTTGATACATGCAATTTTGAAGATATCATGAATCATACAATTTGGTAGTAGTTCTGGTTCATAAGCTACCTCCCCTAGCTTTCTAGTGATTTTGTAGGGTCAATAAAATTTGGGCTTGATTTTCTCTACACCATTCTTCTTCAAAGAAATTTTCTTATATCGCTACACTCTAACAAAACTTAAGTCCCCAACCTCAAAAACTCTCTCTATCCTCTTTTTGTTTGCATACATCTTTTGTTGATTTAGTGCATGATGCAATTTGTCTTTGTGAGACCTCAAAATCTCTTGACTTTGTTTGATTGAATCACTTGCAATAGGAAATATACTATCTTAAAATAATAAATCAACAAAGAAAATGCATCATAACCATAGTGATCTCAAATAGGAGGCATACCAATAGTAGGAAATATACTATCTTAAAATAATAAATCAACAATAGAAAATGCGTCATACCATAGTGATCTCAAAAAGGAGGCATACCAATAGACATATGATGGGAGGTATTGTAACAATACTCTCCTAGGTGCAACCATTTTATCCAAGTACCTTTCTTATTTGAAACACAATTACTCAAGTATATTTCCATGCATTTATTAATTATTTCTATGTTCCCATCTATTTGAGGATGATATCAGTGTTAGGTGTGATCTTTATACCTATTAAGTGAAAGAGTTCCTTCCAAAAAGAACTAAGGAACATACTATCTCTATCACCTCCAATACTTTTGGGTAAACCAAGCAATCTAAAAATCTCCCAAAAGGAAGGTTCCTACAATGAGTATTCTTTCAATGAGTATTTATTCAATGAGACATTATTTCTTTCACATAGGCCAAGATGGAAAAGAGTCAACAAAGAGAAGGAAAGGTTTCTACAATTATTATCTTGTCTATGAGCCCATGAAAATACAAATCTTGATGGACTTGTCATAGTTTGAGGAACTTCCCAGGGCTAACCTCTTACTAGTACATCACAAGTGATAGATGGTCAATAACTTCCTATGTCTAGGTTTGGGAAAGTCCTAGTGATCTTTCATTATATTGAAGGGTACATGAAATTACATGATCACGTAAAATAGTATTTTTATGGAATATTTGGGAGGGAAACTCCTCCAACCTTTACTGGAACCTATATTAGAAATCTAGCTTTGTCCAAATTGATCGTTCTTCTACACTTTTTTGACCTAAATTATATTGGAGGATATCCTTAAATATGCATCCTATGTACACACCTCAATAAATTTAGTGTTATCTTATAGATAACATTTATATTCTAGAAAATTTTTCTTGAGAACTAGAAAATTAAAATAGGCATACTAGAAACCTAGGTGTAACCTAGTACATGGAGGTGCAATCAGATATATTTGGATTGATATTATTTTAGTGTGATAACTGAAGAACATTTAAATGTTTATTTAAGATTAAAGTTAACTGATACATAAAATAAGTCAAATTAAAATGTTAAAACCATGCAATATGAATTAACTAAAAATATAACATATATAACTAGTATAAATATCTTGAATACATATGTCTAAAAGATGTTGAGAATTAAAATCTTAGAATATTTACATTAACTTTGACATAACATAAATTAGACAGACATCTCCAAACTAATATATCTCACTATTTTAAATAGATGTATTTATCATGTTTATTTTCCTATATGAATATTAAATTTTAATATCTATTGAAACTAGGATTTTATATTTTTGAAATAGTAATAATCTTGTGTGACTCACATGCCCTTCCTCTAGACTTGCGAGTGGATTCACATTCTCTCTCTAGGTGTTCTCTCCTAGATCTCTAGTGGGGGTGCACACTCCAAAGTGTATGCGCAAGGATAGGTTTGTTCCTAAAGAAAATTCCTATCAATTCACATTTTTTATAAAGGATGTTTGACAAATAGGATTACTTATTCTCCTTCATGCATTGTTAATGTTCTTTTCTTTCATATGCAACACTCCTCCCGTGTCTTCTAGTGTGAATGAATGTTCATGGGGGCCACAATTCATAGGCATTTGTGATGGCATTCCTATTGTGCTTATTCCTTGAGCTCCAATATTAACCTCAAGACTCTTGGAGTTCCCTCAATGTGGTCAATGGGGATATTAACCCCTATGCTACAGGTTTATCATTATAGGTCTCTTTTTTCTTCCACAACCTGCTTTGATGTCAAACTTTTGTCTAGGGTGCGATAGGGTCAACATTCTTGCATTTGTAAGCCCTAATATCCACTCTTTAACATTTACATTGAATCTTTTAATGGTATGCATGTTTGAGTTAGGATTTGCAACCTCTTGCTCTAATTTTAGAGTCTTTCTATGTAGCTATTGGTTTAATACATTTCTTAGTCACTTGACATCTAATTAAACTACTTTAATATTTCATTATACAACATTTTCTTCAACATTTGGCCTATGAGAGTCTATCTTTCTATTATAAGCATTACTTTAAAATTGGACGCTTGATTGTGGATTGTCTTTCTTTTAAACATAAGTTTATTGCTTTAGCTTTATGATGAAATGATTCTCTATCGTAGCAATGTATGGTTAGTGTCTCTCTTAGTGGTTCTCCTCTTATGGTTTTTTCTCACTTTTTAGAAGTTCCTTTGGATCTAGTCATGGTTGCTCCTTTAGATTATAGGTTGTTTGCTCCTACTAACTAGATGGCTTATTATTTACTAGTCTCAAAAGCCTCATCTTTGTAGTTGTTAGAGGTCACTACCCTAGATATAAATACTCAAGACTCTCATTCCTATATGGTGTTTCCTACTAAGATGATAAATGTAGACTCATCTCATATGATATCTCATCCCAATGACGAGAGGAGCATTGATCCTCTTATGGTTGTCAACCTTGTTGCTCTAAATGATGTCTTTTTTACCATAGTGCATAAGAGGAAGAAATATCCTTTAAAAATTATTTTGAAATCTTCTTGTTCTAAATGATAATGTATTGTTGACCATGTAAGGGTGTCAACTTTAGTTTGGGGATTATGTAGTCTTAATCCTATTTGGTCTTATGGTGTTAGCTTGTTGTGTTGCCAAAACTTGAATCATGTAGAGTTTGATGTGAATGGTTATTTATTGTCTTCGAGATGTTATTAGTGTTTGATTATCACCAGACTTTTGTCGAGTACTGAATTTCATTGTTATATCTATTTTTATTTTTTAAATTAAAATATAGTAAATCTTATATTCCTTTTGAATCAAATTATTGTTTCTCTAATAGATTATAGTTGATGTTTAACCAATAGAATCATTATTTATTATTTTTATTACTTATAATAAAGTTTTTTTCTCCATTTTAGGTTGTTGCAATATTATTAAGACCACGACAAGATGCAAAAATTCGAAAATACTGGAATTGGTACCATCATTGGCTTGGGCGAATTCTCCTTATTTTGGGGGTTGTGAATATATTTTATGGAATCAATTTGGCAAATGGTGGAAGCTCATGGAATGTTGGCTATGGCATTGCAGTAGGACTTCTTTGTCTAACAAGTTTGATTCTTGAGATAAAATTGTTTGTTTCAACTTCTCAAAAATCTAAGAATATGCCTCCTTCAACCTCATCGATCTTTGAGAATCATATGTAAGTTTTTGTATAACAGTATTGTAGTTTGTAATATATATAAACACATCTATAACATTTTAAGATGAATATTTATATTTGTTAGACATTTATTCTTTTATATGTTTATATTTAAAAGGAGTGAGAAACTTATGTATCTACATTTAGATGTTTTTCTAAATATGTTTTATATATAATGGAACTTAATTGTATTTCATATATCATGTTGATTAAACATATTGAAAATTTTAATGATCATATTCATTAAAAAATAGAAAATTGAAATTAAAATTATAAATATTATGGTTCACTCTTAATTAATTAATATATTCAAATATTTTATTGTTTATTTTGTAAATTGATTATTTTTATTTTTATTTCATTATATATAATTGTATTTTGTTTCGAAAAAGATTTCTTTTGTTATCAATCTACTTATTTTCTATCTATTTATCCATTAAAAATTATATAGTTTTATTTTTATTTATTTTAAGAATTTTTTATATAAATTTAATTATTAATGTAAGCTATATGAAAAAAAGATGGATGAGACAAAGGGGCCCTTCTACATCTTAGAAGTGTACTTTAAAATAACTCATAAATAATTAAAATTATTATTTTTTATTTTATTTTTATTTTTCTTAAGATATTCATCAACTATCTTAACAAAGTTATTGTTTGTATAATGTAACTATTATAATATATCTATCTTGTAAAAATTCTATAAAAAACACCAAAAAATTATAAAAAAATTATTCTGTCCAATCTCCCTAGCACTCTTAGCTAGCAACGTGAGGTGGTGCAAGAAAGTCATGTATCCCTTGAGGTTTTAACTAGCCTCTTGGTAGGTGCATTATTTTCTTCCCCACATTTTGGTGAATCCAATGTGAAGTGAGAAACCTTTCAAAAATCTTGTAATGATTATGTCACAAATATGGTGACTATCATTCCCATTTCCCCTCAAGCCCGGAGGGTGCCAGAGACAAGTATCTCTTTTACCCCTGCGGATGAGCCCTATAGTGGAGAGCCTACTCCCCCCCTGTATGTCCTAGCTTTTATTAATGGCATCACCATTAGAGGTGTCTTAGTAGACCCCTCATGCTGAGTTGACATTATCATAGAGGATGTCATCTTTGTAAATGACCTAATTTAGGGGACGTATAATGAGTGTGATGCCACCATATGTATCCATGACAGAATATCCTTGCCTCCCTTGGGATCCACCACATTGACCATTTAGGTGGGATCCAAGGCAGTCTTCTCAAATTTTGTAGTGATTCTCGAATCGGACCTATTCAGGGTCAAGCTAGGCATCCCTTGGCTGACCTCCAAGGGATTCATCCCTTCGGTAGTCCACAAGTGTCTAAATTTCCCACACAAAGGGGCTATCTATACAGTCCAGGATGTTGGATATAGTCCCCTAGTATTTCGTGGGGGGTTTAGCCTTGATCATTTTTGGCCTACTCTAATTCGACCCCTGCATCCCCGATAAGATGTTACGTTTCCCACATATTAGGCATAAAAGGCTGGGGAAATGAGCTTGAGGTATGTAGCATCTTCAGGTGTCTATCCCCCTCGTGAGAATTATCATTCTTCCTGTAAGATGAAAAATCTATTTCAAATAGGGTTTAGAATAATACATATGAAAGAGACCCTAAACCCATATTTTACTCATACATTTGAATTGTAAGGGGATGGAATGTAAATCTAGGAATATAAGTATTGAAATGAAGAAATAAAAGTACTCACCTCTGAAAAAAAACCTATTGGAAACCCTGTCAAACAGTCTAAGAAATTGTTGATTTTTGCTATTTCCAACCGAAACTGCGAGATCTACAAAACCCAAAAATATTTTTCTTTTTGAGCAAGGTTGACCTTGACCTCAGGATTGGGGTACAATCTTACCCCCCATTGAAGGTCGACTTTGACCTGAAACAGCTCCGACAAAAATTTTATTCACGGATCCTGAAAGTTTGTCGAAAAGGGTATCCAGATATGCATTGATATTCATTGTCTCGCACCTGTACCTATGAGAAAAAGGATTTTGTTATTTGGATGAGGGTTTTTCCTTAGTCACACCCTGGTTTGGAATCAACCTTAATAATGAAATTGAAATAGAGAATGCTAGCAAGTAGTAGAAGTAGATCTAACAATGAATCTATGATATTCAATAGATGTGCAATTGTATTTGAAATGTAAACAAGTATATTGATATGAAAGATTGGACTCAACAATGTAAATCAAAGCCATAAATGTAAATCAAAACCATAAATGTAAATCAAAACCTCCATGATTGTATGCTTGGAATCCACCTTGACAGGTGAATGAATGGATCTTGAAGGAAGGTCACACCACCATGATGGATAGATCTAGGGTTTGAATGATGAATCTTGAATGCTTGAACCAAATCCCTTCAAAGGATTGAATGCTTGAATCCTTGATCTTCAATGGAGAACTTGAATGCTTGAATGTAGATGATGGCTTGAATGCTTCCTTGATTGAGAATGCTTGCTCACTTGATTTTCTTGGGAGAAAACTTGATGGATGCTCATGAATAATTGATGGAGAAAATGAGAGGAAGGCTTCCTTTTATAGTGATATATGGCACAAACTTCTAGAGAGACCGACATTGGAGAATTAAATCCCAATTGACCTTAACCCCTAGAAATGGACCTAGATTAAATGTAATTTAAGAGTTTACCATTCCAAAATCTGAAACAGTCGACCCGAAGGTGGGAAAATAAAACTTTTCGATGCCCGATATCCCGAAACCTTTGGAACTTGAAAATTGGACCCAAGGTCAAGGTCGAGGTCGACCCTACCCTAGGTCAAGGTTGAGTTTGACCTTGACCCTAAGGTCACATATCTAAAATTCTCAGGACCAGGTGCCAAAAATAGGCTGGAAAGAGGTGGATAGAGAAGTAGAACAGGGGGAAAAAGCTAGATCTATGTAAAGACCTATTCAAGGTGGACCCAGACCACTTACTCAGAGGGCTAAACATTCTTAACATGGAAGTGCTTCCATTTTAACATGATACATTAAGCCCCCACTTTAGCAGGAGTATGGATTCAATGCAAACTCTTGGTAAAGGAGAAGAAAGAAGAGATCCGAGTGGATTCAAAATGAGATAAAATAAAACTTAGCTAAGGACACAAGCCCCCAGGATAAGGATTCTAACTCAACATACACGCACGAGGGTGCAAAAACAAAGAAAAATAAAGACAAAGCTAAAAGACACAAAAAGATGGGTTAGTACTAAAACAAACCCAAATCAACTAGTAAAGGAAACCTTGCTAAGAAATGCTTCCTATACTAATATCATATTTGGAAAGCTATCATAAAAGCATAAATGATTACATAAGAAAGACAAGAGTAGCACTATAAATAACATAGCTTCATGATCCAATCCTACTAGCATGAAAGAAAAAAGAGAGAAAAGAGAAAGTGATTACCTCACCTAGTAAGATGCCCACCTTACTGTGACTCACCAAGGAGGGAGAGCCAAATAGGTGGCCAAATCTGATAGTTCACCCATAAACTGCACTTTAAAATTGTAATGTATCTTCGGACAGCTTTGGGAATACCCATAGATCCACCTTCTTGTATCACTATGAATATGAAATGTGTGTCTCCATAGGATTTAGCAACTTATGTGCATTACCTTCGAAAGATTTAGCATATTGAACTTGAAAATGTGTCTCTTCAGGATTTAGCAACTTATGTGCATTACCTTCAGAGGATTTAGCATATTGAAAATTGAAAAATACGTGTCTCTTCAGGATTTAGCAACTTATGTGCGTTACCTTCTGAGATTTAGCATGTAATTTGAAAATCTATAGTACAAGGGAGACCCCATATATGCTCCCCTCCTTATCATGGTTGTCTACTAGACATGATAATGAAGAGGAAGATGATACCTACTTCACAATGTAAGGAGATATCCTATTTAACAACAATGTACACTATATTCTTAGCGAAGGGTATGTTGGAAAGTTGGCTATACTGATGTATATGACTTAAAATAGTGTTGTCATTGTCAGGCTTAGAATTGTTACCTTACATCAGGCATTAAGGCTAACAACAATTCTATTCAAACAATGGAAACCTCTCCTAGCTGTGGGTAGACTATGAATGAAGAGGAATCTTCAGATTCTAGGCCGGTTCCTATAAAATATGGAATATCACTTTCCTGATTTGCAAATTATTGGGAAAAAGGAAAAGAATACTATAACTAAAAAAGATTAGGGTGATACACCAATGAATAATTCAAAATTCTCAAAAAGATGAATTTCAATCCTGACTCATAAATGAATACTTTAACAATCTTAATCACTATTCAACGTATAGGTTAACAAACTCATGCTATCAGGGTTCTACCACAAATAGCTTGGAGAATTAACAACATACATTTCTCATGCAAGGCTTAGGGGCAGCTAATTTTCTTGAGAAGGAACATAATTTCACTCACTTCCTTCAGATAATAACCAATTTAACACTTGCTAGAAAAGATGAAACAAGATTCAATATTGAAAAAAAACAAGTACACAAAATGGGAGTCAAAGAATTTGGTTCATTTCTTCAAAAATCTGACAAGATGATTACAAAAATGGCCTTCAAAGCACCTAGGAATGATATGTTCACTAAAATGCCCTCTCTCCAAAATTTGCAACCCCTAATTAATCCTCAAAAATCAATTTTATAATTAGCTCTAGCCTCCAACTCCAAAATCCAATCTCCTCAATCTTAGCCTAAAAGCGTGCCTTCAAATATGTCACTACATTGAGTTCCTCAAACATGCCTCTCTTCCTAAATTTTTGGCCTAAAAATATAAGGAATTAATCCTTTTACAAATAAAATATGCCAAAAACTATACAAGGGATTAATATTAAATAAAACTTAATACTAATTGCACAACCCCTAAACCCTAACTCTTATTTCCTAACTTAGATGAAAATCTAAGTGTGAACTATTGCAAAGTGGAGAAATCGACATGACCCTCAATCCACTTGCAATGCTTTTGAAAGAACCGATGAGGATAAGCATGAAAGGTGGCATGTTTGGTTTTCGAGGCTAGATTGGCACTGTCATGCATTGAATGCCCTCTCTACTTGGTGGACTCTAAAATAGTTATTCCATTTTCTTGACATTTGTGTTTGTTCTCTTGAAGCTTCTCGGAGAAAACTCAAGGAAATGAAACCCTAAGCTTCCTGTAACTATGAAGGAGCTCAACTTTGACTATGATCAACTTCGACTACTGCTGGACTCAAGCCTTCATCTGCTACTTCTTTGTGTGCATCTTTGATAGAACTCGACATTTCTCCATCTTTCCATTAGTGAAGGTTTTGCAAATGGGGTTGCAAGTAGAGTGGGTTTAACCATGGAGGAAACTCCGTAGTTAAGTGCACTCAAGTTGGAGTAGTACTGGGATGGGTGACCTCCTGGGAAGTCCCGGTGCTTCACCTATGTGAGCATCACCTAGATCCAATGAGTGCTAAGTGTTCCATTCATTCTCATGAGAGATGGGTTTGTGTGAACCACTACTCATGAAACATGGGTCAATGAGTTTGACTCAAAAAACTACACAGTTGAATCCTGATAGCAATATCACAATATTACTAATAATGTCAACTACATTATTAGTAACAATCAAACATTCAATCTCCTTTTGCTATATGGGTTCGAAAGTTGCTTATAAAATAGTAACAGTCACTGTTTTACTATTGTCATTTTATTATTCTTTTGAAACAATGATGGTTACTGGTTTATAAACAAGTTCAACAGTTACTTAAAAGGAAACTAATCCCTTTACATCTTAATAACTGGAATACCAGTAAGCAATTTGTAGTCATTTTTTTGAAATTGTCATAGCAACACACTTCTCAATTGATGAAACTTTGAATTCTTGTCAACTGCATCTTTATCAATTTTAGCATCAGCCTCAGCATATTCTATGATAACATAGAGCACCCAAATTGTTGACTCTCTTTTGCTGACATGAATAAACCTTGTGTAATTAACAGCTATAAACATGACGAGTTGATGAACTCTCTGCTTTACAATTCATACATGATGAGTTCGGCTATGCTGAATAGTTGCTCCCGGGAACCATGAAAACACCTCTTAATGACTCACTAAAGTTGCAAGGTTATGAGTGAAAGATGTTTTAAAGATATAATCTGTTAAAACACAAAACCATTACATCTTCCACTCATAACCTTCGCAAACCTTAGAAGGTGATTATGAATGAGAGATGCTCAACACACTTTCTTATTTCCACAACAGATAAGTACTATTTCCTTTATGATATTCTTCTGCTAGTTACACATACTCTATTCCAGTTTGTACATATTTTTCATTTATGTTCAGCTTGCATCCTGTAGCTTTGTCCACTATAAATAATTCACATTGATGCTGAATCTGCACTTATCATAATAAGTACAACAAGATGAAAATGTTTATTTACTGTTAATGAAGTTCGAGCACGGGCTCGTGACATCCAAAAACATCAGAATGTTTAACTAATGAGGTTCGAACACGGGTTTGTGACACTCAATAAAAACAAACTGTAAACACTTTATGATTTTATAGCTTAATCTTGAAGCACTCTTCTGTATTCAGAAACAAACATGTTTATGATTTGAAAATATACTTAGGAATAGTAAGGACATATTTGTACTAGTATTTATGCAGCACCATTTGTATCTTAAACTAGAAAGTTGGCAATAGTTGGCATTTCTTGTAGCATTCTTTTGTACTCAAACCAGCTTGATCCGCATCTTTGACAATAACTGAATATGAACACCAGTTAGCTATTTTTTGCAAGATAATTTGTTAAGCTCTCAAATAACATCATTATGAAATACATTATCTGAAAAAGGTTTCTTAGTTTGGAAACATACTAAGTCCCTTTAATTCAGACACCTTGTTAATAAAAAGGACAACATACACCACAATGATCATTAGTAGTAAAAGGTTTCATGTATGAAACAAGTCCCTTTAACACTACCTTGTAGTGAGTGTTAGTGTACATTTCCTTATTTTGTTTAATTTTCCAGATTGATGCAGTATTGAAAACTTGATTGTTGTAGTATGTTATTTGATTCTCATGTATTGCTTAGATCCATCAGGATCTAATCATTTTTCTTTCTTTCATGCAGATGGAGACCTTGAAGACTTAGATGCAGATGGAGACCTGGAAGATGGAGACCTAAATGCGGATGAGGACCTAAAGATGAAGACCTAAATGTAGATACATAGCAAACAACCAGCAGACTCAAAGACAAGAGAAGGCAATGCATGAGACCCCTATTCCATACTTTAATCTTTCTTTTCAGTTCTGCAATGTAATCTAAATATTGAATTGAAATATGAGATAAGAAAGGACATTTGTATACTACATTCAGTATGAATGCACAATGTAATGATCATTGATAAATTTTGAATTTTGCAATACTTGATCAATACTTAGAGTACAATAATGGCATCTAGAATGAATGCAATAACAACATGTAAATTAACAAAACCTGCAAGGTAGTGTTAATTAGACAAAGAAATGCAACCTTTTCCTACTTATGCTTATTGTATTGTATGATGTATTTTTTAGTAACAATTTTGGCGACTTCTGCTTGATGTCTGCTTACTAGACATGACCTGTAGGCTTATCATAGGGCAACAAAATTTAGGAAAACTGAACCATGAATGCAACCTTTATTAAAAATTAAAAAAATGCATCTAAACTAGACTCAATGCAACCTAAAAACCTAGTGCTTGGACAGCACTTATTGAATTTTGAAAAAGTGAAACAAACCTAACCCTCAAAGCAAAGGTTGAGGTGTATTCCATTAATTGGAATCTGCAATTCTTCTCCTTTAATTGTGGACAACTGAAAAGCATTGTTGTCTTTATAGGCTGTTATAACAAAAGGGTCTGACCAAAAATTATCAAATTTATCATGCTGCCCTGGCCTACTCTTTAGCACATCCCACTTGAGTACTAAATCTCCCTCTTTAAATTCTCTGAACTTAGCTTTCTTATCAAAAGATCTTTTAGTTAGTGCTTGCTTAAGTTCCATTGTATCCAATTCTTTTCTCCTTTCCTCTTCAAGTTGTAACAAATCAACATACTTGAGTTTAAGGGGATCTTCTTCTCCAAACAACAACATTTGATCAGCTAGCTACAAGGCTGGAAATTCAGTGGAAATTGGCAATCTAGCCTCTTTACCATAAACTAGGACATAAGGGGAATTCCCAATTACCTGTTTAGGTGTAATCCTATCCAACCACAAGGCTGCCTTCAATTTGGAATGCCAATCCCTCTTATTTTCCTACAGAGTCTTTTTGATAATTCTAATTAGATTTTTTTTTGTAGATTCTGCAAGACCATTACCCTGAGAATAATAGTTTGAAGAAGTTTTTAAATAAATCCCATTCTTTATACCCCATTCTGTAATAGCTAAACTAATAAAAGCCATAGCATTGTCAGAGATAATTGATTAAGAACTCCAAACCTGGTTGTAATATCTTCATAGAATTTTAACATAGCAGGTCCAGAAGCATCCTTTAGTGCAATAGCCTCAGTCCATCTTGTAAAATAATCAGTAGCAATTAAAATCCATTTATGACCTACACTAGAATTAGGATTGATAGGACCAATAAAGTCCATTCCCCACTTAGCAAATGGCTGATCAACCACAATTGGTTTTAATGGCAATGCTGCCAGCCTTTGTTTACCTGCAAAAAGTGCACATTTCTGACATTTTCTAGCCCAAACATGAGCATCCTTAAATAAATTAGGTGAATAATAGCTTGCCCTTAGTATTTTCTAGGCTATAGTTTTAGGATTGAAATGTCCTCCACAAGATCCATCATGAAACTCAGATAATATTTTGCTTTGATCTAGTGAATCAATATATTTGAGAAACATTCTAGAATAGTCTTTTCTATATAGAACACCATCAATAAGAACATAGGGAATAGATTGTAGCCTGTAGTACCTCCTTTTTGCCTTATCAAGATTATTTGGACATTGTCCAGTTTGCAAGAATTTGGTCATATCTGACAGCCAAGTCATATGATCATTAAACAATACAATATCACCTTGTAAGTTTTCAAATTCTTTAGATGCTTCAATCTGTTCTTCTTCTGCCATTTGTGCACAAAGGACTTTGCCTCTAACCAACTTAGTTACATGAATCTACACATCATACTCCATAACCCTTGTTATCCAACCAACTCTCTTCTCATTAACATCCTTGTTCAACAAAAACTCCTTGATGCTAGGATGAGCAACCATTAAGTGCACTTTATTTCTAGCAATTAAATGTTTAAACTTCTTCAAAGCTTTAATAACATCAAGTACATGTTTTTCAATAAAAGTGTACCTTCTCTCATAATCATCCATACCTTTGCTAAAAAATGCCACTGGCTGCTCTCGTTTTTCATCATTCTTTTGAACCAGCACAGCAAAAATTGTGTCAGAACCACCATAGGCATACAAAATGAAGTCTTTAGTAAAATTATGATTAACAAGAGTAGGGGTTGAAGACAAAGCATGTTTAATCAATTCAAAATTCTTCTTTCCTTCATCAGTCTAGCCAAAAGGAATATCCTTTTTAAGCATTTTGGTCAATAGTTTTAGTAAATTTGCAATATCAGGGATAAACCTCCTTACGAAGTTAATTCTCCCAATAAAACTCTGCAATCCTTTCTTATGTTTAGGAAATGAAAGCTCAAGAATTGCATGAATTCTTTCAGGATCAATTGTTGTTTCCTCCTTAGACACTTGGTATCCTAAGAGTTTTCCCTCATGAACTGCAAACATAGATTTCTTAGGATTTAAAGATATTCCAAATTCTCTACATCTTTGCAATATCTGTCTTAAATGATCAATATGCTGATTTGCAACCTTGCTATAAATTGTCACATCATCTAGGTATACTAGAACAAAATGATACATTAGATTCTTAAAAGCCATGTCCATTGCTTTCTGAAAAGTAGCTCCAGCATTTGATAACCCAAATGTCATTCTTCTGTAGGCCATAGTACCCCATTTAGTTTTAAAAGCTATTTTAAACTGATTAGATTCTTTAACTAAAATCTTATTATAACCAGAATATCAATCTAAGAGTGAGAATCTCTCAGAACCTGAAACATATTGTAAAATCTATTCCATGGAAGCAAGAGGGTGTCTATCTTTCAGAGATGCCCTATTAAGGTGTCTAAAATCTACACAAAGTCTTATCTCTCCTTTCTTCTTCCTTATTGGTACTAAGTTAGAAACCCAAGATGTGTGCTTAATAGAAAATATAATACCACCATCTAGGAGTTTTCTCAGCTCTTTTAGCATTAATGGCTCTAATTTGGGGTTTATAGGTCTTTGCTTTTATCTAATTGGCCTAGCATTAGGTTCCAATTCTATAGTATGCTGAGTTAATTGGGGATCAAAACCTTTTAGATCAGAGTAATCCCATGCAAAAACATCATTATATTCTCTAAAAAGATCAATAAAAAATTCTTTTTCTTCAGGAGGATTTATTTTACCAACCTTCAACCGCTTATCTCTGAAAATTTCCACTTCTTCATAATGATCTTCTTCAATTAGCAGGCTGGTTTTACCCTTTCTAAATTGGTCATTAGAATTAAAAGCTGATTCCAAGCTTACTAATCCCTTTGGTAGTTTATTGGTTTTCAATTGGATAATCTGGTCTTCCATTTGCTGAATATTTTTGTTATCTCTTGAAGTTGAAAAACCATCTGTTTCTGTCAAAAAACTTAGGATATGTTCATCAGTATTGAAAACTTGCCAATAAGTGTCATTATCCAGAATGGATGGCCTGACAATTATCTTAATATGTGACTGGTCTGAAATTATTCCTTTATTTTATGTTATTGCAATATGAGCACCAATACCAGCCAACCTATCAGCATGTATATTTTCCCTTCTAGGAATTGAAATCAGGTTGAAAGCATCAAATTCATCTAGAATATCAGAAACTCTAGATATATACATCTTAAGTAGATCATTTTTAACAATATTGATGCCTCTCACTTGCTTAACAATAATCTCGCTATCACCAAATGCTCTCAAACATTTGATACCTCTCAACCTTGCCCATTCTAATCCTTGGATTAAACTTTCATATTCAGCCACATTGTTAGAACATGGAAAAGACAACTTAAGTGCAGCATAAAACTTATCACCATTAGGTGAAACCAGCATAACCCCTACACCAACTCCATCCTTATTCCTTGACCCATCAAAATACAAATCCCAAAGCTGGTTAGATACATCATATTCAGATTCTGGGTCTTTAATCAAATTAGGAACTACTGAATCAGATTCTAAAATCATGTAGTTTCCAAAACCAGCATCAAACATGTCATCATTCTGTTCATTCCTAGTAGCCCATTCATCTAGAACAATATCCGGATATGCTCCAGTTTGAGTATTATATGCTGAATAATTAGGAATTTCATCTTGATCCATGATCACACAACTTGCATTGATAGGACTTGGATTATAAGGCTCTATGTGATTTTTGGCCAATAATTCTGATTTTATGGTTACCTTAGTACCATATCTAATTCTAAAGTACAAATGTGACCAATCTGATGAAAAATAACCATCTATTTTGGCTATGAAATCTCTAGACAGACACAACAAAATATGTTGGTAAATCAATAACATATATGTCCTGTGGAATTGAAAAATTTGGGCAAGAGTGTAGGGTCAAACTTGCATTTTTAATAACTCCTAAAGTCTTAATAGAAGTTTCATCCAACTGGACTACACCCTTCTCAAGTGGCTCATATTTTAAATTCAGTGAATCTGCCACGTTTTTAGGCATAACAATATTGGTTGCACCACTATCCACCATGCAATTATGAACTAATTTATTTCCAATTATCAAAGACACATAAAAAGGAGGAGGCTTTTCATTTGCAAATTTCTTACCTTCCTTTTCTGATGTTTTTTGTATATTTGACAATTTCTTGTCAGTAGTTGCTGCTATTTTCTCAACATTTGCAGCCTTCTTAAATTCTGGTATTACTGGTTGCTAAACTTTAGCAGGCTTTTCATCTTCTTTTAGTGGCTTTTCCTGAACCTTAGGTGGCTCAGAATTAGTCATTACCACACTTGGTAACTGTTGTACTATTTGTTGAGAATTAGTTGCCAACTTGGACAACTCCTCTTTCAAAATTTCAATCTGTCTTGGAATAGACAGAGTTTCCCATGTAGACAAAGTAACATTTGTTTTTTTCATTGTATCAACAATATTGAATGGAAAAAAAAATTGTACCTTATGTGATGATCTAGGAGAACTTTGATCAGCATTCCTTTGAGTTTGATCTTTGTTAGTGGAAACTGAAGGACTCTTCAAAATAGAAACTGGTGGAGAAGAAACATTCCCAGCAGATTGATCAGCTTCAAGAGCTCTCTTTTTTGCTCTTGTATTTGCTGCAATTGATGAATCTTCATTAAGTCCACAAAATTCTTCCTCTTGCCAGTTTAAAAATCCAGTATCTGTAGCACTTTGATCTGACTAATTTTGTACCTCGTCAATAGACACATTCTATTGTGAATTCATTGAATTTTGTACCATGAAAGCTTGATTAAGAATTCCATTAGAACATGTAGATTGATCATGTGGCTCATTGCACAGAAAACACCAATCAATAGCAATATTATTTTGAGTAGGCACAATATCCCTAATAGTATTAAGAGGTGCTGGATTATATTGTCTATTTGGTCTCATATTCCAATTCTGCCTGTTTGCGTTAGTATTTCCTTGAAATTACTACCTATTAGCCTGAAAATTAGGTTGACTAGGATATTGTGTAGAAGAACTAGCAAACTGATTTTGAATAGAAGGGTTTACATGAGCTTGATTCCTCTTTAAGGCCACTAAATCATTACCAAAAGATTGCAGCAGATTTTCAATTTTTTGCTGACTATCCTTAATAGTCTGTAATTCATTTAGGGGGGCTATAGGAGCTATTTCTGAAGGTTTATAAGATGGAACAATAGATAATGGTGGAACTACCAATGGCATATTAGACTGTATATTAGGAAAGAAAGGCATATGAGGCTTAGGAGATATCTTTCCTGCCTGGATAAGACTATTCTCTACCCTAATAGCAGTATCAAAAGCTTGAGGTAAAGTATTACCTCCCATAGATTGAATCATTACAGAGATATCACTATTCAGACTCTTCAAATAATATAAGAATGCATATTTAGTTGAAGGTCTTACCATAACAGGGATCCGATTCCAAGTCTTCTAAAAATGATGATTAAAATCACTCATCTCCTCTTGTGGGGCTCTCTTGATTGTAGTTAATTGTTCCACAAGAGACAAATTATCAGATTTGTCCTCAAAAAATTTGGATAGCCTTTCACCTAGAGCATCCCAAGTAGCAATAAAATCTATTGGAAGGGTTCTGAACCAATCAAGGGCTTTACCCTTGAGTGATGCAGCCGACAACTTCAAAGCTACGTCTTCTTCTATAACATGATGAACATTGAAAAGAGTTGCAACATCTCTGATGTGCTCGATGGCTATTATTGATCCTTCTCTAGTGAATGATGGCAAGCCTTTAAGAGCAGCTAATGGAACATTATTTTGATTTGCAATCCTCAAAGGACCACCTTGATCAAACATAACAAATGGAAAATTTTTGGCCATTGCTTGATGTGAAGGAGCTTGCTGTTGAATAGCTGTTGTAACCAATGGTTGAGCAGATTGAGCTACCTTTCTTTGATAAGTCTTTAAATTCTGAGGAGTTCTTGCAGTACCACTCACAGAAGCTCCTAGAATAGAATTATCTATAGATGAATTTTCAATGCTTGGGAATTCTAATCTGGAATGATTAGGAACCTCTAGATCCTCAGGAAGATTAAGCTCCTCTATGATAACTTCTAGTTCTTCTGAATTTGGAGCTTGTTTTTCAAAAATAGGATTATCAAAGGATGAGAAATCTGAATTCAAAGAAGTACCTCTTGGATCATGCAATGTTCTTCTACGTCTGGATGATCTTCCTCCCCTTCTGTTTGGCTGTAACTCTTGATACATAAAACCTTCCTTATTTGATCTTGTTGGAGTTCTGCTCATTAAAAATCACACTTAGAGCTACAACTGAAACTTGAAACAATCATAAATCTAATAGCCCAAAACTGAGAAGTAGTTCGTTGTCCCATCGGGCATTTCAAAAATTGTTCAGGCTTAGAATTGTTACCTTACATTAGGCATTAAGGCTAACAAAAATTCTATCCGAACAATGGAAACCTCTCCTAGTTGTGGGTAGACTATGAATGAAGAGGAATCTCTAGATTCTAGGCTGGTTCCTATAAAATATGGAATATCACTTTCCTGATCTGCAAATTGTTGGGAAAAAGGAAAAGAATACTATAACTAAAAAAGATTAGGGTGATACACCAATGAATAATTCAAAATTCTCAAAAAGATGAATTTCAATCCTGACTCATAAATGAATACTTTAACAATCTGAATCACTGTTCAACGTATAGGTTAACAAACTCATGCTATTAGGGTTCTACCACAAACAGCTTGGAGAATTAACAAACATACATTTCTCATGCAAGGCTTAGGGGCAGCTAATTTTCTTGAGAAGGAACATAATTTCATTCACTTCCTTCAGATAATAACCAATTTAACGCTTGCTAGAAAAGATGAAATAAAATTCAATATTGAAAAAAAACAAGTACACAAAATGGGAGTCAAAGAATTTGGTTCATTTCTTCAAAAATCTATCAAGATGATTACAAAAATGGCCTTCTAAGCACCTAGGGATGATATGTTCACTAAAATGCCCTCTCTCCAAAATCTGCAACCCCTAATTAATCCTCAAAAATCAATTTTATAATCAGCTCTAGCCTCCAACTCCAAAATCCAAGCACCTCAATCTTAGCCTAAAAGCGTGCCTTCAAATATGTCACTACATTGAGTTCCTCAAACATGCCTCTCTTCCTAAATTTTTGGCCTAAAAATATAAGGAATTAATCCTTTTACAAATAAAATATGCCAAAAACTATACAAGGGATTAATATTAAATAAAACTTAATACTAATTGCACAACCCCTAAACCCTAACTCTTATTTCCTAACTTAGATAAAAATCTAAGTGCGAACTATTGCAAAGTGGAGAAATCAACATGACCCTCAATCCACTTGCAATGCTTTTGAAAGAACCGATGAGGATAAGCATGAAAGGTGGCATGTTCAGTTTTCAAGGCTAGAGCTGGCATTGTCATGCATTGAATGCCCTCTCTGCTTGGTAGACTCCAAAATAGTTATTCCATTTTCTTGACATTTGTGTTTGTTCTCTTGAAGCTTCTCAGAGAAAACTCAAGGAAATGAAACCCTAAGCTTCCTGTAACTATGAAGGAGCTCGGCTTTGACTGTGATAAACTTCAACTGCTGCTGGAGTCGAGCCTTCATCTGCTACTTCTTTGTGTGCATCTTTGATAGAACTTGACATTTCTCCATCTTTCCATTAGTGAACTAAAAATTATCTTCAAATTCCCTATTGATTCTTTTGCAATGGAATGCAAAGAATAAGCATGTGTTTCTCCGTGTTAATTGTTTGTTCTACTATTTCTTTTGGTATACTCATAGCTAATGAGTTATAGCTGTATCTTTGTTTTCAATAGTCGAAATTGTTGTTTCATTCCTTTACTTTGCATTACTGAAGGTTCTCTTTTATTGAACTCACTATTGATTCTTTGTTATTTTGTACATGTGGGTTCAAAATTTTTATGAACCCAAACTTTGTTCACTAAAGTTCACATGCCATATGCGGTACTCACTATTGTTTATCTTACCATATTATGACTGTTATCATGCCATGAGTTCACCATGCTATGATTGTTTATCACCCGAGATGGGTTTATGACTTACCATCATCTATGGGTTTGAAGTGTCATTCCCTTCATTGATATTTTGTATGCCTTTATTTTGAACTCACTGTTGTTATAGATCGAGGCTTTGATTCACCCAATAGTCACTGTTGGTAATGATGACTGGTGTCTACCCATGAGCTAGGTTTATAACTTGGCATTCACTGTTATTATATCTGTTGTTTGCAATTCTTTATTGAACTTTCTTTGAGCTCGTTGTTAGTATAAACCATGGCTAACATTTGATTCCAACAGTCACTATTGGTATAAACCACAGCTTTCACTGTGACCAATGATGTCAATCTCAATTTTTTGACTGCTACTAATAATGTCAACTACATAATTAGTAACAGTCAAACATTCAATCTCCTTTTGTTATATGGGTTCGAAAGTTACTTTCTTATAAAACAGTAACAATCAATGTTTTACTGTTGTCATTTCATTATTCTTTTAAAACCATGATGGTTACTGGTTTATAAACAAGTTCAATAGTTACTTAAAAGGAAAATAATCCCTTTACATCTTAATAACTAGAATACCAGTAAGCAATTTGTAGTCATTTTTTGAAATTGTCATAGCAACACACTTCTCAATTGATGAAACTTTGAATTCTTGTCAACTGCATCTTTATCAATTTTAGCATCAGCCTCAGCATATTCTATGATAACATAGAGCACCCAAATTGTTGACTCTCTTTTGCTGACATGAATAAACCTTGTGTAATTAACAGCTATAAACATGACAAGTTGATGAACTCTCTGCTTTACAATTCATACACGATGAGTTCGGCTATGCTGAACAGTTGCTCCGAGGAACCATGAAAACACCTCTTAATGACTCACTAAAGTTGCAAGGTTATGAGTGAAAGATGTTTTAAAGATATAATTTGTTAAAACACAAAACCATTACATCTTCCACTCATAACCTTCGCAAACCTTAGAAGGTGATTATGAATGAGAGATGCTCAACACACTTTCTTATTTCCACAACAGATAAGTACTATTTCCTTTATGATATTCTTCTGCTCGTTACACATACTCTATTCCAGTTTGTACATATTTTTCATTTATGTTCAGCTTGCATCCTGTAGCTTTGTCCACTGTAAATAATTCACATTGATGCTGAATCTGCACTTATCATGATAAGTACAACAAGATGAAAATGTTTATTTACTGTTAATGAAGTTCGAGCACAGGCTCGTGACATCAAAAAATAGAAGAATGTTTAACTAATGAGGTTCAAACATGGGTTCGTGACACTCAATAAAAACAAACTGTAAACACTTTATGATTTTATAGCTTAATCTTGAAGCACTCTTCTGTATTCAGCAACAAACATGTTTATGATTTGAAAATATACTTAGGAACAATAAGGACATATTTGTACCAGTATTTATGCAGCACCATTTGTATCTTAAACTGGAAAGTTGGCAATAGTTGGCATTTCTTGTAGCATTCTTTTGTACTCAAACCAACTTAATCCGCATCTTTGACAATAACTGAATATGAACACCAGTTAGCTATTATCTACAAGATAATCTGTTAAGCTCTCAAATAACATCATTATGAAATACATTATCTGAAAAAGGTTTCTTAGTTTGGAAACATACTAAGTCCCTTTAATTCAGACACCTGGTTAATAAAAAGGACAACATACACCACAATGATCATTAGTAGTAAAAGGTTTCATGTATGAAACAAGTCCCTTTAACACTACCTTGCAGTGAGTGTCAGTGTACATTTCCTTATTTCATTTAATTTTCCAAATTGATGCAGTATTGAAAACTTGATTGCTACAGTATGTTATTTGATTCTCATGTATTGCTTAGATCCATCATGATCTAATCATTTTTCTTTCTTTCATGCAGATGGAGACCTTGAAGACTTAGATGCAGATGGAGACCCGGAAGATGGAGACCTAAATGTAGATGAGGACCTAAAGATGAAGACCTAAATGCAGATACATAGAAAACAACCAACAGACTCAAAGACAAGACAAGGCAATGCATGGGACCCCTATTCCATACTTCAATCTTTCTTTTCAATTCTATAATGTAATCTAAATATTGAATTGAAATATCAGACAACAAAGGACATTTGTATACTACATTTAGTATGAATGCACAATGTAATGATCATTGATAAATTTTGAATTTTGCAATACTTGATCAATACTTAGAGTACAATAATGACATCTAGAATGAATGCAATAACAACATGTAAATTAACAAAACCTGTAAGGTAGTGTTAATTAGACAAAGAAAAGCAACCTTTTCCTACTTATGCTTATTATATTGTATGCTGTATTTTTGAGTAATAGTCATTATGGCAACAAAGTCATATAGCAGTTTGGATTAAGCACAATTGATGAGAAGATAAAAAATCAGTTAAGTGTTGAAGACTGGATAGTGTACAAAGTTCCTGCAGCTCAGAGCATCAATGCACATGCGTACAACCAAGTTATGGTGTGCACCCTTTAAGTTAAGTTAGTTAGACTATATTCATGCTTAGTCTATGAGCACATGATCAGATATGCAAGTATGAGGAAGATACATACAGATGAAGTTACACAGCTAGTGAGTGCCAGTGAAGAATAGAGTAAGCAACCGAATGTTATCATTTTGAGTTGTGGTTATATTCTATTGATGTAAAGGCTATGCAGCTATTGTAATTAGGTTGCCAACATGTATATATGTTTTTTTGTAAACATGCTTGAGACAATTTATTTGGAAGTGTTGTATGTAATAGGTCTAAGGGCCGACCTAGTGGTTTATTTTGTATGCACATATAAATATGAGATGCACCCATTGTATTTAGTATGAAAGTAGTTACACAGTTGTGATAAATAGAGCAGAAGTGTGCAAAGAGTCTCTAAGATGTATTAGATCATTTCAAGAGATCAAAACATCAGCGCATCAAAGGAACTAATTTGACAAGCAGTGTCACAATGATAGTTCATCCAACAAATATAGTGTGTATCTGAGATCAAAAGGTTGTAGCCTTCACCACTTGAGCAGTGAGCTCTAGGATAGTGCATCCACTCACCTAATAGGGACTATTGTAAAAGACTCCTAATAGGGTTTGACCCTTAACAAGGTCTACTGTACTTAATACATTGTAAAGAAACTCCTAATAGGGTTAAGGATCTTCTAACAAGGATCACTAAACACTAGTACAGAATATTAGCGGGTGTCAATTCCCACAGGGGTTTTTACCTATTTGGGTTTCCCCATAACCATATTGGTGTTATGTGTTGATTTCATGTTTCATGTTTATGTGGATGTTCATTTTAGTAATTAAGCATTTAAGTTCAGTTTAAAGATTAAGTGAAAAGATAAATATACAGTGAACATTGATTCACCCCCCCTCTCAGTGTTCCCATTTCTAACAATTGGTATCAAAGCTCTGGTCCTCTAAAAATAAGTTTAACCACTTGAGGAGATCATGGAAAAAGATGAAATGAAACATCTGAAAAGAAATCTGGAAGCTGCTCTTGAAGACTTGGACAAATCTAAAAGAGAAACTGAAGAACTAAGGGAAAAACTTAGTGATGCTTAATTAGTCATCAAAAGGCTAAGGAAAGATTTGAAAGAATGCTCTACCAATGATCTAGGAACAATGGTCAAGAAGCTGAATGAAGAAAATAAATCCCTAAAAGAACAACTTGAAGAGTTTGATGATAAGTTGACTAACAATCAGGAAGTCTATGATGAATAGATCAAAGAGAACCTTCAACTGAATGAAGAATTGAGCCAAGAAAACATAGAAATCTTAGAACTAAAAAACAATAAGGAAAGCTTGGAATCTGAATTGAAAGAGGCTAAGAATCACATTGAAAAATTACACACCAGTTATGATTTAATAGAAACTCAATTATATGCAAGAAGAGCCAAAGGAGATACTAGTTGCATTGGATACAATGAAGCACATAATCAGATTGATAGCAAGCGAACAAGAATGAAAACACTAGAAGGCACCTCAAATGCTAAAGAGACTAGAAGTTAGACCAAGGATCATACTGAACCTTCTAAGAATGAGCACAAGCCTATAGACCACACTTGTTATGCATGTAACAAGCATGGACACATAGCAAGGAATTGTACAGAGGTAAGACCTTTCAATGGTTACTATTATTCATGCAATAAATTTGGTCATAGAGCTATGAATTGCAAGACAAGCCAAAAGAACATGACTCATAATCAAAGAAATCAGAATCAATCAAATGTCAAAAGGTATCAGATATGTAGCTATAATGGTCACTCAACTAAACAATGTAAGATGGTGACTCATGTCAAAGCACCGAGGAGTAAAGGCCTCCAGTCATTTGTCACTCTTGTAACAAGGCTGGACATATCTTAAAGTTCTGTAGATCAAGGATGCAAGGTCAGGAAAGCCCTAAAAAGCCTAAAGAACCAATTTTGGATCCCAAAGGAGAAGTCAATTTTGTGAAAGCTTCAAAGGATGTGAGCTTGATTTGGTCAGAAACAAAAAAGGAAAAAGTTGATGAGTATGTATTGGATGCATCCATAATGGACACACCCTCTACATTTAGATGAATGGCCCTCAAGGTCATAGGGGGAGCTAATTTAGCTCTAGACCCCTATGTGGTTGGTATACTCACTCTCAGAGTATGTGCCTTTGGACTTAAGCTTTTGAAAACTAGAGTAACCTTCATACAAGAGCACACTAGCTAATTATCTACAGAATGAAAGATAGAAATTTTTAAGTGACATCCTGGTTTACGCGGCAAGCATTAATGGCAGAATTTTCACTTTAAGTATACAGAAAGCTTTTTGATTGCTCATTGCATTGGAATTTAGAGTGATTGGAGAGTAGAAAGAGCTTTAGAATTTATTGAAGACTTGAAGATTGATCTATCAGTGATTAGTAGTACATTTGATCAGTTTCAAAAACCCTAGTTCATCACGCTGATTTAGAAATCTTCAGTTTATCTTAGAGAATATTTGGAAAGTGATTAAACAAGTAAGTGATGGCCACTCCCATAGTATTTGATGTTGTAGAAAAGAAAAGATATGTGTTTAAGAAGCATACATTTAAGTCTACCCTAGATGATTTAGAGGGAGCATTCTCCCACATGCTTATGGGTTTCATGCATGTTGAAGACATTAGGGCATACATTTACTGCAAGAAGGAACCAGTAGGATTGGATAGATTAAGGGTGCACATGGAAACCATGCTCAAACCAGACAAAACCTTCTTGGATGAATATGCAAAGTGGAATGATCACCCTATAGTGGAGTATGCTATGACATATTAGTTCTATGAGACAAAATGGATTAAAATACTTCTGAGAAGAATTCATGATGACCTATTTTGGATAGGTGATGTGCCAGTAAGAATCACTAGTGACCTAATATATGAGATAACATGCCTATCTAAGACTAGCACCATCCTTCCTGTAGGCAAGGATGTCAGAAAAATTGTTGAGAAAACATGTAAGTCAAGGAGTGATAGGCGCGGGATGACAATTGAGCCTATTGAGCAAGATGACATCAAATTGATGTCCATGATACTTGGATACAGGTTTCAACACACCAACAAGGTGAATAGTGTTTCTGTGGACACAATTCTAGCAGCCATTAGACTTGTGAAGGAAGATGGAGAGTTCAATCTATCTGAGATCTTGTGCACACAGTTGATTGATAACATCAAGGCAATCAAGCATGATAAGACCAAGATATTTAGGTTTGGGTCTTTGATCATTTACATGTACCTTCATATAGTTGGGAAAGTATTAGATTCATATTTGGAGAAGTCCATTCCAACCATGCCACAAATATCTTACAAGGCATCCACTGAGAGTACATTGAGAGATTACATAACATTGGAATTGAAGACCTTCAGGGCCAAGATGCAAATGAGGTAGAAGATTCCATAGAACATTGTTGAGAAATACAAGGATAATATTTTTTTTATGATTGAAACCGATACAACATGCATGGAGGCAGTTGTACTTAGAACAAAGTGGATTCATCCACTTGGATATGAAGTAGATGAGAAAGTTTTAGAAGCATATGCTCAAGTATTTCTTTCAACTCCTACTGACCCTAATGAGCCAAGGTGGGGAACTTGTGAGGAAAAGACAAGAGAGATAGATGCTAAACTAAACAACGCAGCTGAATAGTGTTAAAATGGAATCACCACTATTGAATGTAATGTATGGGGGAAATATGAGATCCACTTCTAAATCCAAATTCCCAATGGAGAGATCCAATTTGATCAACCAAAAGGTTAATGCACAATCAAATCAATCTATGGAGAATATGAAGAAGGAAGAAAACCTTATACTTTCCTATAATGGAATTGTCCTTGAAATCTAAAATAATTGAAATACAAATACTAACCTCAAAATAGGGAAAATTTGGAAAATGCCAATTTTTGATGTCTGTGTGTACTTTCGAGCAATTTTGCAACCTATTTTCAAACTGGAAAGGTCGAGATGAAGAAAACCCAGAAAAATTTTATCTTTTTGGAAGCAAGTAGTCTTTGACCCTCATAAAAGGTTAAAGGCTACATTCTTATTCTGAAGGTTGACTTTGATTTTGTTCACAGATCTTAGAATTTTTCCAAAAAGGGTATCCAAATCCGATCTTAGATTTGAAATTCCGCACTTGCACCTATGAGAAAAAGGGGGTTTTGTTGTTTGTATGGGGGGTTTGCCTTGGTCAAACCCCAATTTAGGACTTAACCTTGAAATTGAATTGAAATATAATGTGCATGAACAAAGCAAATGAATCAATTCACCTTGCTTATGTTGAAATCCTTGTAGAGGATTCAAATCCTCAAATCCACAAATAGGGATGCCTCAATGGATGTAGAATGAATGTAGGATGTCTCAAATCAATGACATTTGATCTTCAACACCAATCTTGAATAGATATTTGCATATGAGGAGGCTTGGATGAATGTAGAAGGATGGATCTTCAAGGGGGCTCCAAAGAGATTGAATCCTTCAATGGCTAACAATGGATCTCCTTGATGGATGAATGCTTGAACACTTGAATGCTTGAAATTGATTGCACATGAAAACTTGATTAAGAGATGAGATGGAGAAAATGAGAGAGGAAGGCCTCCTTTTATAGTGAACTAGGGCCCAAACCTCTAGAGAAGGTTGACATTGGGGAATTAAATATCAATTAACCATAACCCTTAGAAATGGACCCATATTAAATGCAATTTAAGGATTTACCATTCAAAAACCCAAAATGGCCGACCCCAAGGTGGGAAAAGAATCTTTCCAAATTCGGATGCCCAAAAATTAGAAAAACTTGAAATTTGAACTGGGGGTCACTGACGAGGTCGACTCTACCCTAGGTCAGGTTCAAGGTCAACCCTGACCTAGGTCAGGGTCGAGGTCAACTTTGAACCTCAAGGTCAACTTTGACCTTGAGGTCAAAAACCTTAGGACCCTAGCCTAGAATGCCAGGAAATGTAGATATGAAGTGGAAAATGGGTGCAGAGGGAAGCAAAATAGGGGGAAAAGCCAGATACATGCAAAGACCTAATAAAGGTGCTTAACATGACCCCAGCACACTTACTCAAAGAGCTAAACTCTCTTATCATGGAAGTGCTTCCATTTTAAGATGATACATTAAGCCCCCACTTTAGCAAGAGTATGGACTCGATGCAAACTCTTGGTAAAGGAGATCAGAATGAAAAGATAATCTTATCGTAATCCAAGGGACAAAGAGAAACCTTAAGCCCCCAGGGACTCAAGTCTTCATTGAATCCAAGATCACAATAAGAGAGACATCTCTAGAGAGAGAAAAAGGTTGTGATTACTTCACCCAATGAGAACTTATGTCCCATTGTGAACCACACAAGGAAATGATGCAATTGGAAAGATGGAATTGAACCACCTAGTGAATGTGGCTACTCACTAGTCAAAAAATCAAGGATTCATCCTTAGGAATATTCTATTCCATAAGAATAAAATAAAAAACAAAAGAGATCCAGTCTTAAGGACACCTCAGACCTTAAGGGATTGAAATATATGTATATTTGAAACTGGAGGGATCAAGAGATCCTAAAATATAAATCCATGCTTTAAGGATTAGTTAATAATCCAAAAAGGGAGAAAAGTATCTTGAAAAATATGTGCGTATCAAAAAGTTTGTGTGTGCAATAGGTGAGCAGAGCATATGCCCCCATGTTAAAGTTATTGTTGACACTTTAACAGGAGCAATGGCTTTAAAAAAAACATAAAAAACTCCACTGATTACGTTTCCACATTGAGATGCCCCTAGACGAAGACAAATCAAGGGAAATATCATAGAAACATACAAAGAACATAGAAGGGATCTACCTACCATGGGGTCAATATGATCATAAGATAATATATATATGATATTATTGCAAATGAATTGACATCATTCCCCAAAGAAATTAGTGCTACCATCACAAGGGAGGAAAGATCACATAAGATATATGAAGGATAATCTTTTCGGACCATGACATGGAGACCAAAAATAATTAGTGCTACCATGTCTTGAATCCATGCAGATTACACAAGGAAACATTTATGAACAATAGCACAGTTACAACATAACATTGAACAACACATAGAAGAATAGAGATACATATAGAGGAATTTAAACAACAGTTTTGATTCCTTTATCACCTTGTACCAATTGAGTAACAAGGATCGTATAAAATAATCTAACAACATTTAGAAAACACATTACGAGAGAAGCACAATACAGCAAGCAAACACACAACAAAGCTACCATGAAGGACAAGCTGATCAAGCATGCTGCCTACTCTCCCCATCTCGTTGTATATCATTTAGGGAAGGTGGGTAACTTGCAAGAGGGACTATATCCAACATAGTAGGAATGATAGCCAGTTCCAAACAAGGATCCTCTTGAGAATCACAATGTTTGAGACTAGGTGTAACAGTTAATTGTGAGGAAAGCATATTAGGTAAATCAATGTCAATGTCAATAGTCTCATATTCATCATTAACTTCTTCTTCAGTATCATCAAGAGTATCTTCTTCATCCAAATTAATCAAAATAGGATCTAAGATACAAATAGAATCATCATAGTCATGCATCTTAACATCATTATTAGTAACAAATTCTTCTAACACATCATGCATATATTTATCCGAAGAAGGTAGAGATCTTTGAAGAATAGAATTACGAGCTTTAGCATAAGCACAACACTTTTTATGATGTTCATTAGAAGATCGATTACATTTTGATTTATTTGAAATAGGTTGATAACTAGGAGGAACAATCATCAGATCCTTCATAGGTTCTTTAGGAAGATCAATAGGATTATCAACAATAGGAGGAACAATGACATGATCTTTCACAGGTTCTTTAGGAAGAGCGATAGAAGGAACTTGATTAACAAAACTAGAAGCCATAGTTAAAGGAGGTATAGAAGGTGTACGAAAAAGACAATGATTAAGATCCATAGGAGGTATGCTTAATTCAAGAATCTTGCGATGTTTATAAGCTTGATATAAACGGAAAAGATTATCAGGTCGAGGAGGACATGAATTAGGTAATTAAGGCCAAAAGAAATCAAGAGCAACATAATCTCTAGGCCTAGAAGGTTGATATAAAATATGATTAACCATCTTCACTTCTTCATCATGAATGAATTTAAGATACTTATGGATAGGTGAAGCAACAACATGCATGGCATTCAACCAAGGAAAACCCAGCTTAACTTGAAATTGATCAGAAGTAGGAACAATAATAAAGGTAGTGTTCACAATTTTTCGACAAGGTTCCATTAGTAAAGTAATAGAACCAAATGATGGATAAACAAAACCATTACAATTTTGAATCCACACATCCAATGTATCATAAGAATTGCATTGTAAACTTTTCATAAAAATATTTTCTTCAGTAATAACATTTACTAAGGATGTAGGATCAACCAGACAACCACGAGTAGGTTTCTGAGAAATCCTAGCATAAATTTAAAGGGGAACATCAGGAGCTTTAATAGTCTCAGAGTCATCAAAGGTAATCAAGAGTTCCTGAGGTCTTTTATTCTTAGGTTTTTGTCAAGGTTTAGGTTGAGTTTTCAATTTAGGCTTAGGTTTTGGTCGAGGTTGAGATTGAACTTGAGGTTGAATCTAAGGTTGAGGTTGAAGTTGATGTGGAGATACAAATTAACCAACATGCTCCACTTGATTAACAACATGATTGAGATCATCCATCTTTGAATCATACACAATTTCCATAGTAGATGGTTGAGAAATGGTATTAGTACCATATGTAGGTAAAGGATTCGTATAGGTTTGAAGGTTTTGATTAGGAGGAGAAATAGATTTGTTTCCACTACCATCAAGATTATCAATAGATAAGGCATTAGAGTCAATTAAGTCTTGAACCTTATGTTTTAAAGAATAACACTTCTCAGTATCATGACCATTCTGATGATGATATTAACAAAAAGCATTTTGATCAAAATATTTAGATGCAATCGTAGTAGGTAAAAGAGGTCAAATATGAGGTAAAGTAATCATATTAGTAGTTAACAACCTATTCATCATAGCATGTAAAGATTCAGAAAGAGGAGTAAACATATGATTTAATTGAAAAGTAGTGGATGCAGAAGTGGCATTGTGAGATGCAATAGCAACTTGATCAGCAATTGCATTCACTTATTTTTTTATCTTGACATAGTTGTTTAATTTTTGAAATTTGTTTGGATTAGGAGCAACATCACTCTTATCAACTGGAACAAGAGCCATTGGAGTGTTTCTCTCAAATTGACTCACTTATAATTGATAATGATGAAGTGCTACACAAAGTTGTTGAAAAGAGGTAAATTTAGAAAGTAGAATCTTATCTCTAATATCCTTTTGCAAATTTGAAATAAACATGCATTAAATATCAATATCATGAACATGATAGGAAATCTATGAATGCAAATGCTTAAATCTACCAATAAATTTAGATAATTTTTCCTTAGCACTTTGTTTACAATGCATCAAATCAGTCAAAGACACTTGTAGGCCAATGTTGTTTTGAAATTGTTGAATAAAGGAATTAGCAAGTTTTGGAAAGGAATCAATAGAATAAGGAGGTAAGGAACAATACCATTGTAAGGCCTTGTCACGGAAGGTTCTAGCAAACAGTTTGGCTAAAATCCTATGGTCATGAGCATAATCACTACAAAGGATTTGGAATGTTTTAACATGATGAACAAGATCTCCTTTTCCATTATAATTCTCAAGATGAGGCATATCGACTTGCTGAGGAACAAGAGTACGAATAATATCCAAGGACAAAGGACTTCCCATGTCACATGTAGGAATACTAAACTTATTTTGATATAAAGAAGCAAGTTGTTGTTGTAAGGATGACACAGTTTGAGCCAAACTGATGATTGTTGAATCATTAGAGGAAATTGGAGGAATAGCAACATTAGACACACTAGGTAAAGTGTAAGAAGCTGCTAGAATAGAAGAAACAACTGGAGGAACACTGGGAACTACAGTTGAAAGTGGATTGGAATAAGTAAAAGGAACATTATGATATGAAGGTTGTGATGTAGGAAGGGACACATGAGGAATACTCATAGGAATAGAGGGAACCATCACAATCACAAAAGGAGGAGTATAGGTAGGAATACTAGGTAAAGGATTATAAGGAGGTTCAACACTAGTGATAGGAGGAATCAACCCTAAATCTTGAGCTTCTTGAGCTAAAGGTTTAACATTTGAATGCACGAGGTGAATAATACCACGTAAGAGTTTAACACCTTGATCACTATCAGGAAGAACTTTCTTAAGAGCCTCTATAGCTTGAATAGAATCTTGATTATGGTTCTCTTGAATAAGCCAATTACCCATTTTATCAAGTTTAGTTGAAATTTTTTGGACTTGTTCAGGAGGAACTCTTAAAGCATCATCCTCATCATGAGATAAGTGAGAAGAGTTTTGCTCCATAGTAGGATTGGAATCATGAAGAATCAAATTTTCATCCAGGACCCTAAGGAAAGGAGAGGAAGATTCAGGATCAAAGGCACCCATGAGTCTATGACTTCTTCTAATTGAAATGTTATAAGTAGGACTAGTAGCAGTAAAGCTCATAAACCAATGTAAGGCACATGAACTAAAATAAGAACACATAAAGCATGAATATTTTTGTATTTTTGAAATTGAATTAGCATGCAAGATTTAACACAAAGAGAAACCTAATACTAACAAGATAAAAGGAAATCTAACACCACAAAACACAATAGGGCATCCAATTCCACAAAAGAAAGGAGAGTAAGTATGCCAGGTTCACCAAAATGAATATTGTTAAAATGGAATCACCACTATTGAATGTAATGTATGGGGGAAATATGAGATCCACTTCTAAATCCAAATTCCCAAGGGAGAGATCCAATTTGATCAACCAAAAGGTTAATGCACAATCGAATCAATCTATGGAGAATATGAAGAAGGAAGAAAACCTTATACTTCCCTATAATGGAATTGTACTTGAAATCTGAAATAATTGAAATACAAATACTAACCTCAAAATAGGGCAAATTTGGAAAATGCCAATTTCTGATGTCTGTGTGTACTTTTGGGAAATTTTACAACCTGTTTCAGACTGGAAACACTGAGATGAAGAAAACCCAAAAAAAATTTATCTTTCTGACAGTAGGTAGTCTTTGACCCTCATAAAAGGTCAAAGGCTACATTCTTATTCTGAAGGTCAACTTTTATTTTGTTCATAGATCTCGAAAGTTCACCAAAAAGGGTATCTGAATCTGATCTTAGATCCAAAATTCCACACCTACACCTACGAGTAAAAAAGGGTTTTGTTGTTTGTATGGGGGTTTTGCCTTGGTCAAACCTCAATTTAGGAATTAACCTTGAAATTGAATTGAAATATAATGTGCATGAACAAAGAAAATGAAACAATTCACCTTGCTTATGTTGAATTCCTTGTAGAGGATTTGGATCCTCAAATGCACAAGTAGGGATGCCTCAATGGATGTAGAATGAATGTAGGATGTCTCAAATCAATGGCATTTGATCTTCAACACCAATCTTGAATATATATTTGCATATGAGGAGGCTTGGATGAATGTAGAAGGATGGATCTTCAAGGGGGCTCCAAAGAGATCGAATCTTTCAATGGCTAACAATGGATCTCTTTGATGGATGAATGCTTGAACACTTGAATGCTTGAAATTGCTTGCACATGAAAACTTGATTGAGAGATGGGATGGAGAAAATGGGAGAGGAAGGCCTCCTTTTATAGTGAACTAGGGCACAAACCTCTAGAGAAGGATGACATTAGGGAATTAAATCCCAATTAACCTTAACCCTTAGAAATGGACCCATATTAAATGCAATTTAAGGATTTACCATTCAGAAACTTGAAATGGCCGACTCAAAGGTGGGAAAAGAATCTTTTCGAAACTCGATGCTCAAAAATTAGAAAAACTTGAAATTTGAACTAGGGGTCAGGGATGAGGTCGACTCTACCCTAGGTCAGGTTTGAGGTCGACCCTGACCTAGGTCAGGGTTGAGGTCAACTTTGACCCTCAAGGTCTACTTTGACCTTGAGGTCAAAAACCTTAGGACCCCAGCCCAAAATGCCAGGAAATGCAGATATAAAGTGAAAAATGGGTTTAGAGGAAAGAAGAATAGGGGGAAAAGCTAGATACATGCAAAGACCCAATCATGCTGCTTAACATGACCCTAGACCGCTTACTCGGAGGGCTAAACACTCTTATCATGAAAGTGCTTCCATTTTAAGAGGATACAGAAACAACAAAAAGAAAGGTTGCTAAAGTCACCTTAGAGATCTTGAGAATACATGTAGTGTCTCAAGCAGATCTAGACAAAGAAAAAGAGCAAAAGATTGCTTTGGAATTAGAGAGCGCATATACAACAAAGGTAGAATCACATGATCCCAAGATGAAGAAGGTAAAGATAGAGAATTATGATGTACAGAATGATAAAACTTATGAGACTCCCTTTGCGCCCAAGGAAACCATTGACTCTACTGCTCCTCTAGAGTATAAGGAAATGCCAAAGAGGAAGAAAGCAATCAGCACTAGTCATCCATCCTCAAGAGTCACAAGGAACAAAAAGAACTCCCAAGCACCTCCTGAGGTAAGTTTCAAACCTAGTTTTAGTGTGCTAAGTGCAAGAATAATTGATGAGGGAAGAATTCATCAAGTAGAGAAGTTTTATGAAAAATATAGTGAAATAGACAAATCAGAGATACATAGTATGATAATCAAACACATGCTAAAGTTCAAGAATTTAGTCTTGGAACTTAAGACTATGATCCCTAATAAGGTATGGAACATCCTAGAATTCCAAAAGAGATAGGCAATTGAAGAAGATCTACAGATAAGAGAGAAGATCTTAGATGAAACTCTTCATGTATACAAGCTAGAAGAGAAGAAGTTACTATTAGATCTGGTGAAGCCTCACCTTAGGACCAAGACAAGAACATTAAATATAATGGATAAAAAATATGAATTAGTTGCCAAAGAAATAGAGAAAGCCTTTGAGAAGGTCTTTATGAACAAGCACATGTATCCACCCATTGCACCCACAGCACAAGCACCCACAAAGGAAGTCAAGGTGACAGAGCCCACTAATGCATCAGTAACAAGTCCTCAAGATTCAATGCCTATAGTAGAAACTCAAACAGAGGCAGATAAGTTTGTGCCCATGAAAGAGTCACTAAAGGATAGCACCTTTATCTTTGATAATGTAGAGATAGCCATGGCAGCCACTGACACTGATTTGGATAAGTTTGAAGAAGCTTTTGTGAGCACACATGAAGCTAAAATTTTATGTAGCAACACACCTCCCACTCATCAAGAAGAAGTATTGATTGAAGGTGAGAAAGAAGAAGAAAAGATGGAAGAAAATAAAGAACAAGAAAAATAAAAAATTGAAAAAGAAGAAGAAAAGAAAGAAATAGAAAAAGAAGAAGAGAGTAATGAACCATTAGTTGAACTAGTCAAGGTAAAAAAAGAAGCGATGGATAGCACTCCCATCACTCCCTCAACAGCATTGTTTTCAAGTTTGACACCTGACACATCCAATTTGGACTCATGGAGAGAAGAAGATTTGATAAATTTTAGTGTCCTAGCCATGGAAAATGCCAAAGAAAAATAAGTGATGAGGAATCCCCTCCTGGTAGAATTAGTAAACATTCTGAACAATTTGTTGCCAGAGGAAAAGAAAGTGTCAAAGATACATTTTGTTGATGATGTGAGTACAATCATCTCACATCTCAAAAGTGATTTCATAAGCCTTGAAGAATCTGCATCCCTAGTTGTAGAAGAAAAGTACCTGAAGAAGAGGTTGAGTGAATTAATGAGAAACTTTGCACTTGACCTAAGCTCACTCAAGACTAGTCAAGCATCCTTAAAAGAGTTTGTAGATCAAGGAAGAAGAGTCATTGCAAAATGCATGGATCAGGATAAGCTTACTGATGCCCATTTCAAGAAAATAAAAGAGGCATAAGCTATGATTGAGCAAGTCAAGAGTTTAGTGAAAGACACATCCATAGATGTAAACATGTGTAATAATGTATACCAAGGGAAAATAGATAAGATCAAGAAGGAAGAAAAGGAAATGTCAAAGACCAAGGCAAGGCAAACATAGCTCAAGAATGCTCTTGCATCCTCATTAGATATACTCAATTAGAACATCAAGGACATAGATGCAAAAATAGTAACATATGATCATGGTCCTAGCATTGACTTGGAGAAGATGGAAAAGCTACAGTATGCACTATGCACCCATCTCCAGATAGTAAACTCTTTGATCACATTTTGGAAGAAGGAGATCCAAAACCTAAAGATAGCATATCCGGATGTTTTCCCTCAGTGAGTATATGTAGATACATTTTTTTGAAACACCTTTGTCATTAATGTCAAAGTGGGAGTTGTGTATAGAATATGGATCATAATATGTATAGGGAGATAAGTGTATCTATAGAAGATAAAAAGTTTTTTGTATTAAGGACAGTTAGCAACTTGGCCATATTCCTTCGTTGCCATCAATGAAAAAGGGGGAGATTTTTGGAAAGTTGGCTATGCTGATGTATATGACTTAAAATAGTGTTGTCATTATGGAAAAAAAGTCATATAGCATTTTGGAGTCAACACACTTGATGGGAAGATCAGAAATCGGTTAAGTGTTGAAGACTGGACAATGTATAGAGTTCCTACAGCTCAGAGCATCAACGCACATGCTTACGACCAAGTTATGGTGTGCCCCATAGAAGTTAAGTTAGTTAGACTATATTCATGCTTAGTCTATGAGCACATGATGATATATGAAAGTATGAGGAAAATACAGATAGATGAAGTTACACAGCCAGTGAGTGCCAGTGAAGAACATAGTAAGAAGCCGATTGTTATCATTTTGAGTTGTGATTATATTCTATTGATGTAAAGGCTATGTGCCTATTCTAATTAGGTTTTTGAAATGTATATATGTTTTTTTGTAAACACGCTTGAGCCAATTCATTTGGAAGTGTTATATGTAATAGGTATAAGGGCCGATCTAGTGGTTTATTTTGTATGTGCATATAAATATGAGATGTGCCCATTGTATTTAGTATGAAAGTAGTTACAGAGTTGTGATAAGTAGAGAAGAAGTGTGTGAAGAGTCTATAAGATATATTAGATATTTGCAAGAGGTTAAAGCATCAATGCATCAAAGGAACTGATATGACAAGTAGTGCCATAGTGACAGTTCATCCAGTGGATATAGTGCGTATCTGAGATAAGAAGGTTGTAGCCTTCACCACTTGAGTAGTGAGCTCTAGGATAGTGCATCCACTCCCCTAATAGGGACTATTGTAAAAGACTCCTAATAGGGTCTGACCCTTAACAAAGTCTATTGTACTTAATACATTGTAAAGCAACTCCTAACAAGGTTAAGGATCTTCTAACAAGGATCACTAAACACTAGTACAGAATATTAGTGGGTGTCAATTCCCATCAGGGTTTTTACCTATTTGGGTTTCCCCATAACCATATTGGTGTTATGTGTTGATTTCATGTTTCATGTTTATGTGGATGTTCATTTAAGTACTTAAGAATTTAAGTTTAGTTTAAAGATTAAGTGAAAAGATAAATATACAGTGAACATTGATTCACCCCCCTCTCAGTGTTCCCATTTCTAACAGAGTATTGACCCCTGTTAATATGATTTAGAACAATAGAGAGGGGGAGTGAATCAATTTTTCTTATGTCTAGATGTATAAAACAAAATTTAAAACACTTCAACAAATTTAGATATGATAACCAAAACTACTAAGTCACTACTGAATGTATACTAGAAACATAAAATAGTGCAATCCACTATCCAACAGTATTTAACTTGTAAAACATAGAAATGTTCACACCAAAACATTTACACAAGTATTAACACCAGGATTTATAGTGGAAACCCAATTTGGGTAAAACCACTTTGTAACATGTTACTGATATTTTCACTCTTTTGAAGTGAGCTTTGTGAAAAGCCAACCTTGTTAAAGGTTTACAAACACAATGTTAGGTGTGACCCTGTTAAAGGATTTCAACTACCTTGTTAGGAGTGCACCTTGTTAAAGGACTTAAATACATCCCATTAGAATGCAATCATGTTCAAAGAATTTATACAATAACTATTAGGTCAACCTTGATTAAAGGATTTTGACTGATACAATTTAGAAAGTAACGATAGTATTGATCTGAAAAACATACAACTCACTTTGCAAATAATAGATCTAATTTTGTATACTCATGTATGTAGACTTACTGACTAAGTTCCATTTCTATCCCCATCACTGATCTTCTCAAAAATCCCATGAAGAAATCACAACTCTTCACCTTCAGCCTTTCTGCTTAATCAGTCAATAATAACTCAGGCATCCTGTTTATACTTTGCATATCTCAACCTTTCTCTCAGGTTTCCTTATATCTCTTCAATAGATAGATTTTATCTTTTGCCGCTTAATCTCCTCTGTAGATATTAGCGTTAGGTTAGATTCATAGAATCCTTCCAACATTATTTTCTTCATCCATCCTTCTAGAAATATATTAAATTTCCTTATTTGAATCACAATAAAATGGTTTACTGTACATTAAATGCTTCCATACAATCAATTAATAAAGTCAACACAATTTACATAACCCAAGAATTCAACTATGTCAGTTTGGAATCTGAATTCATCCTCAAATGTAAATTACTAATGCTTGGTCAATACTATGTTCAACTCCTCATTCATCACTATGAAAATCGATCAACACATCAAAACTATTTCACTCGGCAATACACTGATGTTCGGTTAACACTGAATTTGCTCGGCATATACTAACTCAGTCGACACTAACATCACTCGGCTTAAACTAGATTTCTTTATTTTTTCTTAGTTAAGCCTCCTTGTTTAGTCTTCCTCCTTACTTGGATAAATAATACATTATCTTATCATTGTGCCATATAATAAAGTACTCATTGAAGTATCAAGATAACTCAACCTTTTCCCTAAGTGCTATTGTTATCAACCTTTCCCTAATCCTTCTCATCAACCAATAGATATAGTACTTTCTTAGATAGCAACAATCTTACCAGTTAAGGTTTGACATCAATGAAAATACAACAATTGCTTCAATTGCAGTTTCCAACAATCTTCCTCTTTGGCATTGATGACAACACCATATGAATAACACATGTTCACCAACCAATCCAAAACTTGTCTTTGCACCAGAAACATCTGTAATATCCTTAGCTTCATTTTGATTCTAAATCGCTCTACTAACCACTCTGCTATCTTTCTATGACTATGTCAATCTTCCTTTGAATCTCCCTCTTTCTTGATTTTCCATATTTTTTCATCTGACTTATCTCCCTCTTTGACAATAATGCCAAAGAAATGACTAAAAATTACATGCTTTAGATGCAGATATCATCTTGTCAGTTCAGTAACATTACTTCTCCCTCTGTCATCTTGCTTATGACTTTTATAACTTTGCTGATCTTTTCACAACTCTAGGCTATTCCTAAAGTGTGACCTTTTCTACATCAATTTGTCAAATCTTTTGTGCAACACATTTGATGTAGTGCTCCTAGCTTGACTAGGAAGCCTCAGTTAGGGGAAGAACCCCTAATTGACTTCTCAGATACTCATGTGCCTCCTTTGGTAAGGATTTTTTGAATATGTCTGCTAATTATTCCTTTGTATTCACATATTCCATTCTCACTTCTTTATCTTGTACCAATTCTCTCAAGTAGTGATACTTGATAGCAATGTGTTTGGTCTTTGTGTGCATCACTAGGTTCTTAGATATGTTGATAACACTTGTGTTGTCATAGTATATGATAACTAGCTCAGTGATTTCCTCTTTCATGCCTACCAATAATTGCTTTATCCATATCAGGTTTGAATAGTTCACTGCAGCAGCTACATACTCAACTTCAGCTGTAGATTGGGAAATGTAATTTTGTTTCTTGCTTGTCCAGGAAACTAATCTCTATCCAAGAAAGAAAGTTCCACCACTAGTACTCTTTTTGTCATCTACATTTCCTGCCTAATCAGAATCAATATAAACTCTTAGTTCAAATCTCTCATGCTTCTTTTAGTACAGACCATAGTCTTCTATCCCTTTCAAGTATCCTATTATTCTTTTCATAGCCATCATATGAGTTTCCTTAGGATTGGCAGAGAATCTTGCACACAATCCCAACTGCTAGAGCAATATCTGATCTACTGTGAACAACATATTACAGCTTTCCAATCATAGATCTATACAAAGTTTGGTTCACTTTAGTAGTCTCATCATTTTTAGATAGTTTTTGTCCAATAGTCATGGGAGTACTCACTGGTCTTGAATCCTCCATTCCAAAAGTTTTCAGTATCTCTTTAATATACTTAGACTATGTAATGAAAATACCTTTATCCATCTAATAGACTTGTAGTTAAACAAAAAAATTTATCTCACCAAACATACTCATTTCAAACTCTATTTTCATCTCATTTGAAAATTTCTTACACATGGCATCTTGTCCTCCAAATATGATATCATCTACAAAAAAATTAGCTAACAAGATTCCTTACCTTCTTCATCTTTCATATATAGATTGCTAGTGTCATTTATCCTTGTCAATCCAATCTATATCAAGTAATTGTGTAGCCTCTCATACCATGCTCTAGGGGCTTGCTTCAATCCATAGAGTGCCTTGTTCAACTTGAAAACCATGTGTCTCTTGTTTGGATCAACAAATCCTTCAGGTTATTCAATATCGATTTCTTCTAATATACCATTTAAAAATGCATACTTGACATCCATTTGATATACCTTGAAATCTATGTAAGCAGCATATGCAAGTAGATTTCTCACTCCTAATATGGCTACAGGGAAAATGTCTCCCCATAGTCTATTCCTTCTTCTTGTGCATAACCTTTTCATACCATCTTTTCTTTGTTCCTTTGGATTTGTCCATGTTCATTAAGCTTATTTCTGAATACCCACTTTGTTCCAATAACATTTTTGTTTTCTGGTCTTGGTACCAGAGTCCAAGTATCATTCTTTTCTATTTGATCTATCTCCTCATTCATGGCTTTGATCCAGTCTTCATTTTCTAATGCCTCCTTTGTTGTCTTAGGCTCAAAATCACATAGTAAGCATGTAGGGTTTCTCAACTTATTTCTGGTCAGAACTCTAGCATCTTTGTTTCCAATGATTTGTTCAGGCTTATGATGTCTCCTTACATATTGTGCCAAAATAGCTTCTTCTTTCTTTTCTCCTAGCTCTTCAGGTTCACCAATAAGATTATGAGATTCAATCTCTGAATGGTCAACAACCTCTTCATGTTAGTTAGTAGCATCTTCCTGTCGGTTGGAAACCTCTTCCATATGCTCGGAAATATTTTCCTATCATTGAACATTACTAGCTAGAGGCACGACATCAAGTGCAAGTGTGTTACTTGCCTCTCCTTCTTCTATATAGACAAAAGATCTATAATCTTCAATTTCTCTATTGCTTTCTTGTTCATTTTTCTCTGCAAATTCATCAACTCTCACATTTGCACTTTCCAAAATTTTGTTAGTGTTAAAGTTTAAACACTTATAGGCTTTACTCTTTGTGGAATAACCTAGGAACATGCCTTCATCACTTTTAGCATCAAACTTTCCAGTCCTATTATTTTTTAGTATATAGCATTTTCTCCCAAAAATTCTAAAGTATTTTATATTAGGTGCATAACCGTACCATAGTTCATAAGGTATAACATTTGTACCTTTCTTGATTTGTACTCAGTTTAAGGTATAAACAACTATACCTCTAGCTTCTCTCCAGTATTTCTATGCAACATTTTTCTCAATCATTAGTGTCTTTGCACAATCCATGATAGATCTGTTCCTTCTCTTTGTTATGTCATTCTGTGGAGGTGTTCTAGGTGCAGACATTTGTCTCTTGATTCCTCTATCATTGCATAATAGATTGAACTCATTTAATATAAATTGTCCACCTCAGTCAGATCTCAGACATTTCAGGTTCCTTCCTATCTCGTTTTCAACCTTAGCCAAATACCACTTAAACAACTAAAATGCATTAGATTTTTCTTTCAAAAACATTACAGTCATGATCCTAGTGTAATCATCAACAAACATAATAAAGTATTTAACACTACAATAGCTTTGTACACTCATAGGTCCACAAAGATTAGTATGAACCAGATCTAAAGAATTATCAGAAGTAAAAGGTTTTCTCTTGAAACTAGACTTTGTCATTTTGCCTAACTGACATTGTTTGCACATCACATTATCAGGTTTCTTCAATCTAGGCAAACCTCTAACTTTCTTCCTTTTACTGATATTCACCAGATTGTCAAAGTTAACATGACATAACCTCTTATGCCATAACCAAATATCATCAAACTATGCAATCAAACACATCTCTTCAGATAGGTCTAAATAGAACAAATTACCTCTTGTCTGTTCTCCACTTCCAATCAGTTCACTAGTAGCATCAAATATTTTAGCCTTTCTGTGATGAAATTCCACTCAGTAACCAGTGCTATTAAGTTGTGCAACACTTAGAAAATTATAGTTAAGACCTTCAACCCAATAAGTATTTTCACAAGTGATCTTATCATTCAGTTTAATCAAACCTTTACCCTTCATAGTACATGGTGCATCATTACCAAACTTAACACTTCTACCATTGTAATGATCTAGGGTATCAAATTTACTTTTATCACCAGTCATGTGGCGTGAGCAACCACTATCAATAATCTATTTATCACATTTTCTCACATATGAAACAAGTACAATTTTCTCATCTTCATCAGACTCATCCTTCATAGAAACATAGACTACTTCTATTTCAAAATCATCATTGACCTCTTCTTCAACTATGTAATAGGATTTCTTACCTTTATCCTTTTAGTCCTTGTAGTCCTTGTACCTTTAGTAACCTTTGTTTTCTCTCTTGTCTTTATACTTTCTTTCTCTTTGCTCATCCTTGTCATCCCTGTCAGGACATCTTGCAGCTATATGGCCAACTTTGTTGCATGAAAAACATATGGTAGTAAGTTTACCTTTATACTTTCCTTTTCCTCTTTTCAATCTTCTAGCCATAAGAGCTTCAAGATCCTCTAGTTTTTTATCAAAAGTGTCACTTTCACTTTCACTCTCACTGATGCATCTTTCTTTTTCCTTCTTTGACTTATGCAAAACCATTTGTGACTTGAATGTAGATTCAACATTAGCAACAGTGAAGTTATCATAATTTGAGAGTTCAAAAGCAGTAAGCTTACCAAGAAGACTTTCCAATGTAAGAGCATCACCAGGGTTACATCTAGATTCTTGAATTGCTGAAATTTTGATGGCATATATAGGACACAAAGTTCTCAATACCTTTCCAATCATAGTCTCATCATCAATAGTTGCATTAGCTCCTCTAATAGAATTTACAACTTCTTTTATCCTACCACAATATTGAGCAATATTCTCACCTTCTTGCATTTTCATTTCATCAAAATTACCTCTTAGACTTTTGGCTTTGGCCTCAATACATTTATGTCACCACCATAGATGTTTACAAGAGTGTCCCACATTTTCTTTGCATTTGTGCAGTCTTTGATGACTTCAAATTTAGGATAGCTTAAGGTAGATGCAATCTCCAACATTTCTTGATTGTGTCCTTGTTTAGCTCTCATCTCCTCGGTAGTCAAGGGTACAACAGGTGTAACATAGTCATGTTCAACATAATACTTTGTTGAGTCACTAATATCAGCTAGATGTAGTTTCATTAGGCTCTTCCATGCAAGGAAGTTCTCCTTATTCAGCTTCGCTACGTCCTTCTTATACATCTTGATCATTTACTTCAAGTACCTTTAAACTTGTTCTCTATAAGCACCAACACCTCTAATACCAATTGTTAATATGATTTAGAACAATAGAGGGGGGGGGGGTAAATTGGTTGTTCTCATGTCTAGATGTATAAAAAAAACTTTAAAACACTTCAACAAATTCAGATCTGATAACCAAAACTACTCGGTCACTACTTAATGTATACCATAAACATAAAATAGTGCAGTCCACTATCCAAAAATATTCAACTTGTAAAACATAGAAATGTTCACAACAAAACATTCACACAAGTATTAACACTAGGATTTATAGTGGAAACCCAATTTGGGAAAAACTACTTTATAACATGTTACTGATATTTTCACTCTTCTGAAGTGAGCTCTGTGAAAAGCCAACCCTGTTAAAGGTTTACAAACACACTATTAGGTATGACCCTGTTAAAGGATTTCAACCACATTTTTTAGGAGTGCACCTTGTTAAAGGACTTAAATACATACCATTAGAATGTAACCTTCTTCAAGGATTTATACAATGACTGTTAGGTCAACCTTGATTAAAGGATTTTGACTGATACAATGGTTAGAAAGTAACAGTAGTATTGATCTGAAAAACATACAACTCACTTTGCAAATAATAGATCCAATTCTGTACACTCATGTATGTAGACTTACTGACTAAGTTCCATTTCCATCCCCATCACTGATCTGCTCAAAAATCCCTTCAAGCAATCACAACTCTTCACCTTCATCCATTCTGCTTAATCAGTCAATAACAACTCAAGCATTCTCTTCATACTCTACATATCTCAACCTTTCTCTCAGGTTTCCTTACATCTCTTCAACAGATAGATTTTCTCTTTTGCCACTTAATCTCCTCCATAGATCTTAGGGTTAGGTCAAATTCATTGAATCCTTCCAACATTATGTTCTTCATCCATCCTTCTATAAATATCTTAAATCTACTTATTTGAATCACAATAAAATGGTTTATTGTGCATTAAATGCTTCCATACAATCAATTAATAAAGTCAACATGATTTACATAACCCAAGAATTCAACTATATTGGCTTGGAATCTAAATTCTTCTTCAAATGTAAATTACTGACGCTCGATCAATACTGTGTTCAACTCCTCGGTCATCATTGCGAAACTCGATCAACACATCAAAACTATTTCACTCAGCAATACACTGATGTTCAGTCAACACTAAATTTTCTCAGCATATACTAACTCAGTCAACACTAACATCACTTGACTTAAATTAGATTTCTTTATTTTTGCTCAGTTAATCCTCCTTGTTCAGTCTTCCTTCTTACTTGGATAAACAATACATTGTCTTATCATTGTGCCATGTAATCAAGTACTCATTGAAGTATCAAGATAAATCAACCTTTTCCCTAGGTGCTATTTTTATCAACCTTTCCCTAATCCTTCTCATTAACCAATAGATATAGTACTTTCTTAGATAGCAACAATCTTACCAGTTAAAGTTTGACATCAATGACAATACAAAAATTGTTTCAATTGTAGTTACCAATGAACCCCTACATCCAAGAGCATAGATAATCATGAAAAGGATATGTCACTTATGGAAAAAGGATCCTCAAAGAGAAAGAGATCTTATCAACAAGACCCCCACCATAGAGGAGTGATTCTAGATAAAATATCATCTTTGAAAAGGAAACAAAGATTCAATCATCTAGCCCCCTGTAGTCAAGAGGAAGAGGAATCTTTGGAATGAGGGAAATAACTCTAACACCAAAGCAAGGGTAAGAGTTTATAAAGAAAATAATTTGAAAAATAAAGAAGAGGTGATGACCTAGGACAAAAACCTCTCACATAAAAAGGATATCCATAGTCAAAACATCAATCAGTATAATGAAATAATGTTTCAAGATAAACAAATGCCACTAAGCTAAGGAAAGCATATCCCTAGACAAAGAGAAAGAAGGAAGAACCTTTCCCTCTAGGGATGAAAGCAAGGGATACCTTTTGCAAAACAAATGTCTTAGAAAAGATATCATGAATACTAGAAGAGAGTTATGGATGATTATGAACTAAGGAAAGATATCATAATACAAAACCATAGGGATAGAATATAGAAATAATAACTGACTAAGCTCAAAGAAAAATACATGTGAAGAGCATAATGGATTCTATAAGAATGGATGAAATACCTCTTGCCCCCAGTCAAGAGACAAGAGGAGAAAAGATCTATATTATAAAATAATGAGGGGTAAAATTATGAAGAAATCTCAAAAGGGAAGTTTCTTTTCTCTTCCCTTTAATATCATTATGGATCGGATAATTAGCGGAAGATAATTTAAAGAATTCTTGCACATCTACATCATAAACCATAGTTTGAGCCTCATCATAAATGTGGGAAGAAATAGGAATAAAAGATGGAGAATTGGGAATATGAATATTAGGAATCAGATTAGGAAGGATAGGATTAGGATTAGGAAGATTAGGAACTAGATTAGGAAATATTGGATTAGGATTAGGAAGATTAGGAAGAATGTAGGAAGAGGTAGGAATGGAAGACACAATAGGAGGAACACTTGGAACCACATTTGGAAGAGAGTTGGAATAGGTATAAGGAATACTATGGTAAGAAGGTTGTGAGGTAAGTTGGAAGAGAGTTGGAATAGGTATAAGGAATACTATGGTAAGAAGGTTGTGAGGTAAGTAAAGACACCGATGGAACACTCACAGGAAGAGGTGAAAGAGATGTAACCACTATAGGAGGAGTGTAAGTAGGAATGTTAGGTAAAGGAATGGAAGAAGGTTCTACACTAGAGATAGGAGGAGTAAATCCTCAATCTTGAAATTCTTGAGTTAAAGGTTTGATACCACACAGGAGATTAACACCTTGATCACTATCACAAAGGACTTTCTCAAAGGCCTCTATAGGTTGAATAGAATTTGTAGGATATAACATTCTAGGTACATAAATGTTGTAAAGAGTGGAGCATGAAGGTAACCATGCATACACCCTATGGTAAAGATCAACTGAAGAGGTTGTAGAGGAAGATGAAATAGGAATAGGATCAATGGAGATCTCATTCAAACAATTTTCATCCTCACTTCCATATACCTCATTAAGGGATCTATCCTTGTTTGTAATAAAAGCTTCATCAAAGTATTCAAAACAAAAATCATACATGTTGAACACAAATTAACACTACAAGCATGAAAAATGTAAATATTTTTGTATTTTTAAGGGAATTTTGCGACAACAAAAAAATTGTATTTTTGAAATATAAATGCAAGAACATAAAATAAATCTACTTTTATAAGTATGCAAGATCTAACACAAAATAAAAATCTAACACCACAAAGAAGGAGTTGTCATAAATGAGTTCACCAAAATGTAAGAGTGAACCACAAACACAATAGGGCATCTAATTCCACAAAAGATAGGGGGTAAGCTTGTCGGGTTCACCAAAATGTAAGATGAAAAATATGGTTCAAAGAGGGTTTAGAATAATGCATATGAAAGAGACCCTAAACCCATATTTTAGACACACATTTGAATTGTAAGCGGATGGAATGTAAATCTGAGAATATAAGTATTGAAATGAAGAAATAAAAGTACTCACCTCCAAAAAATAACCTACTGGAAACCCTGTCAAATAGTCTCAAAAACTGTTGATTTATGCAATCTTGAACCGAAACCACGAGATCTAAAAAACCCAGAAATCATTTTATTTTTTGAGCAAGGTCAACCTTGACCTCAGGATCAGGGTACAATCTTACCCCCCATTGAAGGTTGACCTTGACCCAAAATAGCTTCGATGGAAATTCTATTCATGGATCCTAAAAGTTTGTCGAAAAGGGTATCTAGATTTGCACTGATATTCGCTGTCCTGCACATGTACCTTCAAGAAAAAGAGTTTTGTTGTTTGGATGAGGGGTTTGCCTTAGTCAAACCCTAGTTTGGAATCAATCTTAATAATGGAATTGAAATAGAGAATGCTAGCAAGTAGTAGAAGTAGATCTAACAATGAAGCTATGATATTCAATAGATGTGCAATTATATTTGAAATGTAAACAAGTATATTGATATGAAAGCTTGGACTCAACAATGTAAATCAAAGCCATAAATGTAAATAAAAACCATAAATGTAAATTAAAATCTCCATGATTGTATTCTTGGAATCCACCTTGAAAGGAGAATAAATGGATCTTGAAGATGAACAAAGGATCTTGAAGGAAGATCACACCACCATGATAGATAGATCTAGGGTTTGAATGATGAATCTTGAATGCTTGAATCAAATCCCTTCAAAGGCTTGAATGCTTCAATCCTTGATGTTCAATGGAGAAATTGAATGCTTGAATGTAGATGATGGCTTGAATGCTTCCTTAATTGAGAATTCTTTCTCACTTGATTTTCTTGGGAGAAAAATTAATCTCAAAACTTGATGGATGCTCATGAATAATTGATGGAGAAAATGAGAGAGGAAGGCTTCATTTTATAGTGATCTAGGGAAAAAAATTCTAGAGAGGTAGCCATTGGAGAATTAGATCCCAATTAACCTTAACCCCTAGAAATGGACCTAGATTAAATGAAATTTTAGATTTTACCATTCTGAAATCTAAAACAGTCGACCCGGAAGTGGGAAAATAAAACTTTTTGAAGCCCGATATCCCAAAACCTTTGGAAATTGAAAATTGGACCTAGGATCAGGGTCGATTTCAACTCTACCCTAGGTCAGGATCAAGGTCGACCCTGCCCTAGGTTTGGGTCAAGGTTGACCTTGACCCTAAGGTCATAGATCTCAAATTCTCAAGACCAGGTGCCAAAAATAGGTTGGAAATAGGTGGAGAGAGAAGCAAAATAGGGGGAAAATCCATATCTATGTAATGACCTATTCAAGGCACTTGACATGACCCTAGACCACTTACTCGGAGGGCTAAATGTTCTTAACATGGAAGTGCTTCCATTTTAAGATGATACACTTCCTCATCTTCCCCTTCTTCATTGGGGGCTAAGGGGAAGCATGTGCCCCATTGGAAACCCCCTTGCCCACCAAAGGTTACATAGCCTTTGGTGGTGTCCTTTATTCCTACCTCCACATCTAGTGTGGACAAGGGAAAGACACCCATGCTGCCTAAATGTAAAGTGCATTTTCCTCCCACCATCCTTGTCATTTTGTACATTCCTCACCCTACCCTTTATGGTCAGGGAAGGAAGCCTCATAAGATAGCTCTATCTCCTCTAGCACCTACCACTTAGCCTTTGAGGGCAGTTCCTTTTCCCCAACTTCTCATAGGGAAAAAAGGGGAAGGTTTCCTATGACTAAGCCTCTAGTGCCTCCATCATCAACCCCACCTACTACTCCATTGATTAGGCCTTCTTTGGTATCAGCCATGACATCAAAGACCACCCCTATGAAGTAGGATAGCACTACACCCTTGTAGCCTTCTCATTTGAGTTTTCCTATACTTCAAAACTAGCTTACATGTGAGAGAAAGCATCATCAACAAGAGAGGGATTTGGCTAGTGAGGCTATTGCAAGGGTGAAGAATGCATCTTTTGAGAATGTTTCCACCACCTCTAGATCTTCTTCTAGCTTTTCTCCTTTTTCTCTCCCTCATCCCACTACTACCTTTCTCATGCTTCTCCCTACACTAGGAGTGACTATTGGGCCTCATGCTAAGAGGGTCCAAGTTTTCATCTCTCCTTCACAAAACCCACCATTGAGCACCACTCTTCCAAACATTCCTCCATTTCTTGAACTCCTGAACATGTTGCACACAAGTTATTTCAAGTGCAGTTATGTCCACCCAACCTATATCTTCTCCATCTTCTCATCTCCATTTCATCATCTTGGATGTCCTCAAGGAGGCTACAGTGGATCAGAGGGCTTCACCTTCATCTTTTAAAATTTTTTTTGATTAGGTTCTTGTCTCATATTTTAGGTATTTTGAGTTTTCTCCAACAGACCCTCTATCTATTTTAGTTCTTGTAATGGAGAAAACTTCAGCTTCTCCCGAGTTCTCTTTCACCCCTTTCATAAAGTTTAGTGGGGACACTTCACCTGCCATTATTTATTCATAGGAAGAAACTTCAACATTGACAATGATCTTCATATGATCCCTCTCACTCGCCACAATGGATTTCTTAGATGAGAACCTCTCAGTTGCTTCATCCTTAGCTCTAGATTTTGGTGGGGCACTTGGGGGTGCCTTAGCAACCATACCATTGTAGTCTCAACCTCCCTCACTATATGATCAAGATTGGGAGGATGATGACCTACTGATAGATGACTTGTGAGGGTAGTACCCACTTCTACATCTACAGATTAGAGTGGGTTTGTATGTGTTCCCCAAAGTTTTTCTTTTAATGTTTTTAATTCCTGAAGGACCCTTGTACTCATTGGTACCTGGAAATGGGGGGTTTTTAGTCATGCACTTATTCTATGTCTTATATACTTCTTCTATCATTTTTATCTTCATTTTTGACATTTGGAGATGATGCAAAGTGTTGGGGGCATTTAGGAACCCCTTCCATGTTGACCCAAAAAAAATTATTTTATTTTGTCTTCTTGTGCCTTTTTTTAGATCTAAGTCTAAGTTGGCAATGATTAAATATCTCTTGAGAAGACATATGTTTTTTCTTCTGGGTTCTAATGTCAATCCCTTAGATCCCCCTATCCTTGTGTAGTTGTTGTGGAAACATGTGCCACCCATTGTAATACCCTAAAAATGGGCTTCGGGACCATTGACCTCCTACATCGATAAATCAATCAAAATCAACATAAAAGTCCTAACCTAAGGCACATCTTCACATCAAATCATTGAAACCCTAATCGATTCTATTTGAATTTTGCATCGGGGAATATTCTTAAATATAACTAATTTATCCTAATTGTCTTTAATTAAATATGTCGAATATTTGATTAATTGAATTTAATTCTGCCACTTAATTATTTAATTAGATTTAATTAAATTTATTCCTAATTTAATATTATTTTTATTTGACAATAAATCAAAATTGATAAAAATAATCAATTGAACATTTTTTTAATTGATTAAATCAATTTGTCAAAATAAATGATATAGTTTTGGGATAAAGTTTGATTAAATAATTGCTTAACCCATAAATTAGTTAAGTTGAGGATAAATCACTTGAATTATTAAATAAATTCATAATTATCCATGCACATTCAGAAAAGCAGTTAACTCTAAATCAACAAATCAATTCAATTTGTTAACTTTTCAAACTCAACATGTGATTGTGAGTTGAAAAAGTGATATGAAGTCCTATTTTAGTTAAAAAGCTGATTTTGAATGATTTTATGAGTTAACTAGTTTTGATTTTCTGATAACTCAACAATCAAACAGAGTTGATCAAGGAGAGATTTGTGGCTTTTCATGAGCTCCCTCAGAACCTAGATTTCTATATAAATGAGGCTCAGTCCTTCACAAACAAAGACCCTCTTGCGAATTTGGAGAATTTGGCTTGTGCGATCTGGCGATTTTGTGAGATTGTACTATTCCTTGGATTCTTGTTTTCATTCATTTTTCATAGAAATTTCATATCATTGTTAGATTAGATTGCATTCATTTCAATTTAGTTTTAGATCAATTTCATACAATTTTCATACATATTGCATAGAAAAATCAAAAGAATAGATTCATCTGCATTCATCCTTCATTCATCTTTCATCATTAAATCCTTTGTTTAGGTGTTGCATTGTCACTAGTCTCAATTTAATTATGAGAATATCATACTTGCACTTACTAGAAGGCAATAAATTGCCTGGTTAGCCATATTGTCTTATTTGCAAATTTTTTGATTTGCTAACCTCTAATGTTTTACTGAAGTGTTATGTTTCCAGCTAGGTAAAATTTTCACACTCACATTTATGGCGCCCACAGTGAGGCCCTACAACGGGTTTCCATTCTAATTTTATAATTTTTTGACACTTTTATTTCAAAGCTTTAATTTTTATTTTCTCTCCTGTACAATCTTGTACGACATTCTGAGATTGTCGTATCAAGATACTCTATTTGTTGTACGACAGACGACAATCTGAAGTGTCGTGTCGGTTGTATGGACATTATCGTATGAGAGCTAAAGTGTCATGTGTGAACGAACCCACTGTTGTATCATTTCTGAAGAGTCGTATGAGAAGTATTATATTCTTGTACGAGTTTTGATTCTAGTGTTGCATTATCGTATCAAAAATTTTAGTATTTTTTGGAGATTTGGGTTTTAGATTTCTACTGACAACTAACCCTAACAATTAATGCTTGCTAGTTTTTTATTATTTTTAATAGCTTAATGCATTTGTGTAGATGAGAGACAAAGACTGAGCATTAGAACACATCCTTTTGACCTCTTCTTGTCTTGACTTCTAAGCCCATCTTTTGTAGATAAACCCATTTTTCAAAAAAATGATGGTCAAAGACGCTCAAACAACCAAATTTTTGACAGGTGGTTTTGCAAGTTGCCTAATATCATTTGAGAAAATATTGTGTTTTCCTAAATTTAATTTAATAGGTACTTAGCTAAACAGGTGCACGTGTCTATTTCCATTAGGGAAAATACTGAAGGGATTATGATCTTCTCCTTCTTAGGAGAATCAAAAACCCATAAGGTGTCTTCCTTGGTGCCAGTTTGCATATTGTCTCTAAATTAATCTTCTTGGCATGTATTAGATAGGGAAAAGGAAAATATTAGGGGATTATGCTCTTCTCATTTAGAGAATTAGAAACCTAGATCCCGTGGTCCCCAACCTCACATTTGCTTTAAATCTTTAGAGGGCCTGTCGGAGAGGTAAAAAGCTCTCGGGAATGACCCAAGTGGGGACAAGTCTTACACCGACTATTCCACCCCACTATAAAATTTGACGCTTCCTTGAGGTTAAAGCCTCAGAAGACATAGTTGTGTTTGTTCCTTGGCCTCGTTTCATGAACATACTTTGATTTTGTGTAGAGCAGAGCTGCTTAAATCTTTCTTGTGAGACTACACTTGTCAAAGTGCTCATAGGGTTAACAGCCTAAATCCTACTTGTGGGACTATGGGAGATAGTTGTGAATGGATGCCTTGATTAAAAGCATAAGCTATTTTTTTGACCGATCCACCCCCAAAGGATTTGTAGTGCTTGTGCGAGGTGAATAGTAATCACCCTAAGAAAATCATCATGTCAAGCCCTCTTCGATGCTTGAACTTGACTAATATGGGCTTCAACATCCATTGCATGTTGTTGGACCTACACATTCTAAGGAGTCCATGAAGTTTTTCCTAAGTCAACGAGCAAGTAATACATCTTTTCTCCTAGCTAGGCTAAGATAGGTGTGATTGATTCATTGAGTCAGTTCCCTCTATTTTCTACAATTGTGAGCCTACTGCTATGTGAAACAACTTGAGAAATTCTAATACACAGATCTTCAAAACCAAGAACAGAGAAATTTTCAAAAAATTTGGTACTGAAAACATTAAACAGTTGAAAACTTGCAAAATTTGAACAAAAATCCTTTTCTAGTGTAAACTGTCATCCTGTAAATTCAATTATCGTACAAGTTTTGCTAAGAATTACAATTGTCATATTAGAACCCCCAAAAACTCATACGAGAACTAGTACTATGTTGTACAAGTCTTGTCAGAAAACAAAATCAAAAAGATATCCTAGAGTCATTTGTCCTACGAGTCTCTGCAATTGTCGTGTTAGCCCTAATTCTATGTCGTACAAGCCTAGATAAAGTCATACGATATTTGACCAAAAATTGTCATAAGATCCTTGTTTTGTTAGAAAATGAACCATTTGAAGTCATCATTCAGATTCTGTCAAAAAATTCCCTATGTCAGGAATATAACAGAGTCAACAGAGAATCCAACTCATTTTCCCAAAGTGGTCTTTTTAGCTTGATTTTGTCTTGCGATTCTTGATCTGAATCCCATCTCATCTTGGGTCAAAACCTTGTCAAAGTAATCTCAAAATTTTTCCTCAAAATGGCTAAGTATTGTGAGCTCATGTTCATCATCTCTTGGGCATCTACCCATACACCTAGGAAATAGTATCCTACACTTATGTCCAATCGATCTTCTCACCAAATCTTGACAAGGTTGCATCAATCAATTTTTCCTAAATCAAATCATCTATCAGTTGTATTATCTTTCTCTTCTGATTCACCCAAGGTTGATGGTGGAAACTAGAGCTTCCTCATGCCGAAAACAAAGAGAAGAACCTAAAATGTTAGCATCATCTTCTTTGATTGTTCAAACCATTCATCAGTCATACGATACCACTTGTGACAAAGAAGATGCCCTAGACAATCTACATCTAAGACAAGGTTTATCTAATCCTCCTCATTCAATCTGAGAGGAAAATCAAAATGCCAATATGTCTTAAAGAGGAGAAAACCAAGGCTCCCATGGTCACTAGTCTAATCATGGTAGAGATCTAGAACCCACACCAACTAAAATTGAATGGTTCCATGAGGATGATCTCTTTAGAAGACTAATGGGACACTTCTTACAAGAAGATAAAGAGGCATACTTCCTCGAATTGGAAATACAAGGAGCCAAGCTTCCTCCCAACTTCAATGTTGAAGACATGATCACGCAAGAGGAAGAAACTCCCATAACAGCTATGATGAAATAGATGCATACCATGTAAATCAAACTTAACAAGTTGGAAAAGGAGAAAGAACCTAAATAATTCTCTATGGAAGCCTTATGTCCATTTCCATTCGATCATAGTTTGTACATGCCACCCTTCCCAAAAAGAGTGGAGCTCCCCAAATATGACAAATATGATGGAAATTTTGATCCCCGAGATCATCTTAGAGAATTATGTACTCTATCCATGGATTTTATGCATGAACCTACATACTTAATGTGTCTCTTCCCTTAATCCTTAGGAGGGGCAGCCATCAACTGGTTCTCTAAAATGCCTCCAACTATTAAAACCTTTGAGGAGCTAATCAAACTATTTTAGTAGCAATACTCCTACAATATCCAACATTTGGTCACCATGATCGATATCTGTAAGATGAAACAAAACTTAGGAGAATCCTTCCTAACCTTCCTCAAACACTGGAGGAAGATTTTTTCACTCTATGCCTAACCAATTTTTGAGAATGAGAAACTAGAAATCTTTATCAATAATCTGATTCTAAAAATCAATTATCATCTACAAATGCAAAATCATTCATCCTTTGATAAAATGGTAGAGAACACCATAAAAATTGAAAATGTGCTTGTTCGTAAGGGAGACGTATCACTTCATAAAGAAAACAAGTATGAATTAGGATCTAGTTCCAACAAATACAAAGGCAAGATCTGGAACAAGAACACAAATGTTGTTATAGATGATGTTGTTGATCATATCAGTGCTCCATCCAAAGTGACAACATTCAATCTCACCATTGGCATCCAAGCCATAAAAGCTTCCAAGATGAAAGCAACTAAACTAGTTAAAAATTCAACTGACTACAAACCTTGGGTTACAAAACCAAAATGCAAGTTCACTCCTCTAGGTGAGTCCTTGGAATATGCCATGAAAACTCTATTGGAAAATAATATCATCACGTTGCCTGAAATCAAACCATATGACCTTGAAGTCAAACCTAAGTGGTGGAAAGAGACCAATTTTTGGGATTTCCATCAGAACAAGGGTCATAAAACAAACAACTACATGCATCTAAAACATCTCATTCAAGACAAAATTGACACTAGAGAAATTTTAATTGATAACCATAAATCCAATAATGATCATACGGAATTCATGGAACCTTTTCCAAAGAATAATCAAGGAGATTCATCTTCTAAACCTAATATGGCTTCCAAATTCAATTATGCTTACTCTGGTAGTGATGATGTTATCAATGTGGTAGAACCATGCCTATATGAACACTACAATGTCATCACTATTGTTAGAAAGGACAAAGATAACCAAACAACTAATGCAGTTACTCAATCTCAAGCTCAAACAAATCTCCAAGGACAAAACTCAGGTTCATCAAATACCCCAAAGGCTCCATTCAATCTTGCATCAACATCCAAACAAAGGACTACATCCAAATCTTCCAAAGAGATATCATACAACATCATCCAAAACCCGCAACATACCAATGCCAAAATCTCTATATTCGAGTTGCTTCGCATCTCTCCTGCTTATCATGAAATCTTGGATAAAGCTCTGATTGGCTCTAATGTTCCTGAAGATCTTGATCTTAATGTTTACAACTGAATGTGGACCTCTAATTCATCCATAGACTTCAACATAGTCATTTCTCATAAGCTAATTACAAAAATGAATATGAATTATTCACTTCGCACACATACATGAATCAACCTGTTGCATCCTATTTAGATGGGGTTTTGAATCACTCTTATAATTGAGAGCCCAACAACCATAGACCAAGTTCTAAAATGGAGGATTTAATGCATAAGAAATAATTGTAAATGAAATTAAGCTAAGAATGATAGTACAAATTAATCTAAGAACTTGAAATGAAATGAGAATTAAGCTAAGAATATAGTAAGCAAAATAGTTTAAGCATGAGGCTGCATCAATATACTAATAAAATTAAATTACTCTAATTATGAAATGTAAAAGTAGCTTAGAATGTAAAAATGAGACAATAATTCGATAGAAATTCAATGCTGAAAAATTGCCTCCTCAAATGAGGAATGAGAGGGTTCTAATATAGAAGAGCCCGGGTGGAGACTAGAGAGCTTCTTGCAAAGAAACGGTCGACCCTTCATCTCCTTGGTGGGAGGTGAAACAAATTGGAGAGATTTATTTAATAAAATAATTGAAATATTGCCACATGGGTGACCTTTCTAATTTCTTGAATAACTAAATTCAAGTGAAGATATTTCATTCATAGAACTAAATAATTATTTAATTTCTTTTGATGTGTATTAGCTAAAAGGGTTGGAATAAATTTAATTAAAGTGCTAGGACTTTTGTAATGAAATTAATTAAACATAGGGTTTATTCAGCCATTAAATGTTGATATTTATGAATTAAATATAGTATGTGATTAATGCAATTTTGAGGTTTTCTACATTTGACACTAAGTCAAGTAAAGTCAATTAGGGGACAAAATTGCCTAGGAAAATAGGACTTTGATGATATATAAATTTGAAGGAATGCACCAAAATTGATTAGGATTGCAAGGTACCAATTTTGGGGTATTACATTTTGCCCCTCTTTGAATTGATGTGCAAGCAGCGTGCAGATTCAAAGAATAGTCTGATGTGACAGTTGATGAGGTTTTTAGGATTATCTCCATAATGGAGCTTAATCCTTAGAAGTCAAGGTTAGATCACCAAGACACCAATCAGGTTGAGTTGCAGAACTATCTCCAAAATGAAGCTTGATTCTCCGAAGCCTAAGTTAGATTGTGAAGACATCGGTTGGATTACCACTTTTAGATAAGATTGTCCCTAGAATAAGTCTCAATCTTTAGGAGTTAGGATTGGCTTGCCCCAATACCCATTGATCAAATGATAACTGATGCATATTTTTAGGTTTATCTCTAGAACAAAGCTTAATCCTCCTAGACCTGGGTTAGGTTGCCTAGATACTAGTCAGAAAGAGTTTTTGAGAGCCCTCTCTAGAATGAAGCTTGACTTTCAGGAATTAGGTTAGATAGCCCCATTGCCTGATGAGATTTTGAGAACCATCTCCAAAATGGATTTTGATCCTCAAGGATCCAAGTTAGATTGCTCAGATACCTAATAGATAGATGACAAGATGACAAGATGTGAGGCACAAAGATGCCCCTAGTGATGAGATGCCCCGAGCGATGAGGACTTTTGATTTAGATCAGACTAATTTGAGCATTGATTCAATAAGATTAAATGATGCAATCATCCTATCCCCTTGAGAGAGAAATCAAAAGATCACACGTCAGAAAGATGATTGATAGCAAAAGGTTGTAGATAGAGATAAAATCAGAGATTCAGAGAAACTCAGAATAGATTGCAGAAGAATCAAGAAGCTACAAAAGTGATCCAGAGTGATTTGGAGGTCCTGTAGATCAAGTTTGACTATGGTTGACCATAATTAACTAAAGTTGACTTTTGATAAAAATCTTGAAGATGTCGAGCAGTTGATACTGAGATGTGATTCCAACAAGAAAACTACACCAAGAAGGTCAACTGCACAAGCGTCTGATCATAATAGACCCAGGAATTTAAAACATAATTTTGAGCTATCTAGAGTCATCAGATTTTGATTTTGATCCTGAAAATGAATTCAAAGAGGTCAATTTAGCCAAGGGTGAAGTTTTTGCGCAAAATGGAGCACTTTTTAAAATTAGGTCAAAAGCTATATAAGGCCCGAAAGGGTCATTTTCAATTCATTATTCACTTTTGTCTTTAGCGATTTTGAGAGCTTTGAGAAAAATTGAGAGCATGCCAGTGAGATCACATCAATTTGAGTGCTCCTAATGACATAGCTGGCCAATGGACTATGACCCACCTGTGAGTAGTAAAAAAACTCAGCTTGCATTTCAAAATTTTAATGCTTTTTAGAGTAGATTTGAATGATTTTAGGTCAATTTAGGAGCTAGTTCGTCAAACTTCACATGAGAAAACAATTTCCTTGCATGGACCTAGACTACATCTCATGCTAGGGAATATCTAAATAGGGCTTCCTTGTGCAGGGTCTCTCCATGAGCTCACGCGAGGTGGCCATTGACGCCGTGTGAGAAACCCTCCTCAGTGAGGATCTATCGTGCGAACTGAGATAAAATCTCGCACGACAGTGAAATCTCATGCGAGGAACCTACTTCCTCATGTGGGAAACTGCTACAGAATTTTAGGGTTTTCATCCAAATTTGCATAAGATTTCCCAAGTAGAGCATCTGATAGGAGGTTTAGGATAGGTGCATACTTTCAATTGTAGTTTTTCTTTGAAAAACCATCATGATTGAGATACTGATCAAGTGTTGTCACTTGCATTGTAGGTTGACTTCTTGTATATCATGTTTTGATCTCATCACCCAGTCATAGGGGAGCTAGTGTGGTGGCTATATGATGCAGAGGGTGCACACATCGATGGATTGGGCCTATCTTATCTACATGATATACCTGACATCCAGGTAAATCATAGATTGCTAGGTGCATTGGTTGAGCATTTCCACTCAGAGATGAACACCTTCCATTTGTCATAGGGGGAGATGATAGTCACCCCAAAGGATATATACAAGATTCTAAGAGTACCCTTCCATGGCCCATGCATGGAGTATGATGTTTAGCTGAGAGCGGGCACTTTGGCACTACGGGCCATTTTTTAGGATGATCTAATGATGGGTTAGGCCATCACATAGGATGACCTGGTGAGCTAGTATGGAGCAGAGCACAAGTTAGTAGTTGTATTGGCATCATTTCTGGGCTGCTATCTAATGGCAGATCAAGGACAGCATGGACTAGAGTGTAGCTAGGGACACATGCTACAGAGGATGCTGGATCGGCCAACCATGAGATTTAGATGGGGTCAGTGTATGTTGGCCCAGATGTATCACGAGATGCATGAGATTGTGTATCAGGGTTCTCAAACCATGGCCGCAGGAGTTTTTGTATTACAGATATGCACCTAGGAGCATCTCCCCTTATGCAGGCCAGTTTTTCACAATACCAGGAAGCCATTAGAGCCTTATATATATAGGTACAGAGGCCCTATGACCCAGCCAACATTGGGTAAGAAAGAGCAGTGGTGGGCACAGATAGATGACATGATATTAGTGGTTTGGTGGCCATGGGTGGTGATAGAGGTCTAGGATGATGCTAGGCATGAGCTTCCTCACATATTTTTCTCATGTCCTCTGATCGAGCGCACTATTAGCATCATCGAGAGATTCCCTCTATCATGGGTGTTATGGTAGTTTGGGAGGCCACAAGACGTCTCCCAGGAGTATTGCACCTATGCCCACTTCACCGATGAGGCAAAGAAGGGCTGGTAGCCAAGGCTAGATTGGGGACACTGTATGATAGAGACACGAGTACCACTAGCTCAGTGGGATTATCTAGCAAGTGTGGCCAATGTAGGGGTGACACCAACATATAGGGATCACATATTAGCACATACCTATCCCCAATTCATAGATCTTGTTGGGATGGGCCAGTAGGCACAACAGGTGGTGCAGCCACCACCACAGTAGTAGTAGGTGCAACAACAGGTGTCTAGGCAAAGGACTGGGAAGACTCCCATTCCTCCTAGGTAGATGGGTGGAGATATTGGCGCAAGTAGTAGCAAGGCCCAGTAGAGGTCCACTAGATAGAGGATAGGTAATTCCTCATAGCAGCATCAGTCTCCTGACAAGGAGACATAGATCAAGGATGAGGTCATGCTAGATTAGGCTGCACAGGGTCCACCTTCTAGAGGTCAGGTCACCCAGCTATAGGATTTGTTGTGGAGAACCAGATATAGATTCAGATAGGCTCAGTGGGAACTTATGGATAGGGATATACAGGTCATAGTTTGAGACACCCAGATTGCAAAGAGAGACTGAGAGATCAGAGAGCTATGAGAGGCACTAGCTAGATCTTAGATAGAGACCTGATATGAAGCCACTCATTTGGCCTATTATTATGCAGCATATGTCAGTGTAGTTCCAGATTTAGCAGAGCAGGTTCCACAATTTTTAAAGTATGCTAGGGCATGGGCAGTTCCACAGGGACCTCCACCACAGGGAGATATGCCACCTCCTCCACCTCCTTCAGGTGGTGATGGTCAAGGCTAGTTTAGGATCATGATGTATTGTAGCCCATATTTGATAGACTGTGCTTGAGTAGCACCATTTTTTACTGACATTACATTGATCTATATATATATGAGCTCATCTTTTTGGTATCATTGTATGTGTCATTTATTGCTTTCATGTTGATGCTTTATGAGATGTTTCCTATATGATTAATGTATGGATCAAATATGAGATGCAAATGGATATGTATGAGACGTACATGGTTCCTTCATTTATGTATGGATGAAATGCGCATGTTTTTTTTGTTATATATGTATGTGATGTGAAATGCAACGATAGATAAATGCTATGGATGATTTGATTTATGCTTATGATGGATGTACATGTATATGAGTATGTAGGTGTAGAATGTATGCATATGAGTTTATGATAATGCACTTTGTGAATACAATGGAAATGCAATGTATATGGTACTAATCATCTCATGCAGGATATTGCAATACATGATAGGTACTAACCAAAAGAATGTTTGAAGATTGAGAGCGAGGATTAGACACTTGTGCAGCCAAGATGAACCTAGGATGTAAGATGGGAACCCTCAATGAATAAATCTAGAAGAGTACCATGAAGTGAGCATCAAAATACTATCGCTATGCAAGTCTAGAATGAAAATGCAAGCCTAAGCTAGATGCAATCCCTAGGACTTGGTTGTCAGACCCATTAGGTAATTATCATCATAGAGTTTTTAGTATCGAATGATTGTAGGATGTCATACAATCCTCACTGGCATTGTAATCATGAGAATATGAATATGAAATTAGTCTTAGATTTGTTAGAATGAGGTGTAAGCATTAAGGCACAAGAAGCTAGAATGACCTAAACACTGATTTATTTTGATTTAGCAAGTTAACATAAGCATCAAAGCATAATTTCTAGAATGACCTGAATGTTCCTTGCATACAAACACACTAGACACATGAGAGTTCCTCCTTTTTCTAAGTGAATCATATGCATATCAAAGGTGCTCACAGTGACCCTTACGTTCACTTCGCAGGATGAGTGTCGAAAATTTCACTTGTAGCAGAAAGAAGTCACTCAAACAAAGAAGGAGAAGAACCAACCTCACCAAAGTTTCCATATAAAAGGAGTTGAGGTACACATGGCCATCCAACACAAGATGAAGGATCTCATAGTGGACACCCCTCTTATATGGATCGTTTGGATCATTGGAACTAAACCAGCAAATAGAAAGAAAAGAAAAGATCATGTCCCCAGTCTTTGCTTCTCTCGGTCAAGATAGATATCTTAGAGTTGCTCAAGGAGGAATGATAAAGAAAACAAGAACAAGAACACAAAATAAAAGCTCAGCATGCTTCAGAGAGTTACAAATCCAGTTTTCAATTTTAGTTTTAGTTTCAGTGGATTGATGTCAGATCGGAAGTATATAGTGCGATAAGTCTCAAAAAGATGGAGACAGTAGGTGGACGCAGTGAGAGCCACTGGTGATTGGTGTGAGAGACAGTCTTAAGGATAAGAATAGAGTGTTAACCAAGTATCAGTAAGTAGATGTAGTAAGAACCACTGGTGACTGATACACGAGAGATCCTCAAGAAGAGAAATATCAATAGTAGCTAGGCATCAGTAGGCAGACACAATGAGAACCACTGGTGACTGATGCAAGGGAAGTCCTTTGAAAATGATAGGACAATGCCCCCTAGACCAGGAAGGTGCCCCCAAGTGTGACCAATTTCAATCCATGTAGAGTCGAGCATAATCTTGAAGGTAACTGAGAGTGAGTGCATGAGCTAGAAAACTAAAGAAGGAAACAAACTAAAGCAGGAAAGATAGGAAAGTGAAAAAATAGGAAAAATGAGAAAGAAAACTAAAGAAGGAAAGCAAAGAACAGCTATGCAAGGCCAAGCGGTGCTGAAATAGGTATAGCTTTGTGGAACAAGAGGTGCTTGTTTACCAGGTTTTCACCATCTTGGCAGAGATTCTATTTTTTCTATAATGATGCATATTTTCTAGGTTTTCATCAATGGCACTTTTTTTATTTTTCAATTTTTTTGTACTTTTCTCTTTTTCTCTCTCTTTTTTTTTTGTATTTTTTCTTTTTTTTTTTAATTTTTGATTTTTTTTGGGTATTATCAAGGCATCTGTTTACCAGGTTTTCACCAAGATAATAGATGCATCAAAGTGCCTGTTTACCAAGTTTTCACTAAGATGATCATTTTTTTAGGACATTTTGCAATTTTTAGGATTTTTTCATAATAGAGTATGTACGGGAGCACACAGAAAATGTCTTAGTTGTAGAACAACTTTAGGTGTAGAGAATTGATTGGCTCTTTGAGTTGTTTTCCTCCAGTAGTAGAGAGTTGATAAGCACCAGACCCAAATTTTGCAGTGATAATGTATGGACCAAGCCAATTTGGTTAAAAATTTCCCTTCTGGATCTGATGTTGTTGATTCTTGGGGTTCTCTCTCGGGATGAGATCACCCACTTGGAATTCCCTTGGTCTGACCTTCTTATTGTAGCTCTTAGAAATTCTCTTATTGTATGCTCTGAGATGATCGAACACCACTTGTCAACGTTCATCTAGTAACTCTAGCTCTTGTAGATGAGATATTCTAATATCTTCATTGGTAATGAGGCCCTTCAGAGAGACTCACAATGTAGGAATCTTGACCTCAATAGGAAACACAACATCCATGCTATAAACTAAGGTAAAGGGTGTGGCCCCTGTTGGTGTTTGAATGCTTGTTCTATAGGCCAATAAAGCTAGATTAATCTGGAGGTGCCAATCTCTACCAGATTTGTGAACTATGTGGTGTAGGATCTTAAGAATCATCTTGTTGGATGCTTATGCCTATCCATTACCCTGGGGATAATAGATGGAAGACCAATGCTAAATGATTTTGAACTTAGTGCATAATTCCTTCAGATCCTTGTTCTTGAAATGCCCCCCATTGTCAGTGATTATTAAGGAGGGTACACCATATCTATAGATGATGTAATTCAGTATAAACTTGGCTACATATTTTCCATCAGCTATGGTCAGAGGCACAGACTCAACCCATTTAGTAAAATAATCTATAGCAGTGATAATGAACTTGTGTCTCTTGAGGAAGACAGATGTATCTGACCAAAAAAATCAAAGGCCCATTGTTGAAATGACTAGAAGCCGTTGAAGGGAATGAGCTCCTTAGCAGGAGCGTGAATTAGATTTCCATGGAGCTGACACTGTTTGCAAGATTTGGCATATTGTGTAGCTTCTTTTTCAATATCTAATGAATAGTAACTAGCTCTAATAAGTTTATGATCCAATGTTAGACCGCTTGAATGCTAACCATAGATGCCTTCATGCACCTCAGCTAATGCACATTTGGACTCGTCACGCTCTAAAAACCTAAGGAGGGTACCATCTAGACCTCACCTATACAATTCGTTAGCTACAATGACATAGCGTGAAGCACTATGGATTAGGTGGTATTTTTCATTCTAGGTGTAAGTGTCTGGAATAATCTGGTCTCAAAGGTAGGAGTAGATATGATGGTAGCAGGATGAATCATGTCCAATGACTGAACAAATCATCCTAGATTTAGGGATATTGTAGGCTAGGTAGCATAATGTCTCCACAAGGAATTCATGTCTGAAGTCATTTTCTGGCATTTTTAGTATAGAGGCAAGAGTAGCCATGGCATTAGCTACTTTTTTATCTGCTCTTGGAATCTGTTGGAAAGTTATAAGTGCAAAGTACTTTTTTAGATCATCAACCATCCATTTTTAAGGCACCATCTTTTCATCATTAGTTTGATAGATATCATTAACCTAATTGATGACCAATTGTGAGTCTCCAAAGACTTTAAGATCATCCACATGCCATTCAACAACTATCTTCGTGTCATTGTGTTAGAAAGTAAAGACCACCAAGATAACTGAGAGGGGGGGGGGGTGAATTAGTTATCTAATAATTAAACCATTTATCAACTTCAATATCAACTTCAATAGCTTTAAACCATATAATAAATGTAGTAACCAACCATAGAAAGATAATCATACACAATGACACAATAACACAAGGTATGTTAACTAGGGAACCTCTTGATCAAAGAGTAAACCCCAATGGGAATGATGCCCACAAAATGATGCACTAATATGAAAGTTCCTTGTGAAAGGATGGACCCTATTAGGAGTCTTATGAAATACATTCAGTACATATGAATCTCTATTAGGAGATTTTGAATACCTGTTAAAAGATTCTAACCCTGTTAGGAGTTATGGAAGATAGAAGGACCCACTGCCCAAATAGCTTCAAGGCAAGATCTCTGAACTCACTGTCCAACAGATCTTAGGATTATTCAACAAAATAATATGAAATATGTTACCTCCTTAAAACTATGCCAAAACCACACTCTCTGCTACACAAGCTCACAAATCCAGATCTTTGTACTTCGCAAGTCTTCCTTCATCATTGAATTAGCTCTTTTCTTCACTTCATGCATACATTCACATCAAAACTTTCACAATTTCATATCAAAACTATTACAATCCCATCATAACAAGGAAAAAATTCCTTCCTTTATACCAAACTCAAATAATTACAAATGAGTCAGCATGCAAATACAAAATAATAATTTCAACACGCTACATCAAAATTACATAAAACTGTCGGCTTCCAGATACAATAACTTTCCAATCGTGTGACCTCAAAGTTTGCACATGAACCACATCACCACCAAAGAGTCTCAAAATTCCCTTTAATTGCATAGAATTAGATTCCATCCCAGTTAGGAGATATCCTCCGATTACCAAAAACTGCTACTCAGGAACACTGCCAGAATACTGCTTCCACCAAAATGCTTATAACTTTCATGAATAAATGAATTTCATTTTGCACTCTAAACCATAGGCTAATAACACACCAAAGAACATACCATCAATTGTGCATAACTCAATTTGTAATATAACATGTGTGCAAAACAAAACTATGCCTGCTTCTCTGCTAAACTCCAGAATAATACTATGTTGACATCAATGACAATCATAGTCATGAATGCAATGACCACTGCTACAGAATGACTTCCAAAGGCTTCAGAATTCATTCCTAACATTTTGATCAAAGCTTCATACTCAACAACATTTTTTGTGCAAGGAAATAGCATTTTGTAAGCTTTAGGTAAAGAATATAGATGTGGGGTAATGAATAATATTCTGGCACCTGACCCCTACTGGGTGAACGATCCATTGAAGAACATATTCCATGTTTGATGTGTAAGAAGCATTATGGATTCATCTAGAAACTCAATGTTTAATGGTTGATGATCCTTGAGAGGAGCTTTTGCCAACTGATTTGTGATCACTTCTCCTTTGATGGCCTTTCTCTCTACATACTCAATGTCAAACTCACTGAGTATCATAACCCATTTTGCTAGTCTACCTGTGAGGGCAGCTTTGCTGAGTAAGTACTTTAATGGATCAACCTTAGCAATGAGTCTTGTAGTGTGTGCAGGCATATAGTGCCACAGTTTTTGTGAAGAAAATACCATTGCCACGCAAGCTTTCTCTATGATAGAATAATTTGCCTCATATGAAACCAGTGTTCTGCTGATGTAATAAATGGCTCATTCTTTGTTATTATGATCTTCTTGAGCCAATAGGGCACCCAAAGTTGTGTATGTAGCTAAGATATAAAGGATGAGTGGCTTCCCATGAATAGGAGGCATCAAGATTGGTGGATTTGCAAGGTATTGTTTGATCTGTGTGAGCCCTCTATCACAGTCTTCATTCCACTCATAAGTCACACCTTTATGTAGAGTTTTGGTGAATGGTTGTGACTTATTGGCCAGTTGTGCAACAAAGCACCGAATAGATTGTAGTCTACCCTAAAGTCCTCTCATCATATTGATGTTCTTTGGTGGAGGCATTTCCATAATGGCTTGAACTTTCATAGGATCTACCTCTATACCTTTAGCAAATATGATGTAACCCAATAGCTTGCCATAAGTGACACCAAATGTACACTTTTTTGGGTTGAGCCTCAGACTGAATTGTTCCATTCGATCTAGTATAGGTGTAGTACCCCACCTGTAGGTTGCTTTTAGTTTTCTTTATGTTTAGTTGTATGACTGAATTCTTTTAGGTCACTTTTGATGTGATCAGTTATTATTTAATAAATGATGATTATGGATTATGAATTCATTATATGTGTATCATGTGATTTCATAAATTAGATGTTGATATCTTTATGATGTTATGTTTATGTTTTATATTGATTTATGGTACTGACCCCATACTTGCATGTGTGTGGTTATTAAGTGTGTGCTTCTGTTTGGCGTGTTTGCGTGATAGAAGATGGAGGCATAGTTACTTGCGTAGTCAAGATCCACATGACCAACCCTACCCTATCATTGTCTGCCCCATATATATATATATATATATATATATATACACACACATATATTTGTATGTACATATATATATATATATATATATATATATATATATATATATTTGTATGTCTTCATCTTGTGATGACAGGTTTGCAGGTACAGGGCATCATCTTCCCTAAATTGGTAGAAGTGAGTGTGCCCATAAACATTCATCTCAATGGTAAAGAGGGGAGATAATACACAGACCCAAAACCCTATACCTAAGCCTATTTCTCCTAGGTATTGGATAAGTATCTATTGACTACCTTACCCGAATTTGTTAGGTTGACAAAGTTTGTGGATCCCTTCCTTGAGCTTGGTACTTCTATATGATGATCTCGATTTATTGTTTTTTGAGTATGTGATTTTCTATAGTCATGGAAATTAATATTATAATTAGAAAATAATATTAAATTTAATTCCCATGCTTTTGTGTGATTATTAATTAATTAAAAATCAAATATTAGAATATTTGGATTTAATTAATTAATTATGTGAATATAGGATTAATAATGTTCCATTAGATATTTAAATAATTAATTGCATGTTTTAATTGTGCTTGGAATATTAAATTATTTAATGAGAAATTATAATATTTACATGTGCTTTATTAAGTTTGAGTGTGATTTGTTTCAAAAAGGTGACAACTTGTCTTTAGGAGACTAAGTTGAGTTGTGCATAAAATATGTATTTTTAATTAACAATTAGTAATTTCTTTCAACATTAAGAGATAGAGTTTGAATAGGAGATGTCTAATGAGTCATCTAGGGTTTGCATGAATGGTGGAGTTGAATCCATAATAGGGGGATTTTGCATTCATTTAGAGTTAATCAGGTTGTTGGAGATTTATGGAGAGAGTTCTTGGAGAATTTTAGACATTTTTTAGAATTCTTGAGCTTTGTGTGTGTGCTTGAGTGTTTTGGAGAGGATTGTTTGCATCTGGATTTGGGCTTTGCATACATTGTGTTTCAAATCTGCAAGGTTGAATTCTTTTGTTGACAGGTCTGGGAGTTTCATCATCTTACATGCATTCTATTATAGTTTCTAGCATTAGAATTGAGGTAGGGTTTGAGAAAACCTTCCTATGATTTTATCTATAGAATTTTTTAGTATTTTAATATGCTTGGATTGATTTATTGTTATAGATCTATTTTCATTTTTGCTTTCAATTTGGGTGTTAATAAACCCTTAGATTCTTGGCTTTTAGATTATTTTTATGACTTGGCATAGTAGGGTTATGCTGTCAAAATTTCGGAAGAAAATTCACTATAGGAACCTTAGAAAACAAAAAAAATTAATCTAGCTATAGTGTAAACTATTGAATAGAGGAAATAAATTAATGGGCAATTGGGAAAAAACCAATTTGGTTAGAAAACCATCATTCTGTTAAAAAATATAAGCTCTGTCAAAAACTTAATTTACACAATCAACTTGTAAAGTCCTGGAAAAGACAAAAAAATAATGTAAATACAAAACATGGGAGGAAAGGTCAATTCTGGGTGAAAGAATATTCTTTGTCAAAAGGAATATTAGACTGATTAAATCAAAGTTAGAAGGAAAATATAAATTGTATATTTTCTTAAATTTTCGTATTTGATTTATTACAAAAATAAATAAATAATAAAATTCTAAAATAAAAATAAATATGCTAAGCTATGGTTTAGTTTTGATTTTTTTTTAAATATTATAAAAAATATTAAAAAAATCTAAGGTGGGGCGTGAGGAGGTCGTGGCCCACACGACACCCCCAAAAAGGTCATTTTTTTTAGTTTTCTTTGTTTATTTTATTATTATTTTAAAATATAATTTTGTTTAAAATAATTTAAATTAGTTTCTAATTTATTTAATTTATAAATTATTTTATTATTAATTTATTTAATTTATATTTAATTTAATTAATAATTTATATAATTTGAAATTTATTTAATTTATAACATATTTAATATGTATTTTGTTTTAATAAGTTAGCTTAATTATATATGTATTTAATTATATTTTATTTAATATTATTGCACATACATAATTATGTTAATTGATAAAATGTAGTTGGATTTTTGTGAGCATATATTGTAATTTATGGGTTATCTCAAAGTTATAGTAACTAATTTAATATGGATGTTTAATTGGTTGTTATATATACGTTATTCTAAATGATCAATTATTGGGAATTGTAGACTTTGTAGTGGAATTGGGTGTTATTACTTCGTTAGATCCCTAGGGAATCTTTAGGGAATATTCTTTGTTTATAACATTGTCATAACGTTTATGTTCCTTTTCCCTTATGAGTTTAATTATTTATATGGTTAGATTCAATTATGTACCAAAATGAAATTTAAATGCTTATGGATCTATATCAGTTATGTATGGCCTGAGTGTTATATTCTTTGTGCCTGTTGTGTCTTCTTTTCATTATGTGATATCGGGTACTAGAAGACCTAGGGGGAAAATAGAGGCCAGGGTATGTGTTAGATGATTCGGTTTCAACTATGTTTTGATGTGTATGTACTTTTTTTATTATCATCCCTAACTTGAACTTTTGGGCTCATGATGTTTTGTACTATGTATATGGTATCTTTGTAATCATATCTAGTTCTTTTGTGTGAGTCTAGATTGGGATTACCTAGTTGTATACCTGATTAGATCTAGGAGATATCTATGAGCCTAGGGTAGTTTACCTAGATATGTAGTAGGAGGTGGCTTGCAATAAGTGTCGAGGCCCCCAAGTGGCTACCAGGATCACTTATTGTAAGTATCAGTAATCAAGTGATAACCTAATATAATTAAGGGGTATTTAAATGAACCTAATAAGATATGAGTCATCACCCATGCTTGAGTGCTAGTATAGACTAAGATGGTGTTGAGAAGATGACTAGCCCCCTTTAAAGGGATGAGTTGGCATAGTTGATGACTTCATCTGTATGAGAGGTCATTGATGTCATGTATGGTCACTTGGGTGTTGGGATCGAGAGAGATTACCAAGACAAAACTCAAGGTTAGACATACATGATGACACCTTCCTATGCATAGTCTGGTTATTCTACATGTGTCAGTTGCCTCTAGATTAGTGAGTTGTACCTATTACTTTATTATGTTTACCTTGAGTTAGAGTGCTTTCAAGATCCTTCTATTTAGAGTTTCATCCTTGCTTTTGTATTGGTTATCCGATTGGGGTTTGTTGTTATCTCCTCAGCACGGTGGGGTAGGCCTTTGTGGTTCTACACGGATGGGTGGTAGTGATTCTTTACCATTTGAGATTCGACGTCCTGGTGCCGGTGCTTGATGGTGTTTCTGCAGATGGATTCTTTTTGGTGCTTCTTTGATGATTCCTTTCTTATCTTCATTATTTGTAATCCTATATTTGTGTATCGCTTGTGATACCTAATTGAGACATTGTATTACTATTATAGTTAGAGTGATTACTACATACCTTGCGGCATGTGCAGTGGATGTCAATTTATTTAGTTATCATGGATGTTCATAAGGATTGTATTTATTGATCTATCATCTAATTGTAATATTTATATGTTATGGAATCTTTTGTTTATGTTTCAGTTGTGTTTTGTTCTTAAGTAATTCTACATCATGGGACCCTCAAGATTTGTAATCTATTTTGGTTGTTGTTTCAATGTGAGTAAATGGTAATTGCTTCTGCACTGTTGTTTATCTTGTATGTTAACTTTAGAAAAAAAATATTCACCAAACTTAGTAGCATGTTTTAGGTTATATTCTCTTGGGTTCCCTAGCGGGGCATTATAATAGGACCTAGATCTACAAGATGTGTCTTTCGCTGCATGATTTTAGCCAAAGTGTCATACACATAATCTTCCATTGTTTTGTGCATCATGTCATGAAAGATGGTGGTCACAGACCTTTGATATGTAGCTCCAACATTCTTAAGTCTAAAGGGCATGACATTCCAATAGAAATTTCCCCAAGCCCATGTGAAGGTAGTCTTTTCTTGGTCTTCTGGCATGATCTTTATCTGATTGTAACCAGAGAAGCCATCCATTAGAGAGTACATTTCATATCCAAATGTCATATCCACAATCATGTCAATATTGGGTAATGGAAATTCATCTTTAGGACATGCTTTATTCAAGTCCCAAAAATATATGCAGACCCTGATAGACTTATCATGTTTTGTAACTAGAACAATATTAGAGATCCACTCTACATAGTCAATAGCTTTGATGAAACTAAATTTGAGAAGTTTTTCTAACTCCACCTTCACTAAGAGTGCCACATGTTGATGCATCTTATGAAGTTTTTATTTGACAGGATTAACGCCTGGTGCAATAGACAAATGATGCATGATTAGATTAGGATCCAATCCAGGCATATCAAAGTAAATCCATGCAAAATTGATTTTCTTGCTTTGAAAGAAACTAGTGAACTCTTCTTTCTCTTCTGTAGATAGTGACTGTGCCAAATGAATAATCTGAGGTGTAGCTTCTGTACCTAAGTTTACTGGTTGGGTTGGCTCAATCAGAACTGATGATCTTTCTTGAAAATGACTTGGAAGTGTATCAAGTATCTCATCCTTGGGCACCTCAGAGAGGTTTTCACCCTCAGATACATCTTTTATTTTTACTTTTTTTGGCTCTGACACTGCCACAATGTCATTTTCACCATCATAGCACCTATTCTTTTTTCTTTTAATTTTGTGACTGGGATACTTGATATCAGCTTCAGTCATGTTGACAGTGTCTTCACTGGTTGATAAAATTACAAGTTCAACAACATTGAGATAATAGGAAAGAGTATAGTCATTCTGGAACATAAGGACTTCACTAGATGGAAAGGGAGAGTTCCATTTGATGAGCTTGGGATGGTGGAGTGAAAGAAAAGTGGTGGGTTCAAGTGCATTCATAGTATAGTCATTGAAAGTGTGGACAAGCAAGTTGAGACCTAAAGAAATCTCATCCAGAGGTGTGTTCGAGTCCCTTTGAGACATCATGTCAGAAGTAGAGGGAATGTTAACATTAGTGGAACCACACTCGGTTGTCCTAACACTAGACCCTTCACCTACTTCGAGAAGGTTTTCATACACATGAAAAACATCTATATCTTTATCAAAAGTTGCATCAAATAGAGAATCAAATTCATACTTATGTGAATTAGTGATGCTTGATATGGGAATTCCATCAACACTTGTTGTACCATCTGACTCATTTTCACCTCTTTTAGTATTAATGGTTTTCTAGTTTTGTTCTTTCTTAAACTACTCTTGAAAGGATGGTGGCATGTACAACTCACCTACGTAATTAGGATAAGTATTTTGGATTTCTATCAACCACTCGTATGTTAGTGGGGTAGCCAAGGTGGTGTCATTAGAATCACTATCAGTTTCTATTGTACTGACACATGGTACAAAATCATCTGGTTCTACAAGGACCTTAGCAAAATCTGGAGGAATAGGATAGTGAAAGATATCCTTGTCAGAACTATCCTCTGAATTTGCAACTGTGGTAGTGTTTTTAGGTTCTGGCTAGCATTCTGGTTATGGTATAGAAATGGGATTTTCTTGAAGCCTAGACCTATGGTGCCCTTGGTTCAATGACCTGTGGCTTCAATTGGTTCAAGTAATCCATTATCATTCACCCCTATAGGGCCACTCCCTTTGTAACCAAAGCACTTCATGATTTTGAAGGCTTCACTGTATGGTTCTTGTTCTAAGTCAGGAGCAGGAGTGATTTGTTCAGATCTATCTTTCCCCTTATAAATCCAAGTTGTAATAGCCCTATCCTCATCCTCATCTTCTAGTGGCATTGTGGCCCATACAAAGGCACCATCATAGACTATTTGAGGTGAATTAGCAAAGGGTTTATTGCTCTCAGAGGGTCTCCCATAGGAACGTAGAGATGAAGGTAAAGCTGCTAATGATAACATAGGTTCAATTTGATATCCCCCCATGCCTATATCTTTGAGATTTAGAGTTTGTTCCATTTCTTTAAATTTTGTATCGAATAATTCAATAGACTCTCTATTAGTTGGGACAAAACTATCTGCAAATTGTGTGAGTGTATTGCAAGAATAGTTTGTATTAGTAGGTACCATTACTTATGCTCCATGGAATGGGAACTTGATACATTCATGATATGTGGATGGAACTGCTTGCATTTCATGAATCCATGGTCTTCCCAACAATATATTACATGCAAGGGGGATGTCTAGAACTTGAAAAATGACCTCCCTCTCAACAGGTCCAACTCGGATTGGCAGCACAACTAGACCTTTGGATTTCCATTCCTCTTCATCATATGCCTTAATGGTAATTTTCTTGCGAGCATCTATGCAATCTTCATCATAGCCTAATTGGGTGAGCGGCTTAGCAAAGAAAATATTAAGGCCAACACCATTGTCAATGAGGATGTGGAGGACATGCTTTGGGCCTATCATGGCTTCAATATGCAAAGGGGTATTGTGCGGATGGCTTAGCAAATAGTCATCTTCTTCAGAAAAAGATAGATAATGGGGTGAGGTCATGTAACCCACCATGGATTGAAACTAATCAAGATCCAAATATTTTGGGACATTTGCCTCAGTGAGGGCTTTATCAAGAATCTGCCTATGAACAGGCGAGATCTTCAACAACTCAAAGATAGTGATCTAAGCATTGATACATTACAACTAGTCTAGGATGTTGTAATTAGTAGTGCTAGGCATGGAGACCAATTTAAAGTTCTTGTTGGTATGACCAACAATAGTTTTATCCACAATTTTCTTTAGTGCGGATGTAGAAGGGTTGGGACTCTTAATGGTGATCTTCACATGAGATCGGGTAACAATGTTAGCATAATCCTGAGACGGTTCTGGTTTGGAAGAATGAGACACAAGGCCTTGTAGGAAAAATGAAGTCTTAGGATTAGGAGCATCCTCTCTCCCCTTGATAGTGATCACATCACAATATTTGACCTCAATAGGCTCAACTATATTAATGACATTGTCGTTGGTAGTGTATGTGTAGTTAACCTTGGCATTGGTATTCTTGGTCTTGGAAGATTCACCCTTCTTGTGAGGAGGAAAGGGGTCTTTGAATGCCTGATGATCTGAGTTCTTATTATGACCACTCACAACAATATTTCCATTATCGATGAAATCTTGGATCTTATGTCTAAGCTGAATGCAGCCAGAAGTCTTATGACCCTTGTTTTCGTGATAAACATAGTATGCAGTTTTCCACCAAGCAATTCACGATTGCAGATCATAAGGACGTAAATTTTCCAAAGGAGCAAGTATTTGGTTTTTCACAAGAGTCTTGTAAACTATGTCAAGGGGTTCTCCCAAGGAAGTAAACTCACACTTGGGTCGAGAGGCCCAAGGTTTATTTCTAGAAAATCTCAAAGGTTGCTGAGTATCTATCATATCCTTTTCAATGGATTTGGCTGCCTATAAACCAAAGGTAAGGTTAAAAATAGACTTTTAAGGTTTTGGGGTCACATTGTCAACAACTCCATCATTTACAACATCTCTATTTTTATTGAAAAACTTACCTTTGTCTTTCGTTAAGGAGGAAGACCCCTATTTTTTATCCTTGTTCAAAGTCAACTCTCCTTTCTTGACCATAAATGCTTCTATCCTCACAACTTGTTTAATCATATTATAAAAAGTTAGGGGACCTTGTAACTGTACTTGATATCCAAAATTGGGGACAAGATTATCTAAGAAGATGTCAAGTTTTTCAGACTCAAGTAGTTTGTGGGGATATTTTGTACAGAGTTGTCTCCATCTTTGGAGAAATGCCAAGAAAGGTTCCCCTTGTCACTCTTTCAGATTACAAAGATCTCAGATATTGACTGGATGTTGGATATTGTGTGAATATTTTGGAGGAACAAATTGGCAATCTCATCAAAAGTCTTGATACCAGTGGGTAGTCGAGAGAACCACTCCAAAGCTGACCCACCCAAGCTATGCAAAAAGAGATGCATGAGGTAAGTCTAATCATGTATGAACTCCATGGATAGAGCACCAAACTCTCTCAAATGATCTTGGGGATTAGTAGTACCCAGATATTTGTTGTACTTGGGGAGTTCCACACCTTTGGGAAAAGGTAGCATTTTAAGACTCTTATCGAAGGGGAAAGGATAGATGTTTTCCAATGTGAACTATTGTGCTAGTTTATCCTTATCCCTCACAAGTTGATTTATTTGGTCTTCCATATCTCTGACCATCCTTTGTAGCTTAACGGTCTTAGATTCCTCTTCTTTGACCACAAGTGTCTCTACTTTGAAATCTGGGGGTTACTTGGCTCCTTGTTTAGCCAGTTCTAGAAAGTATTTCTCCTTCTCTTCTACAAGGAGAATTTCCATCATCTTGAGAAGACTCTTATTGTCTTTAGTGGTATCTATGTCATTTTGGGTTATCTCCTTATTGTCATTACCAAGAATTTAAAAAATGCTTGGGGATTGATATTGATTCTGGTCATTTTGATAGTGATATTATTGCTAGTCATTTTGAGCTTTGTTTTGGAATTGGTACTGATTCTAATCATTTTGAGATTGATCATGACACTGGTCATTTTAAGAATGATCATGATGTTGGTCATTTTGAGATTGATCATGACTTTTGTTGTATTAACCCTCTTGAAATTGGAACGAGTCTCCCATCTTGTTAGTGTGTGAGTGTGCAATGTGTAAAGACTTAGTATGAGCATGTGTAGTATGTTAGGAGGTCATAGCAATAGGGTCAAAAGGGTCAGTAGGATCAAATGGGTCGATAGTCTCGATAGAGTCAATAGGGCTAGTTTGATAAAGTGACCTTTCAGAGTTTTGTTGGTCTTGAAACAATGGGTTATGTTGTTCTTGAAATAGTAAGTCAGGCTATGTTTGAAACAAAAAATTATAACATTCTTGGAACACTGGATTCTGATTCAAACTGATATCTATACGGAAGGAATTTTTGACATGAGGTCAACTGATAGGAGATGGGGATCAAGGTGGGATCTCTTTTGAAGCATGCAGTAAGGATGAACATGAGGATCCCTCATAGCACTTAGATTGCGTGATAGGTTTGGGATGACTTTTTCCTTTATTGTGAGGTCTACCTCTATCTTGTCTAGTACCATGTATGGGGAATACATTGCCACTTTAGTTGTAATAGTCATAGATGAAGATTAAGTAACAAGAGAGGACTCAAGATTATGCTTAGATTTCTATCTCTGGGATAGAAAAAAAAGAGGTAAAAGTGAAATGCACCCAGCATGAATCATTAAGAGTAAGGCTAGAATAGTCAAGATATGACTATCACGTTGCAAGGTACAAAATCACAGTAGGATAGGACAGACAATAGAGAGACAATGTGAGTTTGCACTAATCGTTTGGTTCTCAACCTAAGACACCTAGTTTTAGGCAATTGACAATGGGAGAACAGGCATACATACCCCAGGCAAAAACCAAGTTAGATAGAAAATTGACCAGACAATGGGAATTAGCTCACTATTTTCAAAATCAGGGGACACTCTTGTGCAAAGAAATGAAATCTTGCATGAGGAAATGTTGAACTATGCGCGAAGATGTGCTGTCTCGTGGGAGGAAATGCATAGTTTCCTAAAATCTCATGCAGGAAAAGACCAAGGTTCGACAGACTGACATAGTTTTCGAAACAAAATCAAATTTTGAGACACAGCATGAACTATTCTCTCCTAGAATGTCCAGTTTTTGGACTGATTTAGGACAATTTGAATCAGAAAATCTTAGTTTGGATACTAAAATCAATTGTTTACAAGCATAAAGTTTGGACCAAGCAATAGTGACGTAATCAATAGTCGCAAACACTTCTACTAAGGACAAAGCAACTCGGAAGAATCATGGGATTCTTTGACAAGTTTGATCATGTCAGACAGTTTAAGACTCAAAACAATCACTCAATTATCCCTACAAAGAAAATGGTAGAGAAGACAAAATCTGTTCCTCACAACTTATGTGCATGCATTCACCTCACACAGCCATGTCACCCCCTAGAGGGTGCTCATATTTTTGGTGTTTCCAAGGACTCAATAATATATGTTCAAAGGTTACCCTTAAAGCAAGGGCCAGTGTCATATACCACCTTCAAACATTGAGGTGCATGCCTATGGTGAGAATATAGGGGAGAGATTATTCCCCCTCCCCGCGCAAAGATTATGTCCCCTTCCGGAGGTGATCCAAATAGGAAACTAACTAAGAGAGTGTTTAGTGGGCTTCCATTCACACTAACCTTCAATTCTTCCCCCGATACAGGGCTAGGGCCTCACAGCCACACTAACACCTAAAAGTTGTACACCCCCACAAGCAGGGTTGGGAGCAGCGCCGCTCAGTACAACAGATAGAGCTTTCTCAAGATGATAGTCATGAATCAAGAGAAAGAAGTTAACATGGCTTTGGAGTTTTTAGACTCAAAAAAGCTACTTTATTATAGTGAGGTGGAATCACCAGCAATAGGTGTGTACTCACTTGGGTCATTCTGAAAGGTTCAACTTCTAACATACCCTCTAAAGGTGACACAAACTTTGGCTTGGATCCAAGGGTCAAATTTTCCAATTCTCTCAAAGATAGAAGAGCATAATTCTCTACCTCTTCACCTTACCCAAACACATCAGACATGTCTATCACTGAGCTAACTCCTCTTCAACCAATCCACAAGCTTTTGGGTTTCTAATTCTCTCAAAGAGAGAAGAGCATAATCACCTAACAAATGGACATTCTAAAGATTTGTTACCTTTCCTTGCTTCCCCAAGTATCTATCATGCTAGCAAAATCTAGGTCTTAGATTCATCCATGGGCATCACTTCTATGTAATGAAGAGCCTATTACCCTATCTTGCTATCAAGACCCTTAAGAAATCTTCACAAGGCCCTAATTAAACTATGTGAATAAAGTGGTAAACAAATAGAATATTTTAAAATGGCTTTGACAAATGTCCTGCAAGAAAACCATCAGAGTGTTATGTCTTTGTCAAAAATCCTTCAGTCCATTGTTATGTTGTGTCAGAAAAATAGAGATATAAAAACAACAGCAAGTAATAAATGTCAGAAAATAGTACAGGAAATTTTGCACAAACTAAAATTTTTTAAAAACTGATATCAAGACTTGCGTGAGGAAATGCACAGCCCCCACGAGAAAACACCTTTTTTGCATGAGGAAATGCTAGAGATAGAAAAGCTTCATGTGACATAGTAGGAATCTTTGTGTGAGATTTTGTATATAGTTGTATGGTTGTATGGACAGATTGCAAAATTTTTTTAAAAAGTTTAGAATTAATGAGGCTAGAAATCAATTTTCTGCCCCATAGTGGGCGCCAAAATGTTTACAACTAAATGTGGACCTCTTATTCAGCCATAGACTTCAACATAGTCATTTCTCATAAGATAATTATGAAAATGAATATGAATTATTCACTTCACACACATACATGAATCAACCCGTTGCCTCCTATTTAGATGGGGTTTTGAATCACTCTCAGAATTGAGAGCCCAACAACCATAGACCAAGTTATAAAATGGAGGATTTAATGCATAAGAGATAATTGTAAATGAAATTAAGCTAAGAATGATAGTGCAAATTAATCTAAGAACTTGAAATGAAATGAGAATTAAGCTAAGAATATAGTAAGAAAACTAATTTAAGCATTAGGATGCATCAATATACTAATAAAATGAAATTACTCTAATTATGCAATGTAAAAGTAGCTTAGAATGTAATAAGGAGACAATAATTCGATAGAAATTTGATGCTCAAAAATTGCCTCCTCAAATGAGGAATGAGAGGGTTCTAATATAGAAGAGCTCGGGTGGAGACTGAAGAGTTTCTTGCAAAGAAACGGTCGACCCTTCATCTCCTTGGTGGGAGGTGAAACAAATTGGAGAGATTTATTTAATAAAATAAATGAAATATTGCCACATGGGTGACCTTTCTAATTTCTTGAATAATTAAATTCAAGTGAAGATATTTCATTCATAGTACTAAATAATTATTTAATTCTTTTTGATGTGTATTAGCTAAAAGGGGTGGAATTGAAATTAATAAATCACCATTATTATACTTATTATAAAATAAAAAATGTCTTCGCTCTACTCTGCTAACTTGTGCATCTTTACAGTTGCCTCTCTTGATTCTCAGATTTATTTCTATGCAAAAACTAAATATGCTTCAAGCTTCAAGTCCTCTCTACGCTCCTCTTCGAGGATTCCATCTGGGGTTTCGATGAAGGAAATTCATTGTTTTGAGTCATATTCTCAATGGATCCCTGCTTATAAGCAAAATGCAAGAAGGGCGAAGCATGCAAATCATCATAACATGCATCCCCAAACAATTAATACAACTTCCTATCCTCTCCAACTAAGCAATAGCTTCACTGGTCTTAGGGTGGAAAGAACAACTCCAGGGTTGCCTCATTTTCAAGGGTCTGCTTCTCCTGCTAAACATCCTATCAAGAATCATGATTTATACTCCCCTACCCATCGGTGTACCAATAGTGGGCTGGAAGTGGATAGTTGTGCCATACACCCTCCTATCCCTAAGAGACAATGTACCAATCCTAAGCCTAGGATGTCACCAGTCAATATTGTCGTGGAGAAGCTCTGATCAGGTAAGGAGTCAATTTTTGCAGAGAAAGGAAACATCTATTCCCCCCCACATAGAAGAAATGCTCTAAATCAATTTCATAAGGGTTTTATCATTTGTCCTCTTTCTGAAAAATTATCCGAGTAATGTATCTCTAACCCAAAAACCCTAGTTCTAGAAATTAAAGATGGATCGATAGAAGATATCCAAGAAATGTGTGCAAGTTATGGTTTAATTTGTAGATGGAACGATTTTGGAGTAGATGGAAGGGATATTGCAGACTGGCTGAAATCAATTTGGCTCAACAAGGTAACGGTATCAATCCTCTCTAAAAATTTCATTTATTTGGATTTCAGTTGTAAAGATCTCATAAATAAAACCTTACTTAATGGTTGCCCTAAATTTAGAGACACAACATTCACAATGTTTGAATGGTCCCCCTTTTTTAACCCTGAAAATCTTGAAAATTTTATGGTAGATAAAGCAATTCTCCTAAAGAACCTTCTTTTGGAACTTTATACAGATGAAACCCTTAGGAAAATAGGAAATTACTTTGGTTCTTATGTTGGCTCCATTGTATCAAATCATTATTCTATAGCCAAAGTCATTATTGTTAATATGAAACTTAATGTTAAAACCATTCCCCCTTTAAAGATCTGCTACAAATCATCATCATATACTATCAAACTAACAATATTAGAAGATTATTTAGCAAATGAAGTAGTAGATGAGCACTCAATCTCTTCTAGTTCTCTAAGGCATGACCCTTCATTTAATACACCTATCCTGACCAATAGTAAATTAATAGGCTCCCCCTTCTCAACTCCTTTGTCTTGTAACTCTAGAGCTAATTTGTCCTTTTTTAAACACAAAGGAGGCTTTATGACCAAACCTAATCCTATATAAAAAAGGATCCTCCCTTAAACCTAATCATGTGAGAAATCTATTTTTTACCTTAATACCATGACTTCAAATCAAACTCCCAGTAACCCCATCTGTCTGGTTTCTTCTGAAGTGCATGTCCTTAACTGTAATAATTATAATAATCCCTGTTCACCTCAGGCCAACATTCCTTTATCCCCAAATGAAATAATTCAGGTTATTGAGGATAAAATGGTCATGGTAGGTGGGACAATGACAGATCTTAGGGAAGTTGAAATGGAAATCAGCAAAGAACTGTCTCAATGGCATAATGAGGTTGATATTAAGAAAAAGGACCCAGAGGAAAATAATATTGCCAATCTAGAAAGCCCTTCTCCTACCCTCTTGATACCTTTAGAATTAGAATCTATCAACCAAGAATTTGGAACTACCAATGTATCTCTCATAAAAGATTATGGTAAAAACCTTATAGACCATGAAGATTCACTTATCAATATATTAAAAAGGTAGTTAGATTATGAACAAAATGGAATATCAGAAGAGTTACACTTGAACAATGATCTAATAGAAGATGATATAGATATTAGGAATTGTCTGAATGGGATTACAAATAGTGATAGACATCTAGGTATTGCTACTACCATGGAGGGACTATCTTGCCCTGTAACCCTTAAAACTAAGAAAAAACATGGAAGAAAATCCATCAATTAATTAATAGCTTTAGCCAGTAATGTTGATAATCAACCAAAATTATTTGATATTCTGAATGCTGGGAAGGGGAAGAGCCTTCCCCGGGGTCAATGGAAATAACAACCTGGAATTTTAGGGGCCTGAATGCCCCTAACAAACAAATATTAATCAAAAGATACCTTAACATATTTGAATCTAAAATAATAATATTACAAGAAGCTAAGTTAAATAAGGAAGAGAGCCTGAAGTTTAGTCTTAAATTAGGCATTTGTAAATCAGAAATAGTTCTCTCAAAAGGAGCCTTTGGTGGATTAGAAGCCCTATGGGATCCTAGGAAAGTAGTGGTTAAGATAATCTCAAAATGTAATAACTGGCTCCTATTATCCGTTAATAGTTTAAAGACAAATTTAAAATTTAATCTCATTAATAGATATGGTCTAATTCCTAGTGTAGAAAAGATGAATTTATGGCAGGAAGTTCACATCTAGTTGTCATCCAATATAGAGGACATTCACATTCTAGGAGGGGATTTTAATGCAATTCTACAAAATAAAGAAAAATTTGGTGGATCACAATTTGTCTCGCAATCACAAAAAGATTTCAGTCAATGGGTCTCGGATAACAATTTAACAAATATTAACACTAACAATGGATTATTTACCTAGAATAACCGAAGATCAGGTTTCAGCTACATGGCTGAGAGATTGGATAGATTCTTGATTAGTGGAGATTTGGGAGATTTTAATCACAACATAAATACAGAAATCCTTACTAATGCAAGGTCTGATCATTTTCTAGTTAGACTCTCAATTACTAAAAATTATAAACCTCTTAGAAATCCATTCAAATTTGAATTTATGTGGTTTCAAGATGAGGAATTTTTGTAGCTTTTAGAACAATGGTGGAAATAGATTAAAGTATCTGGATCGAAAATGTATTGCCTAGTTGCTAAGTTAAAAATTAGTAAGCACAAGATTCTGGACTAGAATAGAGACAAATTTAATAATATTTTTGAACAAAAAAACAAAATTGAGTCTGAAATAGACTGCTTAAATAAACTAGTCATAGATCAAGGGATGAATGAAACAAGCTATAAAAAAGAAAAAGATCTTATGGCCAAACATGCTAAGATTTTATTAAAGGAAGAAATATACTGGAAACAAAAGTCCAGAGAGACATGGTTAAAAGAAGGGGACTGCAATACAAAATTCTTTCATAATAGCACTAGCAACAAAAGAAGTATAAATAGAATATCCAAGATCAAAGACACTAATGGTGATCTCATAGATGATCCAAAACTCATTTTTGAGCAATTTGTACATTTCTACAATACTCTCTTCAACAATCATGATTTTGCAGATCTTAGAGCCCAAAATGAAATGCTAACATCTATCCCCAAATTAATTACAGAATCAGATAATAAATGGATAAATAGTAAACTTACATCCTGAGAAAGCTCTAGGTCCTGATGGTTTCCAGGCAGGTTTTTTCCAAAAATGTTGGCATTTTCTTGGAGAAGACATTTGGAAAGCTGTAGAGGCTACCAGAAACTCAAGCTCACTATTATTAGAAATTAACAACACCTTTTTCACACTTATTCCTAAAAAGAATGATAGTTTAGAGCCAGGGGACTTCAGTCACATATCCCTTTGTAACACCATCTACAAAATCCTCTCTAAATGCTTAGCAAATAGGCTAAAAACCTTCCTACCATCGATCATCTCTAAAGAACAAACTGGCTTCATCCGTAATCGCTCAATCCTAGATGGGATTGTAATAGCCTAAGAAATAGTTCATACAACACAATACAACAAAGAAGCATGCATGCTAATTAAGATAGACCTTCAAAAAGCTTATGATAAAGTGGATTGGAGATTTTTGTGTAAATGTATGGAAGCATTCAGTTTTTCCAAACAATGGATTAATCTAATCTACAATTGTATCTCTTCTCCCAAAATATCCCTCTTAATAAATGGTACCCCGGAAGGTTTCTTTGAAATATCACATGGTAGTAGACAAGGTGATCCACTCTCCCCATTCCTCTATGTAATTATGGTTGAAGCTCTGGTTAGATCCATTACTAAGGCCCACCTAGAAGGTAAAATCTCAGGAGTCAAAGTTATAGAAAATGTCTCTAATATAACACATCAACAATTTGCTGATGATACTATACTACTTGGAACTTGCAACCACAAGGAAGAAAAGGCATTCAAAGGTATACTAGATGTTTATATGAAGGCATCAAGATAGAGAGTGAATATTGATAAATCTGATTTTTTTTTCATTAATACTCCCCCAACAAAAATGTGCTAGATTTGCAATTCCCTAGGATAAAAGATTGGTAAATTCCCATGCAAATACTTAGGGATCCCCTTAGATAAGGGTATGAATAGCTCCAAGTTATGGAAATTTTTTTTATCTAAAATCCAAAATAAAAAAGGAAATTGGAAAGGTAAATGGTGTTAGGAATGGGAACACTGAGAGGGGGGGGGGGTGAATCAATGTTCACTGTATATTTATCTTTTTACTTAATCTTTAAACTGAATTGAAATGCTTAAGTACTGAAATGAACATCCATATAAACATGAAACATGAAATCAACACATAACACTAATATAGTTATGGGGAAACCCAAATAGGTAAAAACCCCAATGGGAATTGACACCCACTGATATTATGTACTAGTGTTTAGTGATCCTTGTTAGAAGATCCTTAACCCTGTTAGGAGTTTCTTTACAATGTATTAAGTATAGTAGACCTTGTGAAGGGTCAGACACTATTAGGAGTCTTTTACAATAGTCCCTATTAGGGGAGGGGACGCACTATCCTAGAGCTCACTGCTCAAGTGGTGAAGGTTGCAACCTTCTGATCTCAGATACACACTATATCTGTTGGATGAACTATCACTGTAACACTACTTGTTAGATCAGTTCCTTTGATGCGCTGATGCTTTGACCTCTTGTAAAGCTCTAATACATCTTATAGACTCTTCAAAAACTTCTTCTCTACTTATCACAACTCTATATCAACTTTCATACTAATTACAATGGGTGCATCTTATATTTATATGTGCATACAAAACAAACAACTAGGTCGGCCCTTAGACCTACTACATACAATGCTTCCAATTGAATTGGCTCAAGTGTGCTTACAAAAAAATAAAATTACATTTTGGAAACCTAATTACAATAGGCACATAGCCTTTACATCATTAGATTATAACCGCAACTCAAAATGCTAATAGTCGGTTGCTTACTCTGTTCTTCACTAGCACACACTCGTTGTGCAACTTCAACTGCTTGTATCTTTCTCATACTTGCATATCTAATCATGTGCTTATAGACTAAGCATGAACATAGTCTAACTAACTTATTTTCTAGGGTGCACACCATAACTCAGTCATACGCATGTGCGCTGATGCTCTAAGCTACAGGAACTCTATACACTGTCTAGTCTTCAACACTTAACTGATTTATGATCTTCTCATCAAGTGCGCTGACTCCAAACTACTATATGACTTTGTTGCCATAATGACAACATTGTATTAAGTCATATACATTAGTATATCCAACTTTCCAACAAATGGCTCACTAAAGCCGGAAGAGCTACAATGATTAAATCTATTTTGTCAGCCATACCCACATATCAAATGCTAATCCTCCCCCTTCTAGTCAATATCAAAGCTAGTTTAGACAAGCTCCTAGGAGAATTCTATTGGTAAGGTTCAGTGGAGGAAAAGAAGTTAGCTCTTATAAGATGGGAAAACTTATGTAAACCAATATCCAAAGGTGGATTAGGAATTAAAAATTTACAATGGCAGAATAAAGCACTAGGTGCCAAACTCATATGGAGACTAAGTCAGGAATCTAATAGAAAATGGGCCTCTATTCTTCTGAATAAATATGTACTAAATGTGAACCCCATTAACATTTTTAGATCCCACTCACATGTAAAAGGTTCCCAAATTTGGTATTTTATAATAGAATCCAAAGGATTTATTAACAACCTACTCACTTGGGATATTGGGATGGGTGATAAGGCCCTCTTTTGGGAAGATTCTTGGGGAGGATTTTCCCCTCTAACTAAATCAGGTTTCAGTGAAGAATTTATAGAAAGATGTAAAGCTATTAGGGGAAATTTTGTAAAGAATTATATCTCTTGAGAAGGAGATTGAATATGGAAAACAATAGATGATATTCCAATAGAATATAATGAAAGACAAAAACTTATAGATATCCTCAAAGATAGATTAATCTCACACAAAAATAGAGCAGATAAATTAATATGGGCTGGTTCAAATAATGGAAATTATAAAGTTAAGGATGGTTATAAGACAATTATGCAGGAACATAACATGGATACCCTGGATATCCCATTGAACTTGTGTTGGAACAAAGCTTGCCTCCCTAAGGTAGGAATATTCCTATGGGCAGCACTACAAAAGAGAATTTTGACTACAGATAGAATTCAGAAGCTAGGTTTTGAAGGTCCTTCAAGGTGCCCTTTATGTGAAAGCCAAGAAGAGGATGCAAATCATTTACTCCTTAATTGCACTTTTACACAAAATTTTTGGAACTGGTTAAGTAATTGCTTAAATTGGCACTCAGCTTTGCCTTATGATATAGTGGACTTTCTCAAAGTGTGGCCCTCTCTAAATAAAGGAATCTTGTATAAAGACATATGGGTAATCTCTCCCTCTATACTACTATGGGAAATTTGGAAAGAGTGTAATAGAAGAATATTTACAAATCAAAAACTGGATTGGAGATTGATTACTAACAAAATAGAAGCATCAATTATTGAAGTAAATAATAACAAACTTAGAAATCAGATTAGTTATGAAAACTCTTTTAAGTAGTGGGATAATAATATCAGAAAACTTTGGCCAAGACTGATTATCCCACCACTATTTGGTAAAGGAGGAAATAGAACAAAAACTGATAGAAGTAATTGTAAATGGTCACCCCCTAAAGATGGCTCGTATAAATTAAATTTTGATGGGGCATCTCGAGGCAACCCAGGTAGAGAAGGAATTGGTGGGATTATACATAACTGGAAGGGGGAAATCATATCTAAATTTTCTAGCCCCATTAAACCTACAACTAATAGCATGGTAGAATGTATGGTTGTCTTAGAAGGTCTCAAACTATGTAAAAAACTAGGACTACCAAAAATGGAAATTGAAGGAGACTCCCAAATAATAATTAATGAAATCAGAACAAGGAAAAATCCAAATTGGAAACTCAACTCTAAATTAGAAGATATTATTAAAATTCTTGACACTATCGCCCAATATGAAATCAAACACATTTATAGAGAAGGTAATATAGAAGTTGATCATCTTGCAAATCAAGGTGCAGATGGTGAAACTATGTAGGTAGAATTTAGGTCATCAAGGTAGTCTAGTCTCTCCCCATAGCCCTAATTAAGTGTCATTGAATCTAATTAAAAATTATGAATATTAACACAACCTAAATAGTCTAACCTTACAAAACAATACGTATTATTAAATAAGGTGATCGGGTTAATCCATAATTATATGATGCTAAGAATTTATTTCAATATTCAAATATTATACAATTCAAAATACTACTTTAATGATACATAATCATATATTAAATTATTAAATTTAATCAAAGTTATAAGTTATTATTGTGACAAAATCTGCCACACTAATCATCAATCATGATTTGGTAAGACAGATACATATGCCCACCTCCTATTGCTTGTCGGAGTTCTCCATTTTTTAATGTAATACTAATCTTATATACATATAAATATTAATAAGGATCTTCATCCACTCTTAGCTATATAAACCTATAGTTATCATTATAGGTTAGGTCTATCTTGTTTCAATGATTACTAATGATAGGACCAATATAGGAATAGACCCGTTAGTAGGAATAATCAGCTCCAACATGTATATGTTTATAGTGCTCACTAGTTCTTAGACTAATGAGATTCTGAGCTACTATAATAAAGAAATGAATGCGCTCTGAGCCCTTTTGGGCTCAAAGCTAGATTAAGGAATGAGTTGAAACAATTAGCTCATGTAGTATAGGGAGTGGAAAGCTTCTAGTTTCTGACCTCTATCTTAGTAGAGGGACATATTTACCAAATATGTTTCCTCTTCACGCATGGGATTATAAACTTTAAACTATACATACAGAACATCTTATGTTTACATTATATGCCATTTGTAACAATTTGAAAACCCCAGTTAGATTTGCTATAGTATAGATAGATCAGCCTATTCCCACTTTCATTTTAATCATTGCTAAATCTATATTAAATTTTAGGAATTTAGCTCAGCCTCAAATAGTCCAACCCTTTCACAATAAATTAAGTTTTATTAATAGGCTTATCAACTACACCCAAAATTATGAGTCCAATTCTTAGATATATTTTTGCCTCACGGCTAAGAGGAATCATATGTCCATATTAGATATTTGATAATTATTAATATACGTAACAAGATATAGATATAGTACTGTGATCTAACACTAATTAGCTCTCAATTCTCTTATCAAGGAATGAACATTCTGGATTAACAAGAATTGCCCCACCCTTTTAGGAGTGTTCTATCATGGTAGGAAAAGGAGATCATCTAGAAGGTTACAATCATGTATTGATGAAATTGATAATCAGCCATAGAAGATGTGTTCATTAAGGAGTAACTAATATGACTCAAAATAGTCTAGCTTCTAGACTTTAACCTCATAGCTACACATAAAATTTCCATAGGCTATTTTACAAAACTAATTCCTCTAAGTTTCAAACTTCCCTGAGGGATGGAATCAAAATTGATTCCCCCTTTTCAATTAAAGGCAGTAGGGTGATGGCATTTAGAGGCATCATCATGCCAAAAAGGTGGAACCAGATTCTCAACCCTCTATCGAATTCCACAAGAAGGGTGATAGAAAAAGCCATGGGAGATCACTTTTTCAATAATGAATACACTTACAAAACCAATGGGGCAGTCATTGGTCAGTTCATAGCTATTTCAGTCTTTGTAGGTAGGAGGAAAGAAGACATCTTCCAGGTAGCTTGGACAATCTTTAATGAAGATCTTCTTGGAGGTCTAGAAAGAGTGATCCTTTGCATTGACAACCAACTCAACATTCCTTATCCAAAAATCATGATGAAAACTGAGGTTACCAAGCTAGAATAAATTCCATAAACATAGAACATCCCCATGATGACCTTCAAACATGAGGAGCGGTTCGATGCCCATTGGCCAGAGATGCTCAAGAATTTGGATTTCCTCTACAACAAAATGCTTCACGATGAGATGGACAAAGTAGAGATCCTCAAATATTGGAGGAGCGAGGGCTTCAACATTCTGGGTGATCTTGACAAAGTTGAGGCAGAAAATTTTCACATTATGGCTCCCGAGATCCAAAGGTGCACTCATCATTCAAAAAGGTGGCATCTAAAGATGAATACATTGTCATTATGAGAAAGAGAGAGAATATCTGGAGTTGTAAGATGGTCCAAAAGAGTTGTGCCATATGAACAACAATACATAATACCCCCTTTTTTATTTCTACTATACAAAATATCAACAAACTTTGAACAAGTAGCGAATGTTAAGTAGTTCTCTACAGGGTTTTATAAGTCAAGCCATTAAGGTTTATTTTAAATTTTGCAGTTTGAATCAAGCTACAGACATATGTAAGTATCTAGCACCATATTATATTTAGCTGTAAAAAATTTATGTTTATTCATTGCAGGGTCCCTCTTAAAATAGGTACTATTTGGTATGATCTTAGTTATTAATTTCTTAAATTCTCTTTAGAGCATGGAAATTATGATCAATACTTACTAGCATCTACATGTAGTTTTTCATTAATTTGATGTCTTCTCTTTGAATCCTATAGATTCATGTTCAGACGTGTGTCGTATACACCCTTTATGTTCTACTACCGACATACTAAACGTTAGATATAAAATATAGTGAATAGTATTAAGCATACCCTCATAAATTTAGAGAACTCCTCACCTTCCCTAAAGAAGTTGAAATAATATGATTGAAATAGGCCCATAAATCCGAACAGTCATAGGTTCCCAATAGCCAGGACATTAGAGGAATAGACCTTATAAATAGTTCCTTTGCTCATTTTGTAGTCCCCATATTGACCTAAACAACTACTTAAGCTCTCCATATTGTGTTGGCAAGCATGGAAACTCCAATTAAGCTTACTTGTAACAGGGGTCAGTTGTCTTTTGAAGGAAAGATTATGACAAAACATGTTAAAAAGGTGATGATAAATAAACATGCCCTTATCATTAGAGCCACCCTTTGTATCTTAGGTCCTAAATTTCTCAATAATGAGGTTAGATATAGAGTCCTCTCCAACATGACATCCATGTTTGTAGCTATCATCTACTTCTAGGGTTTTCACAAATAGGAGATTTGGAGACTCTGCTACAGAATCTTCAAACGGAGATTTCTTGGAAATTTAGATAATGCCCTTCAAAATATTAAAGAGGACCTTACTATTGTGAGCCCTAGGTATTATGATATGCTATCTTTCAAAGGGAGTCTCCTCCCTTCTACTCCTATCATAGCAACAGAGGACATGGAAGCCTTCAAGGATAGAGAAAGCATTGTCAAAAGAAATACACACTTTATGTTACACTACTTACATATCCAAAAACCAGAGAAGGAGGATTGGTTTTATGAATATTGGCACCTAGATGAAGTTGGAAACACAGACATGGAGTGCTTCTCAGAATTTGAGTTAGAAAACCTAGTTGATCTATGGCTAGAGGAAGGAAAGCATCACAAGAAAAAGAAAAAGAATAGACTCCTTGATGCAAATAGCTCAAAAACATAAGTTAGGGTCCAATAAAGCTAGTATGTGGTCAGATTTATGTTAATCTCTCCTAAAACTAGACTTATGTAGATCTCATAAATATTAATATTTGATTTCTTCAAATATCAGAACCCTCCTACTCTCCAGGACATCAGTTTAAGATAATTGGCTAAAGTAGTATTTTGCATTATCATAGTAGGATTGTAGTATCACCTTAAAGGAGCAGTGGTAATAATGATTAACAATATCCATTTCAAATAGTAGAAAATGAATAAATAGATAAGCAATATTGGTAAATGCCCTAAAAATAGATTATGCGAAAACAAGACCAATATATTTTCTCCATCTCCTGAGTAACACTCAGTTAAGCGAAAATAATATATACATATTTTATATAAGAATGTTTTGTTTAAATTTAAATTACACCTAATCTACTAACTGATGAGACTAAATATGGGCTACCCTCAACTAAGATAGGGATGACTACTTGTATACATCCTTCAACAATTTTACATTGGCATCATAGGTATGGTGATCATGGTTCACTTAGGCTTAGAGATTCGAGGATGAACTCTCATTAACTTATACCAGCTAGGATGTTTATGTCATAATATGTACATTATATACATTGCTATGATAGAGTAATATAGGCAACTAATAATGATAACATCAAAGGCTTTCAAACAATAGCTAGGTGAACAATGAATAAGTCTTTTTTAATGCAAATAGAAGATGTGAGTTACCCCATGAATATGTGGCAGCAGGGTCCTAAAACATCCCCCACTTAGCTAAATATGAGATAGAGATAAAATTAGTAGAATTAATATGGATGGTTACAAATACTACTTATGTTATTAACCAGAGGTATTACATCTTTAATGCATTAATATTAAAATGTTACTTCATGACAAATGGATTTTATTTTGGCTCTGTGTACCTATTTTTAGGAATGATTATAAATTTTTAAGCTCATGCTTTCCTTCCTACCATTATGATTTAGGCTCAGGTTATATCTTAAATTACAAATGAATACTCCTAGCTAATATGCTATTGTGAAGCCAATATACATATAACTTATATTGGCTTCAGGAAACAAATTACCTAGGCATTCTTGTGCTCAAGGGTTCTATGTTTCAGTGCTCCTTTGCCTTGGCAGTATGATAATGTACATAGAAGTTGGTACTTTAAGTTTTTGGATTAATAAAATATCTAATGGTGCTATGTCTAAAATTTCCTTTAGATTTGTGTATGGATGATTCTTCATAACTATAATATGTATGCAAATAAATGTATATTAGACTAAAATATAGTAACTCCCAGTGTCATTTTGCTTCTTATAGCCAATCTGAAAGTTTACAATAATTAAGTTTAATGGATAAGCCTTTTATCTTGAGTATGATTATCATATTTCTTAAGCATAGTTTATGGACTATCACTGTTTTAATGTGAGATATCTAATGTAGTGTACTTTTCAGAAGTGCATGTAGTTAGTACTTTTAGATCTAGTACAGGTGTAAGGGAAACAAGACCAACCACTTACGTTAAAATAGGTGGTACAGATAGAGGTAAAGGTATCTTCCTTTCTAGCAAATAATTCTTTACTAGGCAAATATCCCCCTATTAGTAGTTTTGAGAATTTCGGATTAACAAAAATTATTATATTAGGGATATACTAACAAAGATCATAGCCAAAGATATGAAATTTTAGGATCAAGAAAGATCTCGAGGAACCCTCGCTCAGATGGGATAATTAGGGAACCAGCCCTAAGACAGGCACAATTTTTTCATAGATTGACTTCAGAAGAAAGGAAAGGGACAAAATCAATAAGCGCAAATACCTGAAGGAAGGCTTACCAAGGACCTGAGAACTTTGTAGAATAGTCTAGATTTAGAATAGTTTTGTATGAAGTGTGTAATTATATATATCATGTACTTGGTCCTAGAGGGTGTGCCCTCCTAAAACTCTTATGTATCAGACTCCAAACTATGGTCCCAGGCAAGGTTGGAGGTTTTCTCAACCCCACTCTTTCTTACCAGTGCCTACACAGAGTGGGGTTCCTTTTCATTTCTTGTATCACTATTTTAATAACTAATAAACTATTGGCTTTGGCCTTTTACCGATGAAAAAAAAAAGGGGTGGAATTAATTTAATTAAAGTGCTGGGACTTTTGTAATTCAATTAATTAATCATAGAGTTTATTTAGCCAATAAATGTTGATATTTAGGAATTAAATATAGTATGTGATTAATGCAAGTTTGAGGTTTTCTACATTTGATACTAAGTCAAGTAAAGTCAATTAGGGGATAGAATTTCCTAGGACAATAGGACTTTGATGATGTATAAATTTGAAGGAATGCACCAAAATTGATTAGGATTGCAAGGTGCAAATTTTGGGGTATTACACTTAATAGATTCCAAACGATGGTGGGTCACTTGACATCCCCTTAGTATATATCCTTTTCAATAGAAGATGACAACTCACTGAGTCACCCACATAACCAGCCCTTGCATATTGAAGTATTAATCCAAAACCATCATGTCAAACGTGTGTTGATAGATGGAGGCATTGGTCTAAATATCTTCTCTTACAAATTGGTTACACAACTGGGATTTTCAAAAGATGCTATTGATCCTAAAAATAAGATAACCATAAAAGCATATGACAAACAAGAAAGGAATTCCAAAGGAGTCATTGTATTACCTATCAGAATGGGACCTATCATCAGAGATATTACTTGTCAAGTACTAGATCTTCCATTGGCCTATAACATTCTTCTAGGAAGACCCTGACTACATGAGATGCAAGATATTCCATCAACTTATCATCAATGTCTAAAATTTCCCTATGATGGAGTAGAGGTCAATATACTAGTAGACACATCAACATCTTGCAATGCTTTAAAGGAAAGTGAAGACAAACTCATTCCACACAACAGAGAGTCTCCTACTAAACAAATAGACATAGCTTCTACATCTAAAATAGAAGACCTATAAAAAGGAGTCAAGATTAAAGATACCAGCATGGAAGAATACATAATGGAACTAGTTCTATCCCTCACATCTCTCCCACTTTCACCTAAATCCTATGGACAACCTTCAGAAAAGTTGAAAGTGACATCCAAAGAATCTGAGGTCATATTTAATGGGAGTTTTGTCACAGAGAAAGCATCAAAACAAGAATTAGATGAAGAAGAGGCTATACTAGCATGGTTGTACAAAGATGACTCTCAATCACAGATAGTTCAAAAATGTGATTCTAAAATACAAAAGATTCCTATGAAGTCATATGGACCAAGTCACAAGTTAATATCTAAAATGGGATATTCAGGAAAAGGACCTCTAGGAACAAGAGGCAAAGGCATCATAAAACCCATTGAAAACTATGAGAGAATAACCAAGGATAGTACAGGACTAGGGTATCACAAGAAGTCTTTCCATCTCGGTGGGAGTTCTACACATGTCCTAGAAAAAATAGAACCAGATATTCAGCAAAAGGAAGAACCTAAACACTCAGACAGTAATGATTCAGATACAAGTAATGTTTTTCCTTATGAATGCATACCTCAACATTTATTAGACCTTCTTGAAAATGAAAAATAACCTAAAAGAATCAACATAGTAGACACACAAGAACCTACTACTGAACAAGATACAGTCGCAACACAAGAACCGATTGATCCTAAAAACAAAAAATGGGAAGAAGGAGAGACTATGACAATAGATGAGCATTTGCAACACAACAGTGATTCTGAGATGGACTCCCATGAATATGAATTCTGCTTAGACTCTGAAGGTAATCCTACTTAGGGAATCCATCCTGACTTCACACATGTTCTTAATTTTCCCAGAGATCCAGATGAAGAATCAAATGACTATGAATGGGAATTGTTCCAAAAGAAGATGAGCTTATAACATAAAAACACATAGATGTCATTCACCAATACACACCTACATCCAAAATGAGTCTAGAACAAGATGATAGACCTCGTGAGTCTGATTCACTTATCACTAATGTAGGATCCAACGATGATGTTGAGACTCTTAACAAACTAAATATCTTGAGTAGTAATATCATCCTTGAATTTTAGAGTCGAATCGGACCAAATGATGACAACACTATATGTGTAAACAAGGTTACTCAATCCTTTCCCACACTTACCATCCAACACCCTGAGCTTATCGACAAAACATCTACTTATCCAAGCCAAGACATACATGTAATAGCCCAAAAATGGGCTATAGGTTCATTAACCTCCAACATCAACAATTCGATCAAAATTAACATAAAGTCCTAACCTAAGGCACATCTTCACATCAGTTTATCAAAACCCTAATTGATTTTATCCTAATTCTGGATTAGAGAATATTTCCTAAATATTCCTAATTTATCTAATTATCTTTAATTAAATATTATTTGGCGATAAATCATATTTAATTAATTAGATTAATTCTACCACTTAATTATTTAATTAGATTTAATTCTATTTATTCCTAATTAATATTATTTTTATTTGACAATAAATCAAAAATCTTACGAATAATTGATTAAATTCTTATTCAAATTAATTAAATCCATTTGTCAAATTTAATGATATAGTTTTGGAATAAAGTTTGATTTAATAATTGATTAACCCATAAATCAATTGTTTTAGTTCAAAAATAGTTAAGTTGAGAATAAATCACTTTATTTTCAAATTGATTCATATTAAATCATGCACAATCAAAAAAGAAGTCAACTTTAAATCAATTATCAATTTCAATTTGCTAACTTTCAAAACTCAACATGTGATTGTGAGTTGAAAAACTGAACTAAAACTCTATTTTGAGATAAAAACTACTTTTGCATGATTTTATGAGTTAATTAATTCTGTGTTAACTCAAAAATCAACCTGAGTTTATCAAGAGTGATTTATGGCTTTTCTCAATGCATCCTCAAGCCTTGGATTTCTATAAAATCAAGGCTTAACTCTTCACAATTAGATCTCTCGAATTTGCACAATTACTCTAGTGAAATTGCATCTGAAGAATCAAGCTCTTGCGAATAGGCTATTTGTGAGATATTTCATTATTTTTTATTTCTTTACATCCATCTTCATATCAATTCATAGCATTGTTAGATCAATTTGCATATCAATTTCATCCATCTAGCTTAGATTCATACAGTTTTTCATAATAATTGCATCAAAAATCCAAAAAAATAGATTAATCTACATTCAAATCCTTCATTTATGTGTTGCATTGTCACTGATCTTAGTCTGAATCTGAGAATACCATACTCACACCTACTCGAAGGCAATAAATCACCTGGTTAGTTATATTGTTCTCATTTGCAGATTTCTAATTGTCTAACCTCTAATGTTTTATTGAAGTGTTGTGTCTCTAGCTAGGTATAAAATTCACATGCACATTTATGGCACCTAGCATGGGGCCCTGAAACAGGTTTCCATTTCATTTCTAACAATTTCTATCAATTTTTTGTCATTTTCTATCAAAACTATGATTTTTACTTTATGTCCATACATTTTTCGTACGATTTTTGACAAAGTGTCATCCCAAGACCTCCTGACTATCATATGATAGTTGGTGTTTTTGAGAATCATGCCATCTCTTACACATTGTCATTTCAAGACTATTCTATCATGTGTGTGCAGACCCATTGTGGTATTGTGCTTGGATTTTCATACAAGAGGTAACCCACTGTCATACAAGTTTTGGTATCCGAGATTCAATTGTCGTATCAAATTTTTAGTTTGTCTTTCAGATTTGATTTTTGGATTTGGACTAACAGCTAACCCTAACAATTGAGATCTTCTATTTCTGATTGGTACTTGCTGATTCTAATTGGAAAAGTGCAAAAAAAATTGTAAAATAAGTAAAATCTACTAAGCACATTGCAAAGGAACTCAATTATTCTATTTCATCTTGTAACACTTCAATTTGGGACATAAAACAAACTCTCACGTGTCAATCTTGAGTGCATTTCCTGCTTTCATAAAACACACTTCAGTTTTGGGCTCTAAAACGAACATAGATTTACTTTTTTCATATCTGTTACACATAGTAATTAGGCCCTATGAACACTATTTGTGGAGTTCTTAAGAGAGTGGTCTTCATTCGCTTGTTTTGCATGCAAAGCTCTTCTTGAAGATAGATCCCCTTTTAGGTAGGGAGGATACTAAGATTATCTCATAGTTTTAATGGGTTTGGTCCTCAACTTTGATTGGTGCATTCTCTCTTGGTCCCACTTTGAGAGCTTGGTAGACATAGTTGTTGACATCACAAATCTTGGTGAGGTAATTTTATTCTTAACATGTCAATTGATCTATTTGCTTTGTTTTGGTGAGGTGAAGAGGCTAGAGTATTATACTCTACTCCCTTTTTGGGTAGTATCAAAAACTCAGAACCTTGAATCTGAACTAGTCCCCATGTGGTCCTTTTTGTGAGTCACCTTTAGAGAGGGTTAACCATAGTGGACATTCCCTTTATTGGGTCAACCACGTGGATGAAATCTCAAGTGGTAATAGCCATTTTCATCATGGTAGCAACAACCACTATAAATGTCTTTGTGGAAGAAATCTTCACAAGTGTAGTCTCTTGTTGGGCTGTCAGATCTCCTCAGTAGCTCTTGATTGATTAAATTCTCAAACTATGTCAAAACCCCGGTGCACCTGGATTGGATTTTTCCCTCTTGAGATTACAAAAGTTACAGAGTCAGTCCATTACTAAAACCCTAGTGCTACCAAATTTTTACTTTCTAGGACTATGTGCATGATTGGAAAAACTTTTGAGAACATAAACAAGTGGTATTCCTAAGGTTAGAACAATAAGTCACTTGCTTGTTCATGTGCAAGGTTTCTTTGTCCCTTTCTCATTGTTTTTAGATGTGCTTGAATTCCCTTGCTTGTTGTTCTATGTGCTTGCTATCTACTTGGTTATTGAAAATGAACGAACCCGAGACGAACTGTTACACAAACCTACAAACCTGGATAGAGAAAATATTACAAACAATCTGATACTAAAAAATTGAAAAAATTGAAAATCTAAAGCAAAATTCCTTTTTGGAGTCCAAAGTCATCCCACAGTCTCAAAAACTTGTACGAGTTTTTCCCAAGTGTCATGCCAGAACCCCTAGATTGTCATACAGGAGATTGTATACTATTGTATGAGTGTTGTTAGGAAAAGTCAAGCAAAATCAATCCCTGGTGTCAACTATTGTATGAGTGTTGCAACTATCATATGAGTGCTCTCAATTGTCATGCCAGACCTTACCCAGACTTTTATGAGCCTAGAGAAACTCGTATCAAAATTTTGAAAAGTTGCCAAAAACCTGCCAAATTTGTCAAAAATCCAATTTTTACAACCTACTTCTAGATTATGTCAGAAAATTCACTATGTCAAGAACAAAGCAAAAACTAGAAGAATCCAACCAATTTCCTCAAACTAGTCTCTTGAGTCTGATTAGCCTTCTGATTTATTTATTTGAATCATGTTCATCATGTGTCAAAACCTTGTCAATCATCATCTCCAATTCAATCTTCAACAAAATGGCTAAGTGTTGCAAGCTTGTGTCCACCATGTTTTGGGCATCTACCCATACAACTAGGGCATAGTATCCTTTATTTACATCTAAATAAATCTTCAATCAATCCAATATTGACAAGGTTGCATCATTTGATCTTCTCGAATCAAGTCACTCATCAATTGTCTTATCTTGCTCCTTTGCTTCACCCAAGGTTAATGGTGGAAACTAGAGCTTCATCACAAAGAAAAAAAAAGAGAACCATCCAAACTCTCTTCAACAGTATCTTCTATCATTGCTCAAACATTTCATCAACCTTACGACACAACTAAATTTGGAGAAGATGGTCTAGGCAATCTTTACTTGAAAGGTGGTTACGTCACCCCTCCTGTATTTGTTCACAAAGGTAAGCCACAAACTCCACATCAATCAATCCCTGGTAGTCCTCACAACAACACAATGTCTCAAGGAGGAGGAAACCAAGGATCACAAGGTCATCAATCTAATCATGGTGGAGATCTAGAACTAACCCCATCTGAAATCGAGCGATATAGAAATGATGATGACTTTCAAAAAATGATGAAACATTTCTTGCAAGAAGAGAAAGAAACCTACTTCTTGGAGCTAGCTTGACAAGGAGCTAAACTTCCTTCAAACTTTAATGTTGAATATATCATTACTCAAGAGGAAGAAAATCCTATCACAACCATGATGAAATAGATGCATGCTATGCAAGTTAAAATGAACAAGATGGAAAAAGATAAAGAACCCAAAGAATATTCTATGGAGGCTCTATACCCCTTTCCATTTGATAAAAGTTTGTACATGCCACCATTCCCAAAGAGAGTGGAGATACCAAAATATGATAAGTACAATGGAAACTCTAATCCTCAAGATCATGTCAAAGAATTTTGTACTCAATCCATGGAGATTATGCATGAACCAACCTATCTGATGCATCTTTTCCCTTGATCTCTAGGAGGGTCAGCCATTCATTAGCTCTCTAAATTTCCTTCAACAATCAAAAATTTTGAGGAATTGACCAAACTATTCTACCAACAATACTCCTACAATATTCAACTTCTGGTCACCATGATTGATATCTGCAATCTAAAAAAAAAGATAGGAGAACCCATTTTGACTTTCCTCAAGCGATGGAGGAAGAAGTTTTCCCTCTATGCTAGATCCATTCTAGAAAATGAAAAACTTGAAATATTCATCAACAATCTAATTTCAGAACTCAACTATCATCTGCAAATGCAAAATCATACTTCTTTTGAGAAAATGGTGGAAAATGCCATAAAATTTGAAATGTGCTTTCTTGTAAGGGATACATATCGATTAACAAAGATAGTAAGTATGAATCGGGTTCTAGTTCCAACAACAAAGACAAAGGAAAATTCTAGAACAAGAACAAGAATGTTGTAACAGATGGTGTTGTGGATCACATCAATACTCCATCAAAGGCACCCGCGTTCAATCTTACCATGGGAACTCAGGCCATCAAATCTTCTAAACAAAAGGTAGTTGAATCTACTAAAAATTCTAATGACTATAAACCTTGGATTAAAAAACCAAACCACGAGTTCACTCCTTTGGGTGAGTCCTTAGAATCTTCCATGAAAACTCTCTTGGCAAAAAAATTCATCACGTTACCTGATTTCTATGACTTCCATCAAAACAAAGGTCATAAAACCAATAACTGCATGCACTTGAAGCATCTCATTCAAGACAAAATTTATGAAGGAGAAATTGTAATTGAAAATCACAAAATGAACAACAATCATATAGCCTTCACGAAACAATTTCCAAAGCACAATCAAGGAGTTTCAACTTCTTAACCTAACATGGGTGCTAAAGTCAATTATGCATACTCTAGAAACAATGATGTCATAAACATGGTTGAACCATGCCTATCTAAACATTGCAATGTCATCACTATTGTGAAAAGAAATAGAGATAATCAATCAACAAATGTAGTAACTCGATCACAAGCTCAGGTACACCTACAAGGACAAAACTCAAGTTCATCAAATGCCCCTAAGGTTCCTTTCAATCTTTCATCTGCTTCTAAATAGAGGGCTACCTCAAAATTGACTCCTAAAGAACCTAAAGAGACTAGAGAGACATCATACAGTATTGTCCAACAACTCCAGCATACCAAAGAAAAAATATCCATGTTTGAGTTGCTTCAGATATCTCCTACTCATAGGGCTATTCTAGATAAAGCTCTACTTGGTTCCAATGTTCCTAACAATCTTGATCTAGATAGATTCTAGACTATGGTTGGTCATCTGACATCACCCTAGTATATCTCCTTTTCAGAGGAAGATGATAACTCATTGATTCATCTGTATAATCAACCATTGCATATTAAAGTCTTGATCCAAAATCGTCATGTCAAATGTGTGTTAATAGATGGAGGCACTAGTCTAAACATTTGTTCTTACAAATTGATCACACAACTGGGATTATCAAAAGATTCTATTGATTCTAAAAAGAAGATAACCATAAAATCCTATGATGAGAAAGAAAGATCTTCCAAGGGAACTATTGTCCTACCTATCTGAACTGGACCAGTTACCAGAGATAGCACATGTCAAGTTCTAGATCTTCCTTTGTCTTACAATATTCTTCTAAGGAGGCTTTGGATACATGAAATGCAAGCTATTCCATAAACATATCATCAATGTGTGAAGTTCCTTATTATGGAGTAGAAGTCATGATTCTAGCTGACATATCCACATCTTGCAATGCCTTGAAGGAGAGTGCTGACAAACTTGTTCCACATAATAGATAATCTCCTACCAAGCAAGCAAACATTGCATCTACATCCAAGATGGAACACATTGCAAAAGAATTCAAAATTAAGGACATGGGCATGGGAGAATACACAATGGAACCATTCCTATCCCTCACATTTTTCCCGTTGTCTCCAAAATCCTATGGACAACCTTTTGAAAAGGTGAAACCTATAGCTAAATCATCTCACGTCATATTTAATGGGATTTTTGTCACAGAAAAGGTATCCAAGAAATAATCTAATGAAGAAGAAGTTGTGCTTGCATGGTTATACAAAGATGAGTCTCAATCCCAAACAGTTCAAAATGTGACTCTAAAACATGAAAAATCCCTGTCAAGTCTTATGGACTAGGTCACAAATTGATGACTAAAATGGGATACACTAGACAAGGACCTCTAGGAATAAGAGGAAAGGTATTATAAAGCCAGTTGAAAATTGTGGAAAAACTACCAAAGATACTACAGGTCTGGGATATCAGAAGAAGCCTTTTCATCTTAGCAAAAACTCTCCATATGTCTTAGAGAAAATTAAACCATCAACAATAATTCAGCCAAAGGAAGGAATACAACAATCTGATAGTGATGATTCAAACACCACTGATGAGCTTATTCCTTATGAGCATTTTCCTAAAGAAATACTAGACCTCCTTAAAGATGAAGAGAAAACTAAGGAGAATATCAATGTAGTAGACACATAAGAACCTACTATGGAACAAAAGATAGTTGCATCACAAGAGCAAGCCAATCTTGAAGAAAATCAAACAACAAAAGAGGAGAAATATGGTAGCTATTCTGAGATAGATTCTAATGAGTATGAATTCAAATCAGACTCTGAAGGTAACCCTTCTTGGGGTATCCATCATGACTTTACACACGTTCTCAGATTTCCCAAAGGTCTAAATGAAAGATTAGAAGATGAATCAAATGACTATGAATGGGGAGTTATTCCTGAAGAAGATGAACTTATCACTAAAAAACATGTTGATGTTATTCACCAATATGCACCTAAATCCGAAGTGAGTCTAGAGAGAAATGATGAACTTAATGATTCTGATCCACCTATGGCTAAAGTGGAACCCAATAATGATACTAGGATAATTCATGAACTGAATATTCTGAGTAGTAATCTCACCTTTGAATTTGAGAGTCATGTTAGGAATAATGATGACAACACCATATGTGTGAACACCATTTCCCAATCCCCCCTACATTGACTATCCAACATCCAAAGCTTATTGACCAAATGTCTACTGATCTGAGCCAAGATATCCATACCTTTTGAAATGACTATACCCTTGCTTGCTACCTCAATGTAGTGGACCCTATGATAACTTCCATCAGTAAACCTAGTGTTAGCATGACAAAGTCGAATATCAAATATCTCAGTCAAAAAAATAAGAACAAAAAGAAAAGGAGTTATGAGGGTGAAACCCACTTTGTGGTAGTCTCAAAACCTAAAATAGTAAAAACAAAAGATGTATCCGAAGGTGAAAACCTCCATGAGGTGCCTAAGGATGAGATATTTGATGTCCTTCCAGGTCATTTACAGGACAGATCTCTAGTACTGATAAAGTCTACTCAATCTATCAACATGGGAACAACGAAGGAAACACAAATGATTCATGTAGCACAATCCTTATCAGAGGAAGAGAAACAAGAATTCACTAAATTCTTAATAGAAAAGAAGATCAATTTTGCATGGAAATATTCAGATATGCCTAGAGTAGATCTTGATCTCATAATGTACCATTTATCTATAGATCCAAGAGTCAAACCTGTTAAACAAAAGTTGAGAAAGATGCATCCACATGTTGCACTCTTGGTCAAAGGTGAATTAGAGAAACTACTAAAATCCAAATTTATCTAAGTTATTGATTATGCTAAATGGATCTCTAACATAGTTCTAGTTTCAAAACTAGACAAATCAATAAGAGTGTGCATAGATTTTAGAAGCGTAAACAAAGCATGCCCTAAGGATGATTTTCCATTACCAAACATCGATATGATAGTTGACATGACTGCGGTCTTTGAGATGTATTCTCTTATGGATGGTTTCTTGGGATATAATCAAATCAAAATTTCTTCAGAAGATTAGGAGAAAATGCTTTCACATGTGCATGGGGTGCCTTTTGTTGGAATGTCATGTGATTTGGTCTTAAAAATGCTGGTGCTACATATCAAAGAGCTATGACATCTATCTTTCATGACATCATGCATCAAACCATGGAGGATTATGTTGATGACACCTTAGCTAAGTCTATGATAAGATCAAAACATTTGAATGACTTGAGAAAAATACTGGATAGAATGGAGAAGTTTAGTCTCAAACTAAATCCTAAAAAGTGTGCTTTTGGTGTCACTTCTGGAAAGCTCCTAGGCTACATTGTTTCAAAGAAAGGAATTGAATTTGATCCTGCTAAATTCAAAGCTCTCATGGAGATGCAACCTCCTAAAAATATCAGTTAGATGAGAACTTTATAAGGAAGAGTGTAATCAATCAGACGTTTCATATCTCAATTAGTAGACATATCATAGCCTTTCACAAAGACATTACATAAAGGTGCAACTTTTGCATGGAACGAGGAATGTGAAAATAATTTCAACCATATCAAGCAATATCTATCAAATCCTCCTATTCTGATGCCTCCTATTCAAGGGAAGCCATTGATCCTGTAAGTATCTACCATAGATACAACATTGGGGGCACTACTAGCACAACATGATGAACATAAGAAGGAAAGATCCATTTACTACATCAATAGAACATTGGTAGCATATGAGAAGAACTATTCAATGATTGAGAAATCTTGTCTAGCTGTGATCTTTGCATCATAGAAATTGAGACACTACATGTTAGCTCACACAACACAACTAATAGCTAAGATTGATCCACTAAAGTACCTACTAAGCAAAGCTACCCTCATAGGTAGACTAGCTAAATGGGTGATTCTATTGAGAAAATTTGACATAGACTATGTTGAAAGGAAATCTATCAAAGGAAAATTCATTGTAGATTAGTTAGTTGAAGCACCAATGTTTGATGATACACCATTATAGATGGAATTTCCTAATTCATCCATCATGCACATATCTTCTAGGACTTGGCATCTTTTCTTTGATAGATCTTACACACAAAATGGATCTAGGGTAGGCATACTCTTCATAACACCTCAAGGTTACTTAATACCTAAAGCATTCAGAATCAAGTTTCCTTGCACAAATAACATAGCTGAATATGAAGCTCTACTTAATGGCATGAAGATAGAAATTGAGTGGCAAGTAATAGAGTTTCACATTCATGGAGACTCATAGTTAGTCATACATCAAGTCAATGATGTGTACCAAATGAAAGATGACAAACTTGCTCCATACAAATGCACGGTAGATAACTTAAAGAAATATTTCATATCTATCATGTTTGAACAAATTCCTAGAACTATCATCTCTACTATAGCAGCCTGAACATGAGCTATGCTACGAGTTCCTAGTGGAAGCACTATCATATTCTACATATGATTCCCCTGAAACCCCCATGATCTGTGCTATTTTTGGTCATGATTCTTCCATATATAAAAACCTTTTCTCCTACATTCAAGACCAAATAATCCCTAATACCTTCAACCCCCATGAGAAATGATACCTTATCTGAAATGCATCTCGGCATGTCATCATTGGTAATGATTTGTACAAATGAGGTCTAGATGGTACACTCCTCAGATGTTTAGAACATGAGGAATCTCAACACGCATTAGAGGAAGTCCACGATGGTATATGTGGATCACATTCCAATGGTTTAACACTAGCTCAAAAAATTATTAGGGCTGGGTACTATTGGCCTGAAATGGAAAAAGATGCTATCAAGTATGCTAAGAATTGTCAAAAGTGCCAAGTACATGGTAACTTGATTCATGCACCAGGGAGAGATCTAATTCCCTTTAATAAACAATGGCCTTTTCAACAATGGGCATTTGATCTGATTGGAGCCATTTATCCACATTCTTCTAATGGACATACCCATATTATAACAGCTATAGATTACTTTACAAAATGGGTAGAAGTAATTCCTTTGACTCAAGCAACTGACAAACAAATTTCTATGTTCATTATGAACTACATCATATGTCAGTATGGAATTCCACATTCAATAGTCACAGATAATGGAAGCTAATTCAAGAACAAGGACCTAGATTCCTTATGCTCTAAACTCAAGATTACACAACATTAGTCATCCATTTACTATCCTCAAGGGAATGGACAAGAAGAGGCATCAAACAAGAATCTATTGAAAATCTTGCATTGTACAGTCAATAAAATAGGAAGAGACTGGCACGTCATGATGAATCTAGCTCTCTAGGCCTATAGAACAAGTATCAGAATGCCCAATGGGGCTACACCATTCACTTTAGTTTATGTGTCTGAAGTGGTACTACCAATTGAGGTTGAAATCCCATCACTAAGAATCAGAAAGCATGGTCTAGTAACTGATTATGACTACAGAGTGTCTAGGTTGCAAGAACTTGAACTACTAGATGAGCATAGACAAGCAGCATATGATCATCTCAAAGTATACCAGAAAATAATATCTAGAGGCTACAACAAGAAAGTCAGACAGAGAATTTTTGGTTGGTGATTTAGTCTTGAGAGAGAATCCTAAAAATCAATCACATAGAGAACGCAAGGGGAAGTTTGAACCCAACTGGCTGGGTCCCTTTGTTATCACTGCTACTTTTGGCTCTAGAGCCTATCAACTCTCAATGATTGAAGGAGAATAGATCTAAGAACCAATAAACATTCTTCATCTGAAGAAATTCTATGCATAAGGCATTCAGTCTATGGTAAAATATCCTGAAAAAATCTGAAAAAGTCCTAAAAAATGAACATCTTGGTGAAAACCTAACAATAGGCACCTTGATGATTCACAAAAAAATTGAAAAATATCAAAAAATGAAAAAAATGAAAAAAGTACAAAAAAAATTGAAAAGATAAAAATACAAAAGAATGAGAAAAATAAAAAGTACCTTGGTGAAAACCTAGAAATAGGTGCCTTGGTAGCAAAAATAGAATCTCTACCAAGATGGTGAAAACCTAGAAAATGGGTGCCACTTGTTAAAAATGCTTCATCTATCAATGCAATCTTGGTCTTTTCTAGCTTTCAATCCTACTTTAGTTTGTACATATCTCCTAGTTTATTTTCGCATTCCAGTTTTCAATAAAGTTGGTCAGTGTACCAATCAGCTAAAACATCTGTATCCTATCAATGTTTTAAACTTGGGGGGCAATAAATCTCATATGGTCTCCAGTATACCTCAGATGAGTCATATCCAGTCAAGATCCTTTGAAGCTACATCTGAGTCAGTCAGTCTATCTCCTTACCAAAAAGGATTTTGCAATCAAACACAAACAAACATCAACAACAAACCAAAAACAATCTCTGCTTCATTTCTTTTATCTCCTTGTATGCTTACTGATTCACATTGAGATTTTTTGCATATTGTGTCATTTTGAGCTCTTCGATGATGTCCTTTATCAGATTTAGAGAGTGATGACTGGGGGCATAATCTTTTCTTTGTTTTCAGCTTTGAGTGAAAATCTAACAACTTTGGAAATTTTGGATTGAAGTGGTGTCCATTTGTAAGAGCCTCCATCACGTATTGGATTGCCATGTGTACCTTGACCATTGATACCCAAAAAATTCAAGAAATTTTGATCTAACTATTGTCTTTTTCAGTGAGTTCTTACTCCTACTGTGAAACGTGATCTTACCTAAGGATGTGAATGATAAAGGGTCGCTATAGGTAATTCACATTGAATTTAGAATGATCTCTTGATTTCTTGATGTGTTTGCAATGTAAGGCATATTCAGGTCATCAAGACGTCTATGTTTTGATGCTTATACAAATTTCTATATCAAAATGGACATGATATTCAGATCATCCTAGCATTTGTGCCTTGGTGCTTCTATCTAATCCGACATTCTGAAAACAAAATCAATATTCATATGTCCATGGTTGTCTAGCTAGTGGGTGTTGTATTGACTTTGACCCAAAAAAAAAAATCACTATTCATATGTTTATGGTTTCATAACTAGTAGACATTGTATTGATTTATCTGGTTACCTAAAAATTTAGTGATGAAAATGACTAACACATGATCAGTCACTAGGTCCTAGGTTTTAATTTTGCATTTCATTTTACATGTCACTTTGCACTTTGCATGATTACATGATCTCACGATTGCTGAATCAAACTTGAATACTTAAATGATTCTTCAAACCAATGTTAAACATGACATAAGAGCTGATTCTCACACGAAGGTCTCTTCATAGAACCACAAGCAGTCACCATCCTGGGTTAAACATCCTTTTGACAAAGATACTGAGTACTTGTCTTCATCAATACCTTCAAAATATATCATATGAATCACTGCATTTACATTACATATCATAATCATTCCATTACATTCATTCATTACATACATGTGCATCCATAAAGCATAAGAAAATCATACATTTCCATAATCCGTAACCAATTGCATTGCATAATCCATACATTTGAAAGAAAACAACTGCATTGCATAATCCATATATTTGAAAGAAAACATTGCATTACATAATTCATACATTCTACACTACTCAAAGCATTTCAAAGCATTTGCATCACATGATACATCATCATACACAAAATGACAAGTACACATGAAGTCACAACCAAAAATCAATCAATCTCATATATATCATATAACTTGAAATAGTCAAGGATGCACTACTGGCACAAGATACAAAAGAATGAGCTCATGTGAGCTATAAGAGTCAGATCAGTGTATATGGACAAAATTAAAAAATCAGAAAACAATAAGATAGATCAGTTTTTTATCTTCTCCTCTACATCTGGTAGTGGTGGTGCAGGTGCATCGGGCGGTGGATTGGCCTGTGGTGCTCTTGCTCCCTGTGAAGCAACCATGTACTAAGAGTATGTAGGAACTCTTTGTGTAGCTGGTACAGTAGTATAATATACATACACATAATATGAAGCTCAAGCAGTCTAATGTACAACCTCTACCTGTAGCCACCTGACATTAGCCTCACACTCTAAGCGCTGCCTCTTAGACTCCTTAAGCTGTATCTCAAGGGTAGCACTTTGCAATCTTAGGTCTTTGATCTATAACCTAAGCCACCTAATGATTTCTTGAGGAGTCTGCCTTAGTCCAAGATCTACTTCTGCAGCTAGCATATCCGTGTTCTCACTCAACTAATCAACAACCTCTATCTTGTGTACCTTGTGGCATCTAACCTTAGCACCAAGATCAAAATCAAGATCTACCTGTGTAGTATCAGTATCACCACCTACATCCTAATGTGCCCCTAGAACCTTATCAGTACTCCCAATGCTACCAAGTGTGCCACCCTCTCCTCTAGTGGATCTCCTCTGTAGAACTGCAAGTCTAACTACTGTCAAGCTCTAAGGGTGAGGTGGTCTCATCTATCTAGCTAGCCTCTCTAGAGCAACAATAGCCCTAGGTCTAGGAGGTGTGGGTTGCAACATTGGAATCTATACCTCTCAGCATCTTTGGCCTCTACCCATCAGTGCACCGGTGACATCTAAAACCTCCTCCATGGTAGGGATCAACTTTGTAGGATCAGATAATCTCCTCATAGGGTGCTTCACTAGCCAAGAAATGAAAGCATTAGTAACCCCAGCATCATCAACCTAAGGCCTATAGTCCCAATCTCTTAATACATATCCAATGTACTCTTGGCTGCACAGGGAATAAGATAATCAAGTTGTCCATCCTAATCCTAGATCTCAAACAAAATGTGCATATGTGGTATAGTCATGTGGAGCATCCTATATGATTTCATACTACCTCCACACCCATGTGATGATGAATCTCTCAAGCACCATAGTAGAGCATCCTATCAGCACTCGACTCTGACAAAAGTAACTAAACTGAAACCAAGCAGTCAGCCATGCCTCTACCTATAAATATGGTCTCCAAATGACAAAGGTCATGTCATCTATAAAATGCCTCCAATACTCAGTGATACCCATATGGACCTGTGTCACATATCTAGAATATACATATATAATAGGCTCATGTGGATGTCGGTAACTCTAACATATTGACGGACATATGGGAATGTGCTCCCATGCCCAAATCTATAATACTAATGCACCAGAAGCAAATGACTTGATCTCATGATACACAATCTCATGCATCTTTGAGAACATGTAGGTGAGTATACACTAACCCCATCCCAACTTAGAAGGAGTAGCCATCAGTCAAACAACCATAGGGGCCTAGCCCATCAAGAGACCATTTGGCTGATGGTCAAACATGATGATTCCACTGATCATCCCTGCTATGATGCACTCAAGTCTATGGGTCTTCCCATATCTCTACACCAATGTCTCCTAGGAAATAGACTAAGCCAACTGATCATCATCACCTCACAGAAGCCTAAAGGCATGAAGACCAGCATTCCCTGTACTGATGTAATTAGGATGAGGGCCATGAAATAGGATACGTAGAATCCTAGAGACATCCTCAGGTGTGATTGTGATCTCTCCAGTGGGGAGGTGGAATGTTTGTGTCTTAGAGTGGAATCTCTCTATCAAGGAAGTCAGTAATCCATGGTTCACCTGAATCTTAGTTAAATGGATCAGATACTCAAAACTGCACATAGCCAGATGCACTCTTAGTGGGTCTGGCAATGATACACATAATCTTTGAGTGGTTGGGTGTGGTATGCACACATGTACATCAATATAGACAACCTACACATCATAGAAATAGGGTACCCTATCAATAACTTGGTTAAAAATCAAGATATAAGCATAGAAATTACAAAGTTGAATACTTTAGAAGGTGCATTAAATGCTAAGGAATCAGCCTAAGAAATAAGAAAAATAAAAAATTTGACCTAAGATTGAGAAAAACACTCACTATTTTCCATACAAGTTTTCAGACTGATGTCTGTTAAAGTTTTAGGTGACTCTACAACACCCCTAGGATCGAATGCAAGACCAAGATAACTTCCACGAGAGATTGGCAAGACAATTTCATTAAGATGCCAGAATGATATTATTGATCATGGACATGATTAAAATATACATAATAGGCCTCCTTATATATGAAAGGAGATAAGAGACAATGATAAGGAGCTGATAAGCTATTACCTATGCTAGGTGTAATCACATGTCCACCAAATGTGGATCATCCTCCATTATGCAATAAAGTATGTGCAATGGATTAGGATGATAATGTGATAAGAGCATGAAAAGTGGATCTCACACACAAAGAGGTATGTGATGACAACTATCACACCTAAAGTGGAAATTCTCCTACACCATGTGCTTGAATGAGGTGCACACTCCTAGGTGTCTCAATCACTAACTATTATGCAATGCATTATCCTAAGTAAGATTAATTTAAGTGTAATTAGGAATATTTAATTACACCAACACCCCCCCCCCTTAAGTGCAACTTAGGGGAATGCACTTAAACTAACAATGCAAGATGGGTCCCAGCAACTAGGCCATGTTAGATACCCATGTACAAAATGTAATACATGAAATGCATAACTCTCATAAAGTGGAGAAAGAGGGAAAACCTCATGGGAAAAACCCTCCCCCAAAAAGAGAGAAGAAAACAAGATGCATGGATGGATGGAGTACTCAAGACCCCTCAAGAACTACATGCATCATGTATATACAAAGAATTGTCTCCCCATAAGAAGGATACTTGGAGACATGATATCCCCCCCATAATGAAGAATCTCCTACAAAAATGGTGAGTGCTTGAAGACAAAGTATATTCCAATGAGTACAAACAACATTTCTCACCTTGGGAAGAAGAAATACTAAGTACAAATGTAGGTGTGGTTCCCATTCTGGATGGGAACTAGGAAGTGGAGTCCAAATGAAGTATGATGATGATTCCATGAACCAATCCATATCCAAATGAAAGAAGGAAGAAGGTTTCCAAATATGCATCTTTGAAGACTGAATAGGCCTCTCCAATCTCAAAGAATCTATCACATCATGTGACAAACCAAGTGAAGAAGAAGAATCAAGAATTTCAATCTCCAAAGAATGTGAAGAAGTATCTCCAACTGTGATGAAACTGTCATCAAAGAGAAGAGAAACCCCCTCAAGTATGTCTCCCAAATCTAAAATATGAGACTCCATAAATAATGAACCAATATCTGGCAAGTAAGAATCCCAATCAGGAATACAAATAGATATCTCTTGCAATGAATCACTGGAATCACCAACAAGAGATGATTGTGTGATCTCAACAAGAGAAGTAGGAGCTATAGGAGGAGCCACTGGATCATCCTCGCTCTCAATTGCTGAAAATTCTTCAATTGTATCTAAAATATAATCATCATAGGGAATATTATCTGCATCATCAAGAGGAATGAGGCAATCTGAAGCAAGATCATCTGGGAATGGAGGAACATGTGGATCACCAAAAATCTCCCAAATGATTGTCCAAATTATGTGTGGACATTGAACACCTCTAAATTTGGGGTAGATGTCATAGAAGAGACACAAACTGATGCTACCAATAATCAAATTTATAATATGAGCATTCTTTTCTCCCCAAACATATTGCTTCCTCTGTGACTTTGGCTTAGGAATGAGTCCATAAAGATGAGGCAAGAGATTAAGCCATCTACAATGTGTGATGATTCCTTTTGCCCATGACTCATAATTATCCTTAGTCAAAAGAAGTACTACTACAGGATGTGTTTCATAACCCATGATTACATCAATGATACACTTCTCTCATTACAAATTCAGATCAACAAATTATTACACTCCAAAATTAGGCTATAATAGACTTAGATCATTATGCAAAAGACCAAGCTAAGGCTTATGCATTACAAATGAAAAAACTAAGCCAATTTTTGAAAGTACAATTTCTGGTCACAATTACTAAAATCTGATTTCAGATCTAGAAAATACAAACAAAATTATGCACTTTCAAAAAAAATTGCACCTAAAAAGGAGTTAATATGAGCTCAAATGAGGCCTTGGAAGTTGAAAAAATTGAGATTTGTGATTTTCAAAAAAATTCAGGAATAGAGATCAAAAACCACCTGAACCATTGTGTAGATCATGAAATTATACCTAAAAAAAAAAAAATGCTCGAAAAAAGGAGTCTAGATGACTGAGATATCGTTGTTTGAAAATCATCTCTGAAATTATTTTTTTTGAATCGCTGCTACCGCACTTCCAAAATTCAAATAGCTCTAGATTTGGCCTCGGGTGTTCGATTTGGATGAAATAAAATTTTATTTAGGGGTTTTTGGACCTCCTTAATATGATGCCAACCTCTGATTTACACTAGCAAGCACCAATATTGACCTACAATAGAAAGCCACAAAATACAAAACCCTAAATTTTCTCCAAATAGACTATGAAATGGTGATGTCTAAATACATTTATTCTACACCCACAATTGAATCAAGCCAAGATTGCACTTTTTGAGAAGAGGTCTTCACACCTTGAGAGCTCTGATACCATGTTAGAGTTTTAGGTGACTCTACAACACCCCCAGGATCGAATGCAAGACCAAGATAACTTCCATAAGAGATTGGCAAGAAAATTGCATTAAGATGCAAGAATGATATTATTGATCATGGACATGATTAAAATATACATAATAGGCCTCCTTATATAGGAAAGGAGATAAGAGACAATGATAAGGAGCTGATAAGCTATTACCTATGCTAGGTGTAATCACATGTCCACCAAATGTGGATCATCCTCCATTATGCAATAAAGTATGTGCAATGGATTAGGATGATAATGTGATAAAAGCATGAAAGGTGGATCTCACACACAAAGAGGTGTGTGATGACAACTATCACACCTAAAGTGGAAATTCTCCTACACCATGTGCTTGAATGACATGCACACTCCTAGGTGTCTCAATCACTAACTATTATGCAATGCATTATCCTAAGTAAAATTAAGTTAAGTGTAATTAGGAATATTTAATTACACCAACAATGTCAAAACTCATATGAGTTTTTACAGGTTCCCGTATGACTTTTCATGTTCACACGATAATACACGGGTTGTTGTATGACATTTGAGGGACCCGACAAAATGTCGTACGACAGATGGGCCCCTCTCATACGAGTTTCAGACAGACCTGGGATGACACTCTAAAACAAATTCAAATGTTGTATGAACCCCAGTAGACTATCATACGACTTTTCATAGTGCAAAAATTGAAAAAGAAAAAAAATGTACGAAAAAGATCCTAAAGTGCTAAAATGATGACAAATTTGAATTCACAAAGAGGCACAAAGGTCCACTTACCAGGTTCCCATACTGGGGAGGTCGCTGGTATCGTCAGTTGTGCTTGAAATGATGTGAGGAGACTAGAACTACCATGTTAGCCATTTTTCTCTCAGCTCCATAGAAATCACAAAAGACAAAAGGTTGAAATGAATTGAAAATGACCCTTTTGGGCCTTATATAGCTTTTTGACCTAATTTTTCAAAGTACTCAGTTTTCCATAAAAATTGCACCCCTAGCTAATTTCGATGTTCTGAACCCATTTTTGAGATCAAAATCAAAATCTAAGATCGTTTACAGTCAAAATCACAATTTAAAATTTTTGGACTGAGGATGACCCACTGCTCGCATAATTGACCTTCTAAACATCAAAGAAATCCATTTTTCAACTTAACTAATTTTCTCATATCAAACTATTGAAATTTCAACTTGGTCAACCATGGTCAACTCTTGGTCAAACCTAGTCAAACTTGGTCTTCAAGACCTCCAAATGATGCAGAATGTGTTTCTAGATGTGTATAACCAATTCTCAAATCAATTAACATGCTTCTAAACCATTTAATGTTGACTTTTCTTGCCAAATTTTGATTTTCATCCCGAAGGGGCCATGGTATTGCACATCAATCAAATCTATAAATTAAAATCTCTCTCAATGATCAAGACAACAACCACGTCTAGTTGCTAATTCATCAGAAGTCCTCATCGCTTGGGGCATATCAAGTTCATCAAGATCCATATCAATCTGGTATCCTAATCAATCTTGTAAACCATATTAGCTCTTCGTAATGATCGATTTAGTTGTGTTATTTCCTTGGTTCTTCATAACTAAAGGGTTCAGATTTGGCATCCTTTCAATTCCTTTGGACAATCAGGTCTGGAGTCAGGATAGTCATTTCTTCGTAATCATAGGTTCAGAATCAGGCGTTTTGGCACTTCTTTGTAATCACCGGTTCATTGTTGATATAGTTGACATCATCTCGATTCTTTGGTCAACCAGGACCTAAATCAAACATCTTCAAATCTATCAATCGGTTTCTGTCTCAAAATTAGTTAATCTTTTAGGATTAGTTTTTCTACCACATAACTGAGTCTGCATCATCATCAAAAAAAGATTATTCTTTGAACCACTGTGCTTTGCACAGTAATTCAAAGAGGGGAAAAATGTAATACCCCAAAAATGGGCTATAGGTTCATTAACCTCTAACATCAACAATTCGATCAAAATTGACATAAATTCCTAACCTAAGGCACATCTGCACATCAGTTTATCAAAACCCTAATTGAATTTATCCTAATTCTGCATCGAAGAATATTTCCTAAATATTCCTAATTTATCTAATTATCTTTAATTAAATATTATTTGGCGATAAATCATATTTATCCTAAATTTGATTAATTGAATATGATAAATATTTAATTAATTAGATTAATCCTGCCACTTAATTATTTAATTAGATTTAATTCTATTTATTCCTAATTAATATTATTTTTATTTGACAATAAATCAAAAATCTTACGAATAATTGATTAAATTCTTATTTAAATTAATTAAATCCATTTGTCAAATTTAATGATATAGTTTTGGAATAAAGTTTGATTTAATAATTGATTAGCCCACAAATCAATTGTTTTAATTCAAAAATAGTTAAGTTGAGAATAAATCACTTTATTTTTAAATTAATTCATATTAAATCATGCACAATCAGAAAAGCAGTCAACTTTAAATCAATTATCAATTTCAATTTGTTAACTTTCCAAACTCAACATGTGATTGTGAGTTGAAAAAGTGAACTAAAACTCCATTTTGAGATAAAAACTACTTTTGCATGATTTTATGAGTTAATTAATTATGATTTCTTATTAACGCAAAAATCAACCTGAGTTTATCAAGAGTGATTTAAGGATTTTCTCAATGCATCATCATGCCCTAGATTTCTATAAAATCAAGGCTTGGCTCTTCACAATTAGATCTCTCAAATTTGCACAATTACTCTGGCAAAATTGATCTTTCATTATTTTTCATTGCTTTGCATCCATCTTCATATCAATTCATAGCATTGTTAGATCAATTTTCATATCAATTTCAACCATCTAGCTTAGATTCATACAATTTTTCATCATAATTGCATCAAAAATATAAAAAAATAGATTAATCTACATTTATTATGATTTGCATTCAAATCCTTCATTTAGGTGTTGCATTGTCACTGATCTCAGTCTGAATCTAAGAATACCATACTCGCACCTACTAGAAGGTAGTAAATCACCTGGTTAGTTAGATTGTTCTCATTTGCAGATTTCTAATTTTCTAACCTCTAATGTTTTACTAAAGTTTTGTGTCTCCAGCTAGGTACAAAATTCACACGCATAATACATACCTTCCAATCAGACTATGCTCTCGCCTGCTACATGAATGCAGTAGAACCCATGATGACTTTCATCGATGAACCTAGCGTCAGTATGACAGAGTTGAATATCAAATATCTCAGTCAAAAGAACAAAAATAAAAATAAAAAGAGTTCTGAGGATGAAAACCACTATGTGGCAGTCTCAAAACCTAAAATAGTAAAAACAAAAGATGTATCTAAAGGTGAAAACCTCTCTAAGGCACCTAAGGATGAGATATTTGATGTCCTTCCAAGTCATTTACAAGACAGATCTCTAGTATTGATAGAACCAACTCGGTCTATCAATTTGGGCACCACAGAAGAACCACAGTTGATTCATGTAGCACAATCTTTGTCAGATGAAGAAAAACAAGCATTTACAAAGTTCCTAACAGAGAAGAAGATCAACTTTGCATGGAAATATTCAGATATGCCTAGATTAGATCCTAATCTCATAATGCATCATCTCTCTATCACTCCAAGAGTCAAACCAATCAAGAAAAAGTTGTAAAAAATGCATCCTCATGTGGCACTCCTTGTCAAACCTGAATTAGAGAAACTAATAAAGGTTGGATTTATCCAAGTTATAGATTATGTTGATTGGATCTCCAACATAGTTCCAATTCAAAACCAAATAAATCTATAAGAGTATGCACAGACTTCAGAGATGTAAAAAAATCATGCCCTAAGGATGATTTTCCACTACCAAACATTGATATGATAGTGGACATGACTATGGGCTTTGAAATGTACTCTCTAATGGATGGTTTCTATGGATACAACCAAATCAAGACAACTCTAGAAGATCAAGAGAAGATAGCTTTCACCTATGCATGAGGTACTTTCTACTAGAATGTCTTACCATTTGGTCTTAAGAACGTTGGTGCTACCTATCAACGAGCTATGACATTAATTTTTTATGACATGATGCATCAAACTATGGAGGATTATGTTAATGACACCCTAGCTAAATCAATGATGAGATCTGACTTGAGAAAAATACTGGATAGAATGGAAAAATTTAGTCTCTGACTAAATCCTAAGAAATGTACTTTTGGTGTTACTTTAGGGGAGCTTCTAGGGTACATTGTTTTGAGGAAAGGAATTCAGGTAGATCCAGCAAAGGTCAAAGAAATCATGGAGATGCAACCTCCTAAAAACATCAGTTAAATGAGGACCTTACAAGGAAGAGTACAATCAATCAAACATTTCATATCTCAGCTAGCGGACATATCACAACTCTTCAAAAAGACATTACATAAAGGTGTGACCTTCACATGGAATGAGGAATGTGACAAGAACTTCAACCACATCAAGAAATATTTGGAAAATCCACCTATTCGCATGCCCCCTATACAAGGTAAGCCTTTGATATTGTATGTCTCTGCTACAGATACTTCACTGAGGGCATTGCTAGCACAACATGCTAAAAACAAGAAGGAGATGGCTATCTACTACATCAGTAGAACATTGGTAACTTACAAGAAAAAAATATTCCATGATAGAAAAAGAATGTCTAGCTATCATCTTTGCATCACAAAAGCTATGACACTACATGTTAGCTCATACTATGCAATTGATAGCTAAAATTGATCCACTAAAATACTTATTGAGAAAAGCTGCCCTCATAGGTAGACTAGCTAAATGGGTCATGCTACTAAGTGAATTTTACATAGAATATGTTGAAATAAAGGCTATCAAAGGACAAGTGATTGTAGATTAGTTAGTTGATGCTCCAATGTTTGATGATCAAAAAATGTAAATGGAATTTCCAGATTCTACTATCATGCACCTATCTTTTAGAATGTGGAAATTATTCTTTGATGGATCCTACACACAAAATGGATCTAGAGTAGGCATATTTTTTATCACACCACAAGGTTACTCTATTCCAAAGGCATTCAAAATCAAATTTCCTTGTACCAACAACATAGCTGAGTATGAATCTTTACTAAATGGTATGAAAATAGTGCTCAAATGGAGAGTAACAGAACTACACATTCATGGAGACTCACAACTAGTCATACACCAAGTCAATGATGTGTATCAAACAAAAGATGAGAAACTTGTTCCATACAAATGCATGGTAGATGATCTAAAGAAGTATTTCATACCTATCACATTTGAACAGATTCCTAGAATGGAGAACAAGGTTGTTGATGTCATGGAAACACTATCCTCTTTACTACAACAACCTGAACATGAGCTATGCTATGAGTTCCTAGTGGAAGCACTATCATTCCCTACCCATGATTGCCCAGAAACCTGAATGATCTACAATGTTATTGGTCATGATTCCTCTCACTAAAAAAACATATACTCCTACCTTTGAGACCAAATAATTCCTGATACCTTTAACCGTCATGAAAAATATTACTTAATCTGAAATGTATCATGGTATGTCATCATTGGTAATGATTTATACAAACAAATTTTGAATGGCACACTTCTTAGGTGTTTAGAATGTGAAGGGTCACAACGGGAATTAGAGGAAGTCCATGAAGTTATTTTTGGATCACATTCCAATGATTTGACACTAGCTCAAAAACTCATTAGGGTTGGGTACTATTGGCCAGACATTGAAAAAGAGGTCATCAAATATGCTAAGAATTATCAGAAATGTCAAGTCCATGCAAACTTGATTCATGCACTAGGGAGAGATTTAATTCCCTTTACAACACAATGGCATTTTCAATAGTGGGCCTTTGATCTCATAGGATCTATTTATCCTCATTCTTCGAATGGTCATACCCATATTATAATAGCTATAGACTATTTCACAAAGTAGGTAGAAGTAGTTCCTTTAACACATCCCACAAACAAACAAATATCAATGTTCATACTGAATTACATCATTTGCAAATATGGTATACCACATTCCATCATCATAGACAATGGAGGCCAATTCAAGAACAAGGCCTTAGATTCCATATGCTCAAAATTCAAGATCACTCAACATTGGTCATCTATTTATTATCCTCAAGGGAAAGTACAAGCTAAAGTGTCCAATAAGAACTTATTGAAAATCTTGCATCGAATAGTCAACAAGACATGAAGAGACTGGCACCTGATGATAAATCTAGCTCTTTGGGAATAAGTATCAGAATGCCCACTGGGGCTACTCCTTTTGCTTTAGTTTATGGGTCTAAAGTAGTACTACTTATTGAGTTTGAAATCCCATCACTATGAATTAGAATGCATGGTCTAGTAACTGATGATGACTACAGAGTGTCTAGGTTACAAGAACTTGACCTACTAGATGAGCATAGATAAGTTGTGTATGATCATATCAGAGTATATTAGAAACAAATTTCTAAAGGCTGCAACAAGAAAGTCAAACACAGAGAATTTCAGGTTGGTGATCTAGTCTTGAGAGAAAATCTCAAAAATCAATCACATCAAGAACGCAAGGGGAAGTTTGAACCCAAGTGGCTAGGTCCCTTTGTTATCACTACTACTTTTGGCTCTGGATCCTATCAAATATCAACAACTGAAGGAGAATGCCTCCGAGAACCAATCAACATTCTCCATCTGAAGAAATTATATGCCTAAGGCATTCAGTCTATGAAAATGTCCTAAAAAAAATCATAAAAAATGTAAAAAGTCATGAAAAAAATGATCCTGGTGAAAACCTAGCAATAGGCACCTTAATGGTTCACAAAAAAAATTAGAAAAATACAAAAATACAAAAAAATTGAAAAGATGAAAAATACGAAAAAGATGAAAATGAAAAAGTGCCTTGGTGAAAACTTGGTAAACAAGCACCTTAGTAGCAAAAATAGAATCTCTAAAAAGATGGTGAAAACCTAGCAAACAGATGCCACTTGTATCAAAAATGCTCCATCTATCAGTGCAATCTTGGTATTTCCCAGCTTTCAGTCTACTTTAGTTTGTACATATCTCCTTGTTTTCTTTCACATCCTATTTTCAATAAAGTTGGTCTGTGCACCAAAGCCCAATTGTTTGCATCCTATCAAAATTTTAAACTTGGGGGGCAACCAATGTCATATCCTATGGTCCTTAGTATACCTCAGACATGTCATATCTAGTCAAAGTCCTTCAGAGCTATATTTGAATCTATCTGTATGTCTCCCTACCAAAAAAGGATTTTGCACACCAAACAAACTACAACAATAATCTTTGCACAAATGCTTTTATCTCCTTGTATGCTAACTGATTCACATTGATATTTTTGCATATTCCATCCCTTTGAACTCCTCGATGATGTCCTTTGTGGGATTTAGAGAGTAATGACTAGGGGCATAATATTTTCTTTGTCTTTTGTTTGTATGTGGAAATCTAATAATTTTGGAAATTTTGGATTGAATTAGTGTCCACTATAAGTGCCTCCATCATGTATTGGATGGCCATGTGTACCTCAACCATCGATACCCAGATGCTTCAAGGAAGTCTAATCTAACTAATGTCTTTTTCAGTAATTTCTTACACCTAATGTGAAACATAGTCCTACCCAAAGATGTGAATGATAAAGGGTCACTATGGGTAATTCATAGTGGAATCAGAATGATCTCCCTACTACTTGGTGTGTTTGTATGCAAGGTGTATTTAGGTCATCACAATGTTTATGTTCTGATGCTTATACAAATTGAAATATCAAAATGGACATGATATTCTGGTCATCCTGGCTTCTGTGCCTTGGTGCTTATATATAATCCAACATTTCTGACTAAAATTCAATATTCATATGTCTATGGTTGTCTAGCCAGTGGACATTGTATCGACTATCTGATTACCTAATAAATTATGTGATGATAATGAACAACACATGATTAGTGACCAAGTCCTAGGTCTTGCATTTCATTTTACATTTTGCACTTTCCATAGTTACATTTCCCATGGCTTAAATTCAGATCAATTCTTGAATTCTCCTAATTTGCACTACACACAACACAAGGACTAAACATCATATGAAGTTCTCCTTAACTGATCACCAAGTAGTCACCATCCTAGGTTACACATCCATTTTCATAATGACTGAGCACTTGTCTTCTTCATATACCTACAAAAACATATCATTTGTATCATTGCATTTACATTAAATTTCATAAATCATTTCATGAATCCATTACATACATGTGCATTTATTCATCTACTATCTATCATTACATTACATATTTATCCATCTGAAAGCAAAAATTTATTTCATAATCCATACATTCCACAATAATAGAAGCATTTCATACATACACATCACATGATATTTCATCATAAACCGAAATGACAAGTACACATGATGTCACAACCAAAAATCAATCTCATATATATATATATATATGAATATCAAAAGAGTACAATGGGGTGCACTAATGGCACTATATACAAAATAATGAGCTACAATGAGCTATTATATATGATCAAAATGACACTAGAGGTCAACTCTTGGCCTGGTCCTCAACATCAGGTACAACTCCTCCTCTAGCAGGTGCATCAGGAGGTGGATCAGCACGCGGTGCCCTAGCTCCCTTTGAGGCTAGAATATACTTTGAATATGAAGTGACCCTCTATCCAAGAGGAACAACTAAAAAATATACTGATACATAATAAGTTTCCCAACCTGTCTAGTGAATCACCTTAGCCTGCAAGTGTCTAACATTAACCTCTTGATCACGTAATTGTCTCTCACAATATTGGAGCTAGACCTCTAGTGTCAGAATGTGTGTCCTCTAATCTCTTAGCTACTACCAAATACACCTAATGACATCCTGAGGTGTCTGCCTCAACCCTAGATCTACCTCTGTGACTTCCTCGGTCTCCTCCATAGGCTGATATGCGCTAGCCTTTGTCTGCACCTTGTGGCGATGAGTATCTGCACCCAAATCAAAATTAGGAGCATCTTTTGCCTCCTCCATCAGAGCATCCCACTGAGCTCCTAGTACCTCATCAGCACTACCAATATCTACGTTGTAATACTGCAAGCCTACCAGCTGGAACTGTCTATGGTCTGGGAGGTCTCATCTGTCCTAATGGCCTAGGGGGGGTCATCACTACTCTTGGCTTGGGTGGTGTAAGATGCACCATTGGGATCTGCACCTCTCAACATCTTTGTCCTCTACCCATAGGGGCACCTATAACATCCTCAACCTCCTCCATGGTGGGAATTAGCTCAGTAGGATCTAAAAATATCCACATAGGATACTCTACCATGTAAGCAATATAAGAATCCATCATACCTACATCTACTACCTGTGGTCAGTAGTCCCAATCTCTAGCAACATATCCACTATACTCTTGGCTACAAAGAGCATAAGATAATCGAGTTGTCCAACCTAAACCCAACTCTTGCACCATTCATGCGTATCTGGAACAATCTTGTGGTGCATCTTGAATGATGTCGTACTGATGCCAAACACGTGTAATAAGAAATATCTCCAGGATTTTGGTCAATCATCCCATCAAGACCCAACTCAGACATAAAAACTTGAATTGGGCATGAGTCGTAGGCCATGCCTTTATCTATAAATATGGTCTCCAAGTAATGACCATCATATCTTCAAGCACGCATGTCTAGTACTCAGTGCTACCCATGCAAACTTGTGTGACAAAATTGGAATATCTGTATATCAGTGGCTCCTAAGGTTGTCACTCATCACCACATATCGATCGGCATATAGGGATATGCTCCCATGCCCAAATTTGTGGGACTACAACACCCAATGCAAATGATTTCACCTCATGATAGATGATATGGTGCATCTCAAAATACATATATGTGTCAGTATACACTGGTCCCATCCATTCTCTATGGGACTCTCCATCAAGAATTGTACCATAGGAGCCCACCCCATAAGAAGACCATTTTGTTAGTAGTTTGACATGATGATCCCTCCAATCATCCCAGCTATGATACACTCTAACCTATGGGTCTTCCCATAGCATTGTACAAGCATCTCCCACAAGATATGTTGTGTGAGTTGCTCCTCTACATCAAAAAGTAATCAAAATGTTGCTAGACCTGTGTTCTCTGCACTCACATAATCAGGGTGAGGGCCATGAAATGGAATACAAAGGATCCTATAGATATCCTTTAGAGTCACTGTAATCTCCCATGTAGGGAAGTGGAACATCTGGGTCTCCAAGTGAAAACACTCGACAAGCATAGTGATAAGCCCATGGTTTACCCAAATATCAGGCAACTAGATAAGGAACTCAAAGCCAAAAGCTTCTAGATGTACTCTCATAGGGTTAGGAAGGGTCAGACATAGCCTCTACATCACTAGATGTGATATATAAACATGGAAATCTAGGTACATGACCTACACAGCACAAAAATAGGACAACCTAATTAATAACTTTCTCAGAAATCAGGCTAATGGAATAGAAAGTGAGAAAATAAGTACTTTAGAAGGTGCATAAAAGACCAAGGAAATTGGCTAAGAAATCAAAAAACTTGAAATTTTGGCTTAAGGGATTCAAATTGAGTTGTTGTTTTCCACACAATAGTTCAAGAAATGAAAAAATAGCATGAAAACTCATACAACACTACACTACAACCCATACGACACTTCATGACTATACAAAAATCTATATGTTCTCATACGACACTTGAGGGACTTGAAGAAATGTCGTATGACAATTGGGTGCTCCTCATACAAGTTACTATTCAAATGGACACGACACTCTAAGTTGGTTTGAAAACTTGTACGAGCCCCAACAGACTGTTCTACAAGTTTTCATGAGGAAAAAATTGAAAATTTTGAAAAATGTCTAAAAGATCCCAAAAAGCATAAAAATATACAAAATTTGAATTCACTAAGAGGCACACAGGTCCACTTACCAAATTACCATGTTGTGGAGGTCTCTCATATCATTGGTTGTGCTCAAATTGATGCGAGGAGATAGGAACCTTCATTTTCACTCAGAGGGCTCCACAAGGTTTATAAAAGTCAAAGGTAAAAATGATTTGAAAATGACCCATCTGGGCCTTATATAGGTTTTGACCTAATTTTTCAAAGTGCTTCATTTTGCATGAAAATTGCACCCCTGGCTAATTTTGACATTTTGAACCCATTTTTGGGATCAAAATTGAAATCTGAGATTGTTTATATTTTCAAATTCACAATTTAAAATTTTTAGACCCAAGATGGCCGACTACTTGCATAATCGACCTTCACAACATCACAGAAATTTAGTGTTAAACTTAACTAATTATCATACATCAAACTCTTTTAAATTCAACTTAGTCAACCATGGTCAACTAATGGTCAAACCTAGTTAAACCTAGTCAACAATACCTCCAAATGATGCAGAATACATCTCTAGACGTGTCCAACCACTTCTAAAATCGATTACATTGCCTCTTAACTATTTCACACTAGCTTTCTTGCCAGATTTTGATTTTCATCCCAAAGGGGGCATGGTATTGCACATCATTTATTAAATCTATCAAATAAAATCTTTCTTCAGTAATCAAGACAACAACCACGTCTAGTTGCTTATTCATCAAAAGACCTCATCGCCTAGGGCACATCACTTGGTGCATAACAGATTCATCAAAATCCATATCAATCTATTATTCTCTCATTGAAACTTGTAAACTATATTATCTCTTTGTAACCATCGATTCAGTCATGTTACTTCCTTGATTCTTCATAACTGAAGGGTTCAGATTTGGCATCTTTTTGATTCCTTTGGAAAATCAGGTATGGAGTCAGGAAAGTCACTTCCTCGTAATCACAAGTTTAGAATCAGGTGTTTTGACACTTCTTCATAATCATCGGTTCATTGTTGATATAGTTAACATCATCTTGATTCTTTGGTCAACTAGGACCTTAATTAACATCTTCAAATCTCTCAATCAGTTTCTATCTCAAAATTGGTTAACCTTTCAGGCTCAGTTTCTCCACCACATAACTGAGTCCACATCATGATCAAAAATAGATTAATCTTTGAACCACTATGCTTCACACATTAATTCAAAGAGGGCAAAATGTAATACCCTAAAAATGGGCTTCAGGACCATTGATCTCCTACATCAACAAATCGATCGAAATTGACATAAAAGTCCTAACCTAAGGCACATCAAATCATCGAAACCCTAATCGATTCTATCTAAATTCTGCATTGGAGAATATTTCTAATTTATCCTAATTATCTTTAATTAAATATTATTTGGCGATAAATGACATTATTTATCCTAAAGTTAATTAATTAAATATGTCAAATATTTTATTAATTGAATTTAATTGTGCCACTTAATTAGATTTAATTACATTTATTCCTAATTTAATATTATTTTTATTTGACAATCAATCAAAATTGCTAAAAATAATCAATTGAACATATTTTAATTGATTAAATGAAGTTGTCAAAATTAATGATATAGTTTTGGGATAAAGTTTGATTAAATAATTGATTAACCCATAAATCAATTATATTTATTCAAAAATTAGTTAAGTTGAGGATAAATCACTTGAATTATTAAATAAATTCATAATTATCCATGAACATTCAGAAAAAGCAATTAACTCTAAATCAACAAATCAATTCAATTTGTTAACTTTTCAAACTCAACATGTGATTGTGAGTTGAAAAAGTGATCTATACTCCTATTTGCGTTAAAAAGTTGATTTTGCATGATTGTATGAGTTAACTAGTTCTGATTTTCTAATAACTCAACAATTAATCTGAATTAATCAAGGAGATATTTTTGGCTTTTCATGAGCTCCCCGAGAACCTAGATTTCTATATAAATGAGGCTCAGTCCTTCACAAACAACGACCCTCTTGCAAATCTAGAGAATTTGGCTTGTGTGATTTGGCGATTTTGTGAGATTGTGTTATTCCTTGGATTCTTGTTTTCATTCATTTTTCATAGCGATTTCATATCATTGTTAGATTAGATTGCATTCATTTCAATTCAATTTTAGATCAATGTCATACATTTTTCATACATATTGCATAGAAAAATCAACAAAATAGATTAATCTGCATTCATCCTTCATTCATCTTTCATCATTAAATCTTTCGTTTAGGTGTTGCATAATCACTAGTCTCGGTTTAATTCTAAGAATATCATACTCGCACTTACTAGAAGGCAGTAAATCACCTAGTTAGCCATATTTTCTTATTTGTAGATTTTCTAATTTGCTAACCTCTAATGTTTTACTGAAGTGTTGTGTTCCCAGCTAGGTACAATTTTCACATGCACACCCATTAGGATATCATTCCATCAAAACATCTTGTATGTTGGTATGTTGGCAACATCTTTTTGTTAGGAATGAATGCTAGATGTTGGCAGTCATTCTGTAGTAGTTGGTGTTGCATTCATGACTATGATTGTCATTGATGTCAACATAGTGATCTTCTGGAGACTAGCAGAGAAGCAAATAGTGTTTTGATTAGTGCACGTGGGATATTGTAGTTGGAGCTATGCAATGTTGAGGTTATATTATTTGATATGTTATTTTTCTATGGTTAAGAGCGCAAATAGAAATTCATTTATTCATAGAAGTTATGAGCATTTTGGTGGAAGCAGTATTCAGGCAGTGTTCCTGAGTAGCGGTTTGTGGAAATCGGATGATATCTCCTAATCAGGATGGAATCTAGTTTTGCACAGTTAAAGGGAAGGTTGAGACACATTGATAGTGACATGGTTCAGAGTGCAAACTTTGAGGTCACACGAGTGAAGAGTTATTATATCTAGAAGCTGATAGTTTTGTGTAATTTTGATGTAGTGTGTGGAAACTTTTATTTTGTATTTGTGTGCTGACTCATTTGTAATTATTTGAGTGTGGTATAAAGGAAGGAATGTTTTTCTTAATTGAAATTAGTGTGGTAGTAATTTGAAAGAAGTGTGAGCATGGTATGGTTGAATGCAAATGTAAGCATGAAGTGAAGAAAAGAGCTAATGAAGTTGTGAAAGTGAAATTGTGAAGGAAGACATGCGAAGTACAGAGATCTGGAATTGAGATCTGGTGTAGCAGTGAGTGCGGTTTGGCATAGTAAGGAGGTAACATATTTCATATTATTCTAGTGAATAATATTAAGGTCATTTGGACAGTGTGTTCAGTGATCTTACCCTAAAGCTATTTGGGCAATGGGTCCTTCTGTCTTCCATAACTCCTAACAAGGTTAGAATCTTTTAACAGGGATTCAAAATCTCCTAACAAGGATTCATATATACTAAATGTATTTCATAAGACTCCTAATAGATTCCATCCTTTCACAAGGAACATTTATATTAGTGCATCTTTTGTGGGCATCATTACCACCGGGGTTTACTCTTTGATCAAGAGGTTCCCTAGTCAACATATCTTGTGTTATTGTGTCATTGTGTATGAATATCTTTCTATGGTTGGTAATTACATTACTTACTTGATTAAATGCTATTGAAGTTGATAAAGGTTATAATTATCTGATAATTGATTCACCCCCCCCCCCCCCCCTCTCAGTTATCTTGGTGGACTTTACTTTCTAACAATTGGTATCAGAGTGGCAGGTCCTTGAAAGAAAATTTTAACAACTTAAGGAGATCCATGGAGAATTTCAGGAAAGAAAGCCCTAAGTTTGATGGAGTAAATTTTGATAGTTGGAAAGAGAAGATGAAGACACATCTACTATGTTTAGGACCAGGTTATTGGTTGATTACAAAGAATGAGAAGACTATCATTGGAGAAGATAATCTTGAGACAAGATCTAAAGATGAGCTAGATCTATTCATGTGTATGTAACATACTTGCAAGAGAAGCACTTTTGATAGCACTTCTAGAGAATGAATACAGTCAGGTAAAATGTTTAACAAAAGCCCATGAAATTTGGAAAGCTTTACACTCTACTTTGAAGGTGACGAACATGCAAAGAGAGCTAGATTACATAATTGGATATGTGCATTTGAAGATATAAGAATGATGGAAGATGAATCTATTAGAAGCTATATTGATAGAATGTCAGAAATTGTTGCAAGAATAAAATCTTGTGGAGGAACAAAGATAGAGAATGAAGTGATATGGAAAATTATGAGGACATTGAATCCTATATTTAAGCAGACAACACAGATGATTGAACAAGTTATACCTTGTACTACAAACTTTACAAGAGAGACTCTTCTTGGAAGATTGGAAGCAACAAAAATGAACCTCAGGGTATCAAGAGACTTACCTAGAATGGAGACAGCATTCAGTGCTCTTAATATTCATCCTACTTTGTCAAGAAGTACTAGTGTGAGTGGAGATTATGCCAGTAGCAGTAGATCTAGAAATGAAGAAGATAAGCAGATTGAAGAAGGTATTGCCTTGCTTGTGAAAAGAGAACCAGACGGTAAGAAAATTTTTAAATGTTGGACTTGTGAAGAATATGGTCATTTTGCATCTAAGTGTCCTAAGAGAGTTAAGAAGTACAAGAATAATTTCAAGCCTAGAAGATCTAAGGAATTTTATTATGCTAATGATGAAGATCTTGAAGCTAGTATAGAAAGAACTTTGAGTGAAAGTGATACAGAGATTAATGATGAAATAGGATTTGTAGCAATTAAAGAAGAGAATTTTGAATCTGATGTTAAGGAAGAAAAAGCATTAGTTTCCTAAGTTGAAAAGAAAGCTGATTGGATTATAGACAGTAGTTGTTCACATCATATGACTCATGACATGAAGAAGTTCATAAAGTTTAACAACTATGATGGAGGAATTGTTAGAGTTGGTAACAATGCACCTTGTATGATTAAAGGTATAGGATCTATTACTCTTGATGGAAAGACTAATACTGATGATGTTTACTTTGTTGATGGATTGAAACATAATCTTTTGAGTGTTGGATAGTTAGTGGATAAGGGATATCAAGTTTGGTTTACTGAGAAAACTTGTGTGATAAAGGATAAAGATGGAAATCTGATTGGAACTAGATCTAGAACCAGAGGTAATGTATTTTAGTTGAATCCTACTGAGATGACATGTTTGATTACTAAAATTGATGACAGTTGGTTATGGCATAGAAGGTTTTGTCATATAAACTTTGATAACATTGTGAAAGTGAGTACTACACTTGCAGTAAGGGATTTGCCTAAAATTATGAAGCCTACTAACATTATTTGCAAAGAATGTGTGATGGCTAAGCAAAAGAGAAGTTCATTTCCTAGTAAGAAGTTCACATCAACAGAGAAGTTGGAGATTGTTCATATAGACTTGAGCGGTCCTACCAAGACTAGAGGATTCTATGGAGAAAGGTATTTTATGATTCTTGTTGATGATTTTACAAGAATGATGTGGATTGCATTTCTGAAAGAAAAATATAAAGCATTTGATAAGTTTAAGATCATTAAGAATAAATTTGAGAATGAATCTGAAATGAAGATTAAATGTTTGAGATCTGATAGAGGTGGAGAATTTACTTCTAGAGAGTTTAACACTTTTTGTGAAGTGAATGGTATTAAGAGATAGTTTTCAACCCCTAGAACACCTAAAAAAAATGGTATTGCAGAAAGAAGAAATAGGTCAGTTACTGAAGCAGCAAGAGCTATGTTATTTGAGAATGATTTGGTAAAGACATTTTGGAGAGAAGTAGTGAATACAGCAGTATATACAATGAATAAAGTACAAATCAAAGCAGACACAGACAAGACACCTTATGAATTATGGTTTGGACATGCACCCTCAGTTAAGTATTTTAGAATTTTTGTAAGAAAATGTTATATAAAGAGAGATGATGATATTGGAAAGTTTGATCCTAGAAGTGATGAAGGTATTTTTCTTGGATATTCTTTGAAGAGCAAAGCATATAGATGTTACAATAAGAGAACTAAAACTATTGTTGAAAGTGAAAATGTTAAAGTTGATAAGAAGTTTAAAATTCAAGAAAGAATGCTTGACTATGAATCTGATGAAGAATCTCATCCTCAGCCTAACATTGAAACTACTGAATTATTCTATGAGACTGACAATGAATTATTGAATGAGAGCCCTATAGAAGAAACCAGAGAGGAATCTAGAGAAGAATCTATAGTTGAAGCAAGATCTGTAACTATGACACCAAATAGGTATATATCAAGACATCATCTTGTTGAACAAGTTATTGGAAGTTTGGACAGAGGAGTTTTGACTTAGAATAAGGTACATTTATGTTTGATTTCTCAAATTGAACCTAAATCTACTAGTGAAGCTTGTGAAGATGAACATTGGATTAATGCTATGAAAGAAGAACTAGATCAAATTGAAAAGAACAAGACATGGGAATTGTTCCCTAGACCTAAAGACAAGAATGTGATTGGAACTAAATGGGTATTCAGAAACAAGATGAATGAACAAGGAGAAGTAGTAAGAAACAAAGCAAGATTAGTTTGTAAAGGATACTCGTAGCAAGAAGGAATTGACTATGAAAAAACTTTTGCACCTGTGGCAAGAATTGAAGTAGTAAGAATGTTCTTGGCCTATGCATCTTTTAAGAAATTCAAAGTGTATCAGATGGATGTGACGTCAGCATTTCTGAATGGAGAATTGGAAGAAGAAGTCTACATTGAGTAGCCTGAAGGTTTTCCTTTGACTCAAGAAGGAGATATGGTATGTAAATTGAAAAAAGCATTATATGGATTAAAGCAAGCACCTAGAACTTGGTATGCTAGAATGGATAAGTATTTGTTGAATTGGGATTTACTAAAGGAACAACTGATAGCAATCTGTACACAAAAGAAATTGAAAATGGTTTGTTGATTATAGTTATTTTTGTTGATGACATTATCTTTGGAGGAGAAGATGAAGCTTGTGACAAATTTGCTGATGAAATGAAGACTGAATTTGAAATGAGTATGATTGGTGAGATGAAATACTTTTTGGGATTACAAATAACATAGAATAGTGATGGTATCTTTGTGACATTATGCAGCAGTAAAGAGGATACTGAGATATTTAAGAGGTACAATGGACTATGGATTGTGGTATGAAAAATATGATGATTTTACCCTATGTGCATATACATATGTTGATTGGGGAGGTAGTGTTGATGATAAGAAAAGCACCAGTGGTGGAGCCTTTTTTCTTGGAAGAAGATTAGTTTCTTGGCTAAGCAAGAAGCAAAATTGTACTTCATAGAGCACAGGAAAAGTAGAGTATGTAGCAGCAGAAAACAATTGTAACCAGATAATTTGGATGAAGCAGATGCTGAAGGATATTGGAATTAGGTTTTTTGAGCCTGTTGTCATAGATTGCGACATAACTAGTACAGTTAGTATGTCTAAGAATCCTATTTTACATTCTAAGACTAAGTATATAGAGATCAAGTATCATGTTGTACGAGAGAAAGTTGTTGAAAAAGAAGTCAAACTAGAGTACATAAGCACAAAGGAACAGATAGCAGACATATTCACAAAGCCTTTGCCTAAGGATACATTTGAGTATCTGAGAGGTATTCTTGGGGTTATGCCCCAGCCTACTTTTGAGTAATGATGTAGTTGGTTGCATCCATCCAGTGGTATATGAGCCATATCTTTCTTCTGGATTGGATGTTCGTACTTCCTCTATGGGGGAGTATGTGAGCTGAGTCATGAGGACTCTTGTGAATGTGTTTTCTAAACATTGTCTATTGACATTCAGTTGTTATTGGCATAGTGATGAAATTTCTATCATTGATGTCAATGGGGGAGAAGTGTACATGAAAAACCACTTGTACCATCTATTGGAGAGAACTGAATAGGATAACGAAGCAAGATTTGAAATGTTTGTCAGAGTGGTAGTATTAGATTTTTGGAACATTGGATTTTTTCATCTATGTTGCCATCAATGCCAATGGGGGAGATTTTTAGGAATGAATAGTGGATGTTGGTAGTCATTTTGTAGCAGTTAGTGTTACATTCATGACTATGATTGTCATTGATGTCAACACAGTGATCTTCTGGAGACTAGCAGAGAAGCAGATAGTGTTTTGATTAGCGCACGTGGGATATTGTAGTTGGAGCTATGCAATTTTGAGGTTATATTCTTTGATATGTTATTTTTCTATGGTTAAGAGTGTAGACATAAATTCATTTATTCATAGAAGTTATGAGCATTTTGGTGGAAGCAGTATTCAGGCAGTGTTCCTGAGTAGCAGTTTGTGGAAATCGGATGATATCTCCTAATCGGGATGGAATCTAGTTTTGCATAGTTAAAAGGAAGTTTGAGACACATGTATAGTGACATGGTTCACTATGAAAACTTCAAGGTCGGATGAGTGAAGAGTTATTATATCTGGAAGGTGACAGTTTTGTGTAATTTTGATGTAGCATGTGGAAACTTTTATTATGTATTTGTGTACCGACTCATTTGTAATTATTTGAGTGTGGTATAAAGGAAGGAATGTTTTTCTTTATTGAATGTAGTGTGGTAGTAATGTGAAATAAGTGTGAGCATGGTATCATTGAATGAGAATGTAAGCATGAAGTGAAGAAAAGAGCTAATGAAGTTGTGAAAGTGAAATTGTGAAGGAAGACATGCGAAGTATAGAGATCTGGAATTGAGATCTGGTGTAGTAGTGAGTGCAGTTTGGCACAATAAGGAGGTAACATATTTCATATTCTTCTACTAAATAATATTAAGGTCATTTGGACAGTGTGTTTAGTGATCTTACCCTGAAGTTGTTTGGGAAGTGGGTCCTTCTATCTTCCATAACTCCTAACAGGGTTAGAATCTTTTAACAGGGATTCAAAATCTCCTAACAAGGATTCATATATACTAAATGTATTTCATAAGACTCCTAATAGAGTCCATCCTTTCACAAGGAACATTTATATTAGTGCATCTTTTGTGGGCATCATTCCCACCAGGGTTTACTCTTTGATCAAGAGGTTCCCTAGTCAACATATCTTGTGTTATTGTGTCATTGTGTATGAATATCTTTCTATGGTTGGTAATTACATTACTTACTTGGCTAAATGTTGTTGAAGTTGATAAAGGTTATAATTATATGATAACTGATTCACCCCCCCCCCCCCCCTCTCAGTTATATTGGTGGACTTTACTTTCTAACACTTTTTCCTTCCTTGAAATGGTCTATTCTCCCCTTTGAGAATCATAGTCCATCCCAAGGGGGATCTGTGTTATTTTTATATCTTTGATATCATTTTATCTAACAATGTCTCTACACCACAGGTTTTTCTCATGAAAAATTTTCAAAATTTGGAATCATTTTCCCTTGTGGGGGCCAAACCACTATCTTTGTGTCTCGATATTTCCCTATCATATGTCTATCTATCTTAACACTACACATATCAACATGATCTTAATCTTCCCTATCACACACCTATCTATCTCAATGCTACGCATGTTGATGCACTATGTCTAAGCTTCCCTATCGCATGCCTATTTATCTTAACACTATGCATATCGAGACTTCTATCAGAGTCTCTATGTCACATTTATATCTAGCATTCACTATGAATGTAAGATATTATCAAAAATTACCCTATCATATGGTTGCTTGGCATAATACAACTTGCCAAGTCATATCGGCGTATGATCAATGATCTCATATCAAATAAGTTGTCTTCATCATCTAGCATACTCATCTGTATTTTGTATGCTAAATCCATCTCATCAATAAATCATGAATTCTTAGCTAGGAGTCACCCCACGTAACTAAATTCTCATAGGTAAGTCATGTAATATTATCTTACTTTATCTTCACATCTCTTCTAACAATAACATGCCCACTAAAGTGAGGTTAAAGTGTAATGACATAAATTTTACACCCCCGTGTAAAATGCCATTTCCACATTTGTCCACTTTAGCCTAAGACATAAAAATCATGTCATCTCCTTTATCCATTTCATCAATCAACTCATCACCTATCTCAAGATTCCCACCATTCAGTCCTAATGACTGTGGACAAGTGCACACCACAGAGATGTTTGCATAGCACACTCACATCTACAAATCTATAGATGTGTAGGTTGTAATTAGAGTGTTACAAACTACCAACCTACATTTGTAACACTTGTAATGATGGCTTTTCTATGTAGGATTATTTATGATTCCATGATAAACTCTTTGTTTTCCCTCATTTTGGCCTTCTTGGTTACAATCTACAACTTCTTGGACACTCTTCCAATCTTCTTGCACATTTACAACTCCATTTTTATTCATCTTCCATTCTCTCTTGGCTCTACACATCCATTTTTATTGTAGTTTTCCATTATCAACTCATCAAGATCTTGTATTTATCTTTGTCTCACACAATTGGGCTCTTTATTCTCATATGGGAATCTTCTCATTTCCTTTTTTTATTTTTAGAGAATAATATCCTTCATATCTTTTCTCTTATTCATAGCATATCTCTTTTATTATCATTATTCGGTTATCTATCACCAATTTGATATGTCTAATGGTTGTTGTGGAGGTGGACACAGCAAAAAAGGGACTTGAATGAGGCAAGTCTTCAAACATCCATCCAACAATTTTCTCTTTTTGTTTACGTGCAGGTTTTCATCGTGGTTTCATGGGCTTCAACTTGGATCACATTATTGACCATCAAATCAAGTTCTACCATTTCTCAATCTCTCCCTTTCATTTCATCATTCATAATACATATAATATAGTTAGTATTTCATTATTTTTAGATCATTTCCATCTCGTATTCATAAATCTTTTATTCTATCATTTTCCTTCATTTGACATATTAAGGCTAGTTTTTCTTTGTTAATTTACATTTTGTTTATCTGTCCTTTCCAATCATACTTTATTATTATGTTACTTTGTTTCTATGTTCATTTCTTCTCATCTATACTCTATCTATATGAGATGATAGTGTAGTGCTATGGTGTCCTAAAGACACGTTGTAGTCCCTAGACTGCACTTTTTTCTCAAGAAGATAGCTCATGGAGCTTGGGGTTTGATCGTTGTAGTTAACTCTTTTATTTTTTGTAATTAGAATACCTTTTATCTATTTGTTTACTTTAGTTATAACATATTATTGGTATTAAACTAAATTTAAATGATCATATTCAAACCCGTCAAAGTATTCAAGAAGTACTCTTCATCTTGTATCTGATCTACCTAGCACTCCTAGCTAGCAACATGAGCTTGTGCAAGAAAGTTGTGTATCCCTTGAGATTTTAACCAGCCTCTTGATAGGTGCATTATTTTATTCTCCACAATAAAATTAAGTTTTTTAACTACTACATTTGGTCATATAGGGTCAACTCCTCATCCTAGAAGGTATAGGGAACACCCAAGGTGGTTTTAAAAACATAGTTCTCTTAGTAGATCATTATTATACATTAAATCATAGACAAGATCTATACTAACCACACGAATCATATATAGAATCATGAAGAACATACTATTAACAATGAAATACATCAAATATAGGTAAACATAAATACCAAGATAAGTATAATGTTTTCATTCCAAAAGCATACTAAACTATCCAATTCACAAAATATATACCCAAGGTGCAAGGAAAATTACATATCTACACTAGTAATCCAATAAGATACAATGCAACAGATCAAACAAGGATACAATGAAAGATATCAAACAAGGATACAATAACATGTGTCTCAAGTCCAAAACATGTTTTCAATGTCATCTAGAAATTCTTGATACCTATACATTGGTCCCAAATGGCATTTGGTCACACCACCTGACCACAAGGAACCCACACGCCCTCTCCCACCATGCTCACAAAGATAACCATGTGACCCATACATAAAATCAAGGTACACATGCAAGGCATACACAAAGAAACATGATCACATCACTACACAAACCAAAAGTAGTATGATCACATAGGATGCAATATTTCTCATGTACTCTATTAGGGATACCAAAAGTAAGATCAAGACACTAACACCATGAAGGAAATGATGTGACAACATATATCCACTAACTCACTAGACAACCAAGTGGGTGCATAAATCAAGAAAGGGAGTGGCATCACATAGCCCATGGAACAAAATGACCCATATCCTCATCGCACCATGACTCATGCACCACCAAGCATTTTATAGACAAGGTATGGAACATAATATCTTATCAACTCACCACACCATGACTCATGCCTTGGAATGCCAGAATCTTCAATCTTTCTCCAAATATTTATGGCTATTAGGAGTCCACACACATATAGGAGTAATATTACCCATTATTATCTTAATTAAGTGTTCTCCCAATTAATTTTATTTATATTTTAATAAATTAGAGACTCTTCAATGGGTTACCCTAGTGGTCCCTTTATGCCTCTATCCCCCCATTGAGAGCCACTCTCTCAATTGGCTACTCATCCACCCTACACAAATACATGAAAATACAAGGTCACTTTTTTAGCATGAATACTAATGGTATTCATGTGGGGGAGTATCCTAGTAGTGTTGGAGACATCTTACAGTGATTTTGTGTTGCATTCGTGATACAGTTTTTGATTAATGTCAACATACTGGTTATTCTGTGAAGACTGGAAGTGTAGCACACAGAGTTTGGATTCATGAAATTTGAGGATTGAAGATCATCCTATGTGTACTTGGTATTATGATCTATATTTTCTTTATATTAACATTAAGAGTGCATACAAAATTATACATTCTAGATAGATATATGAAGGTTTTACTGAAGACTATGTTTATGCAGCATTTGTAGAGAGTGGCTTCTGATGTTTGGATCTTGTCTCCTAATAGAGATGGAATCTGATTGAGTGGACTTGGATAGAGGATGAAGACAAGTTAGAGATGATGTGATTAAGAGTGCTAAGTCAGATGAGCAGTGTGTGTAAAGTTATAAGAGTGTGAGCTGACAGTTTGATTGTAATTATGAAAAAGATAAAATATTGTAATGTAACATGTAAAGTAGTATCTTAAAATGGTAATATATTATAATTGTAAATTATAAAATCCTCAAGGCCAACTCAATAACTTATTTTATGACTTGGTATAAATGAAAGATTATTCCTTTGATGGAAAGTGTATGTGTTGGTTCATTTTTGCCATACTATCAGATTTACAATTCAATTGACAAACAAATGTCACTGACTCGCAACAACCACTCCAAATATGACATGAAAAAGGGCCAATTAACAAGGACCAAGAGAATGATCCTCCTACACTTTAAGCTCCACATCACTCAAGTGGGTATACCTCATCTATACATACATAGGTTCTCATGAAAAACAACAAGCCTGTAGATATATGACTGTGGAATAGCTTTCAGAATCCTATAGATATCATACCTCAATGAATCACCAAGTCTTATGCAATATCCTACTTGCATAGAATGAATCTAAAAACTAGAAACTACTCCTAACTTCTCCTACCAAACATGAAAGGGAAAATGATTTCATTTGATTGAGTTGATGTTTTTGGGTTGAATAGACCCCTAAAATACCCCAAGTCTCTCATAGACTAGTGCCTTATCTGATGGGCATCATAGTCAAATAGATCACTACAATAGAGAGCTATGAATAGAGAAGACAATACATTCCAATATGTTCATTCCTTACATCAGTCATACACCATTGATCAGATCCTACTTAGCAATCCACCTGTGTACCTAGATATGCAATTACCTATTCAAAGGATTTTAACCCTCCCCTTAGAAGAGACCTAGGAATAAGCAATACACTAATCATCATCCACTGAAATACAAGTATGAGATACCCTTGATACCCCAACTCATACATATATAAAAACTAGTCCTAAACTCAAATGTTTCTATGAAAACAACTCCATTGTAGACACCTTGAAAATACAATAGAAAGATTAAAACACCCTTGATGCTCTAATCAACAAGTTCAAGAATCAAATGGAGACAATCTGATAGTAGTATGAAAATATTGAGATCTTATTCATAAGACAAACTGTTACAACTTATATTCTATTCTCCAAGCCAGAAAGGATAGACGGAACACCCTTTATGCAAAGAAGAAGGAAATATATTTACATAAAGAAACCACTCATGGAACCTGTAAGGATTAACAAGATAGAAATTATAGTTACATACAAATATAACCAATATCAAAAAATAATAAACCACACAGAATAGAGCACAAGACACAAAGATTTAACGTGGTTCACCCAATCCCTGGGCTACATCCACCACCAGCGAGTCCAATATTATTATTATCTAGTGATTGCAACCTGATTACAATTTTTAATCCATTACAACTCAATATCACTACAAGAAGATACTAAAATATACATCAATTATGAAATCCCTAACCCTAAGACATACTATATAATATTTTGTTGCTTTAGGGTTAGAATGAGTTATAGTATGTCAGCTCAAAAATAGCCAAACCTCGGTGAGGGTGAGAGGAAGAGTGCATAGTACTTTCCTGATCAGTCACCACAAGCCAACAATCTCCCACTTGGTGACTGATCAGGATTTACCTAAGAAACCTCCAAATTGGGGATTGATCCTATAGCCATACCGCTACCATATGAGGCTCCCACTAGATCGAACCACCCTTGACTCAACTATTCCTTTATTCTATTCAATCTAGTAGACCAACCGAAGTTGAACAGGAGTTCAACTTCTCCTTTGTTACTACCTTTGTAAACATATCCGCTGGATTATCATCTGTATGTATCTTTTCTAGCTTTAACTTCCCATCATCCAAAACTAACCAAATGAAATGGTACCACAACTGTATGTGTTTTGTCTTTGAGTGCAAAGAAGAATTCTTCACAAGATGAATGACACTTTGGCTATCTATATATAGAAAATTATTCATCTTTGGATGTCCCAATTCTTCCATGAAGAATTCAAGCCATATCATCTCCTTGGCCACCTCTATAGCAGCAACATACTCTACCTTAGTATTTGATAAAGCATTCACCTTTTGTAACCAAGAAATCAAACTCATTGTTGTCCTACCAATAGTAAATACATAGCCTATAGTACTTTGCCTGCTATCTATATCTCCTACCAGATTTGAGTCAACATAGCCTTGTATAGTAGTAGTATATCCTCCAAAGTATAAACACTTACTAGATGTACCTCTCAAATATCTGAGAATCCATTTGACTGCATTACAATGCTCAATACTAGGATGACTCATATATTAGCTAATAACTCCCACTGCTTGTGCAATATCTAGCCTAGTACATACCATAGCATACATTAAGCTCCCTACAGCTGAAGCATAAGGTACCTTAGACATTTTAGCCTCTTCTTCTAGAGTCTTAGGACACATCTCCTTAGTCAATTTCAAATGACTAGGAAAAGGTTTGCTAATAGCTTTGGCATTCTCCATAGAGAAACGTTGCAACACCTTCTTAATATAATCAGCCTGAGATAAATTCAGCTTCCTATTTTTCCTATCTCTACAAATTTTCATACCAAGGATTTTTTTTGCTGCCCCCAAATCCTTCATAGAAAATGAATGTGCTAACTATTGTTTCAATCCCTTAATGTGATTCATGTTAGACCCAGCTACAAGCATATAATCAACATATAAGCATAAAATAATGTAGCATTCATCATCCAACCTCTTAAAATAAACACAATGGTCAGAATGATACTGAGTGTATCCATGCTCATTCATAGAAGTGTCAAATTTACTATACCATTGTCAAGGGGTTTGCTTCAAGCCATATAAACTTTTTTGCAATCTACACACCAAATTCTCCTTACCCTTAACCTCAAATCCTTATGGTTGTACCATATATATTTCTTCATCCAAATCACCATGAAGAAAAGTTGTTTTAACATCAAGCTTCTCTAAATGCAAATCTTCAACAGCCACAATACTTAAAACAGTATGAATATAAGTCATTTTAACAACTGGAGAAAATATCTCATCAAAATCAATTCTCTTTTTATGTGCAAATCCTTTTACAACTAACCTAGCTTTAAATCTTTTCTTACCTCCATCCTCTTCTTTCAGCCTATAAACCCATTTATTCTATAAAGCCCTTTTACCTGCAGGTAACTTGCATAAATCCCAAGTTTGATTTTTTAGCAAGGAGTCCATTTCCTCTTTCATTGCAGACTCCCACTAAATCTTTGTATTCACCTACATAGGTTCATTATAAAATTTAGGTTCACTAGCATCTATCAACAAAATAGAATACAAAGAGGGAGAAAATATTTCTGGAGGTCTACTTAGCCTTGTTGACCGTCTAACATTCACTAGAGTGTGTGGTATTTATTTTTGTTGTTTTTGTAGGGCATAAAGAACTATTGGAACATCATCTTTTGGAGTATCATCTAGTACTACATAATCATTTTCTTTCTTCTCATGTTGTTGCAACAAATCTTTGTACAACACTTTCTCATTGAATATGGCATTCCTGCTTCTTACAATTTTATGATTTTCAAAATCCCAAAGCCTATAACCAAATTCATCAATGCCATATCCAAAAAATACACATTTCTTTGACTTAGCTTCCATCTTGGTTCTATTTTTAGAATCTATAAGTGCAAAAGATTCACAACCAAAGGTTTTCAGAAAAGAATAACTCACCTTCTTACCACTCCATGCTTCCTCTGGAATACCACAGTCCAAAGGAGTAGAGGGGCCTCTATTAATCAACTAAACAATAGTATTTACAGCCTCTTCCCACATGTTTAAGAGTGGCCTATCATGCAACCTCATACTCCTTCCATGCTCCATTATTGTCATGTTCATGCATCCAGCCACTCCATTTTCTTGTGGAGTCCTTGGTATAGTTTTATGCCTATGAATACCATTAGAGAAACAATAATCTTCAAATTATGTGCTACAATACTCACCACCATTATCATATCTAAGACATTTTAACCTTTTACCAATCTCATCCTCAACCAAGCATTTATATTTCTTAAAATTTTGAAATACATCAGATTTCTATCTAAGGAAATAAATCCATACTTTTCTTGTTGCATCATCTATAAATGTAACATAATATAGAGTACCACCAAGGGAAGATACCTAAGCTAGTCCCCATACATCTATATGCACAAGCTCTAATTTCTCATTTTTCTTTTCCTTCCCACTCTTTACAAAACTAACTCTCTTTTGTTTTCCATACACACAACTTTCACATAAATCCATATTGACACATTTCAAACCAGGTAAAAATTTCTTTGAATGAATTAATTTCATACCTTTTTCACTCATGTTCCCTAGTCTATTGTGCCAAAGCATTGTGTCAAAATCTACAGCAACTATTTGATATTCTTCCTGCTCAACCACAGCAACTATTCCTGAACATTCATTTTTCTCTGAAAATTAAAGTAGAAGGAATAGTATGACTTGTACAAAGATATAAGGTGCCTACTTTCACACCTTTTTTTACTACTAAGGAACCTTTTGAAACCTTCCAATTTCTATCATTAAAAGTGACTGTGCAACCCTCATCACCCAGTTGCCCTGCTGAAGTTAAATTCCTACTCAACCTTGGTACATGTCTTACTTCTTGTAGTAGCCAATGATTCCCATTCTGCAACTTAATCTTAATTTTTTCCTTTCCAACAATTTGACAGGGTTCATTATCTCCCAAATAAACTAGCCCAAAATCCCCTTGGACATAATCAAGAAAGTAACCTCTATGGGGTGTAGCATGAAATTAAGCCCCAAAATCTAAAACCCAAGAATCATCAACACTTTCTAAAGAAAGAAGCAAAGCATCCTCTTTGGGTTTATTACTTACCACATTTTCCTCCTTGTTACCTTCTTATTTGTCTCCTTCTTTATTCTTTTGAGACCAGCAATCTTTCTTCTTATGACCTAGTTTTCCATAGTACAAAAAATCATTTGGTCCTTTGGATTCAGACCTCTTACCCTTTGATTTTCCTCTTGATTTCCCATGATTTCTAGAATTGTTTCCTCTTTCATTCATTCTACCTCTTCTTTGTGTGTTTAAGACACTACCTAATGTGGATCCACCTGAGCTTTTCCTATGAATTTCCTCACTTAGAATAACACCAATGACATCATCAAATTTTAGGGTATTAGAACTAGAAATAGAGTTACTAAAAACCACTACCAAGCCATTCCATCTTTCAAGAAAAGAACACAAAATCAAGAGAGCCCTGACTTCTTCATCAAAAATAACATTAACAAAAGATAATTAACTAGTAACTGTATTAAACTCATTTAAATGATCAGCAACTGACCCACCTTCCACCATTTTCATATTAAACAAATGCTTCATGAGATTTACCTTATTTGAAGCGGAGGGTTTTTCATACAACTTCACTAGGGTTTTCATCAAATCTTCAATCATCTTTACTTGTGCAATATTGAATGCCACTGATTGTGCCAGAAATAATCAAATACTACCAAGGGCCTTTCTATCAAGATTATCCCAGTCCTCATCAGAAATGCTTGCCGATTTCTTGGATTTTCCTTCTAACGGTGACCATAGATACTTCTAATAGAGATAGTCATCCATTTGCATTTTCCATAACTGATATTTCTACCCATTAAAATTGTCAACCTTCAGCCTACCCTCATCTACCATTGCTCCCACTCAATCGTGAGACTCCAACTAAACTGTGAGATCTTCCTACAGAGGATAATTGGAAAAAAAACCTTGCTCTGATACCACTTGTAAGGATTAACAAGACAGAAATAATAGCTACATGCAAATATAACCAATATCAAAAAATAATAAACCACATAGAAGAGAACACAAGACACAAAGATTTAACTTGGTTTACCCAATCCCTGGGCTACATCCACCAACAGTGAGTCTAATATTATTATTATCCAATGATTACAACCTGATTAAAATCTGTAATCCCTTATAGCTCAATACCACTGCAAGAAGCTACTAAAACATAAATTGATTATGAAATCCCTAACCCTAAGCCATACTATACAATATTTTGTCGCTTTAGGGTTAGAATGAGTTATAGCATGTAGGCTCAAATATAGCCAAAAATATGTCAGCCCCAAAAACAAATTTCTTGATTAGGGTGATAGTAGGAGGAAGAGTGTATAGTACTTTCCTGATCAGTCACCACAAGCCAATAGAATGAGCCCTAGATATCACAGAGAATTAGGGACCCGTCAAGGTTACCAAAAATTGGAACCCCTCTAAATGAGCTTGGAAATCCTTAAAAAGGATTGCAATAAGCTATGGATCATTTAGGGAAAAATTAGGTCTACAACAACTAGGTAAAACAAAAAATGAGAGACTGTAGAAAAATCTTGGAAACCCAGGAGAATCAGATCAAATCTGATGTACAATTATATGGGTTTCATCATTACGGGCTAACTACAATTACAAGACACTGGTTTCTTGTTACAGGAAAAAATAAATAAATGCCTGGACCACCAAAGAAATCTTGCATGTATAGGGCATGGAAACAACTAACATCCAACAACCCTAGTTGCCCATGTCAAAATAATAGCCCTCAGCATTAACTCAGCATGGCACATCATGAAGAAAAATTAGACCAGGTGGCTACCCATATCATCTTCATCATTTCTTTAGCTACAACATCCTGGAGAAATCAAAATTTGATCTGCCTGTCATATCTATTTCACTATATCAAAAGTTTGCAGAAACCCAAAAAAAATCATAAATCCTGGTAGCAATAGCTAATAGGCTCAAGTTTAAAACACAGTCATTGATCTTATCTTTTCCCAGCAAATTAGGCAATCCACAAAATTTGACAACAGTCAACTTAGCCTAAATAAAATTATCTAGCCACATCATCATATCGACAACCAATCATAAATGAGCACCTCATTGACACCTGGCATATGGACCCATTTTTACCTCGGTCTTTATCTCTTGGAAGATCAGACGGATGTCACAAAACCATGATGAGCATCTATCCTACATCTTCCTTTTGCAGAGTTATGACAACCATAAGATCTTGTTGGACTTGGAATCTCTTTAACCACAGGAATCCCCCTTAACTCTTAGTCATCTAATCAACACATGACTAAAGGCAATCACTAGGTCGCAATACATTTTACATAACTGGGGTTTGGTCTAGAGATCACTCGAACAAAGGCATTCATGTGATCATTGAACATCACTTAACCCTATGTTTGATCTAGAGAACAAGAGACCAGCATCTGATAATATCTTCATCAATAGTCCAGATCAATATCTAAGTCTTTAAACTTTAACTCAACCTGGATCACAAGATCATGTGACTGAGGTAGTTGCTAGATATCAAAACTTTCTCTCAACCCTGGTTACATCATGAGAACACAAGAAATCCTTTATTCACCAAGTCACCAAATAAATTACTTAACTCCAAATAAAAAATGAGATCAAGTGCTAGTCATTGATCTTATCCTCATCTTGTGGTCCTCGTTCATCACTTAAAACCTTGTCTTAACTCATCCTAGATCTAGAGAACATGCGACTAAGGGCATTCACTAGATCGCTCAATCCTTGTCTTGACCAAGGTTATATTTAGAGAACATACAAATCTAGTGTTCGCTTGATCCCTAGATGCCTTGCTTAACCCTGATTCCATCTTGAGAACATGCGCCAGTCATTGATCAAGATCAACATCGATGGTCCTCACTTCATCTTTGAATGCTTCCTACCTTGACTAAATATCTAGAGATCACATGATTGAAGGAAGAAAAAACCACCTTCCAAGTCACTAGATGTTAAGCCACCTACCTCCAGGACCAGGAGAACACATGAACACTACAATCATTAGATCACTAAATAGAAATATAATCATCTGGATAAGGAAAAAGACATGTGTAGAATTAGGCTTTAAGTGGCTAGAAAAGGTAACTGAGAAATAGAATTGGCTAGGGTTTAGACTTAGACAAATTTCATGAAGCCCTAGACATGGATAAACCCTATTTCTCACACCTTCAAATTGTCATATCTCTCTAGTCTTTACACTTGAGCACATGCGATCTGAACTAGAGCTTGATGACATCATAAACTATCCCTGGCCAAGGTCGTAAGCCATGAAACATCATAGGTTTTCATCATAGATCAAAAAAAGCTTGTAGGTGGACATGATAGTTTTAACACAATTTTATAGGAATAGACCATTTTCTTAGGATTTTTTCTATGATAGGAAAATGGGCTAACAGTGGCTCTATCTAGGGATGCATGCCTCTTGCAAGCATGACAAGGATTCAAAATTACTGGAGGAAGCAGACTAGCTAAAGGAGAAAACTTTATAGGGAACCCTCTCAAAAATTGGCAAACAAACTAGGAAAATAGGAAAGGAAACACACAACAGAAAATAAAATATTTAAAAATATTTACAAGACTAAAACTTTACTTGGTGGCCCCTGGCCACCAAAAGAAAATCAGAAACCCTCCTGAGTCAAAGGTCTAATTTTCATCCACATATGTAACCTGCCACCTAAAATTTTCATGATCATTTTGCTACCAACATATGTGGATACTCATGGGCTGAAAAATGATACTGCAATTATCACTACCCATGCTCTTCCAGACACCTTCATTATCATACTCATACTCCAAGAAGTATGGGACATCACTTATTTCTTCTTGATGACTGGAAATATAAATTTCATCTAGTAATGCATCATAAAATAAAGCATAGTGATCATCATGCATTACTACAAAATTACATGGCTGAGAAGGACTTGGATCCTCAAATTTACCCTCATGCATTGCTCCAACCACTAAGCAACTTGGTTCCTCCTTGATGTCTTAACTTGATCATGAACCAAGTGAAGGTCTCTTTCACAAATTTTGTGATAGTGTGACAATTAATCTGCATCATTATTTTTACCAAAGAATTTACTATCCTAATCATTGAAGACTAAGTCCTCAATATTGTCACCTTCACTATCATATTTGGCAAAAGAAGGAAAAGGACATGAACAAGAAACTTTCTCATCACTGGAATCTTTATGACATGAAAACACACTATCATGGCCTTCAACCTCTTCTTTTGTAGAGTCACTACATGACAGGAACTCTAGCACACATGGATCATCCTCATCACTTTGAACACCCACCTCATTATCATTATCAAAGGATATATCAAAGGGGGGCTACAAATAAAATTCCATAGCAGGTGCATACCTTTGGAATTCATCAGCCAAGGGTGCTGAAATATTTTCACTACTCAATGGACTTTGGATATTATTATCTTCATTGGCTTCACCCCTAGTGCTGCAAACATCATCCATGTCTAAAACAAGGACCGACATCTCTGGCCTCAAGTCATCTTGTGTAAAGAAAACACTACAAGAATCATCATCTCCATCATATTTATTATCTTTCCTTTCACACAAAACATCATCAAACCGGGACAAGAAGTCTTCCTTCTCATGTTGATTAGAAGAAAAATCTGTAGACATACTAGAAATATTATCAACCTCATATTCATCTTCAACATCCTCATATGCATTGACTTCAAACTTGGCATCATAATCAAAAATTTCTGCATCAACATTAGAACAAATGGCCTCTTCATTATCAACATAAATAACCACCAATACCCTCAATCTCTTGTCTTTCTCTAACTGCCAAATCACAACACTTCTCTCTACAATTTTCTTCTTGAGAGTAGCAATCTTGATGAGCAGATTTTCATAATCAATATCATGGATGGTGGGATCAATAGAGACACTGATGTCTTGTATCTAATCTTCATCTTTTATTTCATACACATCCATATCAACTCCTTCATCAAAGTGTTCTATAAATGTCATTCTTAATACATCCCAAGAAGGGATTGAACATGAAGGAAGGGATAAAAACCAATCCCTTGTGCCATGTGAAAGAGACTACACAAGCAAGCTCATAGCAACATATTCATGCTCAACATCCATTTCACCAAATAAACCCATGAGATCATCTACATGTTGTCTTGCCAAAACTGATCCATCAACCATGAATCTTGGCAAGCCTTCCCCATCCTTAATAGAGAACTCATTAGGGGCACCTTCAATGCCATCAAAACTAAAGGGCATGTATTCCTCCATAACAAGCTACCCACTAATACTCATCCCTTTATACTAGTGTTGAACACTTGATAGGGATACATTTCTTACACTTGATTTTCATAAAAATTTTGCATATAAAAATAAACATACCTGGAAGTACTACAGTTGAAATTTAGTTTGTTGACTGGGAAGTAGGGCAGATCTAGAGACTTCTTTGTAGCTCCATCAGGTTCTTTTCTTTATAGTGTCACCATCTCCTTGAAGAGGAAAATACTGCACTTGTTTTTATATCTCCTTCCAATCAACACAAAACTTTACCAGGATTTTACACACTATTTATCAGGGACTGCACTGATCAAATAGAGAACTCAGAGTCACCACCCGCACTTGGTGAGAAGATATAAATTTTTTGAATCTGACTCTATTCCTTCAACCAGACTTTGGGATGATCCAAAAAATTAAGGAAACAACCATCTTAAACTTTCTATCATTTACTCCTTCCCCAGCAGAGTCACCATTTTGTTGGTGACTCAGATGGGCCAAACCAATCTGGTTAGTAAGATATTGATAATTTTTTATTTAACAAGAGATTCGTAATAGATGTATTTCTTTATTATTGTCATCCCCAGCAGAGTCACCAGTTTTTTGGTTCCTCTTTCCTACACAGTCAAATTTACAATTCAATTGACAAAAAAATGTCACTGACTCTCAAAAACCACTCCAAATATGATAAGAAAAAGGACCAATTAAAAGGGACCAAGAGAATGATCCTCCTACACTATGAGATCCACATCACTCAGGCAGGTATACCTCACATGCACATACATAATTTCTTGTGACAAACAACAGGCCTATAGATATATGACTGTGGAATAGCTTTCATCCTCCTATAGGTAACCTATACCTCAATGAATCACCAAGTCTTATGCAATATCCTACTTGCATAGAATGAATTTGAAAACTAGAAACTACTCCTAACTCCTCCTACCAAACATGAAAGGAAAAATGATTTCATTTTATTGAGTTGATATTTTTGGGTTGAATGGACCCCTAAAATACCCCAAGTCTCTCATAGACCAGTGCCTTATCCAATGGGCAACAAAGTCAAACAAATCACTACAATAGAGAGATATGAATAGAGAAGACAATACATTCTAATATGTTGATGCCTTACATCAATCATACACCATTGATCAAATCCTACTTAGAAATCCACCTATGTACCTAGATATGTAATTACATATTCAAAGGAATTTAACCCTCCCCTTAGAAGAGACCTAGGAATAAGAAATACACTAATCAACATCCACTAAAAGACAACTATGAGATACCCTTGATACCCCAACTCATACATATCTGAAAACCAATCCTAAACTCAGTTTTTTCTATGAAAACAACTCCATTGTAGACACCTTGTAAATACAATAGAAAGGTTAAAACACCCTTGATGCTCTAATCAACAAGTTCAAGAATCAAGTGGAGACAATCTAATAGTAGTATGAAAATATTGAGATATTATTCATAAGACAAACTATTACAACTTATATTATATTCTCCAAGCTAGAAAGGATAGAGGGAACACCCTCTATGCAAAGAAGAAGGAAATATATTTACAAGAAGAAACCACTCATGGAACCAGCCTTAAATATCATAGAGAATCAGGAACCCTCAAGGTTACCAAAAATTGGAACCCCTCTAAATGATCTTGGAAATCCTTAAAAAGGATTGCAACAAGCTATGGATAATTTAGGGAAAAATTAGGTCTACAACAACCAGGTACAACAAAAAAATGAGAGAATGCAAAAAAATCCTTGTAACCTAGGAGAATCAGATCAAATCTAATGTACAATTATATTGGTTTCATCATCACGAGCTAACTGCAATTACAAGACACTAGTTTCTTATTACAAGAAAAACTAAATAAATGCCTAGACCACCAAAGAAAGCTTGCATGTACAAGACATGGAAGCAACTGACATCCAACAACCCTAGCCACCCATGTCAAAACAATAGCCCTCAACATTAACTTTAACTCGGCATGGCACATCATGAAGAAAAATCAAACCAAGTGGCTACCCATATCATCTTCATCATTTCTTTACCTGTAACCTTCCTTGAGAAATCAAAATCTGATATGGCCTATTGTATCTATTTCATTGTATCAAAACCTTGCAAAAACCCTTAAACAATTTTAAATTCTGGTGGCAATGGCTAACAGGCTCAGGTTTAAAACATGGTCGTTGATCTTATCTTTTCCCAGCAGATTGGGCTATCCAAAAAATTTGACAATAGTCAACTTAGCCTTAATAAAATTATCCAGCCACATCATCATATCAACAACCAATCAGAAATATCACCTCATTGACACCTGGCATATGGACCCACTTTGACCTCAGTCATTATCTCTTGGAAGATCGAATGATTGTCACAAAACTATGATGAACATTTATCCTACATCTTCCTTCTATAGAGTCATGAAAACAATCAGATCTTGTTGGATTTGCAATCTCTTCAACAATGGCAAGCCCCCTTAACTCTTAGTCATCCAACAAACACATGATTGAAGGCAATTACATTTTACTTAGCTGGAGTTTGGTCTAGAGATCACATGAACAAAGGCATTTGCATGATCATTGAACATTACTTAACCCTATGTTTGATCTAGAGAACAAGCGACCAGCATCCGATCATATCTTCATCAATAGTCCAGATCAATCTCCAATTCCTTAAACTTTAACTCAACATGGATTACAAGATTATGTGATTGAGGTAGTTGCTAGATCCTAGAACCTTTCTCTCAAGCCTGGTTACATCATGAGAATACGCAAAATCCTTTATTCACCAAGTCGCTAGATAAATTACTTAACCCTAGATAAAACATGAGATCAAGTGTTAGTCATTGATCTTTTCCTCATCTTGTGGTCCTTGTTCACCACTTAAAACCTTGTCTTAACTTATCCTAGATCTGGAGAACACGTGACTAAGGGCATTCACCAGATCTCTCAATCCTTATCTTGACCAGGGTTATATTTAGAGAACACGTGAATGTAGTATTTACTTGATCTCTGGATGCCCTGCTTAACCCTAATTCCATCTTGAGAACATGCGCCAGCCATTGATCAAGATCAACATCGACTATCCTTGCTTCATCTTTGAATGCTTCCTACCTTGACCAGATATCTAGAGATCGTGTGACCCAAGGAAGACAAAATTGCCAGCCAGGTCACTATATGTTAAGCCACCTACCGCCAGGACCAGGAGAACACGCGAACATTGTACTCATCAAATCACTGAATAGAAAGATAATCACCCAGGAAAGGAAAAAGACATGTACAAAATTGGGCTTTAACTGGCTGGAAAAGGTAACTAAGAAATAGAATTGGCTAGGGTTTAGACTTAGACAAATTTCATGAAGCCCTAGACATGGATAAACCCTATTTCTCAGACCTTCAAATTGCCATATCTCTTTGGTCTTTACACTTAACAACATGTGATCTGAACTAGAGCTTAATGACATCATAAACTATCCCTGGCCAAGGTTGCAAGCCATGAAACATCACAAGTTTTCATCGCAAACCAAAACAAGCTTGCAGGTGGACATGACAGTTTTAACAAAATTTTACAAGAATAGACCATTTTCTTAGGATTTTTGTTATGACAACAAAATGGGCTAACAGTATGTATGTTTGATAAATGGTTATATCTTTGCATTGTAGAAGATGATAACTTATGTATGAGATCTAGTGAACCTGAAAGAGAATATCTTTGGATCAAAGCAGATATTGGTGCGAGTGAGGCATAACGAGCTTAAAAATAACTATATTTGGAAATGAAGTTGTTGTTAATAGTTTTTTTGGTTACTTGTATTATTCAGTGAGGATAATACTAAGAATATTTGGAAAGTGGGTCCTTTTGTCTTCTTTCACAACTCCTAACAGGGATTCAAAGTCTCCTAACACGGACTTATATGTACTAAATGTATTTTATTGACTCTTAACAGGGTCCATTCTCTCACAAGGAATATTTATATTAGTACATCATCTTGTGGGCATCATTTCCACTGGAGTATTCCCTCTAATCAAGGGTTTCCCTAGTCAAAAATATCTTGTGTTATTTTTTATGTTTATCTTTCTCTGGTTGGATATCTTATTTCTTACATGTTTTAGATCTAATAAAGATAATGAGAATGGTTTTAATTGCATAACTAATTCCCCCCCTCCCCTCACAATTATCTTTGTGGACTTTACTTTCTAATAATTGGTATTAGAGCCTCAGGTCCTTGAAGAAAAATATTAACATCTTAAAGAGATCTATGGCACAGTTTAGGAAAGAAAGTCTAAAATTTGATGGAGTTAACTATGAGAGTTGGAAAAAAAATATGAAGACACGCTTGTTATGCATGGGTGCAAGATACTGGTTGATTACTGCAAAGAGAAAGGATGTGATTAAAGAAGACAAAATTGAATGGTGTGATGAAGGACAAAAAGACATATTCATGAACAATATGCTTTCTAGAGAAGCACTATTATCATCTCTTCCAGAAACTTAAAAACTTTCAGGCTTTCTCATTAAGTTTGGATTGCTTTGCAAAATATATTTGAAGGTGATAACCATGCTAGAAAGGTTAGATTACATAATTGGATATGCTTAATCCAAAGATGATAAAATGATGGAAGATGAATCTGTAAGAACTTACAAAGATTGTTACAAGAATTAAGACTTGTAGAGGAGAAAAATCTGAAAATGAAGTTGTATGGAAGATACTAAAGACCTTGACACCTACAATCAAACAAACAATGCAAATGATTGAACAAGTTATTCCCTACACAAATGATTTCACTAAAGAGACTCTTCTTGGAAGATTACAGTCGGTAGAAATGTGGATGAGAAAAAGTGGAGAATTTCCTATAATAGAGACTATTTTCAGCACATTAAATGTTCAACCTATGTTGAGTATTATACCTATTTGAGCATTAAAGGATTGTCATTAGTATCAATCAATTATTTAGTTGGTAAAGGAGACAAAAGGGAAAGTCGGTCAACCATATAAAGCCTACACACTAAGCTAGACAAAGGCATATTTCTAAAGATAACAGAACATGGGCCTGATTGATTATACTAACTGAACGATGATCGATTACCGAGTACTGAGCTACTGATTATAGAGTATTCATATGAACTAAGCACCAATTGATTACCAAATGAAGAATATAGTGATTACCAAGTATAATAGGAAATTGCATAGTAATTTTGAAATGGCATAAACATCTATCCAAACGGTTCACACTGATTAGGAAAATGGCTTACCAAGATCAAGACAGAATTAAATATGGATGTAATCATTAATTTGTTGATGATTCATATATAATGGAAGATCTAGGTTATTTTGTTACATCGTTGATCTTAGGTTTTCTAAGATATTGTAAACCCTAATTAGGTCAAGTCAGTTTGATATAAAAATGTGAAGATATCATTATGAACAAGTATCATGAAGGAGTAGCCACACTAAGGACATCAGGATATCAGACAAAGGGTTTTTGATAGAAGGTTTAAAATAAGGATTCATTTTTTTTAGAACATACACAAGGCTACTGAGAAGAAAAAAAGGACACATACATCACTATGAGGTGATATCTATTTGGTATTTCATAGATCTGAATTAGGCAAGTTAAAGTTGTTATTTATAGATACATTTATTGTTACCTTTTAACCATTGTAGCAGATCCAAAATCTCTTAACAGAGTGGACTTAACAGTTCTTGTTTAAATCTCTTAACCAATTACATGCATGTATTGTGTTGTTAAAATCCTCTAACCAGGTAGATCTAGTCAATCTTATTGTTACTCCTAACAAGCTAAGATCATCAAAAGTGATCAAAATTTTTAGACTTAACTGGCATACTTTATTACTACAGTAGTGAAGATTTGTGGGTGTCATCTCCGCCGCAAGTTTTACCTTCTTACAAGGGTTTCTATGATAGAAAAATATTTGTGTTATGAGTTTAAAGTTTCATGTATGACTTATTGATTAGATTGCATGCAAATTACATTTTTAGTTACTTGAATATATATTTTAGACTATGGAATCAATCAGTTAAATGTTGTCTACAACTACAAAGTTTTAGTCTTAAAATTTTTGTAAGTACTGATTCACCCCTCCCCTCTCAGTACTTATCTATACATAATCCCAATAGTTGACAAGAAGTAAAAATACAAGTTGAGACTACGCTAGCTACATCCAATCAAAAGTTGAAGAAGAAAAGAAGATTGAGGAAGGACTTTCCCTACTTATGAAAAGAGAGCCTAAAGGTAACAAAATCTTTAAATGTTGGACTTGTAATGAATATGGTCATTATTATTCTAAATGTCCTAAGAGGGTAAGGAAGACTAGAAAACACTACAAAGCTACAATACCTAAGGATTTCCTTTTTTTAAATAATGAAGAATCTGATACTAAAGAATCTTTGAGTGGAAGTGATGATGAAATAGGATTTGTTGCTATTAAGGAAGAAAATCCTAAAAAATAAGTTGGAGAAGAGAAAGCATTAGTATCACAAGTTGAAAATAAATTTGATTGGATTATAGATAGTGGTTGTTCCCATCACATGACTAGAGATATGAATAAATTTATTGAATTCAAAAGATATGATGGAGGAATAGTTAGAGTTGGAAATAATGCAGCCTTTCATATAAAAGGAAAAGGATCTATTACACTTGATGGAAAGACTAACACTAATGATGTTTACTTTGTTGATTGCTTGAAACATAATCTTTTGAGTGTTGGACAACTTGTGGAAAAAGAATACAAAGTACATTTCAAGGAGAATAGTTGCACTATCAAAGATAAATATGGTAACCTAATTGGAATAGGTATAAGATCTAAAGGTAATATTTTTCAATTGACACCTACTAAGATGACATGTTTAGTTGCTAAAGTGGATGATAGTTGGTTATGGCATAAAATATTTTGTCATATCAACTTTGATAACATTGTGAATAATAGTACTACATTTACAGTTAGAGACTTGCCTAAGATTGTGAAACCTACTAACATGGTATGTAAGGAATGTGTAATGGAAAAATAGAAGAAAGACTCATTTCCAAGAAAAAAATTTACTACTTCAGCGAAATTGGAGATTGTGCACACAAATTTGAGTGGTCCTACAAAGACAAGAGCATTCTATGGTGAAAGTTATTTAATGATTCTTGTTGATGATTTCACTAGAATGATGCGGGTAGCATTTCTTAGAGAAAAATCTGAAACTTTTGAGAAATTCAAGTTATTTAAGAGTAGAGTTGAAAATGAATCTGGTTTGAAGATTAGATTTTTGAGATATGATAGAGGAGGAGAGTTTACTTCAAATGAGTTTAAAAAAATTTGTGAAGATAATGGCATAAAGAGGCAATTTTTAGCCCCTAAAACACCTGAACAAAATGGGATAGTAGAAAGAAGAAATAGATCAATATCTAAGACCTTTTGGAGAGAAGCAATGAATACAATAGTGTACACTATGAATAGGGTACAAATTAGACAAGGCACTGGTAAGACACCCTACGAAATTTATTTTGGACATGCACCTACTGTAAAATATATTTTAAAATCTTTGGAAATAAATGTTACATTAAAAGAGATGATGATATTGGAAAGTTTGATTCAAGGAGTGATGAAGGAATGTTTCTTAGATATTCATTGAAAAGAAAAGATTATAGGTGTTTTAATCATAGAACCAAGACTAATGTTGAGAGCGCTAATGTGAAAGTTGATGAAGAATTTAGAATTCAAGAAAGGATGCTTGATTATAATTTTGATGAAGAAACTAATCCAAGGACTAACAAAGAAAATGTTGAAATATTTTATGAGACTTGCACTGATCTGCAGAATAAAATTTAGAGTGATAAACAAAGAGAATAACCTAGATCTGAACCTAGAACTAAAATTATAATTGAAGCGGTGACACCTAACAAAAATTGATAAAGAATCACCCTATTGATTAGATAATTGGAAGAAAAGACAAAGGAGTTATGAAAAGAAACAAGGTATATGAAGAATTAAGTCTGATCTCTCAAGTTGAACCCAAGAATGTTGATGAACCTTGCAAAGATTATCATTGTATAAAATCTATGAATAGATCTGAACATCTACAAAATCAAGTTGTATTGTAATCAGATCACCTACTATTTTAGTTTAACCATTGTAATAGAAAAATCTCGTAACCAAGTGGACTTAACCATCTTATGATATACCCCATGTCATTCAATGAATGTGCATTGTTATCCTATCAAGCCCATAGTGAATGTTGGTTGGATGATAACTATTAGTCTTAAATCCTCTAACAAGGTCACACCTTAAAATGTGTTTTGTAACCTTTAACAAGGTTGGCTCATCACCGAGCTCACTTCAGAAGAGTGAAAATTATTTTGGGTTACCGGTCCCAGGTGGTTTTTCCCTTAATGGGGTTTCCATGTTAAATCATTGTGTTATGTGTTTCTATGATGTATGTTTGGTTATCATACTTTACATATTGCATATTTGATTTGGTCGATAATCACTCTGAGTAATTAACTAGTAATTGGTAAAGACATAGACAGTATAGTATTTTATAATTACCGAGCTACATAAATTTGCTGAATTTGTTTAAGTGATACATTTTGGAATTGGGACTATTGGATAACTGATCTAACTAATTCACCCCCCCTCTTAGTTATTCTAACAATTGGTATCAGAGCACATTGGTTGCTTGGAACAGAGTTTTAAGGACTTTGGTAGAAAGATCATAAAATGTACAAGAGGGAAGTGCCAAAGCTAAACAAGGACAACTTTACAATATGGCAAAGCTGCATGAGACTTCATATATCTAGAATTGGGAATTCTTCCCTCACCCTATTGGATAATGGTTGATTAGCACCGCCTACAGGACCTTTGACTCTTGATCAATTGAGAGATAGACATGAGCATAATATTAGTATGATGGAGATTGTTGCTACTCTATCTGATGCCAAATTTGAAGATGTCAAGGATTGCCTTACACTAAAAGAAATGTGTGATAAACTTGCTCAAGTTTATGGTGGAGATGAAAATGTGAAAAGAGCCAGAGCTGAAAGTTTAAGAGGGAGATTTGATGATATGAAAATAAAAGAAGGAGAGAACATTATGCAATATACAAATTGAATCAAGGAGTTAGTTAATGCTATTCGAGGATCTGGTGGTGTCATTGATGAAGATACAGTGGTAAGTAAAATTCTGAGAACCTTGTTATCTACTTATGCAATCAGAATATCTACAATACATGAAATGAGGTCTATACCTGGAAGTACTCTTACTCTTGATAATCTGATTGGTAAGCTAACAACTTTTGAGCTAAACAACTTTGATAATAGTATTGTACCATATGTTGAGTCTTCTTTTATGTCTTCTCTGAATATCGGTAAATCTAGCAGTAGACATGATAACAGTGATAGTAATACTAATGATGAGCTTGATGAGATTGAAGCTCTTATGGCCTAGAGGTTTCCTAAAGGTAAAAGTAGATATAAGGGTACATTGCCTTTAGCATGTTTTAACTGCAAAGAAGTTGGTCATATTGTTGCTAGATGTCCAAATAGGAAAGAAGATGATAGAAACAAATATCAATCTGGTGAAGGAATCTATGGGAGGAGAAACAACAGAAGTTACTGACACTACAACAAGGATACCCAAGACAACAATGATAAGGGAAAAAAGGTATGTTACATTGTTGAAGAGAATGATACTGATACTGACACAAATGATGATGTTGAAGTAGTATTTGTTGCGATGAAGGATGATTCTGAGGAAGAAGAAAGGTATGTAGAGACAGCACTCATTTCTAAAGTTAATAAAAATGATACATGGATTATTGATAGTGATTGTACACATCATATGATTGGTGATGAAGAAAATTTTGATCATCTTGAGCAATATAATGGAGGATCAGTTAAAAATAGGTAATGATACACCATGTCTGGTTAGAGGAAAAGGATCTTTACTAATAAATGATAAAATCAAATGTGATAATGCTTATTGGGTAGAAGGACTAAATTACAATTTGCTAAGTGTGGCATAGCTTAACAACTCAGGTCACCGAGTAGCTTTTGAGAGCAAGAATGTATAGATATTTTATGATGGAGGAAAACTTGTTGGAACAGGAGCACAATCCAAAGGTAACTTGTTTTATCTTGATAATGCTAAGTCTTCCTATTTAATGATGAAAAATGAGGATACATGGTTATGGCATAAAAGGTTATGTCATGTAAAATGTGATAACATGATTAAGATCAGTAGAAAGAAAAAGGTTAGAGGTCTGCCTAGCCTAGCAAATCCTGATCATGTTATGTGTCATGAATGTCAAAAAGGAAAAATGACAAAATCTAGTTTTAAGAGTAAATACTATTCAAAAAAGAGAACCTTGGAGTTAGTTCACACTAACCTATGTGGTCCCATGAGAACTCAGAGCTACTATGGAGATAGATATTTCATTTTGTTTGTGGATGATTACACTAGATTCATGACTGTAATGTTTTTAAAAGAGAAATCTAAGGCATTTAAGATGTTTAAATAGTACAAAGAAAAAGTAGAGAAATAAATCGGGAAAGAATTGAAATGCTTGAGATCTAACAGAGGGGGTGAATTTATTTCTGATGAATTCACTAACTATTGTAATGAGCATGGCATAAAAAGATAGGTTTCTACTTTGAGAACACCTCAACAGAATGGGATTGCTAAATGGAGGAATAGATCAATTGTTGATTATGTGAGGACACTAATGTATGTAGTACATAGTAGACTAGATATAGCACATGTAGTGGCAATTTTTGCTAGATTTCTTGCCAATCCAAAGGATTCACATATGGTTGTAGTAAAAAGAATCTTGATATACCTGAAGAAAATAAAGGAATATGGATTATGGTATCCTAAGGAAGGCAAGTTTGAACAAAGAGTCTACATCGACATAGATTGGGCTGGAAATATAGATGACAGAAAGAGTACAATCGAAGAAGCATTTTTCTTTGGTAAAAGACTTTTTACTTGGACAAGTAACAAACAACCATGTATTTATCAGTCTATTGCCAAAGTAGAATATGTTGCTCATGCTACAAACTATTCAAACATTGCTTATATCAAACAAGTGTTGGAAGGGATGAATGAGATAATCATTAACCTGGTGATTATATATTGTGACAACAATAGTGCAATAAATATTTCTAAGAATCTTGTAATGCACTCAAAGATTAAGCATATTTCTATTAAGTATCACTACTTAAGAGAACAAGTATAGGAGAAGTAAGTTAAATAGGAATATGTTACATCAAAAGAGAAACTTGTTGATATTTTTACCAAGCCTCTACCAAAGGACACTTTTGAATACTTGAGGACTAGACTTAGGATCTGGCCCCTGTCTACTGATCACTAATGTGATCTAGAGGTTGCATCAGCCTAATCTTATTAGAAGATCATTCATGTTGATGAAACATAGTTCACACTTTGGATTCTGTTGAAGGTTGTGAAATATTTGAGGAACTACAACAGAGATTTGCATATCAGTATACTGAGATACATTGTCTGCACCGAACAAAAGAGAGTCACTTGGCTATTGCAGAGCTGTATGTTTTATGTTTTTCTTTGGCATTATTATCAAAGGGAGAGATAAACAATATGACAAACTGAGAGATCACTAGAACATCTATCTAAGGGAGAGATAATCTGAGAAATTCAGAAGAGAGTTTTGAAGATTTGTTGCTAAGAACGGAAGGAATCTAAGAGATGAAAAGATCAAATTTGCATAGGAAAGTCTGTACTTACAATGTTGTCATGTAACGTAGTGATTGAACATATTAAATATCAAGCTAGGGAGAGTTTACTGAGCTACAATATTTTCTTACATAGTTGTAGAATACATGTTTGGCATGTGTATGGTATATTTCATATTTCTTGAGTTTCCATCAATGCCAAAGGGAGAGATTGATGAACTACAACTGATTGAGTACCAAAATGACTTGAAGATCAATGATTAGAGATCACTGAAAACTGAATTGATATGTAAGATAATTGAATTAGTCATTATGTTGTCATTGATGTCAACTAGTTTTGACAGTACTTATCATGATAGTTGCAAATATCTAAACATCTGTAAAGAGGAGAGAAAAGATAAATAACTAAGATATCTACATGGAGGAAGATGGATATGACATATGAGGATAAGGAATACTTTGGGTAACTTATTGATGAGTATATGACTTCATATGGTTGACTTGATTATTTTTCATTAATATATTATGAAGTTGGAAGCAAAACTTATCAAAGTAGTGTGGTCGGTAAATGAAGCATTTTCGTATATATCGAGCTAGTGTAGTGTATACCAAGTGAAAGTATCAACCAAGATTGTATTCACCGATGCATTTCTTTGTTAACCGAGTATGGATGAAAGTACTAAATTTTTAGTTTAGCCGATAGAAATTGATGAGCTGTAAAGTGTTATGATTTTGAGGTTGAAGATAAAGTTTGTTTTTGATTAAGTAAAATAGGTTTTACAGTGTGCCTGAAACCCACAGATCTAGAATAGAAGAAATAAACCCAAACAAAACAAACAAGAAGTAGGCCACTGAAAGCCTAGGACCACAAAGCCACAACAAGGTAGAACAGGCAAGGTTAGAGATAGCTAAGGCACCGCCTAGAAGTCAAACAAAAGATAGGACTAATCCAAGAGTGGTAGAAGAGAAGTAGCAGCACCATACCACTAAGGGAGGAATTAATGTTGTAATATTTCTCCCTCAGTGCATTGGAGTTGTTCCTTTTCAAGAATAATCTTCACATCTATGGGAAATTCATCTCCATTATGCCATATCAGCTTAGCATCCTTAGTGACTGCCAAGTTGGCAAACTAGTCTGTCACCCCATTGGCTTCCCTATACACATGGGAGATGAACACCTTATCAAAGGAGTTAAGAATGGCCTAATTTTCAGCTATAACATTGGCAATAGTCCAAGAGGGAGGGTGATAGAGGTTGAGGCAATTGATGATGTTCATCGAATCACCTTCTAGCCAAAGCCATTTAACCCCTTGATCTTTAGCAAGTTTGGTAACTTGAAGAGCCACGCAGGCTTCAACATAGTGATTCATCTGAGCACCCAAGGGGAGACTGACAGCCACAGTACCAATTCAAAGATGTTCCTAATTATTCCTCCACTACTAACTTGACCAGGGTTCCCTTTTTCCACACCATCAAAGTTGGATTTGGTCCAACTAGTTGGAGGACTAGTCCACACACAATTTTGTCTTTTTTCCTAAGTAGTAGCCTGAGCCTTTCCTACAAGAAGGTTAGATCTACCATAGTAGAAAATATTCTCCTTAACAGCATGAATGATTTTTTCAAAGATAATTTTAGAGGGAGAAGAACATTCATAAAAGATGTGATTATTGCACTCCTTCCAGATCCCCCAACAAAAATGAGGAAGAATCCAGGTAGAGTAACCTGAAGTCTTGAGAAAACCTTATGAAGACCCATTGGGAGAAGAGATCATTGAAAGATAGGGGAAAACACCATGAGAGATTTAGGATTGAAAAGAGGAGTTGCTAGATTTGACTAACAAAGGAGCAATGAATGAAAAGGTGATCCACTAACTCCTCTTGACATTTGTAGAGAACACATCTATTTGTGAATTGGAATCCACACTTGATGAGATTATCCACACTGAGGATGTGGTTCTAGAGTAGGAGCCAGAAGAAGACATTGATTTTGGGCATGAGACTAGAAATCCAAGCTTTGGCCCATAGCGGATTCAAATCATGGATTTGGGTGGTCAGTGAAGAATAGGTGGAAGCCACTATGTAATTCCCATCCAAAGAATCCTCCCAGATAATCTTGTCCTTGGGAGAGAGAGTAACCACATTGAGAGCAGTCATCAAAGGAGATAGGTCCTAATAAATCTAATTGAGATCCACCGATTTGTCATCCCTTTTGTAATTATAGACCTGAGTCTCATAGGTTTGAGAGTAGACATGTCTCTAGGTGTACAGAGTGTCAAAATTTCTCAGACTTCCCAACTGAAGCTAGTTGTCATTCCATAAATTAACAGAATGACCATTACCTATTTTCCACTTAGCCTTGGATTTAGCCAGCTCCTTGGTGACAAGGAGACCATTCCAAATGATAGAACCTTTGGGGGAATCCACCTCTTCAAAAAATATATTGAGTGAGTTATGCGAGAGGTATTTTTCTTCAAATTTGTCCCTCCACTCGCTGATGCTATTGAAAATTCTCCAGATTTGTTTAGCTTGAAGGGCTTTGTTAAAAGGTTTCAATTTCCTTAAACCAAAGCCACCAGAAATTTTAGATCAGCACACTTTCTCCCAGGCAATAAGGGGAATGTTCTTGTGGTCCTCAGCACCAGACCAGAGGAATCTTCTCTGGATTCTTTCCATGGATTTCATAGCTTTAGTCGGGATAGGGAAAAGCTTGAGGGCATAGGTGGGAAGATTTTGTAAAGTAGACTCTACCAATTGGATCTTACCAGTCTGGCTGAGGATGACCCCTTTCCAACTAGCAAGCTTCCTATTAAATCTATCTATCAGTTTGTTCCAAAAGGCTTCTAGAGGTTTAACACCTAAGGGTAGCCCCAAGTAGGTAGAAGGTAAGGTATCAATGCCACATCCCATAATATGAGAAATTTTCCTCTGTCTATCTTCAGGTGTGTTGATAAATAAAAGATCACTTTTGTTCCAATTTATAGTTTGGCTTGTAACCCTAGTATAATTGTTAAGAATTGTTGGAAATATAATTGGGAAATGTGATACTAAGAGGGGGGGTGAATCATATATTACCTACTAAACCATTTTCATATGAATGAAACATTTGCATAGCATCAACAATACCTGATCATAACAAAATAACTAACATACTAAGCAGCATCCATGAAAGTACTCATAACATAATAATTTTGGTTACCCAAAAACCCTTGAAAGGTAAAACTGGGGTGGGGATGACACCCACAAATCTTCAATACTATAGTAATAAATTTTCTTGTTAGGGCTTACAAAATTTGATCAAAACTTGATCTACCCTGTGAGGGGTCTACCCTGTTAAGAGCTAAAAAGACTTACATAGTCTACCTTGCTAAAGGATTTGAAACTTACAACAAAGTAAGAACTCAATTAAGAGATTACAAAATGTCTGTTAGGACTACTCAGTTAAGAGATTTACTCTGATACACTGGTTATAATTTCTTAGTACCTGATCTTTCAGTTTGTAGTGTATGTAGATTACAGATCTTCTCTTTACTATATGTATTGATCTCTTCTATCAGATTTATCTTTATTCTATCCTTTCACTGCTTAGCTCAGTCATTGAATCCTATCTAAATGCTTCACTTCACTAAATGTGCCTCTCCGCTCATTCCCTTCACATTCTCTATCTTTCACTCTTATTCTTACTCTTGTTACTTTGTTTTAGGGTTTATATCTTGACCTTATATAATAACAAAACATCTTCATGATTCAAGATCTATGGTTTAGATTAATTCCTTTTGTCTCTTAAGCCTCACTTATTTTTTATTGGCTCTTGGTATTACATAGGGATCAATGATTGCTAAATAGATGCTTAATTTCCTTTCTTATTATCTTAACAAACAAAATACAAAACATGAATGTCACCCAAAATGATTTACCTCAATCATTGTGCCATAACAAACTCTTATGTCATTCCTGGCTAACTCAGAAAATGTAGTTCCTGATACTTAACATTCACTGTACTTGGCATATGTTGATATCTCTGGCACTCAGTAATCATTTCATATATGACTCAGCAAAACTAGACTCAGCATACTACAAAAATATATAGTGACCATATGTTTACTCAGTAGTACTATTGCTCAGTAAGTATACATTACATAACTCAGCCTTTACATAATGACTCGGTCACAGTGATGACCGACCATCATTGCCTAGATAAATGACTAAGTGTGGGTCACTAATAGTCAACAAGACTATAGAGATCTACAATGAATGTCCTTCACCACTCTAGATTCTCCCACCGAAGCCTCACCTCCAAGAATGGTATCATCCACAAATTATTGGTGAGTAAAGACAATGTCACAAGAGGAGGGATTGATTCCTTTCAAGTCCCCATTCATTTTAGAGGCCAAGATAAGTCTCTCCAGGAACTTAGCAAGAATGATGAAGAGAATGGGGGAGAGAGGGTCCCCTTGTCCTAGGTCCCTGGTTGGTTTGAAGAAGGCAGACGGGAGCCATTAATCATGACCACCAAGGAAGGGGTCGAGATGATTTGAAAGAGAAGCTTGTAGGAATGGGAGTTGAAACCAAAAGCTTCAAGAACTCTAAGAAGAAACTGCCAGTCCACCCAGTCATAGGCCTTGGAGAGGTCAAGATTGAGAAGAAAGCCTTCCCTTTTTCCTTCTTCTAATGAATGAATAACTTCATGCACCATCATTATGGAATCCAAAATTTGTCTACCCAGCACAAAGCCAGATTGCTGCTATGAAATCAAGGAAGGGAGGACTCTAAGAATCCTAGAGGTGATAACCTTGGAGATGATCTTAATGAAGTAATTGCATAGGCTTATGGGTCTGAATTTCTCAAAAGAATCTACACTAGAGGTCTTGGGAATCAGCACGAGGAAGGTGGCATTGATTTATTTGAGGAGGTTCTTCGAGCCAAAAAATTCTTGCATAGCTTGAACCATGTCATCTTTCACCACTTCCCAATAAAAGTGAAAGAAGAACATAGGGAATCCATCTGGTCTAGGGGCTTTGTCCCTTGGAAGAGAGTCTAGAGCTTTCTTGACTTCAGTCATGTTCAGGATATAGCATAAGTCTTTATTTTCATGGTCAATGATGATTCTCAGCATATTATCAAGGAGAAAGATCTGGTCTTGTTTGGATATCCCCTAATCTTTAGAGAGGAGTTGAGAAAATTAAGTGATTGCCTCATTAGTGATATCCTTGTCCTCCTTAAGAGCTTGGTCTCCCTTCTTGATTCTACTTATCTTGTTAGTAGCTCTGTGTCTCATAGTGGAGATGTGGAAAATGTGAGTATTTTGGTCCCCTTCCCTAAGCCAGATGGACCTCGATCTCTACTTCCAGAAATTTTCCTCCTGCCCAATAATGTTATGGTAATCTGAAAGGATGGCTTTTTATTTTTGCAATCTATCTTCATCATAGCCCTATTTTTGGATTTCAGCTTGAATGCAGTTAAGTTCATTGAGAGTCTTATCTTTAGAGGTAAAGATGTGACCAAATTCCTCTTTGTTCCAATTTTTTACATTACATTTGATATTCCTTAGCTTTTTTGACACTCTAAACATGGTTTTTCCCTCAATGTCTATGTTCCACCACTCTTTGACTTTATTGAGCAACTTAGGATGGGAAACCCACATCTTTTCAAATCTAAAGGGAAATTTCCTTTTCTTGTCAATCTAATCCAGGGAGAGTGAGATGGGGGAGTGGTCTGAGCCTGCACAAACCAGACTGAGAGGTTAAGACTGTAGTTGTTCAACCAGTTTGGTGAATACAGGGCTCTATCCAAATGAACTTGAATGCAATCCATTCCAATCCACCTTTTTGACTAGGTGAAGTCAACGCCTTGAAGATCTATATCCAGTAGAGCCAAGTCATTGATGAAGTTCATTAGGTCATGTATGCTTTCAGAATTAGGTCCTATTCCTCCCTTTTTTTCCCCTTCTTTAAGTGGGGTTTTGAAGTCCCCATAATGATACCTTTAGTCCAGTTAAGAGGGGCAATGATGGAAATGATCTTATTCCAATAGGTCTTTCTTTCTCTTTTAGAGTTAGGAGTATAAATATTCAAAATGAACCAACTTTCATTATCTTTTATTCTAGTAAAATGCATGAGAAGTAGGTTACCTCCTTCGTAGATGACATCGGCTCTAAAGTGATGCAAGTTCCACATGGTAATAAAGCCCCTAGAAGCTCCCTCAGAGCTAGTAGCTTTGTTATCCATAGCTTTATTGAATTTAATTTTCTCTAACTTATCCTTCTGCATTTTAGTTTCCTTAATTAAGAAAATGTTTGATCTGTCATCTCTTATCATATTTCTGATGGCATCCTACTTTTGTGAGCTATTTATCCCATGAATGTTCCAAGAGATGACTTTCATTTATTTATGGAGGTGTTGTAAGGTTGGATAGAAACCCGATTTCCATCCATTTTATTCAAGCTCGCTTCTACTTGCCTAATCTAGCTTGTCCTTTTTCTTTCTGGGGTTTGGTTTCTACCCCTTCCCTCTACCTTTTTCCTACTTCTGGTGGTTGCTAGGGAAACTAGAGATGGGTCTCTACTACTTGGTTTCTTCTTCTTGTGACCTAAGATCCAGCCCTCCTTTTCTTCCTTATGCTTGGAAAAAATCTCCACCATGATGTTGAATTGGTTTGGGGAAGCTAAGACCATCAGGTCCTTAATCTGTTGGTACTTCCCAGATTCATGCATCTCAGGACTAGGAACAAAGTTTTTCACATCAGCCATAGGGGGAGAAATGGCCTCCAAGACCAAGGAAATAGAGATGGTTCTTGAGCACGAGTCACCACCTTCAATCTAAGCTTTGTTCTTGTTTTCTTCCTTTGATTCTTTCTACTTGGCTACGTTCAGATCCAAACCCACAAGAGGGGGGGCACTCCACCAATCTCTTCAAGCTAGGTCAACATCAGCTTCTCCACATCCCTGGGATCCTTTGTATCTAGATTGGGAGCTAGTAGTTCTTTTTTCTTCCAAATTTTGTTGGTTTTGGGCTCTGGTTCCTCCTGAGAGACACATTTATTTTTCTTTCTGAGTGCTTGTCTAGCTTTCCTATCTATCTATTTTTCCTGAAGGACAGGACAAGTATTGTCTTTGTGACTTGCTTTCTTGTAGTGGAAACAAGCAAAATGGATTCTTTCATAGTCCAATTTCTGCACACACTTTCCTAGCTTGGAATGAAGCTCAATAACTTCTATCATATCCTTTCCTTCTTCCACTTCGATACAGATCCTAGAAAAGGTGAGATAGCTCCTAGCAATTGTAACAAGGTCAATGGAAAGAAGGGTGCCAAAAGATTTGGCTATCCTGTCAAAGACATCATTATTCTAGAACTCCATGGGTAGTTCTGGTAGTCTCACCCACACTAGGGCCTAGATGAAGAAGGAGTCATTAAGATCTTGATTAGGTGTCCATTTTTGTAATGCCAAAGTGGCCTTTCCTATGACCTAGGTCCCAGTGCAAAGGATCTTATCCAGGTCCTCTTTGTAGGAGAACTCAAAAGACAAAAACCCATTTTCCATTGCAGAGACCTAGACATGACCCTTTAGGTCCCATTTTTTTTTTAACAAAGATCCTGACAATGTCAATATTTGGCCTAGAGCCAACAAACTTTCCCACTACAGTATTGTCCATGGATGCAATGTTCTGGTCAACCAGTTTGTCAAGTATTTCTAAAATAAAGTTACCTTTTTTCTTATCTGATATGTCCTTAATGGATGGGAAAGAGGACTTTCCTAAGGGTTTTATCCCAAAGAGTTTTGACCACCGATGAGGAGGACCATCCTAGTCACATTCTGGGGTCTTCATTGAAGAAGATGGCTTAGGGAGGCCCTCGTTCTCAGTTCCCACTCCTACTTCCTTACTTGGGTCCTTCTACTTTTCACATGGGACCCCATCCTTTTTCTCTAGGTCTATAGAGTCCTGATCTGCAAGGGAATCGATGCAGCAGGCAACCCTTGAGGAACTCGCAGCTTGCAATCCAAGATTCCTACCCACCAGCAAATTCAAAATTCCACCCATTTGCATGCCCACTCCCGCTCCCACTCCAGACATTTTTTTATGACTAATTTTTATTGAAGATAAATTTTTTTATGAGATCCATGGAAAAAAAAATTTGAAGAAGATCTAAAGGATGGAATTGAAATGATCTCTTGACACAACTATTGAGGAAGGTTTAAATGGAAAAATCAATGAAGAAGATTAAGCGGCAAAATCTGATGGATGAAAAGAAAATGGTTTACTTGTCTATATAAGAGACATTGGTTTCATTGTTGAAATGATGCTAGAAGAAGGAGACTAGAGAGATTTCACGTGAACATAGCTTCATGCATGCTTGATCAAACTAGTTGAAGGAGAACCAAACTATAGAGTTAACTGAGCATTAGAGAGCTATTACCAAGTGATAGTAAATTATTGAATATTGAAGAACTAAATTGAAATATTGATCAGAGGATTTTTATGGGCTTAGAATAGATCTGAACATCTACAAAATCAAGTTGTATTGTAATCAGATCACCTATTATTTTAGTTTAACCATTGTAATAGAAAAATCTCTTAACTGAGTGGACTTAACCTTCTTATTGTTAGAATAACTGAGAGTGGGGTGAATCAGTTATCCAATTTCCCAAAACAATATGTATAATCCAAAACAAATTCTTCAACTTCTGCTACTTAGTAAACATAAAATACTTTCACTGTCTATGTTTTTACCAATTGTTAGTTTAAAACTTATAGTAGTTACCGATCAAATCTAACATGTAATATGCAAAGTATGATAACAAATAAATATCACAATCAACACATAACACAAGAGATTTAACATGGAAACCCTGTGAAGGGAAAAACCACCTAGGACCGACAACCCAAAAATGTTCACTCTTCTGAAGTGAGGTCGGTGAAGACCCAACCCTATTAAAGGTTTACAAACACACTATTAGGTGTGACCTTGTTAGAGGATTTTAGACCAGAAGTTATCATCCAACCAGCAGTCACTCTGGGGTTGACAGGATAACAATGTTCACTCTATGATTGAGACATCAAAAAGACTTTCTTAGTCCACTTGGTTAAGAGATTTGACTATGTACAATGGTTAAATATGTAACAGTAGATGATCTACCTTGAAACAACTTCAATTTCAATTTACAGATCGATGTTCAGCTCATTCAAATCTTTCTAATCAATATATCACTTTAGATTCAATACTATATCAACTTACTGTCCATCAGTAATTACTCTTTGTAGCTCAGTAATTGTTCTGTAGTTATGTTCTTAATAACCAGTATGATCAGAATGCATGAAAACTCCTTCACGCAATAATTATACAGTATCTTCTTCTTCTGGCATCTTTCAAAAATGAAACCAATGTCTCTTATATAGATGAGTAAATCATTTTCTTTTTGTCCGTCAGATTTTGCCACTTAATCTTATTCATTGATTTTGCCACTCTAACCTTCTTTGGCTGATGTGTCAGTAACATGTTTCAATCTACTCCATTAGATCTTTCTTGAATTATGTTAGCCATAGATCTTCATAACAAACCTTATCTGTTACCTCAATTTCATACACTTTATAGCTCATCACTTTATCAGCTAAACTGATCATTTAATTCTTTTCTTTTTTTCTCGGTTAACAAAGAAATGTGTTAGTAAACACAAGCTCAGTTAACACTATGCTCAATATACACTACACTCCATCGATGTATACTAGAATGCTTTATTTATCGACAACACTGCTTTATGTCTTTCAGCTCTATTCTTCATCATAGATGAATGCAACATAATAAAGTCGATATCATCAAGTCATAGACTCATCAACAAGTTACTTAGTGTATTCCTTATCCTCATCTAATATATACATCTTCATCATGTAGATATTTTTGTTCTTCATCTCTTTCACCTTTCTTCAGATGTGTTGGTATAGTAACTTACAAGATAAGTACTGTCAAGCTAGTTGACATCAATGACAACATAATATTTATTTAACCATCTTGCATATCTAATCAACAACTCCTCAGTGATCTTAAATCATAGATTCTCCATTTAGTGTTCTAAATCAGTTGTATTTCATCAATCTCTCCCTTTGGCATTGATGGAAACTCAAGTAATATGAATTGTACCATACACATACCAAACATGTGTTCTACAACTCTGAAAACAAATGCTTTGCTAAGCTCATACAACATTAATATGTTTAATCACTACGTTACTAAATAGCATTATCAATGCAACTTTGAAATTCTGCAAATGTGATCTTTTCAACTCTCAAATTCCTTCTTCTATTCTCAGTAACTGATCTTCAGTGTTCTCAGTGTTCTATTTCTTTCAGATTATCTCTCCCTCAGATAGTTCTTCATCAGTGCATATTGTTTCATATTATTTATCTCTCCCTTTGACAACAATTCCAAAGAAACAAATAAATAATCACTTCTATAGTAGCCAATTAATTCTTTATTGTCCAATACATTCTTTGTATCTCTGTATACTGATATCCTATTCTATTTTAGTTCTTCAAACTTAATCACAACCTTGAACATTATCCAAAGTGTGAACTATGTTGCATCAACATGTGTGATCTTATGATAAGTGTAAGCTGATGCAACATCTAGATCACTTTAGTGACCGATAGATAGGGGACGGACCCCAAGTTTAGTCCTCAAATATTCAAATGTGTCCTTTAGTAGAGGCTTCGTAAAGATATATGCAAGTTGTTCTTTAGATGTAACAAATTCTAACTTCACTTGCTTCTCTTGCACTTGTTCTCTTAAGTAGTGATACTTAATTGATATATGTTTTGTCTTAGAGTGCATCACTGGATTCTTTGAAATATTGATAGCACTTGTGTTGTCATAGTATATAATCACCGAGTTAGTGATTACATCATTCATTCCTTCCAACACTTGCTTGATATATGAAATGTTTGAGCAATTAGTAGCAGTAGCAACATACTATGCTTCAACTGTAGACTAAGAAATACAAGCCTATTTTTTACTTGTCTAGGTTACAAGTCTTTCACCAAAGAAGAATGCTCCTCTGGTGGTTCTTTTTCTGTCATCCATATTTCCAGCCCAATCAGCATCGGTATAGACCATCAGATCAAACTTAGCTTCCTTAGGATACCATAAACCATAATCCTCTATCTTTTTTAGGTATCTAAAGATCCTTTTAGTAGCAATCATGTGTGATTCTCTAGGATTAGCAGAAAATCTAGCAACAATTCCCACAGCATGTGCTATATCTGGTCTACTATGAATGACATACATTAGCTTACCAGTCATGGATCGGTAAAGTGTCTGGTTTACCTCTTTAGTTTCATCTTCCTTAGTCATTTTACATCTAGTAGCCATCGGTGTTCCCACAGGTTTAGCATCTTCCATGCCAAATGTCTTCAATACTTCCTTTATGTACTTGGACTGTGTGATGAATATCCCATCACTCTGTTGAATCACTTGTAATCCTAGAAAGAATTTAATCTCTCCGAACATAGACATTTCAAACTCTTTCCTCATGTCATCAGAAAAATATTTACATACATGATCTTGACCTCCAAAAATAATATCATCAACAAAAATTTCAGCAATAACAATAGTGTCATCAATATCACCTTTCATGTTAAAATTATTGTTTTCACTAGTTCTTACAAATCCAATACTTAACAGGTAAGTATGCAGCCTTTCATACCAGGCTCTTAGTGCTTGCTTCAAACCATATAAAGCTTAGTGTAATATACATACCATGTTTCTATTGTCTATATCAATGAATCCTTCAGGTTGTTCTATGTAGACCTCTTCTTCAAGTATACCATTCAAAAATGTTGACTTCACATCCATTTGATAAACCTTAAATTTCTTGTGTGCAGCATATGCAAGTAGCATTCTAACTCCTTCCAATCTAGCAAAAAGTGCAAATGTCTCACCATAGTCAATGCCTTCTTCCTGTGCATATCTCTTGCGTACCAATATCGCTTTGTTTCTTGTCACTTCACCATTTTCATTCAGTTTGTTCCTGAATATCCATTTACTACCGATAACATTTTTATCTTTAGGTCAAGGTACTAAGGACCAAGTTTTGTTCTTCTCTATTTGTTATATTTCCTCTTTCATTGCATTAACCCATTCTTCATTCTCTAATGCAACTTTCACATTTTTTGGTTCAAATTCACAAACTAGACATGTGCCTTGTCTTGCTTTGCTTCTTGTCTACATGCCAACTTGTCTGTCTCTAATAATTTGTGTCTCAGGATGGTGTCTTCTAACAAAACTAGCTAGTACTCAATTTCTCCTTTCTTGTTCATCCTATTCAGGTTCATGTGCTTGCTCGGTAGCTCCATCTTGTTCGTCAGTTTCCCTTTCCTGTTCCTCGGGGTTATTTTCCTATTGACCGGTTATCACAGGTTGCAACTTCGGTAGATAGTTAGGAAGTTCAATGTAAGTGAATCTACCCTATTCTTTTGATTCCTTTCTAGCTTCCTCTATGTTCTTGTCATCAAACTCATCAACACGGACATTAGTACTTTCAATTATCTTATTTGTAACCTTATTCACACATTTGTATGCTTTACTCTTAGTAGAATATCCTAAGAATATTCCTTCATCACCTTTAGAATCAAATTTCCCATTTCTCTCATCTTTTAGAATAAAACATTTGCTTCCAAAAATCTTGAAATAACTTACAGTAGGTTTGTGTCCAAACCATAGCTCATAAGGTGTCTGGTTGGTTTCCTTCTTTAGTTGTACTCGGTTAAGCACATATACATCTATAGTGATAGCTTCCCTCCAGTATGTCTGAGAAATATTCTTTTGCAGCATTAGTATCCTTACACATTCAATGATTGACCTATTCCTGCTTTTAGCAATCCCATTCTGCTAAGGTGTTCTCGGTGCAGAGACCTGTCTTTTGATACCATGCTCATTACAAAAATCAGTAAATTCATCAGAGATAAATTCACCTCCTCTATCACATCTTAAGCATTTTAACTCTTTTCCAGTCTCTTTTTCTACCTTTTCCTTATACCACTTAAACATCTTAAATGCTTTAGATTTTTCTTTTAAGAACATAACTGTCATCAGTCTAGTATAGTCATCAAAAAAAAGAATAAAGTATCTATCACCATAACTCTGAGTTCTTATAGGACCACATAGGTTGGTATGAACCAACTCAAGTATCTTCTTTGTTGAGTAGTCTTTTCTTTTAAAACTAGACTTAGTCATCTTACCTTTCTGACATTCATGACACATAGCATGATCTGGTTTTGATAAGTTAGGCAACCCTCTAACTCTTTTCCTCTTACTAATCTTGATCATGTTATCAAAATTCACATGACATAACCTTTTATGCCACAACCATGCATCTTCATCCTTCATTAATAGACAAGAAGACTAATCAATATTAAGATAAAATAAATTACCTCTGGATTATGTACCGGTTCCGACAAGTCTTCCTCCATCATCATAGATTCTTACCTTTCTGCTCTCAAAATCAAGTCGGTGGCCTGAGTTATTTAGTTGTGTCACACTTAACAAATTATAGTTTAGTCTATCTACCCAGTATGCATTTTCAAATTTTATTCTATCATTAATCATCAGTGAACCTTTACCTCTTACCATACAGGGTGCAGCATTTCCCATCCTTACAGATCCTCCATCATATTCATCAATTAGATCAAATTTCTCTATATCACCAGTCATATGATGTGTACTACCACTATCTATGATCCATGTATCATTTATGCTTACTTTAGAGATCAGTGTTGTTTCTTTATGTTTCTCTTCTTCCTCTAAACCATCTTTCATAGCAAAAAATACTACTTCTACATCATCATCAGTGTCAAATTTAGATTCAAATTCTTCAGCTATGTAACATACCTTTTTCCCTTTTTCATAGCTATCTTAGTTATCTTTGTTGTTGTGTCAGTAGCCTCTGTTGAATCTTCTCCCATAGCTTCCTTCAGATTGATCTTTGGATCTATCATCATCTTTCTTATTTAGACATCTAGCAGTGATGTGGCCAACTTCTTTACAATTAAAGCATGTCAAAGGTAGCTTACCTCTATACCTTCCTTTACCCTTGTGTAATCTTCTAGCCATAAGAGCTTCAAGCTCATCAAGCTCATCATCAGTACCACTATCACTATCATTATTCTTACTATTCCTACTACTAGAATTACCAATCTTTAAAGAGGACATCAAAGTGGATTCAATAGAAGGTACAATACTGTTGTCAAAGTTATTCAATTCAAAGGTTGTAAGCTTACTGATTAGTGTGTCAAGAGTAAGGTTGGATGTAGCCCTTGTTTCATGAATTGCAGAGATCCTGATCGCATAAACTAGTAGCAAAGTTCTGAGAATCTTCCTTATCACTGTTTCATCCTCAATAACTCCATCGAATACTCTAATAGCATGTACTACTTTTAGTTTGTTTGTGTATTGCACAATGTTCTCACATTATTTCATCTTCATATCATCAAATTGATCTCTTAGGCTTTTTGCTCTAGCTCTCTTAACATTCACATCTCCACTGTATATTTGAGTCAGTTTATCCCACATGGCTTTGGTAGTTGTGCATCCCTTAATGTCTTCAAATTCAACATCAGTTCAAGCAGCAACAAGTTCCATCATAGTAATATTTTGTTCATGCCTATCCTTCAGTTGATCAAGTGTCATGGGACCTGGTGTCAGTTCAATGTAGCCATTCTCCATTAGTTCTAGTGCAAAATTCCCAATTCCAGATATGTGCAACTTCATTCGGCTTTGCCATACTATGAAGTTCTCTTTATTCAGCTTTGGCACTTCCCTCTTATACATCTTGAGACCTTTTTGCTAGAGTCCTTAAAACTCTTTTCTAAGCAACCACAGCTCTGATACCAATTGTTAGAATAACTGAGAGGGGGGTGAATCAATTATCTAGTGTCCCAAAACAATATGTATAATCCAAAACAAATTCTTCAATTTCTGCTACTTAGTAAACATAAAATACTTTCACTATCTATGTTTTTACCGACTGTCATTTTAAAACTTATAGTAGTTACTGATCAAATCTAACATGTAATATGAAAAGTATGATAACAAAGAAATATCACAATCAACACATAACACAAGAGATTTAACGTGGAAACCATGTGAATGGAAAAACCACCTGGGACCGGCAACCCAAAAATGTTCACTCTTCTGAAGTGATGTCGGTGAAGACCCAACCTTGTTAAAGGTTTACAAACACACTGTTAGGTGTGACCTTGTTAGAGGATTTTAGACCAGAAGTTTTCATCCAACCAGCAGTCACTCTAGGGTTGACAGGATAACAATGTTCACTCTATGAATAAGACATCAAAAAGACTTTCTTAGTCCACTCAGTTAAGAGATTTGACTATGTACAATGGTTAAATATGTAACAGTAGATGATCTTCCTTGAAACAACTTCAATTGCAGTTTACAGATCAATGTTCAGCTCATTCAAATCTTTTTGATCAATATATCACTTCAGATTCAATACTATATCAACTTACTATCCATTGATAATTACTCTTTGTAGCTTGGTAATTGTTCTTTAGTTTGGTTCTCAATAACCAGTATGATCAAAATGCATGAAAACTCCTTCACGTGATAATTTTGTAGTATATTCTTCTTCCGGCATCTTTCAACAATGAAACCAATGTCTCTTATATAAACAAGTAAATCATTTTCTTTTTGTCCATTAGATTTTTTTGCTTAATCTTAGTCATTGATTTTGCCACTCTAACCTTCTTTGGCTGATGTGTCAGTAACACATTTCAATCTACTCCATTAGATCTTTCTTGAATTATGTTAGCCATAGATCTTCATAACAAACCTTATCTGTTACCTCGATTTTATACACTTTACAGCTCATCACTTTATTGGCTAAACTGATCATTTAATTCCTTTCTATTTTTCTTGGTTAACAAAGAAATGTGTCGGTGAACATAAGCTCAGTTAACACTATGCTCGGTATACACTACACTCCATCAGTGTATACTAGAATGCTTTATTTATCAACAACATTGGTTTGTGTCTTTTAGCTCTATTCTTCATCATAGATGAATGCAACATAATAAAGTCGATATCATCAAGTCATAGACTCATCAACAAGTTACTCAGTGTATTCCTTATCCTCATCTGATATATACATCTTCCTCATGTAGATATTTATGTTCTTCATCTCTTTCACCTTTCTTCAGATGTGTCAGTATAGTAACTTACAAGATAAGTATTGTCAAGCTAGTTGACATCAATGACAACATAATACTAATTTAACCATCTTGCATATCTAATCAGCAACTCCTTAGTGATCTTAAATCATAGAATCTTCATTCAGTGTTCTAAATTAGTTGTAGTTCATCACTTATGATATACCCCATGTCATTCAATGAATGTACATTGTTATCCTCTCAACCCCATAGTGAATTTTGGTTGGATGATAACTATTAGTCTTAAATCATCTAATAAGGTCACACCTTACAATGTGTTTTTTAACCTTTAACAGGGTTGGCTCTTCACCGAGCTCACTTCAGAAGAGTGAAAATTATTTTAGGTTACCAGTCCCAAGTGGTTTTTCCCTTAACAAGGTTTCCACATTAAATCATTGTGTTATGCATTTCTATGATGAATGTTTGGTTATCATACTTTACATATTGCATATTTGATTTGTTTGGTAATCACTGTGAGTAATTAACTGGTAATCGGTAAAGACACAAACAGTATAGTATTTATAATTACCAAGCTACAAAAACTTGCTGAATTTGTTTTAAGTGATACATTTTGGAATTGGGACTATTGGATAACTAGTCTAACTAATTCACCCCCCCTCTCATTTATTCTAACAAGAATTAAGTCTGATCTCTCAAGTTGAACCCAAGAATTCTGATGAATCTTGCAAAGATGATCATTGTATAAAATCTATGAAAGAAGAACTAGAGGAGATTGACAAAAATGAAACATGGGAATTGGTCCCTAGACCTAAGGATAAGAATGTTATTGGAACAAAATGGGTATTTAGAAACAAGATGAATGAACAAGGTGAAGTTGTAAGAAACAAAGCAAGACTGGTATGTAAAGGTTATTCACAACAAGAAGGAATTGACTTTGAAGAAACTTTTGCACTTGTTGCCAGATTAGAGGAAGTAAGAATGTTTTTGGCATATGTAGAAAATAAGAACTTTAAATTTTATCAAATGGATGTCAAATCAGCTTTTATAAATGGAGAACTAGAAGAAGAGGTATACATTGAATAGCTAGATGATTTTTCTTTGATAGATAAAGAGGATATGGTTTGCAAATTAAAGAAGGTACTATATGGACTGAAACAAGCACCTAGAGCTTGGTATGCAAGATTGGATAAATACTTGACAAAATTGAGATTTGTAAAAGGTAATGTTGATAGTAACTTATATTTGAGGAAGAATTAAAATGGATTGCTAATTTTTGTAGTATTTGTTGATGACATTTGTTTTGGAGGAAATGATGAAGTAAGATATTTTTTGAGGAAATGAAGAAGGAATTTGAGATGAGAACGATTGGTGAGATGAAATACTTCTTAGGATTGAAGATTGTATAAAACAAGGATCGTATTCTTATATCACAAGAAAAGTATCTTGAACACTTTTTGAAGAGATTTGGATTGGAAATTTGTAAACTTGTTGGAACCCCTATGATAACCGGTTGCAAGTTTTCTAGTAAAGATTAATCCCCTACTATTGAGCATAAAAAGTACAGATCTATGTTTGGTGGATTAAAATACTTGACACACACTAGACTTGATATAACTAATGTAGTTGGAATTATGGCAAGATTTCAGGAAGACCCTAAAGAGACACATTATGCAGTAGTAAAAAGAATTGTTAGATATTTGAAAGGCACACCTGATTATGGACTGTGGTATGATAAATCACATGATTTCACACTATGTGTGTACACTAATGCTGATTAGGAAAGAAATTTAGATGATAGAAAGAGCACTAGTAGTGGAGCATTCTTCTTGGGAGGAAGATTGGTTTCTTGGCTAAGCAAGAAACAAGATTGCATTTCACAAAGCACGACAGAAGTAGAATATGTAGCAGCAGCAAATAATTGTAATCAGATTATATGGATGAAATAAATACTGAAAGACATTGGAATTAAATTCATAGAGCCTGTTATCATACATTGTAATAACACAATTGTAGTAAATATGTCAAAGAATCCAATATTACATTCAAAGAATAAACACATATATATTAAGTATCTTTTTTTGAGAGAAAAAGTTGCAGAGAAAGAAATCAAATAGCACTATGTCAACACAAAGGAGAAATTAGCATACATATTTACAAAACCTTTGTCAAAGGATACATTTTAGTACTTGCAAGGTATGCTATGGGTTATGCCCCAACTTACTTTTGAATAATTGATGCAAAAATTACATTAGTCTAGAAATATCAGAGCACTATTTCATTATCTGGATTGAATGCTTGATGCTTCTCCTATGGGGAGTATCTATATTTGAGTTGAGTCACTAAAGACTCTTGGTACTAACATTTAATAATGTCTTTGGATAGCTGAGCTTATTGCAGATCTTATGTAGAAGATGGGCTAACATAATGATACCTTTGTCATTGATGTCAATGGGGGAGAGAATAACACATGAAAAACATTCTTTGATATGTATGAATTAATATCAATGGGAGAGAATATTATGAGAAGATCATCCTTTGGGGGAGAAATGTTCAAAAGATTCATATTGATTGATGAAAAGGATTTGATGATTGATGAATAGGATTTGATGATTTATGAAGAGGATTTGAAAAGATGTTAATGTGTGGGGGAGATTAACACCTTCCTTATGCATGATGAAAAGAAAATGCAGCAGAGGTATGTTTGGTATTTATGGAACTTAGATGTTTTACATTTATGTTTCCATCAATGCCAAAGGGAGAGATTGTTAGCATGAATATTGATGGTATTTCTATGGGGGAGTATCTTTGTAGTGTTAGAGACATGTTACAATGATTGTGTGTTGCATTCATGATAGATTTTGTTATTGATGTCAACATACTAGATATTCTATGAAGACTGGAAGTGTAGCAGATAGAGTTTGGTTTTGTGTGGTTCAAGGATTGAAGATCATCCTATGCACACTTGGTATTGTGATCTAGAGTATGTCTTGGTATTACAGCTAAGAGAGCATATAGAATTATTCATTCTGGATAGATATATGAAGGTTTTACTGAAGACTGTGTTTAGGCAGCATTTGCAAAGAGAGTGGCTTCTGATGTTTGCTGCTAATGGAGATGGAATCTATTTGAGCAGACTTGGATAGAGGATGAAGATAAGTCAGAGATGACATGGTTAAGAGTGCTAAGTTAGATGAGAAATGTGTGTAAACTTATAAAGAGTGTGAGCTGACGATTTGATTGTAATTATAAAAAAGATAAAATATTATAATGTAACGAGTAAAGTAATATCTAAAAATGGTCCTATATTATAATAGTAAATTGGGAAAGCCTTGAGGATGACTCAATAACTTATTATAGGACTTGGTAAAAAATAAATTTTATTCCTTGGATGGAAAGTGTATGTATGTGTGATATATGGTTATATCTTTGCATTGTGGAAGATGCAAAATTATGTATGAGATCCAGTGAACCTAAAAGAGAACATCTTTGGATCAAAGCATAGATTGGTGCGAGTGAGGCATAGTAAGCTTGCAAAGAACTATATTTGGAAAATAAGTTATTATTGACAATTGTTTTGGTTACTCGTATTATTCAATGAGGATAATACGAAGAATTTTTGGATAGTGGCTCCTTCTGTCTTCTTTCACAACTCCTAACAGGGTTGGAATCTCCTAAAATGGATTCAAAGTCTCCTAACAAGGACTCATATATAATAAATATATTTCATTGACTCCTAACAAGGTCCATCCTCTCACAAGGAATATTTATATTAGTACATCATTTGTGGGAATCATTCCCACTAGGGTTTTCCCTCTGATCAAGAGTTTCCCTAGTCAACAAAATATGGTGTTATTATGTATGTTTATCTTTCTCCGGTTGGTGATATTATTTTTTAAATGTTTCAGATCTAATAAAGATAATGAGAATGGTTTTAATTGCATAACTGATTCATCCACCCCCCCTCTCAGTTATCTTGGTGGAATTTAATTTCTAACACATTCAGCTACACATGTATGGATAGTTGTCAACATGCTCCTTGACATTAATATCAATTTCCAGCCATGCAAGGATAACTTTAGTAGTTTCTACTAGCACTAGTAGATACCAACCCATGTTTTCAAGCATTCATATTGTTTAAGGTGAAAAATGGGTGCTAATGAATTCAGTAATGTAAACTACATGAGATGAATTCATTAACTAACCTTTTCCACACTAACATTCAAAATACAAGAGAAAGAGAGGCTTCCAAACATAGCTCTCAATATAACCCAAGTTAGATTAGAAAAACTTAGGGAGATAAAGGGATGTCAATGCTAAACCCAAATTATATTAAGGAAGTATGCAAGCAAGTCCTCTTTCATGCAATGTAGGGTTTGATTAAAGATGTGTAAATATAAAAGTGCAATTGAACTAATTGGTTTAGCAAGAGAAGTAATAGATATCTAGGTGCTAAACGTAAGAAATCAAGCTAATTAAGATGTGAAAATAGATCTAAGCTAAGAAATGAAATACATAATGAGGTACTCACCTTGACGTACGAAGAGGAATATGTTTTTCTTCTCTAAAAATTATTGTTTTGGACCTGTAACTGAATTTTCAACTGTGGATCTACAATCACGAATGAAAAACTAGAAAATGTTGAAAATATCATGTTGTTAGGAATAAGTTGACCATGTCACTATGTTCTGAAATAGGTTGACCAATTCACTATGTTCTCAAGGCACATTACTGAAGTCAACCCAATTTTTTTTGTAGATCTTTGTCTGCAACTTCCAGATCTATACCTGCAATTCCAAGATCCTTCTCTTGCACAGACAAAACTAGGTTTTGGGGGTTGGGGTGGATAAGGGCTTGCATTGGTCAAGCCCTAGATTGAGTAATAAATCTTTAATTGAAATGTAAATGTATAAAAGAAAAAAGACAAATGTAATTATTCACCTTACTTCTAGAAACCCTTGTCAATAAGGATTTTGTGATGCTTGTATGTTGATCTTGAACTTGCAATGTAGGAAATTTCCACAAATGTTATGGATATACCAAAATCACTTCATGGATCCATGGATGTAATTGTGCATCGAATGAAGAAGATTATGAATACCTCAATGTAAATCTATTCTCTTGATGGCCAATAAAGTGCTAGATCTTGAAGAGGAAATGCTCACAAAGGATCCTTGAATCTTTGAATGCCTTGAATGATTGATGAAAATTTTATTTCTTGAATTCTTGATCTTGCAAGTGTTATTTCTATAGTGTATGTGTGTGTATCTCAAAATGAGGTGCCTAGGATTCCTTTTATACTAGTTTCTGGGTGGGAAAAAAGAAAGCCGACAGGGTCACCAAATTTTGCAAATTAAATCTTCAAGACAACACCAGTCCTAAGGCTCACAACCCCTAGGGAATAGGTCAACCTTGTCAACCTATTCCTAAGGAACATATTGACTTGGTTGATCTATTCTAGGGTTGACCTATAGGGATCCAACCCTGAGGTCTTGGAGACTGCATAGTTGAAAAGGGAGAAAATAGGATTGAACGGAAGAAAAAGGGAACTGAGCACGAATCCACCCATGGTCCAACAATTTAATAAAGGGAGTTGAAAGGTCTTAAATGAGGAGTGCATCTTGTTGGAGCTATAAATTTTTGGCAAAATTTGGAGTCCTATATAGTGATAAAACCCTAAAAGATGGCCTCTTAAAATCCATGCCCAATAATTAATGATGGAATACATTAAATGGGATGAAAAATTATATTAATTTTCAATTAAAATTTGAGGGATTAAGAAAGGAACCTCAGTGACAGGAACAATCAAAATTATGTGATCAAAGCCTTCAAAAAATGTTGGAATTTCGACCTGCTGCAAAGATGATGCTGACAGAGGCTGAAGATGCTCTAATTTTTAAAATCTACAAATGACCCAATTCAGAAAATCAAATTTTATATCTCTAGTAAAAATATTAGCTTTTCATGAGGTGTTTTTGTTTTTGAACCAAACCCAAATCTAAAAGTTAGCTAGTTATTTTTTAGTTAGTTTATTATTTTTTCAAAATAATTTGTAATAAGGGTTTTGTCTTTTCACCCTAAAGAGGTGTGAAAGCCACTCAAACACATATATATACATAATGTAAAATGTAGATGGAACAAAATACAAGATATATTTTCATAGGATATAATTCAATCACAACTACAATATGAACTCTAATGTACTATTTTTTCAACATTAATAAAGATAAGTGTTCTTCTTTTTATTTATGGTTATAAGTTATATATTTTCAATTAGTCTTTCGGATATTCTATTAGATAGAGTGTTTCACTGTGTTGAATTCCATGAGTATTATAATTCAAAATTAATATATAGTTCACATATCAATTGAAAGGTCTGTGTATCTTCTCTTGTTTTTATCGATCTCTTAATTTGAGTTAAATTCGATAAGATTAGCTATATAGATTGATTTGAATTATAAGTCAATTGGAATCCTGTGAAGTGATGGTCTTGTCTTATTAAAGCAAGTTGTTAAAATCATCTCTAATCATACGTAGGATTGAAAGTGTTTTTACTCTATAACCCAAGTACTTAGAAGGCACTGATCTAATCTTTAATTGGAAATTTTTATCTTTGGTTCATTTGTAGTTTATAGATCATTAAAACATTATTTCAAAAGAATTACTTTTAATTCTTTAGTATAATCAATTTAGTCAAGTATTATAAAATAGAGATTTTCAGGAGATTAGTTTCTCTCCTCAAAGGATCATTCACCACCTTGAGAGGAATCTTGTTTTGTGTATGCAATTGTATGACACAGAGAATTTAATAGTTCAAAGTAAATTTGAGCCTACCAGCCTTAGCTTGATTAAGCCAAAATTGCAAAGGTATAAGTGGTGCATTATCATTATACATGTCAGTTGGCCAAAAGCGATCCATCATTTTTGGGCACCAACAAATTGGTGACTCTACTGGGGAGAGTTGCTCATAATATATATTGTGAAGTTACCTACAATTTTAGATTTCACATATCAGAATTAGAAAGTAGTTATATTATTTTATTTGGAAGTACACTCTACATGAAGAAAGAACCCAAAAGCAAGACATTCCTCAAATGAGGTGGTGACTCTATTCAATAAAGCATTCCAATCAGTGACTCTACTGAGGAAGAAGACCCAGAAGGAGATAAGTAATGTTTTCCTCTTTGAAAGATTTGGTAACTCTATTGACAAGAACCTAATTTATAAAGAAACAAGTTATTACCAATTTAGATATTTAGAATGTATCAAAATAAACAACCATTTCAAAGAAAACCATTTATTCTAGATGGTATTAGGCCATTGGATCTTAGGGGATTCCATTGTATTCCTTTTAAGTTTCTCCCTAAGTTTTTACACCTTGTAGCAAAGTTCCATGGAGAATGGGATGAATCAGCACTTGAACATTTGGATGCATTTTATGAATTTATAGAGAACTATGAGATTTGTGCAGAAGATCAGGCAATGAAACTATTTGTCACAACATTAAAAGATAATGCAAGAGAGGCATATGAATCATTACCTACACAAAGTATTTCATCTTGGAAATCATTTGAACAATGGTTTCTATATGAATTCCATGATGCAAGTGATGGAGATAAAATGTATTATGAACAATGTGAAGACCAAAGCTACAGCATGGAGGAGGATCATACTATGTCTATACTTGATGCATTTTTTAGTTTGGAGAGATTTGAAGGGAAGTCTTTTGCACACTTATTCTTGAGGATGGAAAATATATATCAGAGGATACCTATAACAATTATGCCTTCACAAAATAAATTAATGAGAAAGGTCAAAAACTTGGGAATCTCACCAAATGACCCTGATCTAAAGCTACTTTTTAAGATATTCAAAGAAGATAGAGAAGAGGAGGCTTATGATCAAATTAAAGAAGGCCTTTTATTTGATGGAAATCTCAGTGATGATAAAGAAGATCCAAATTACATATCCCCTTTGGATGCATTTTTGAGCGTAGAGAAACAAGAAGAAGAATCTACAATACAATTCTTCCTAAGGATGTTTAATATCTATCAAGAAATACCTTCAGAGTGAAAACCTACTTCCTTTGATCTTTTCAATAGAGTGTGTCAACTAGGTCTTTTATATGATCATCAGTTCCTTAACTTTCTTAAACTTATGAATAATGAACTAGTTGTAGAGGAGAAAGAGTGCAAAACTGAAATAACATGAGTCAAGTGAGGTTTCATAGTTGAATGGAGAAGATTCTTTTGGATAGTCTGAGGAAAAAATTTTCCATGATGATACTTGTATGATATCAAACATCAGTGAATATGAAAATGAGGAAGAGGATCTTCTCTATGTGGAAGAGATTTCAACCTTATTGGACATAGAATACCAAAGACACACTAAGAAGAATGGGCCAATCTTTTTCTCAATCCACCATGGTAAGGAGGTAGATGGATCAGCCCATATTCAAGAGAAATCAAATTGTGGAGATGAAATAGAACTACATGAATAGGAGGAATTTTTAGGAGATAATGAAAATGTTAGTCTTGTTGACGAAAAACTTGATGATCCAAATGAAAATTCTCATAAATGTATGCTTGAATTCTCTATGTTTTGGAATCCATTGTTTGAAGAGGAAGTAGATGAAGATATGTCTGATTTCTCTATGTTATCAAATCCATTGTTTGAATAGGATCCTTTATGCAATGGAATCCATCAGCATCATAATGAAGATAGCAATCCTAATTTTAAAGTTGATGAAACTCATGAAGTGCATTCAGAGGATGAGATATCTTTTAGTTCATCCTTTGAGCCAGAGGTACACCAAATATGTGAAGATGAGATGGAATCAACCAAGCATGATGGGGGAAATAGATTAAAGGATAATCTTGAATATTTCTCAAATATCACACCTGACCATAGTCCTGGTACATGTGAAGAAATTTCTCCTCGACATGAACCATCTTTAAAATGATTATATGAACAAGTGTTGCACCATAGGCCTAAAGAAGGGATTGGATTAGACAAACATAATCTACATCCTAAATATGGAGACATAGAAAATTGTATACAAAAGGACAATCATGTGAAGAAGATTTATTCTAAAGTTTATATGACTAGTCACATGCATGACCATAGGGAGCTTCCATTCGGCAAGGACCAAAGTGCATCTGATGATTTAAAACAAAAAGAGAATACCCAAAAATACATTGATAAAGAAACAAGTATTGTTCACAAAAATGATGGCACTGTATTCAGGAAATCCAAAGTGTTACATGATCAAAATCAAGTGTTTGATATGGGAAAATGTTGATTCCATGTTTTGGTGGCCTGGGGCCACCAAATGAGATTTGTTTTGATTATTGAAATATGTAGAGACTCTATAGCCTAATAGACTTCACACTTGGTCTACTTCTTCTAGAGATAGCCAGAATCTTGTTATGCTCACATGGAGCATACATCCCTAGAAAGAGCCTATTGGAGCTCTAATTTTTTGGCAAAATTTGGAGTCCTATATAGTGATAAAACCCTAAAAGATGGCCTCTTAAAATCCATGCCCAATAATTAATGATGGAATACATGAAATGGGATGAAAAATTATATTAATTTTCAATTAAAATTTGAGGGATTAAGAAAGGAATCTTAGTGACAAGAACAATCAAAATTCTGTGATCAAAGCCTTTTGAAAATACTGGAATTTTGACCTGTTGCAAAGATGATGCTAACAAAGGCTAAAAATTGTCTAATTTTAAAAATCTAAAAATGACCCAGTTCGGGAAATCCAATTTTCTATCTCTAATAAAAATCTTAGCTTTCCATGAGGTGTTTTGGTTTTTCAACCAGACCCAAATCCGAAAGTTAGCTAGTTATTTTTTAGTTAGTTAATTATTTTTTCAAAATAATTTGTAATAAGGGTTGTGTCTTTTCACCCTAAAGAGGTGTGAAAGCCACTCAAACACATATATATACATAATGTAAAATGTAGATGGAAGACAATACAAGATATATTTTCATAGGATATAATTCGATCACAACTACAATATGAACTCTAATGTACTATTTTTTCAACATTAATAAAGATAAGTGTTCTTCTTTTTATTTGTGGTTATAAGTTATATGTTTTCAATTAGTCTGTCAGATATTCTATTAAATAGAGTGTTTCACTGTGTTAAATTCCCTGAGTATTATAATTCAAAATTAATATATAGTTCAAATATCAATTGAAAGGTCTGTAAATCTTCTCTTGTTTTTATCAGTCTCTTAATTTGAGTTAAATTCGATAAGATTAGCTATATAGATTGATTTGAATTATAAGTCAAATGGAAGCATGTGAAGTGATGGTCTTGTCTTATTAAAGCAAGTTGTTAAAACCATCTCTGATCGTACGTAGGATTGAAAGTGTTTTGACTCCCCAAGTACTTAAAAGGCACTGATCTAATCTTTAATTGGAAATTCTTATCTTTGGTTCATTTGTAGTTTATAGATCATTAAAATATTATTTCAAAAGAATTAATTTTATTTCTTTAGTATAATCCATTTAGTCAAGTATTATAGAATAGATATTTTCAGGAGATTAGTTTCTTTCCTCAAAGGATCATTCACCACCTTTGGAGGAATCATGTTTTGTGTACGTGGTTGTATGACACAGAGAATTTAATAGTTCAAATTGAATTTGGGCCTACCAGCCTTGACTTGATTAAGCCAAAATTGCAGAGGTATAAGTGGTGCATTACCATTATACCTGTTAGTTGGCCAAAAGTGATCCATCATTTTTGGGCACCAACACATCCTTTTTAAGATGGTACATTTAGCCCCCACTTTAGTGGGAGTATGTGTTTCCTCAAACTCAAGGTAAACTAGATTGAAAAGAAAGAGTTGATCTTATCATGGCTAAGGAGATGAAGAAATTTTCAAGCCCCCAAGAGACTTAATTCTTCATCACATCCAAAGCCAAAAATAAGAGATATGTCACTAACAAGAAAATGTAGCCAACTTTCCCAATAAATTTTGTGTTCCTTATTATGAATTACACGAAACAAAAGAAAAAGGAGGTGCAAAAAAAGATGGCATTGAATTCTCTAGCAAGTGTGTGTGGCATGCTAGTCAACTCATCAAAGGATTCAACTTTAAGGGAACTCCATATCCTAAAAAGAAGAATCAAAAGATGACCTAGGCATAAGGATGAGTCCTTAAGGGATCAAAAGGAGATCAGGCTTTCAAGACTATCAATAGTCCTAAGAAGGATCAAAAACAATGATCGGTCCTCCTGGACTGTTAATAATCCAAAGAGAGATCCAAAAGATAAAATATCCCCCATGAACTATCAATAGTTTTATATAGGAGACAAAACTATTAATGTGCATGTGTGCAAAAAGTGAGCAAAATGTTCCCCCACGTTAAAGCGATTGCAAAAGCCTCAACAAGAGAAATGGTATTATCAGAAGTGTGCATGCAATGCTCTAGATATAGTATATCAATGCGTAATAATGATCCTATCAAGGTAAAGGAGATAAAGAAACATCAAGCACCCAAGTGGCTTAAGTCTTCATCAAATCTAAAACCAAGATAAAGGAGGCATTGCGAGAGAGAGAGAGAGAGAGTAGCCTAGTAAGGTATTTCCTTACTATGGATCATGAAAAGAGAAAGTATTATTGTAAAAATGGCATTGATATTCCATAAAGCTATGTTATGCTAATCAACCCATTAAAAACAAAGGGAAGCATTATCTACATTAAGGAATCCTAAAAGGTGATTAGTCATAAGGAAAGCATTGTCTCTAAAGGGGTCTATGAAAGGAGGATCAATCCTTAAGGAAATGTATTTCACTGACTCCTAATAGGGTCCATCCTCTTACAAGGAACATTTATATTAGTACATCATCTTGTGGGCATCATTCCCATCAGGGTTTTCCCTCTCATCAAGAGTTTCCCTAGTCAACAAAATATGGTGTTATTGTGTATGTTTATCTTTCTCTAATTGGTGATCTTATTGCTTACATGTTTCAGATCTAATAAAGATAATGAGAATGGTTTTAATTTCATAACCGATTCATCCCCCCCCCCCCTCTTAGTTATCTTGGTGGAATTTACTTTCTAACACATTCATCTACACATGCATGGATAGTTGTTGACATGCTCCTCGACACTAATATCAATACCCAACCATGTGAGGATAACTTTAGTAGTTTCTCCTAGCACTAGTAGATACCAACCCATGTTTTTAAGCATTCATATTGTTTAAGGTGAAAAATGGGTGCTAATGAATTTAGTAATGTAAACTACATGAGATGAATTCATTAACTAACAATTTCCACACTAACATTCAAAATACAAGAGAAAGAGAGGCTTCCAAACATAGCTCTCAATATAACCCAAGTTAGATTAGAAAAACTTAGGGAGATAAAGGGATGTCAATGCTAAACCCAAATTATATTAAGGAAGTATGCAAGAAATTCCTCTTTCATGCAATGTAGGGTTTGATTAAAGATGTGTAAATATAAAAGTGCAATTGAACTAATTGATTTAGAAAGAGAAGTAATAGAGATCTAGGTGCTAAACATAAGAAATCAACCCAATTAAGATGTGAAAATAGATCTAAGCTAACAAATGAAATAGATAATGAGGTACTCACCTTGACATATGAAGAGGAATATGCTTTTCTTCTCTAAAAACTATTGTTTTGGACCTGTAACTGAATTTTCAACTGTGGATCTACGATCACAGATGAAAAACCATAAAATGTTGAAAATATCAAGTTGTTAGGAACAAGTTGACCATGTCACTATGTTCTTAAATAGGTTGACCAATTCACTGTGTTCTTGAGGCACATTACTGAAGTCGGCCCAAATTTTTTTGGTAGATATTTTTCTACAACTTCTAGATCTATCGCTGCAATTCCAAGATCCTTCTCTTACACATAAAAAACTAGGTTTTGGTGGTTGGGGTGGATAAGGGTTTGCATTGGTCAATCCCTAGATTGAGGAATCAACCTTTAATTGAAATGTAAATTTATAAAAGAAACAATACAAATGTAAGTATTCACCTTGCTTGTAGAAACTCTTGTCAATAAGGATTTTGTGATGCTTGTATGTTGATCTTGAACTTGCAATGTAGTAAATTTCCATAAATGTTATGGATCTACCAAAATCACTTCATGGATCCATGGATGTAATTGTGCATCAAATGAAGAATATTATGAATGCCTCAATGTAAATCTCTTCTCTTGATGCCCAATAAAGTGCTAGATCTTGAAGAAGAAATGCTCACAAAGGATCCTTGAATCTTTGAATGCCTTAAATGCTTGATGAAAATTTTCTTTCTTTAATTCTTGAGCTTTCACATGTTATTTCTATAGTTTATGTGTGTGTATCTTAAAATGAGGTGCCTTGGTTTCCTTTTATACTAGTTTCTGGGTGGGAAAAAAGCAAGCTGACAAGGTCACCAAATTTTGCAAATTGAATCTTCAATACTACCGGGCCTAAGGCTCAAAAACCCTATGGAATAGGTCAACCTTGTCAATCTATTCCAAAGGAACATGTTGACTTGGTCAATCCATTCTAGGTTTTACCCATAGGGAGCCAACCTAGAGGTCTCAGAGACTGCATAGTTGAAAATGGAGAAAATAGGGTTGAATGGGAAAAAAGGGAACTAAGCATGAATCCACCCATGGTCCAAAAAATTTATGAAGTAAGGAAGTTGAAAGGTCTTAAATGAGGAGTGCACCATTTTTAAGATGGTACATTTAGCCCCCACTTTAGCGGGAGTATGTGTTTCCTCAAACTCATGGTAAACTAGATTGAAAAGAAAGAGTTGATCTTATCATGGCTAAGGAGATGAAGAAATTTTTGAGCCCCCAAGAGACTTAATTCTTCATCACATCCAAAGCCAAAAAATAAGAGATATGTCACTAACAAGAAAGTGTAGCCAACTTTCCCAATAAGTTTTGTGTTCCTTATTGTGAACTACACAAAACAAAAGAAAAAGGAGGTGCAAAAAAAGATGGCATTGAATGGTCTAGCAAGTGTGTGTGGCATGCTAGTCAACTCATCAAAGGATTTAACTTCAAGGGAACTCCATATCCTAAAAATAAAAATCAAAAGATGACCCAGGCATTAGGATGTGTCCTTAAGGGATCAAAAGGAGATCAAGCTTTCAAGACTATCAATAGTCCTAAGAAGGATAAAAAACAAGGATCGGTCCTCCTAGACTGTCAATAATCCAAAGAGAGATCCAAAAGAGAAAATATCCCCCATGAACTATCAATATTTTGATATAGGAGACAAAACTATTAATGTGCATGTGTGCAAAAAGTGAGTGAAATGTGCCCCCACATTAAAGTGATTGCAAATGCCTCAACAAGAGAAATGGTATTATTGGAAGCATACATGCAATGCTCTAGATATAGTATATCAATGCATAATAATGATCCTATCAAGGTAAAGGAGATAAAGATACATCAAGCACCCAAGTGGCTTAAGTCTTCATCAAATATAAAACCAAGATAAAAGAAGCATTTCTAGAGAGAGAGAGAGAGAGTAGCCTAGTAAGGTATTTCCTTACTATGGATCATGCAAAGAGAAAGTATTATTGTAAAAATGGCATTGATATTCTAGAAAGCTATGTTATGCTAATCAACCCATTAAAACAAAGGGAAGCATTATCTCCATTAAGGAATCCTAAAAGGTGATCAGTCATAAGGAAAGCATTGTCTCCAAAGGGGCATATGAAAGGAGGATTGATCCTTAAGGAAATAATTGTCTCTATTAAGGGATATTTTGAATAATGTATAGGGCATGATAATGGAAACATGAATACAAGGAAAGCATTGTCCCTTTAGCCATATGCATAAGAGAGATTGCATTGAATCATTGTGTGTGTCTATGTGTGTGTGCAAAATGTGAAATAAGGAGTGGAGTGTATGCCCCCATGTTAAATTAATTGTGAATGTCTTAATGGGAGAAATAGATTTAATAGAGAATATGTGCACCCACGAGAGATGTTTCCACTATGAGATGCCCCCAATAAAGGACCAATCAATATAAATGAACACATGACAAAAGAGAGCACGAAAGGAATCTACTAACTCAAGGGTAAGTATAATCATCTGATAACCCATGTATATCAAAATGAGCTATTATTATTCTCAAATGGTAGAATAACTACAAGAACAATGGAATAATGTTAGGTAAGAGCTACAAAGAAGACTCTTTTTGGGTCGGCATCACGAACACCAAAAATAACAGGTAGCTACCATTTTTCATCATCTCCAATTAGACAACACCATTGCATATTTGCAAATAGTGGTGTATGCACAACATAAAATGTAACAACATATAGAAGAATTAAGATACAAATAGAGGAATGTCACAAAAGGTCAATTCCTTCACCACCTTATGATAATGAAGCAACAAGGATCAACTAAAAAAATGTAAACAAGACATATATCAAGTAGCACATCATAGGGGAAGCACATTAAAAAAAGAAAACATAAAGAATCCACTATACAAGAGGAGCTAATAAAGCATATTTCCTTACCCCCTCCCATATCATTATGTAGTTTTTAGGGAAGGTAGGAAACAAGTAAGAGGATATTTATCAAGAAAAATAGATTAAACAATAGCCATTTCGAAACAAGGACCATGATGGAAACATGGGTCACTTTGTTCGTCACTAGGACTAAGAGATAATTATTTTGAAAATATAGAAATTAAATCATAATTAACATCAATAAGCTCATACATGTCATAAAAATCACTAGCATGAATATCATTATATGTATTTGTTGGAATTATCAGAGATAGGTACTGAGAGGGGAGGGGTGAATCAATGACTTCAAAATTTTACTTGTAGAACCTTTCATATCTATAACTGTGTACTGTGATAACCGATCAAAATAACTTGAATCTAATTGCATAAATCAATCATCTAGTTAATTTGAGAAAGTAAACAACATGAAATCAATATGACAATCACATAACACAAGTATTTTGGTAACATAGAAACCCTTGTAAGAAGGTAAAAACTGCGGTGGGGATGACACCCACAAATTCTTCACTACTGCAGATAGAAAAGGTTTTCCTGTTAAGGCTACAAGTTTTGATCACTTCTGGTGATCTTACCCTGTTAGGAGTAACATATTAGATCAGCTAGATCTACCTAGTTATAGGATTTTGACAACACTAATGAAGTGTGTACTCGGTTAAGAGATTTACATAAGACTGTTAAGTCTACTCTGTTAAGAGATTTTATCAAAAACTCTATTACAATTGTTAGAGAGTAATAGGTAGTTATCTGCTAGTTGACAACTCAATTGTCTAAAATAGATCAATAAATACTCATAAAATATCACCTTGACTGTGATGATTCACTGCTCTGTTCTGCTCGATAGCCTTCTCTGATTTTGCTCAATCTTATATCCTTTGTACTATGTTCTACTCTATAAACTAATTGACTTGAAGTTAGGCTATGGCTTCAAGTGCTATGTGATTCATATATATCAGTTCACCAACATCATAAAATGATGTGAACATACAAAATATATAGTGTTCTATTTTTTCCACTTTAGCAAAAATTAGGTTACAAAAATAATCATAACCCTAAGATCTATGGTGCAAAAATAACCTAGATCAACTATTACAAAAAGATAAACATTACATTTAATGAGTATCTTTTACAATAAATGCTCCTTGATCTTGGTAAACCATTTTATGATCTGTTGTAACCATTTGCATAGAAGAATGTACCATTTCAGATTACTATGCCATTTTCTGTGATCATCGGTAAACACTGTATAAACTACTCGGTGTTTACTATCCATCGTTGTCGGTGTCGCTAGTACTCGGTAAACTATGTGATGCTCAGTGTAAAGGCTTTACCGACTACTCTGTCTTACTTCTAGTTACCGACCAACTCAATATAAGTGACTGACCGATCTCTTTGATATCCTTTGATACTAATGACAACCTTAAATGCTCAATAGAGATTAACAATCTCCCCCTTTGGCATTAGTATCAAAACTTTGAATGTATATAGACAAAATGTTCTTATATATTCCTTATATCTCCACCATATACATATCCACCAAAACAAAAATTTCTAAGTACAAAGTACTCCCCCTCGGTGCATGCTCCTAGTAATATGTACACATTAAAGTATACTTATTTGGCATATACATGTTTTCCCCCTTTTTGATAATAATGCCAAACACAAAAAAAATAATGTATACTTACATCTTATAAAAAATGTTTGGATGGGTTTTCTTGACAGACTCTAAGAGGTTGTCCCACTCCTCTTTCAAGTTGGTAAGAGCAATATGCTCAAGACCAACTTGTGCATGCCTGTCAAAGATATTATCTAACATCAAAATCTCTGGTGTTGCTACAAGTTGTTCAGCTTTGACAATATGAGTTTCAAAAAATTTTAGGTAAGGAGTGAGTTCTATTTGTAACTTTGTAACCTGATCAATGATTTTCTCTTCTTGTTTTCTTAGATCTGCTATCAACCACCAAAGTTCCTGAACTCATTGAATATGCTTTAAGAAAGTATTCAGCTCAGTTATAGTTGCTTTTGTACTCAACTTTATTTCTGCTTCTAAACCTTTTATCTTTTCACTGACTTCTATAGTGAAGGTGTCTGAAGTACAAAGCTTGATCAAAAATTGACAAATTATCTGGGTGATAGATTTTACCTCGGTAATGACCTTAGATAATTTTACCTTTTTCAGTGCCACTTCTGTGCTAATCCTTTCTACCAATTTGTCTTGAATCTTTGATTCTACCCTTTCTTCTATTCTTTTGTCTGCATCTGTATCAGGGGCATTGATTTTTTTGGCGAGTGTATCAAGTTGATCTATGATGGGAGTATTCTCATCAATATTTGTCTCTAGTACTATCGGTTGCAGAATATCCCTCACATCATGTAACACTTCTTTTCATTTTTTTTCTTGCCTTAACTTTTCTTGTGCCACTTTCCTTGAACATAGCTCCCCATATCTACTTAGTTCCTTGAGGCTTAGGGTTCTCGGGTCACATTCTAGTATAATTATGACTTCATCAATGGTGACTGGCCCTTTTGCTTTCTTCTTCTTCTTGTTTTGTGCAAGAGGTGACTTCTTCTCACTAATAACAATAGCTTTTTCTCCACTTTTCGAAGTATCTTTCCCAATTGACACCATATCTTCCTTCTTTTTCTCCTTAGTAGGTGGTGTGGGAGTCTTTGTTGTAGTGTCAGGTGGGTTCACCTCAGTCAACTTTGTTTCTTCTAGTTCCTTTGTTTCTGTAGACTGTGACTCTATTTTGGTAGGCTCATTTTTATCTACAGGTTGCTCAGGTGCTTGTATCCCTATTGTATCTTTATTTTGCTCGAGATGAGAAGCATCAGTTTGTACTTGTGAAAGTATTTCAACTTCCTCTGCAAGTACAAGAAGTTCACCTGGTAGAGATGTGAACACACTATCAATGTCTAGTGCTTCATCTTTTTTTGGTGCAATAGTCACATCTTCATCATCCTTATCATCGAGATCACCATTTGTGATGTCCTCAATGAGTACATTGTCATCGATTTTCTTCTTCAAGTGGATCTCTACTTGATCTGGTGCATCCTGTGAAATTCTTATTTCTTCCTTTTTTTTGGTGATATCAATTGCCTTGGTAACTGATATACCAGTTTCCTTTAGCTTCTTTCCCTTGTCATCATCAATGTAAATACCTTTACCTTTTGAACTGTGTCTCTTCTTAAATAGTTTTAGGAATGCTTCCTATTCAGCTTTCTCTTCTGCTTTCAAAATTGATGTCCATAGAGAATCACATGTGACATCCATATCAGCCACATTCTCATCCATTATCTACATAGCTCTATTCTTGACTAGAAATCTTGTGTGGTACTTTGTCAAGTATTCACTTACAACATCATATCTTAAGTGTGAGGCTACATGAACTAATGATTATTCTCTTTTCCTTTTCTCAGTCTCTAGTGTAATAGCCCATTTCTCATTTATTTTGTCATCTAATTCCTTTGATAATTGACATGTGAATTCCATTGGTACTCTCTTGAATTTAATCATCATCTAGATGATAGCATGTTCTAGCTTTGTCTTGTCCTCAATTGACATTTTGTCAAATTTGCCTATGCTTGGATCTGCAAGATTTCCATTTTCAATTATATCTTCAATTATTTCTTCTATTGTACTTTCCCTATTACAAACTATCTTGAATTGATTAGGATTATTTTCAGTGTCAGTCTCCTATATATCTTCTTTACTTCTTATGTATTTCCTCTTTTTCTTCGATGTCTCAACTACTTTCTTGTTCTTTCTCTTTATGTATTTCTTTGTTAGTGTAGCTACTCTTCTTTTTGCTACTTTTACTACTTCTTCTTTCTCGATAGGTCCTGCTACAGTTGATGAATGTTTCTTCATTCCTTCAGGTACTGGTAATTGCATTTCCTATTCAACATTGGTGGGAAGAACCAGTGTGGGATCCTTTTCTTTTTCTAACTCAGTCTCCTCACTATCATAGGGCTTTTCAGCCAACTGTAACTGACCTTCGGTTGTTTCTTTAACCGGTGACTCCATAGATGAGGCTGATGCATTTCCATATCTTGTTGCGAGATCTTTTCTCAGTTTCTTCACCCTTCTAGACATTTTTCCAATCTCTATGTCTATTTTGATTCATGACTTAGCTTCCTCATATGTGCCAAACCTAGTGGTAGTGATATCTATCGGTAATGTCAGCAATGCATTAATAGATTTCAAAGAAAAATCATAGTTCATTTCATATCCCATCGGTGCTAGCCATTTTGTTCTTGGTTCCACTACCTTTATCATTGAGTGGTCTATGCTGACTACAAAACATATGTCATCTTCAAATTTACTCACTAATTCCCTTGGAATTCTACTCCTTTGATGCATTTTTGTCTGAAATTCTTTGAAATATGCATCAAATTCCTTATTCAAATTATCTCCTAGACTTTTCATCATTTCACCAATATGTGCAGTTATTGGTTTATCGGATTGCCAGTTTACTTTACCGATACCAAGTACATATTTTTGCAGATAGAAAAATGTACAAACAAGTAGTGATTTGTACGTACATGTGTTGGACTTCTTTGATCTTATTGTCTTAGTATTCTCTTGTAGTTGGTGTAGTAGCAGTTCGGCAAGATCTACCTGGTGATCTTTCTTCACAATTTTATATGCCATGTCCTCGACATTGTAGGGTACACTGTTTAGTCTACTAGATTGAAATATCTTGTACCCAATGACATGTGCTACAAATTTTACCATTGGGTCTTTGATGGTTGAGATTTTTAGTGCCCTACCATCCCATTGAGCTCCAGTGTTCTTTTCAACGTCGGGACGAGATGAACTTCAAACGGCTTTTGCTTTGTTAGTTGTAGGGTACCCAGTAACCCTACTGATAATCTTCTTTGTGACCTCAACAGGTTTGTCCAACTAGAATTTCCCATCATGAAATCTGCTCAATACAATTCTTATCCAGTCAGTTTTGAAAGATTGCGGGTAGTACGTGACGCATGTTAACCCTGAGTTCTCAATCTTCTCATATTTGGATTTTAACTTTCCATTTGGTCCACAAACTTGTTGATAAGTAGAAATGGTCTCAAAATCACCTACTTCTCTAATTTTGCAGTGAAAATAGGCCCTAACATCTTCTATTAACAAAACCCTATTTGGAATACTCAAAAATGCACCCATATCATCCGTTTGTGTTGCAACCTTGGGATGTAGTTTGAATTTGGCCTTGGAAAAATTATCCCTAACAATTAATTCTACTTCCTCCTCAATGTTTTGCAATTTTCTTACAGTCGATGTTGATGCCATAAATTGTTTCTAGTGTTTCGGCAAGCAATAGATAACCAGTGTTCAGTAGGCAAATGAACTTACTTGATATCATCGAAGAATTGTTGTCGGTTCGATCTATAGTAGCTTTGAATCTTTTCTGGAAAATCTTTAGCTTGAACTCTTCTTTGTAATATCTCTATTCTTTGAAATTGCAATGTAACAATGAACTCTGTTTCATGTGTATTTATAGACTTTTCGATATTCCCATTCAAACTTTGGTGCAATAAATGTGTGACCTAACTTTTGATATGAAACAACTGTCAGCTCCGTAATATCTACAATTTCCTTTTCTTGGTTAACATAGAATTTCTTCATTAGTTTGCACTATTGTCGGTTAACCTTGTATAGTGATTACCGATGGGTAATCAACTCTCGTTTCTTCTTTTACCGACTATGTGACATTTGCAAACTCCCAACACATAAACCATAGTGCATCTTTATTCATGAAAATTTGGTATTTGTACATCATATATAAGGAACTGTATGTAAAATGTGATCATTTAAAAATGTCAGTTGCATACATACCTTTGTCATCTTAAGTGGAGGTACCAATGTCACCCAATCTAGTGGACGAGGTTTCACTGACAGTGTTACTTGACTCAGCATTCTCATTAGATGCATTCTTCCACATTGTGTTCCTTAACTTCATAATTTTTGCAATGTTATATCCACTCTCAAATATATGGTTTTCATTTGGTGCTCGATCTTTGCAGTTCTTTCTTAAATGATCGGCCTTGTGACAATGCAAACATGCCATTCCTGCACTTGTCTAGTTTCTTGTTTGTCCAATCCGACTCTTTCTGTAATAGTTTGCTACAATATGTCCATACTGACCACATACAACACAATTATTCCATGTATTATAATCCCAAACATATGATTTACCTTGTCTCTTTGGTTGATATGGCTTTCCTTGTAGTTTCTCTTTAGGTGTCCAGACTTGTTTCATTTTTGCCTTGTAGTCCTTTGCAGTGTGTCCATGCTTATTACAAGTATAACATATTTTCTCCTCAGTAGTATTATTATCAATGTCATTCTACTTAGCTCTGCATTCATAAGCTGGATGTCCAAACTTACCATAGTAATAACAATATCCATTGAATTTAGGAATAACAGGAGGTTTACCTTGTGCTTTGCTTCTACACACATTAGATGTATGTCCTAGTTTTCCACAGTGATAACATGTCAACACTTTAGGTTTCTGAATTTGATTATTGTTGACATTTTTAGCTTGTTGTGATGATTCTCCTTCATCAGTGTAGCCTATACCAGCTCTGCTTCTGAATCTTCTCTGATTAGTCAAGAAATCATCAATCTTTTTAGAATTGTCCTCAACTATCTTCATCATTTCATTATGTTACTTTTTTATCTTTATTTCATTTCTTAGTTTTTCATTATCTTCTCTGAGTATTGCAACATCTTCAAGTCTTCTTGATAATTCTCCATTTACTTGGTTCATTTCCTGATTAATTGTCATCATCTGATTTGATACTTGGAAGTGACGATCGATGAGTCTTTGTATTTCACTTTATTTTGCTTGGAGTTTTTCAATCATTAGTCTTCAATCTTCAATAGCTAGATTCTAATCTTTTTCAGCTTGTCTACCATTGTTCATGATTTCCACCATTCTCACCATCTGAGATTCATGACCAATTTGAAGTACTTTCACTTGCTCAAATAGATGCTGATTCTTTTCAGACAAGTCAAAGATTATGCTTTCAGATCCATCAGAAATGCTTCCAAAGCTTGATCCAATATGATCAAATATTTCATCAATAGGTTCTTCATGATAACCAATTTCATTCTACAGAATTGCAAGATTCTATATTTCAACCAGTAATTTCTTCAGTTCTTCATTGGCTTGTTTATACTATTCCACAAACATCTATATTTGTATCTTCTGATTCTCAATAGTCTTGTCAAGTTTGTATCTCTCCATGACTTAGATCTTTTACCCTTCAGTGGTTAGACTATTCAACAAGAGAACTGTACTCTAATACCAATTGTTGGAATTAGGAGAGATAGGTACTGAGAGGGGAGGGGTGAATCAGTGACTTCAAAATTTTACTTGTAGAGCCTTTCAGATCTATAACTATGTACTGTGATAAACGATCAAAATAAGTTGAATCTAATTGCATAAATCAATCATCTTGTTAACTTGAGAAAGTAAACAACATGAAATCAATATGACAATCACATAACACAAGTATTTTGGTAACGTAGAAACCCTTGAAAGAAGGTAAAAACTATGGTGGGGATGACACCCACAAATTCTTCACTACTACAAATAGAAAAGGTTTGTCTGTTAAGGCTACAAGTTTTGACAACTTATGGTGATCTTACCCTGTTAGGAGTAACATATTAGATCAGCTAGATCTACCTAGTTATAGGATTTTGACAACACTAATGAAGTGTGTACTTGATTAAGAGATTTACATAAGATTTTTAAGTCTACTCTGTTAAGAGATTTTATCAAAAACTCTATTACAATTATCAAAAAGTAATAGGTAGTTATCTGCTAGTTGACAACTCAATTGTCTGAAATAGATTAATAAATGCTCATAAAATATCACCTTGACTATGATGATTCACTGCTCTATTCTGCTCGATAGCCTTCTTTGATTCTTCTTAATCTGATATCCTTTGTACTCTGTTCTGCTCTGTAAACTGATTGACTTGAAGTTAGGCTATGGCTTCAAGTGCTCTGTGACTCATATATATCAGCTCACCAACCTCATAAAATGATGTGAACATACAAAATATATAGTGTTCTATTTTTTCCACTTTAGCAAAAATTAGGTTACAAAAATAATCATAACCCTAAGATCTACGATGCAAAAATAACCTAGATCAACTATTACAATAAGATAAACATTACATTTAATGAGTATCTTTTACAATAAATGCTCCTCATCTTGGTAAATCATTTTACGATCTGTTGTAACCATTTGCATAGAAGAATTTTCCATTTCAGATTACTATGACATTTTCTATGATCATCGGTAAACACTATATAAACTGCTCGGTGTATACTACGATGCTCGGTGTTTACTGTCCATTGGTGTCAGTGTCATTGGTGCTCAATAAACTGTGTGATGCTTGGTGTAAAGGCTTTACTGATTGCTCTATCTTACTTCTAGTTACTGACCAACTCAATATAAGTGACCGACCGATCTCTTTGATATCCTTTGATACTGATGACAACCTTAAATGCTTAATAGAGATTAAAAGTATTACCTGAGCATTGAAATCATCATCATCAAGAGTATCATCTTCATCCAAATTAATTATAATAGAATCTAAGATATGAATAGAATTAGTATATTTGTGCAATTTCATCATTTTAAAATTAAATTCATCTCATGGGCTATGCATAGGTTGGTAAAATAAAATCAAAGAATCATTAGGTATTGTAGGGGAGGAGATATTTTGGGAATCATGCTCACAGGATCTAGAACAATGTTTATGGTAAAGGTTATGATTACAATGATTACATTTGGTTTTTCTTGAGATTTGGTTTGGTTTGGGATCAATCAACATCGGGTCTACTTCTTCTTTGGGAGGAAGAATGGAAGGAACCACACTAGGCTTAGATATGTCATCAATGGAACATTTATAGGATATACGAGGAAAAATGGAAGCATATAGAGGATGTGTGGAAGGTGTAGGAAGATTGTCTTTATGAGGTTGAGTTGGTTGAAGATTAGAAGGACAAATAAGTCAAGGTCAAAATTCCCTCTTGGTGATAAAGGATAATAGACACTATGATTAATCATTGATTATTTATCTATGATGGGGATATTTCAAACACCTATGAATAGGAGAGACCAAAAATTTCATGGAGGTGAGCCAAGAAAGACCAAGTCTAACTTGAAACTAATTGTAAGTTGGGGATGACAACAAAGGTGACATCTAGAATTTTTAACCAACTTATTTGAGAAATGTAATGTACCCATGGGTAGGATAGGTGAAACCATCACCAGTTTAGATCATCACATTAGATTCATCATAGAAGTATCATTGAAATTATCTAGTATAAAGATGTTATCCATATATAATATTCAACATGCAACAAGGATCTATAAGGACACCATGAGAAAGAATACCATTAACCTTTTCTACAATGTAAAGAGAACCATTAGGTTCTTTAATCATCTCTTTAGGATCAAATGTAATGCAAATCTCAGGTTTGAATTGATCAATAAGGTTAAAAATGTTGTTTTATTTAGTAATCAATATCATAGTCAACAACATGGGTGAAAGAAGAAGGTAAATATTGAGTAGAATCAATAGTATTGGTTGAATGAGAAGGCAAAGGATTGGTATGAATTTTCAAGTTTTGGTTGAGAGGTTCTAGCTATTTGTTTTCTTGATTATTAACACACTCAATGTATATACCATTGGAATCAATGAGGCCTTGAATATAGATCTCAAATGGAGACACTTCCCAGTATCATGGTCAGGTTGACAATGGTAGTGACAAATATCTTTATGATCAAAGGATTTAGGAAAAATTTTAGATTTGTCAATTGGTTTAATAGTAAAAAGTTGTATCATATTATCTTTAATCAACATCAACATCATATTATGCAAATATTCTGGAAGAGATGTAAAACATTTAGGTCCAAAAATAGATGATAAAGGAGCCACACCTTTGGATGTTGTTTCCACTTTCTCATCAACATGGTTTGATGAATTATTTATTTTGATGAAGCTCTTAGGTTTATGAAACTTTTGATAGGACTAAAATGCAACATCACTTTTATCAACCAAAGCCATTGGAGGAGTGCTCTCAAAATGACTCACTTGAAGTTAATAATTATGAAGCACTACACATAATTGAGTAAAAGAAGAAAATTTAGACAAAATATATTATCCCTAATGTTTTTTTATAAATTAGAAACAAAAATATGTTGTATATTCACATCAGGTACAAGATAAGAAATATGAACATGCAAGTTCTTAAATCTACCAATGAAATCAGTCACTTTTTCTTTGACACCTTGTTTACAATGCATCAAATTAGTCAAATAAATCTTAGGACCAATATTATTTTTGAACTGTTGAAAGAAATCATTAGCAATTTTTTGAAAGGAATCAATGGAATAAGGAGGAAAAGAACAATGCCATTGTAAGGATTTATCTTGAAAGGTTCTAGTAAATAGTTTAGCCATGAACCTATGATCATGAGAGAAATCACTACACAGTGTTTGAAAGGTTTAACATGAGTTAGAGGATCACCCTTTCCATTATAATTCTCTAAATGGGAAATTTCCATGTATTGAGTAATGATGACATGAATGATGTCTAAGTAAAAAGGACTAACACTATCACAATTATGAGTGTTAAACTTGGACTAAGTCATAGAGGCAATTTTTTGTTGTAAAGATGAAATAGTTTCAGCAAACCTATTGATAGTATATTTGGTAGAAAGAGTGGTAGGATATATGTGATAAATATTTGGACCATTATGGGAAATGGAAGGAATTGTAGATTATGAAAAAGGAACACTATTGTAAGTGGGCATGGCTGAAGGTAAGGAAACACATTGAACATTTGACAAAGGAGAATAATAAGATTAGGAATGATAATATTTTTAGGATTTGTGTTTTTAATTGAAGTAGTTATGATAGGTGGAGCATAATTAGACACTAGGCATTGAGGTAGGAATGGGAATGGAGGTCTCAACACTAGTGGTAGGTGGAATGAAACCTAATTCTTGAGTACAATATCGATTAGGCTTTACATTGTTATCAATGAGATGAGAGATACTACACAATATGTTAACAGCATTTTCATTATTATGGATTATCTTCCTCAAACCCTCTACTATGGAGATGACCTCAATATTGGAGTTTTCTTGTCTTGTCCATTGCTCAAATTTTTCAATATCATGAGAAAGCCTTTGAACATGAATGAGAGGAAATATTAAGATCTCATCTTCATCATGAGAAGAGTGGGAAAAAAAAAATTTCTCAACAAGAGGAATTTAATTAGTATGCATGTTGGTCTCATCAAAATTTTGAGGAAAAAAAGAGGACTCGAGATCAAAGGAACCCATAAGTCTATGGCTTCTCCTAATCGAAATGCTATAAGTAGGACTCAATATAATAACACTCATGTACAAGAAGATGAAAGAGAGATAGATCTAGTGTAAATATAAACTTTCAAAGAGATATGCAAACATAAACTAAGAATAATTAATGAAAATCACATCTAACCAAGTCAAATATGAAGATTTAAAGCATAAAATGAGGTAAATGCAATCTCACTACCAAAATCAAAAGAGTAAATGTTATGAGTTGGGTTCACCAAAATGTGTAGTATAAAAAGGTAATCAATGCAAATAGGGTGGATCACCTCTCCTTTTCAATATTCCACACTTGGAAGGAAGATGCCCCAATAGGCTCGATTGGTGACTCAAGTACTAAATCGGACAATGCTTCTTTGCTAAATATGTAATTTTGAAATGAGTATGATAATAAAGATAGAAATTTAGATTAGGAAATCTTAGTATGAATCTAGAAATGAAATAAAAAAAAGATACTTCAAATCTAAATAACTAACAAATAGAATCTTGAAATTACTTGTAATAACTTTTTTGAGATCCCAACACTATAACTTGTCTACTTTTTAAATGTCACCTTTGCCTAGGATAACTCTTACTTTGTCAAATTGGTGTAAAACTCATTATCTTGGTGGAATAGAAATACCTATCACAAATAGATCTCATTCTTCTCCATAGACCTGGAATATACTAAAATATCATCAAGGAAAACCAATACAAACCAATCCAAATATTTTTGGAAGAACAAGATAATTGGTTAGCACAAATGGGACAACCATGAAATCATAGTGGCCATAATAGCTAAAGAAGGCAGTATGATGGATATCAACCTCATGTATATGTAACTAATGGTACCTTGACTTGAGATCAATTTTGGAGAACTTTATAGCACCCTTCATTTGATCAAATTTCATCTATCATTGGTAAAGAATACTTATTCTTCACTATCACCTTATTTAACTATCAGCAATCAATGCATAGCCAGTGTGATGTATCTTTCTTCTTCACAAACATAACTTGTGCACCTGAAGGAAAAACACTAGGTGAATATAGTCCTTAACCAAAAACTCCAAGTGTAAGTTGAGCTCACTCAACTCTTGAGTGGTCATTCCATAAGGTTCTTGAGATATAGGCTTTGATCTAGGAATGAACTCAATACAAAATTCAATGTCATGCTTAGGTAGAATGCATAGAATTTGACTAGGGAAAACATTTTCATATTCATGTATAAGTGGTTGATCATCAAGAGATGCTCCATAACTCTCACCCTCCTCCAAATATCTAAGAGATACAAAAAAAAATGGACATCACTACCTCATACACAACTTCAACTGCATTGTTGAGAACATGCAAAGGGAGATGGGTCTCTTAACCCCAACAAGATCTACACTCCTCCCTAAATAATCTACATACTACACCGGCTTCTACTAACAATCAGTACAATCCTAATGAGAGGCTAACCAATCCATACCCAATAAAACATCATAAGATCCCAAATGTAATACACAAAGTTTAGTAGTTATGAACAAATTCCCTAAATCCATCTCACAACTGCTCACTACATAATCTACCACCATCTTACAACATGTGGCTAACTCTACCTTCCACCTATCTTCTTGTCTTGATTCTACTAGCCCATATTGTTTCACAAGAGAGGGGGATATATTAGAGTTAGATGCACCTAAATCAAATCAAATAGAGATAGTGTTCCCATGTAAAATACCTATAGTATCTATGATGGTACCTTGATGTTCATCCTATTAGTCATCTACCACTATAAATAACCTATTATATATGCTTGCATCTCCCATAGTGGGCTCAAAAGTGGTCTATCTTTTTCTCAGTCTAGATGTTTTTTTTTTGGGACAACATATGGCTATATGTCCATACTGACCACAAGACAAATAACCACTTTTACAAAAACTAGGTCCTATCAAAGGTGCACTTGAGTGATATAAGTTGTCCCTGTTAGAACCCTTTAGAACACTCTAAATCTATCTAATATGATCCAAGTGTTGCTAAGAAAAATTCCAACCATGTCCCTTCTTAGTAGGGGTATTTCTACTGTGATGTCTCTAACATCTATGGGTTGACCTTTGGCTTGCTACTGCTACTGACTTGATCTAGGAGATATTGATGACACTCTACATCCACTAGATTGTGACTATGTACTCCATGTACTAGATTTTATGGTTGAACTATTAACCTAAGACTTTACTTATATACCAATGCCCCTAGCCATATTATCCTCTACCAATCTCACTATCTCTAATATTTCCTCCAAGGTCTTAGGCTAGAGAAGTTTTACATCGCCACTGATATGAGCATTAAGGCCCCTAATGAAATGTTATACTAGAATGGGATCATAATGAGGGTAGATGGATTAGTACCTAATCTGAAATAATTTATTCTTATATTCATCCACTGATTTAGTCAATTGCCTCAATTTTTGAAACTCATTGACCCTCGTGTACCTATATTTATTGGATACAAATTGAGTTTGTAATATATCAAGGAATAACTCCCATGAAATAGAAGAAATATTAATGTTAAGATTTTTCTCCTTAGTATACCACCAAGTGGATGAAAATCCTCTAAGATTCATAATGGTGCACTATGCCTTACTTGTTATCCTATATGGGTGCATAGAAAATCACTAATAAAAAAAAAGGCACATCTCTTCTTCTGTTCCACTACCATGTCCATAAAAAGTAGGATAAATAAACCTCATCAATTCTCTCATATATGTAGCTAAGAGTGCATCCTCATTATCCTCTCCATGACCCCTCCTATGCACCACTCTCAATCCACTAGGGCTATGAGATCGTTCTCACTCACCATAGGCACTTTTTTGTTCATGTGATCCCTCATGTTGAGACTCTTCTCATCTATGAACCATTCATGCTAATATATCCTATAGAAAATTTACCACTTTTGGCTCCCATATTCCATCATTCTTGTTATCCCTAGGCTCATATTTTTATTCATTCTCTTGATGAACCTCATGAGGTTCTTCCTCTCAAGGGTTATGTCTAGTTCCCATTAGGTGCCTAACAGCCCTGTTGCTACCTATATTACCTTTTCCTTGGTTATTGGGAGGAATCCATCAATTAAAAAAAAGTCCATTAGTATCTTGTAAACCATTACCCCTAGATTCAGGTGCAAGAAATATTGTAGCGATAAAGAAAGTACATAAAATATAGTTAGAACATTAATCCAAATCTCCCATTGTTTGAGCCTAGGATCCGATACTAGATGTCATGCAACACCACCCTAGAGAACCCTCAAGAATGAAGATGGAGTACAAGAACAACAAATTTTTTTGATAAATAATAAACCATTGCAATGATGATAACATGAATAAACCCACAAAACATACACATAATGTCATTGTAACCAATGTTATATAAATATCCATTAGAGACTTGGCATCCTAAACATCCTTAGTTTCATGAGGAGATGAGTTTATTATTCCCAAGGGTCCTATGACCAACCCAAAAATACTATATAAGATACCTCAAATGCACTTAGATAGCCATATGAGTCTCTTGACATTCCTATCACCTCAGGGTCATGCGTAGGTAAGGTCTCATTTTGGAGCTTCAATCAACCAACACACTATACAAATCCAAATCAAAGAAGTAAATATGCCAAAATGATTAGAAAAATATAGAGAATATGAATCACAAACCCTAATTTGAACAGCAATAGCAGTGCTATATTCTATCATAAATGTATAGCTCTACAGAGGGTAGATGTGCCACAATAGACCACAAATACACAAACATTTTTTCCTTAAGTGCAAGATAATAAAAAATGTGTGTAGAGCATAGGAAATAAATGCATGGTTCTAGAATGGATGCACAGGAGAAATAAGATACATACATACTAAATACAAAATATACATAAACATGAATACCAATATGAGTATAATGTGTCAATTCCAAAATCATACTACACTATCCAATTGACCCCATATATAACCAAGGTGCAAGGAAAATATACATATTTACACTAGTAATCCAACAAGATACAATACAAATAAGGATATAATGTAAGAGATTGAACAAGGATACAACAACATGAGTCTCAAGTCCAACAATGTTGTCAATGTCATATGGGGCTTCTTGATGACTGTATAATGGACCCTAATGGTGGTTGGTCTGTTAGAAATAGGAAATACTGAGAGGGGGGGTGAATCAGTATTTCACAAACTTTTTCTTTTTCCCACTTATGGATATAACAAATTACTTTAGTGCATACAAAGATTATCAAGCTGATTAACAAACATAGCAGTAAATAGAAAGAACTCATAACACATGATATGTTCTCGAGGAAACCCTGGCCAAGGGAAAACCCCAGTAGGGATGGTACCCATAAAGATCACTAATCAAAAGTATCTTGTTAGGGATATTGGACCTTGTTAGGAGTCAATTTACAATATACAGTAGATCAGTCCTGGTTAAAGGACTTTAGGCCTTGTTAGAAGCCTTAACCCTATTAGGAGTTAGATTACAAAACCTGATCACCAGCTAAGCTCACTACCCAAATAGGTAATACAAAATGTTTCTGACTGTAATATGGTACTGCTTACAACTTCACATCAATAGCCTTTTCTGCTATCACAATATACAACTATCGCAAGTTATCTTTTCTTTCTTTTTACATATCACATATATTTTTTCATTACATTTCAAGTATGCCTAATATATGAGTTATTAGAGCTAATAACTTTACATGGTCAGCTTCCAAAATCTTTATCCAAGAGTAAACATCTAGGATGTCATCCCTTCATAATGTTAAGTCATTATTTTGACAAGCAAAAAATAATCCCTTAACTCTTTCGCTAATACTGTCTCCAAAACTGTTCTATCTGCAAAAATTGTCTTCGGTAAACTTTGAATAACTTTTTTTGTACTACTCCAAACTTTATGTGCACTAAGATGGGGTATCCTCATACTCTATAGAAGCTATAGTTAATTGTGCAAACAAAAATATTGCTCCAGTGGACGTCGCCAACTAAATCTTCATCAGGTGCTCTGTCAGGATCACTGTATCCATACTTAAACAATTTCTTCCTTCAACTTGCCATACTTGCATTCTAGATTCTGCACTCTCAATAGAGATCATATGTTGCCATAATGACAACATCTATGCATCCACATTAGCCAAATTGCCAACAATCTCCCCCTTTGTCATTGGTGGTGACATATAGGAAAATTGGCTAAGTGTGCAAACAAAACTTCAAAGTATTTACACAAAATTGTGGCCAAAAGTTATACAACACATATACAATATTGTACTCCATAGAATAGCTCCCCCTATGAGTATCCTTCCTCAACATATATTCAATTTTTTGCTATCTCTCCCCCTTTGACAACAATGACAAAGATAGGGTGTACAAAAAATTTTAAAAAAACTTTATACCTTGTTATCAGCTATTGCAAAGCCGGTAGGCTTGCAACACAGTCACTAAACTCTGACTTCCATGATTCAAAATCTTTCTCCCATATCTTCCTTATGGATTCAGCAACATTGAGTAGAGTACTCAATCCGTATGCTGTTGTCTGACAAGCTTTTAGGGAATTGAAGCTAAACTTCTGAAAAGATGTCTTTGCTGAAAGACACTGCTTAATTTGGTCTTCAAAAATTGAGGTCTTGATTAAGATGTGCTCTCTCAAGATGTTAATCTTGAGCATCTTTCTATTCATCTCCTCTGCTAACATTCTGATTTCATCATTTAACTTCCTTATGTTCTTCTCTACAGAACTTATCTTTACATTTGGGCTTGACAAGGTGTTTGTTTCAGCTGTAATTGCATCTATCTTCTCTCTGATCTTCTTATCTTCTTCAGCTGTTAGGATTTCTGATTTTGTGCATTGTATATACAAACTCTTTCCAGTCTCAAAATGTTTCCTCAAATTCTTTATGTATACATCCAAATTACCAATATCATTTCGAATATTTACACTTAAATTTTGTTGCATTTCTGCTTCAAAGTCTTCCTGAACTTTTATTCTAGCAATATCCTTTAAGTTAGAAAATTCAGAGTCAAAAGAGTTTATTACTATTTTAGCTTTCTCAAGTGGATCTGATTCAGATACCTTAGTGCTGATCACACTCTCAAGTTTCTCTGTCAAAACTCTAACTTTTCCTTCAAGGTCCTTCACCTTCTTATTCTTTCCAATAATTTTATTAAGAGATGTGATGAACTCAAGTTGATCATCATCTTCAACTTCTTTTCCAAGGTCTTCAAAAATTGAACCAATTTGTCTCTTCTTACTGTTAGGTGCACTAGGGGTAGTGACCTCTGTCAAAATTTGTTTACCTTTAACTGTTTGTTCTGCTGGAACTGATTTTGATACTGTTGGTGCTTCCACTACCTCTGTATCCTTTTTTGATTATGTAATCTTCTCTTGCTCTTCTAAAGCCAAATTGTCAACAATGTTTCCTAGATCATGAAATACTGCATCATCTGACTCTAGTGTCACTTTGGTTCCTTCAATGTCCATTGATTCTTTGCCAATATTGATATGTGAAGAAGATGGAACTTCTTCAATACCAACTTCCTCTGCATGCGGTTCCTCTGATTGCTTCTGCTGAGGGTCTGATTCAACATGCTTTCCTACAACTATATCTACAAGAAATTGCATTACTTCTTGCTCTGTCTCTTTCTTTACTTCCTCCTTTTTGCCTCCCATTATAAGGATTGTTCTTCTCTTAGTTCTCAATAAAGTTCCAAGAGACTTCAAGAATCTCTTCAAATGATCTTAATCCTCAACTTCACAGAACTGTCTGATTACATGTTCTCTCATCTTTATGTCCTCTTCTTGTGCTCTCTATTTTCTATTCACAAGTCTATTATACAAATCTTCTGGGATCTTACCATGAATAGTGCTAAGTTTCTTATGTGTCACAATCATATGTGTAATCATTGCATTTTCAAAATTCAATCTATCAAATGATCCATATAGATCATAGAATTTATTCAACTTAGTGAAGTCTCCATGCTTCAATATATCTTCATTAACTCTTTCAATTCTTGGTTTCCAAGTTTTCTTCTTGATTGAAACTACATCATCATCTTTAATTACTACTACATTTCTAGGTACAGGTGGTACAATCACTTTCTATCTCTTGGCGAGTCCTGTTGCACTCACTTTTACTCTTTTGCTAGGAATAGGAGAAAAAGATTTATCTCCTTCATCTTTTTCATGTACTTCAACTTTTACCTTTACTGCAATAGGATCAACAGGATCTGCACTAGATGCCTCAGGTGAAATTACAAGATTTTCACTTTGCTTCAATGCTTCTGCAGTCTTCTTAGCTATGTCAAACTCATGACTTGACATACCTGATTCTTTCATTATTTTCTTCATAGTAGATTCAAATCTCTTACTAGATTACTTCTTTTCTCTCAAACTTATTGCAGAGTTGAAATTCTCTTCATAGGTTCCAAACCTATTTGCATGACCATCCAACTCACACTTTAACAATCTATTCACATATCCTACTATTTCTGCTTCAGATATTTCATAGCCAAGAGGGTCTATGAATTCCATTCTAGGCTCAACTACTTCAATGTAGGTGAAATCAATGTCTACCATAAAACAAATGTCATCTTTATGCTTTTCAACTAAGGATTGAGGAATCCTTGATTTGTTCTTAACAATATTCTGAAAAGTCTTCAATACAAGCTTCACACTGTCATTAACTTTATCAAAAAGGTGCTTCATGTAGACTGAGTTTATTCTTTCCATTGTGTTCACATTGTCACTCCAATCAACTGTGTAAGGAAATCTTCTCAAAATATGGAAAAACATATAGGTTATCAGAGATGAAAACCTAAACTGTGTGTACTTAGCCTTCTTAATCTTTTCTAAGTTCTCAAATAACTAAATTTTCAAATTTTCACATAGGTCTACTTGTTTCTTCTCAATACACATAAGATAAGCTACATGAACCATTCCTGTAGCCATGTCATCTTCCCTTGAACTACCACAGAATTTAGTTGTTAGGATCTTGCAAAGGTACCTAACATCATCTTGCTTAATCTTACTTATCGCAATTCCTCTACCATTATAACTAGATCCATTGTTGTCTAAAACAATCTTTCTCATGTTCTTTTCATTCAGTGGAATCTCTCCAACTTTTGATAATCCAGTAACATCATGAATTAGGTCAGCAGTTATATCGATAACTCTATCCTCCATCTAAAATTTCCCATTGTGGATTCTACTTAAAATGATCTTGGTACATTCCTCATCATTAAATTGATACTTCATGGAATATTTGATAATTTCATTATTCTCTAGGTGCCCATAAGCTGGTTTAACTAACATGTCTTGATTGTACAATTTCTTGTAATCATCACTAAAATCTGCATCTCCCAAAGTTTCAAACTTGCAACCTAAATATCCTTTAACATTCTCAATGTGCAATACTCCGTCTGGTACGGATGATAGTGCTAGACTGTTATCAATTTCAATTGGTTCTACTGGTTCTTTCTTAATCTTAGGTCTATTCTTATCCTTAACATTATGAACTATAGAAATATCCATCTTATCAACTGATTAAAGATCAAAAAATACCTCAACTTTGCAAATCTAGGGTTTCGGTATGATCGTCACTGCAAACTACTTCCAAACTTCTTCAAATCATCCTCAACTCACTTTTTCTTCTTTCAAATCTCTTTTCAATCACTTTTTAATCATGATAACTTCAATTTTGACCTTATAACACTTCACATTAACTTGATCTGACATCGCATTCATTCATTTTGCTGCTAAAACCTCAAAAAGCTGATTCTGCAAACCTACAACCATAAAACTTTTTGCGACCTCACAAAACACAATATTTTCTTTTGCGCACTTAACCATAGCATTAGTACAACATAATAAACCTATATCTAACTGCACAAAACTTAACTCATTCAAATTCCTAATCTACACTAATCCTAAGTCCTAAACTATAGAAACTTAAATAATTTAAGTACTTAAAGGGTCAGGTAAAGATTCATCCTTACCATTAGTTATATTACCTTCTTGACTACTTTCAGTGCTGACTATACATCCTTGATCTGTGCCTTTATCAAATTTTACTTCATCTTTATTGCTACAACAACTTTTCTCTTTGTTTCCTGCATTTTCATTCCTTCTTGCATTGTTCCTAGGGTTAGGGTTATGATGATAACCTCCATTGTTCATTCTGCAAAATCTTGCTGAGTGTCCAAACTTGTTGCATATCTAACAAATGATTCCATTGTTTCCAAATCTTTGTCCTTGCTAGTTAATCTATGACCTGCAATTTCTAGCAATATGTCCTACTTTGTTGCATCTAAAACATACTACCACTTTTCTTTGATTCATTTCTTCAATAGATTTCTTATCTGCATTGTTAGTATTCCCAATCATTCTTTCATAATTATTCAAAATTACTTTAGGTCTTCTACATTTGTTAACTCTGTGTCCAAAACTATGACAATTATAACAATGTCCATTAAGAGGTTTAAATTGCTTACCTGTGCAATCTCTCCTCATGTGCCCAATAGTATTACAAGCAAAACATCTACCTTTGAATTCTCTTTGCATACCTTTAGATGATTCTTCCTATTTTGATTCTTCTTGCTTTGATTCTTCTTTCTCTCTAGGTGGTTCTTCTTTAGGTGGATCTTCCAATGTGTTCTGATCTAGCTTTATTTCCTCCACACTTTCAGATGTCTTCAGATCTAACTTCTTACTTTCATGGATTGTTCTAAACATACTAAATCCAAATCCAGTCCTATCAAAGAATGGTTCTTCAAAAGAAATTTTTTTTCTAGTCTTATCACTATTTGAATATAGCCTTTCAAGTTGTTGTTTAGATTGAGTTAATTCACCTTTCACAATTTTATTATACTTCTCAAGTTCCACATACTGCACTTTTACTTTTTCAGATTCGGATGTTTCCTTTTCAAGTCTTGACCTCAAATCTTCATTCTCAATTTTCAATTTTTCATTATCAGATCTCAAATTTCCATCTTTCATACTAAGCTTCAGATTTACTATCTTCAACTCATGCTTAAGGATCTCATTTTCTTTTTCTAATTCATCACAATCTTCAACAAGCATATCAGATTTCTTTTCAGATTTTAGATCTTCAATCTTACCTTTTATTTTTCAATAGTATTCTTTGCATCTTCATATTTTCTTCTTAAGGAGTTTCTTTCATCAGTAAGCATATCAATCTGTTCAAGAGCTTCTTCAAGATTCTTCTGAAGTTGATCCATATCCATAGAGAACTTACTCAAGCTACTAAGCTTTCCTTGAATGTTCCTTCTCTAAGTAACTATGCTCTGATACCAATTGTTAGAAATAGGAAATACTGAGAGGGGGGGGTGAATCAGTATTTCACAAACTTTTTCTTTTTCCCACTTATGGATATAATAGATTACTTTAGTGCATACAAAGATTATCAAGCTGATTAACAAACATAGTAGTAAATAGAAAGAACTCATAACACATGATATGTTCTCGAGGAAACCCTGGCCAAGGGAAAACCCCAGTGGGGATGGTACCCACAAAGATCACTAATCAAAAGTATCCTGTTAGGGATATTGGACCCTGTTAGGAGTCAATTTACAATATATAGTAGATTTGTCCTGGTTAAAGGACTTTAGGCCTTATTAGAAGCCTTAACCCTGTTAGGAGTTAGATTACAAAACCCGATCACTAGCTAAGCTCACTGCCCAAACAGGTAATACAAAATGTTTCTGACTGTAATATGGTACTGCTTACAACTTCACATCAATAGCCTTTGCTGCTATCACAATATACAACTATCACAAGTTATCTTTTCTTTCTTTTTACATATCACATATATTTTTTCATTACATTTCAAGTATGCCTAATATATGAGTTATTAGAGCTAATAACTTTACATGGTCAGCTTTCAAAATCTTTATCCAAGAGTAAACATCTAGGATGTCATCCCTTCATAATGTTAAGTCATTATTTTGACAAGAAAAAAATAATCCCTTAACTCTTTCGCTAATACTGTCTCCAAAACTGTTCTGTCTGCAAAAATTATCTTCGGTAAACTTTGAATAACTTTGTCCGTACTACTCCAAACTTTATGCACACTGAGATGGGGTATCCTCATACTCTATAGAAGCTTTAGTTAACTGTGCAAACAAAAATATTTCTCCAGTGGATTTCACCAACTAAATCTTCATCGAGTGCTCTGTCAAGATCACTATATCCATACTTAGACAATTTCTTCCTTCAACTTGCCATACTTGCATTCCAGATTTTGGGCTCTCAATAGAGATCATATGTTGCCATAATGACAACATCTATGCATCCACATTAGCCAAATTTCCAACATGGTCATGCTACCTATCCACGAGAAAACATTGGGACCTCTCCCACCATTCTCACATAGATAACCATGTGGCCCATAGACACATAAGAAAGGAACACGTAGGGAATGCACAATGAAACATGATAATTGATGGAATATGGATGAAGTGACTGAGAGGGGGGGGGTGAATCTGTCAACCATAAAACACTTAACAATTATTTCTTTCCAGATCCCTTAGGATATCTTAATGTATATTATCTGTTAAACACTCAGTAAATAGATTGCAGTAACTTTGTAGATGTAGAAAGTATTATCAAAATTATCTTTTAGATGTTCATCAGCACTTGTATATGATTAAGAAAACTATTAAGAACATAAGAGACATAGAATTTAACGTGGAAACCCAATATGGGAAAAACCACCAATGTATCTAGATACTGATTTTCACTTTTCTGAAGTGATGCCCGGTTAGAAGCCAACCCGGTAAAAGGTTACAAAACACACTATAAGGTGTGACCTTGTTAGAGGATTTAATCACCCTACTAGGAGTGGCCTGGTAAGAGGTCTTGAAAATAATTCAATGGAATTATCACCTTGTTAGAGGATTTACAATATGGTTGTTAAACCAACTCGGTTAAGAGATTTAGAATTCACTGTTACAATGATAAAAAGGTAACAATGAAAATGACCTGTATAATAATGCAACTGCCTTGCTGATTACAGATCTCTATTCTGCATAAGTGTGATCCTTCCTGATCAAATATATCTCTGCTACTCCTCAAGGATATCTGATCATCCTTCACAATTTTGCACACACCTTTCTGTCTTTCTTCTATATATCTTCTGCTGTATTTCTTATTTATTTTTCACATTTGACCTTTTATTTATATGATTTTGGATTTGTCAAATCAAGATTACTTAGTATAATAGTTGGCTGAAATAAGCAAACTTTATTTGCAAAGATCCTTCAAGGGCCGACAGTGCTCGGTGACCATAATTTTCTACAATCTTTGGAGACCAAGGGAACTCGGTAAACACTGATAATCCTTTTTCTTTGATAACTGACTGAACTCGATAGATGCTAACTTTACTTTGACAACCAACTGAACTCGGTAAATGCTAACTTTACTTTGACAATCGACTGAACTCAGTAAATGCTAACTTTACTTTGACAACCGACTAAACTCGATAAATGCTAACTTTCTTTGATAACCAAGTGAACTCGGTAAGTACTAACTTTACTGCCAGGTAGACCGACTGAGCTCGGTAGGTACTAAATGTTGTGGACTATGACATTGTGTGACATCAAAGACAATACATAATTTGAGTAGCAATTTTCTTCAGACAATTGTTTCCAACAATCTCCCTCTTTGGCATTGATGGCAACACAATATGTCATAGCATAAGAAATTTGAAAGGATTAACTCGATTCAGATTCAAATCTCCCTCTGTCAGCAAACTTCCTTTTTCTTAAAAACTCTTCCTCTGACTATTGAAAATTTCTTGAAGTAATAGCAAAGACATAGTAAACACTTCCTCTTTGACAACACATGCCAAAGACAATTCACATATTACCAGTGTAAACTAATGTACCTCAAGTACTGATTCATATGCAATGATTCCTTGAATATGCTGCATCAACAGGTTGATTTTCAATCATGTTCTGGTTGATGCATCACTAAAACTATATTTAGTGAGCCTCGGATAGGGGAATGACCCCTAACTTACCTCTTAGATACACAAATGCATCCTTAGGTAATGGTTTGGTGAAAATGTCTGCAATCTGCTCTTTTGTATGAATATATTCTAATCTGATTTCCTTGTCCTGCACCAATTCTCTGACAAAGTGATATTTAATAGCAATGTGCTTGGTTTTGGAATGCATTACTGGATTCTTTGAAATGTTTATTGCACTTGTATTGTCACAAAATATAACAACTAGTTCTTTGATTTCAACCTTCATACCTTGTAATAATTGTTTAAACCAAACAATATTTGAACAATTTACTGTAGCAGCAACATATTCTGCTTCAGCTGTGGATTGAGATGTCCAATTTTGCTTTTTACTGTTCCAGGATACCAGTCTTTTTCCAAGAAAAAATGCTCCACCACTTGTACTTTTTCTGTCATCAATGTTCCCTGCCCAATCAGCATCAGTAAACACTTTTAAGTCTAGATTGCCTCCAAATTTATACCACAAACCATATTCTTCAGTTCCTCTTAAGTATCTTAAGATTCTTTTGATTGCCATCATATGATTTTCCTTAGGTTTTTCTGAGAATCTAGCTACTATACCGACTGCTAAGGCAATATTAGGTCTTGTATGTACTACATACTGCAATTTTCCAATCATAGATCGGTATAAGGTCTGATCAACTTCTTTTGAATCATCATTTTTGGTAAGTTTCAGTCTAGTACACATGGGTGTACCAACTAGTTTTGAATCTTCCATACCAAACTTCTTAAGTATTTCCTTAATGTATTTAGATTGAGTAATGTATATACCATTCTTGCTTTGCTGAATTTGAAGACCAACAAAGAATTTTATTAAACCAAACATAGAAATTTCAAATTCTTTGTTCATCTGCTCTGAAAATTCTTTGCACTGATCATCATTCCCTGTAAATATAGTATCATCTACAAATATTTATGCCAATACAATTTTGTCATCCGGTCCTTCTTTAATATATAGATTATTGTTATCATTGGCTCTTTTGAAATTAATTTGAATTAGATAGTTATGGAGTCTTTCATACCATGCTCTAGGAGCTTGTTTCAATCCATACAATGCTTTGTGTAACTTGTAGACCATGTCCTTTTTATCTGGATCAACAAAACCTTCAGGTTGTTCAATGTAGACTTCTTCATCAAGAATTCCATTGAGAAATGCAGATTTTATATCCATCTGATATACCTTAAATCCTTTATGTGCTGCATAAGCAAGTAGAGTTCTTACACCTTCTAATCTTGCAATAGGAGCAAAAGTTTCACCATAATCTATACCTTCTTCTTGAGAATAACCTTTACATACCAATCTAGCTTTGTTTCTAGATACTTGACCATCTTCATTCAGCTTATTCCTGAATACCCATTTTGTTCCAATTACATTCTTATCTTTAGGTCTAGGTACAAGAGTCCATGTTTTGTTCTTTTGTATTTGTTCTAATTCTTCATTCATTGCTTCAATCCAACTTTCATTTTTCAATGCATCTTTGATATTTCTAGGTTCAAAATCAGTAAGCAGACATGTTCCTTTTAGCTTGCTTCTTCTCATAGTACCATCTAATTTGTTTCCAATGATTTGATCTGGTGTATGATGTCTTCTGACATATTTGGCTAGTATAGGTTCCTTGCTTCTTGAATGAGTTATGTTGTTGTCTTCTAGGATCTCTTCTTCAGGTTGCTCGGGCTCGGTAGATATTTGCTCGGTAACTTCAGGTTGAGACTCGATCTGAATTTCTTTCTGTGACTCAGTTTGAACTTCTTCCTATGACTTGGGTTGAACTTCTTCTTGTGACTCGGTTACTGTGCTAGGCTCAGTAGATATAGTTTCCTCATTGATAGTTGTGTCTGGTAATGTTTCAGGTTCAATGTAAATGAATCTCCTGTAGTTTTCAGGTTCACTTTTGCTTTCTTCTTCAGTCTTTTCTACAAACTCATCAAATTTTACATGTATACTTTCTATAACTTTGTGAGTAGACAAGTTCAGACATTTGTATGCCTTGCTTTTGCTAGAATATCCTAGGAATATTCCTTCATCACTTTTCACATCAAATTTATTTCTTCTGGATTCTTTTAAGATATAACACTTACTACCAAATACTTTCATGTAACTTACATTGGGTTTATAGCCATACCATAATTCATAAGGAGTTTTGAATGTGTCTTTCTTCAATTGTACTCGGTTCAAGGTATGAACTGCAGTGCTAATAGCTTCCTTCCAGTACTTTATAGCGATGTTCTTTTCTATCATTAGAGTCCTTGCACAATCCATAATAGATCTGTTTCTTCTTTCTGCTATTCCATTCTGCTCAGGAGTTCTAGGAGCTGATACCTATCTTTTGATTCCTCTTTCAATGCAAAAGTTGTTAAATTCATGGGAGATGAACTCACCACCTCTGTCTGATCTTAAGCATTTCAATCTTTTCCCTGTTTCCTTTTCCACTCTTGCCAAGTACCATTTGAACTTTTCAAATGCTTCTGATTTTTCTCTTAAATACATAACAGTCATCATTCTAGAATAATCATCAACGAAAAGAATAAAAAATTTATCTCCAGTATAGCTTTCTATTCCAATAGGTCCACATAAATCAGTATGCACAATTTCCAAAATCTCTTTAGACTGATAGTTCTTACTCTTAAAGCTAGTTTTACTCATTTTGCCAATTTGACAATTCTTACATAGACCAGTATCAGGTTTCTTCAAAGTAGGAATGCCTCTTACCTTCTTGAATTTGCTTATTTTTATCATGTTATCAAAATTCACATGACATAACCTTTTGTGCCATAGCCAACTTTCTTCAATTTAAGCAATAAAACATGAATATTCACTGAGATCTGTATGTGACTAAATGTGACCTCTAAATCAGGCACAACACAACATGATCATTATTCACTTGATAGAATTTGGGAGAGAGTATGAAGAACTCAATCCAAATTCCATGGTGAGGTGACCTGTTGCCTCCTATGTGAATGGGGTGTTTGAATACTCTCAGAACGAGAGCCAACAGCCGGGAGACCAATTCAATAATGGAGGATTTGAAAGCAAATATGAGCAAAATGAAACTAAGCTAAGAATGAATGCAATTAATCTAGAAAACTTTGAAAGAAATATGAAATGCAGATTTTTATTTGATTTTGAAATAAAGATGATATTAGACTAAGAACAAGTAAGCAAATTTAATCTAAATGTGAAATGCAATTACACTAATATGAGAAATTAAACTAGATAATGCAATAAAAGAGCTTTGAAAATAATGAGATATGAGACTAAAAAATGCTATAGTGTAGATGCTCTCAAAAATTGCTCTTTCTAATGAAGAAAAAGAGCCCAAATAAATAGAAGAGCCAAGAGGAGGAGGAAGAGTTTCTTGATTCGAAACTCCTGACCCTTCATATCCCTTTTGGGACAAATAAGCATGAATTACTTTATTAAAAGAATGGAAAATGCCACATGAGGACCTTTCGAATATCTCAAATTATTAATTCAAGAAAAGGTGTCCATTCAAATAACAAGCAATTATTAATTCCTTTTTTATGTGTATTAGCCAAAGGGGGTGGTTTGATTTAATTTAATTTAAAGCACATAGGACTTTACAATTAAATTAATGTATCATAGAGATAATTTAGCTAATAAAGTCAACGAGACTTAGGAATTAATATTAATATTTGATTATTGCAATTTATGGTCTTTGCAATTGACATCAAGTCAAATTAGGTCAGGTAGGAGAGAGAAAATTGCCTAGGGAACTAGGACTTTGGTGATGTAAAATCGAGATAATGCACCAAAATTGATGAAATTAAATAGGTGCCAATTTTGGGGTATTACATTTGCCCCTCTTTGAATTGATGTGTGAACAGCGCGTTGATTCAAAGAATAGTTTGAAGTGACAGATGATGAGAATTTCTAAAGTCTAAGTTGGATTGCGAAGACAACGGTCTTAGAAGAGAACCAGAATCGGGGTTAGATTGCCCCAATACCAATTGATGAAGATGCAGATTTAGGACTATCTCTGAATCAGGGTTAGATTGCCCCAATATGAAGCTTAGTCCTCCGAGACCCAGGTTAGATTGCCCAGATAACGGTCTAAAAGAGATTTTGAGAGTCATCTCCAGAACGAAGCTTGACTCCCAGGAATCAGGGTTAGATTGCCCCAATACCCAAAAGATTTCAAGAACCATCTCCAGAATGAAGAGTGATCCTTGAGGATCTGAGTTAGATTGTTCAGATACCTAAGAGATAGATGATAAGATAACAAGATGCGAGGCACCAAGATGCCCCTAGCGATGAGAACTGATGATTCAAATTAGACTGATTCAAGAATAGATTCGACAAGATTCAAATGATGTAATCATCCTGCCCCCTCGGGAGCGAAATTGAAAGATGACATGTCAGAAGGATGATAAACAATAAGAGATTGCAGAGCAAAAGCAATTAGACTAGATTCACGAAGCTACAGAAGTGAATCAGAGCAAAGCAAAGGTCCTGTTGACCAAGTTTGACCATAGTTGACTAAATTTGACTTGAATTGACTTTGATGAAAAGAGAAAAGATTTGAGAACATAATGCAAAGATGAGGATCTAGCAAGAAGATGACACTAGAAGGCTGACTGCACAAGCATCTGATCTAGAAGGAGTCCAATATTTAAAACGCAATTTTGAGCCACTTAGAGATGTCAAATTTTGATTTTGATCCCGAAAAAGGATGCAGCCAAGATGAGACTAGGACAAAAGATGAGAACCTTTGATGAGAAGATCTAGAAGAAAGCAATCAAGAGAGCAACAAGAAAGTGCTCCAAATGCAAGCCTAGAATGAAAGATGCAAGTCTAAATGTAGGCCTAGGATGAACAAATGCAATCCTCCGGACTCGGCTGTTGGACTCATCGTATTTATCATCATTGAGCTCGTTTAAGCACGGGACAATCATAAGATGCCATACAATTCTCCCCAACATGAGAATATGAATATGACATAAGTCTTAAATTTTGTCGGAATGAGGTGTAAGCATTAAGGCACAAGAAGCTAGAATGACTTGAACACCTATTCCTTTTAATCTAGCAAGTTAACATAAGCATTAGAGCATAAATGCTAGAATGACCTGAATGTCTCTTGTGAACAAACACACCAAGCACGTAGGAGTTCCTTCTTTTGCCAAAGATTGCTCGTAGTGACCCTTACGTTCACTTAACAGGATGAGCGTTTACAATTTCACCAGTAGCAGAAAGAAGTCACTCAAAAGACAAGGAGAAGAACCAACCTCACCAAAGCATCCATATAAAAGGAGTCGAGGTACGCATGGCCATCCAATACGAGATGGAGGCTCTTACAGATGGACACCCCTCTTAAATGAATTCTTTGGATCATTGGAACTAAACCAACAAACAGAAAGCAAAAAAGCAAAGCAAACAAACAATCATTCAAAGAAAACAAAGCTCAACATGCCTCAAAGGAACACACATTTAGTTTTAGTTTTAGTTTAAGTTCATGTTCAAGCGGTTTGAAGTTAATTCAGAAAGATAACATTCAAAGTCTCAATGAGATAATGATAGTAGGTAGACGTAGTGAGAATCATTGGTGATTGATGTAAGGGAGAAATCCTTAAGAAGAGAGATCGAACGAAAGCTAGGTATCCATAGGTAGACATAGTGGGAACCACTAGCGACCAATGCTCAAAAGAGTTTCTGAAAGTGATAGGATAATGCCCCCTAGACCAGGCAGGTGCCCCCAAGTGTGAACCAGTTCCAATCCATGAAGAGTCGAGGAAAACTCAAAGACAAGCGCATGAGCTAGCAAACCAAAGTAGGAAACAAACTAAAGCAGGAAAGGAAGGAAACTAAAGCAGGAAACTAAGAGCCAAGCGACGCTGAGATGAGATGTTACTTCAGGAAAACAAGAGGTGTCTGTTTACCAAGTTTTCACCATCTTGGCAGAGATTCTATTTTTGCTACCATGACGCCTGTTTACCAGGTTTTCATCAATGGCACATTTTTTTTCTTTCTCAATTTTTTTGTACTTTTCTCTTTTTTTGCTTTTTTTGTATTTTTTGATCTTTTGATTTTTTTTGTATTTTTTCAAATTTTCTATTTTTTTTTATATTATCAAGGTGCCTGTTTACTAGGTTTTCACCAGGATAATAGATACATCAAAGTGCCTGTTTGCTAGGTTTTCACTAAGATGATCATTTTTTCAGGACATTTTGTAATTTTTAGGATTTTTTGAGCATATATCAATTTTTAGGATTTTTTCAGGATCAATAAGTATGTACATGAGGACATAGAGAATGTTAGTTGTAGAACTTCTTCAGATGAAGAGCATTGATGGGCTCTTTGAGTTTCTCTCCTTCAGTGGTGATCTCTGGAAACATAGTCATTTGTAGTAGTAGCCAGCTGAGAAGTTGCAGAATCAGAACCAGATGTTGTAGCAGTAACAGGAGAGCCAACCAGTAGTGTCCAACAGTCAAGAGATCCATAGTCAAGGAAAGATCACTTAAGTGAGACCCACAAATATCCTCATGGACACACCTTAAATCTTTGTCGAATTTCCCATGCTCTAAACGCTTAGGGAGAGTACATTCTAGATTTCTCTTAGTCATGTCATTAGCAATGAGGAGATGCTGATATGCACTTTGGGACAAGGCAAGATGGAGTGAAGAGGGTAAAGTATGAGAGGCAAGGGTGATGGAATGGAGGGAAGCATGAGAATTTTGGAAGCTCGAATGACAACTTTGATTTTTTCTTTCTTTGGAATCCACATAGCTTTTGAATTTTTTCTTCTTTACTTTGAGGTGCTTTTGATGACAATGCCTATAGAATGGATTTCGAGATCCATTTTTTATTTTATTTTCTGGCTTTTGATTGTCTTCTTCTTTTTGAGGACCTTTGCGGTCTTTTGAACACCTTTGTTTCTTTCCTTTCTTCATAGTCACATGTCGATTAGATGGGACATGGTGACCTTGAGATATAAGTGGATTCTCATTATTTTTATTTTTATGTTGCACATCCAAGTTACTTCCAAAAGACTTAGGAATGATGGATGAAAGAGGCTTATATGACTGGTTCAGGTGGAGAGGTGGAAATGGAAGTGGACGGGCCACTTTTCTGGGAGATGAAGAGGGAAGAGAAATCGATGGGATGGGCTCAAGTGAAAATATATCAGTATCATCCTCATCATTCATGAATGCATCAGGTAGATCAAGAAAGTAATCTTCCATAAAGTGTTGTTGATTGTGAGTCATCTTAGAAGAGTCAGATAAGTTTGGAGGAATATTATGTGAGCCTAACCAAGATGGTCTATTCCAAGAGTTAGGTCCCCTTTCAGGTGGTAAGAGTGCACGAATAGGAACCATTTCAATTCTAGATCTACCAATATTCCATGAAGCTGTAACAGAACGGGGTCTCAGATACCCATGATTTGTTGGAGCAGTAGAAGTATAACTTGGATCAGATGGCCTAGGAGCCATAGGAATGATCTCCACAGGAGGGTGGAAAGGATCATCATCAATAGCTTGATCTGGAGGATCATAACTTTCTCCTCTTTCTGAGTTGTTAAGACTAGCATATAAGTGCGTAGCATCAACTAGTATTTTTGTAGTAGCATCTGATATGGAGTTCAATTCAGCTAGAGACATAGTCAGAGGCAGACTTTCTTCATCACTATCATCTATCAAAGAAAATGTTTCTTCAACAGCAGGATCTTGATCGGTAGTAGAAGCAGCAGAGTAATCTAGAATAGGCATACCTTGAGGCATACCCAAGAGGAGGGAAGCATCCAATAGTTGCTCCCAATCAGTATGTGTGCCATTGGAGTTGGCAATAGTAGGAGTCTATTCAATAGCAAAAGTGGTGGAACAATCTAGAGTAGGCATACCCCAGGGCATACCCAAGATAAGGGAAGCATCCAGCAGTTGCTCCCAATCAGTATGTGTATCATTGGAATCAGCAGTAGTAGGATTTTGTTCAACAGTAGAAGTGGTAGAACAATCTAGAATAGGCATACCAAAGATAAGGGAAGCATCCAACAGTTGCTCCCAATCAATATGTGTGCCATTAGAGGCAGTGACATATTCAGTAGTAGCTACAGTAGTAGAAATCTATTCAGTAGAGTGTATAAAATTCTCCTCATGAGGACCAAGATCATGTTCTTGAAGCACTTGAGAAGGTAGATAAGACTCTTTCTAGTAGTCTGAATCAGAATTTTGAACTTTCAAAGATCTTTCATGTGTCATAGGCTGAATCTGTGTTTCTTCATTATCTGAATCCTTGCATGAGTGAAAGTTGTAGCTAGGTTGGTCAAGCTCATCACTCTAATAGCCAATACCAAATCTATCTTCAGAAAGTTCCTCACAGGAACATGGAGATGGAGGGAGAGTTGTCAATGACAAGATAGACTCAATCTGATATTCCCCCATGCCAATATCTTTGATCTTCAAGGTCTTTTCTATTTCTTTTAGCTTAGCATCATAGAACTCAATGGACTCTCTATTGGTAGGAACAAAGTTGTCTGTCACTTGGGTAAGCATCTTAGCAGAGCAAGTATTTTGGCTAGCACTATCTTCAATGAGGATGTGGGGGATACTCTTGGGGCCTATCATAACTTCAGTGTGCAAGAGAGCATTATGCGGGTGGCTCAGCAAGTGATCATCTTCCTTAGAGAATGATAAATAATGAGGCGAGGTCAAATGACCCACCATAGATTGAAACTGGTCAAGATCGAGATCTTTGGGGACATTTTCCTTAGTGAGGGCTTTATCCATAGATAGTTTTGGTCTGGATGTCAAAGATTCGGGACCTTTGAGAACAATCTTTGCACAAGATCGAGGGATAGCATTCGCACAAGCTGGAGATGTTGTGTAGTTATAAGAGGGAGGTGCAGGGCCTCACAAGACAAAGGGAGTTTTGGGTTTAGGAGTATCCTCACTCCCTGGAGCAATGATCATGTCGTAGTGAGAGATCCAAGGTTTGTTTCTAGCAAATTGGGAAGACGGTTGAGCTTCTATCATAGCCTTCTCAGTGGCTTTGATCATTTGTATGTTAGAGCTGAGATTGAAAACCAACTTTGAAAGTTTTGGCATGTTAAAGCTGAGATTGAAAACCAACTTTGAAGGTTTTGGATCTCCCATCTTGTTGGTAGTATTATGAGAGATCGTGAAAGAGTTGATAGGTTCAAAAGGATCAATAGGTTTAATTTTAGAAAGTGACCCTTCAGAGTCTTGCTGGTCTTCAAACAATGGGTTATAATATTCTTGAAATAGTAAGTCAGACTGTATCTGAAACAATGGATTGTAATACTCTTGGAATGAGGAGGAATGTGAGGATTCCTCAAGAAGTTTAGATTTTGCAATGGATTCAAAATGATTTATGTCTTGATTACGAGGTTTGCTTCTATCTTGATCAGTATTCTGAATAGGATAAGTCTTACCACTTCAAGTCATGACAGTCATAAATGAAGATGTAATGAGCAAAGATTTAGGATAAAGCTAGACTCTGTCTCAAAGATAATGAAAGGAGATAAATGGCTAGAACAGCCAAGATGCAAGATGAACCTGGTATGAATTGTCAAAAAGAGATGGCTAGAACAGCTGAGATAAGACAATTGCAATGCAAGGTACAAGAGGCGTAAAGAGATAAGATGAACAGATGAGAGACAATGCGAGTCAAAGCAAAGATCGATCGATTCCTAACTCAAGACAACCAGTTTCTGATGGTGAACGATAGGAAAATAGAAAAATAGATCACAGACAGAAGGTAGATTAGATTTATGTCATTGATCAAGCACATAAGACAGCAATCAAGGAGTTCAATCAAATAGTCTTCAAGCAATGGGCAAGGGACAAAGCAACCTTGCGCACGAACAGGAATAGTGACTTAGTATTTCTACTCCCTAAGGACTCTACTTGTGTATGTTCTTGAGAATGTTTTAGCAGACACTTAAAACACAACAACATCCTAGCAAGTTATCTACAAGGATATACATGAATTTTCTAAAGGGATTCCTCGAAATACGCAAGGTACGTGAGGCCCAAATCCGTAGATGAGAAGAATTAGAAATCACATAGCCGGGGGGAGACGGTAACCCAAATCTCCTCCTTCACTTCTCAAAGGTATAAAGTTCTTTGAGGCTTAGCCAAGAGTCAAATCTAACTCATTCCCAAGAGAGGTGTCTTTGGATTCACCTCCCGATATTTATACTCCGCCGGAACATGGGAGTTAAGGTCATCCCTTGAGGTGATGAAATCCCCAAGCAGGCCTTCTAAAAATAAAAAAGTAAGTAATTCTCTATCAAAAGTATTGGGAAGCACTAAAGGTGGTGCATTTAACCCTTCAAGTAAATGTGAGGTGAGTCCACAAAGTGGTGCATTTAACTCCTCACACAAACTCAAAGTGAGTCCACACCCTAGAAAATAAGTGAGTTCCAAAAAGCACAAAAGGGTTGCCAAGTGGAACAATTAACTCTTCTTTCCTATAGACGCCTCCCCTTTAATGTGGCGCTGAGATTGCAACCACAGGGTGGAAATGAGGGGCCGGCGGATTAGCGAGTCCAATAACCCAAGATAGCAATCTAGATCAATCACAAGTAATCTAAGACTGCTAATCAATACTACTCATAAGTGCAAGAGGGTTTGAATCATGGAATATTTAACTTTCCAAGTAAACATGAAGTGAGTCCACAAAGTGGTGCATTTAACTCTTCATGTAAACAAGGAATGAATCCATACCCTCAATTACTCAATGAGATATTTGATATTGGAACCAAGAATTACTTATGGTTTAAACACAAGAATTCACTTACATAAACTTGTATGAAAGAAAATCTATGTTCATTCATTTCCCATTAAGAGCATCAATTGAAATGTGTTTTATGAAAGCATGTAAACACTCAAGCCAAACACATGAGAGGTTCAATTTTAATCCCAAAGTCCAAATTTTTTAGAGATTTTAAGAACTCACCTTAGGTCCAAAGATCTGCAATCCAGCATTTAGCACACATCCGAAAGTATAGAATCAAGACAAATCAATGGCAAACCGTAAGATATGTAACATTGCTGTCTTCAATATAGTCTTTAAAGATTGATTTATTTGACCCATAAAATCACAATATAAAAATTTCTAGAAAGAATGAAGTTTTTACCTAACATCAAGAACTACCATTTTCCAAAATTATAAGGTCTTACGATTCAATTTGGTTCCTCAACCAATAATGTTTTCAAACTGCAATTTTTCTGTCATAAATCAGATTTAAAACACCAGGCCCTGCCTAGGGAATCACATATCTTTCTCAAAATGAATCCAAATGAAACTAAACTAATTTCACATTAACTATTAATGAATCTAGTTTCCAAATATGTAATCCATTTATTTTTCCCATTCATAAATCATTTTCTAAGAATAAATCATTGCCTGCAACTCCAATACAGATTGTTAAAAACTAGTTTTCACTCAAATGCCCATAACTTTCACAAATCTGCATAAAAATAACTCAAACCAAAAGGAAATAAAATATAATTCATGTATCTTTCCAATGAATATTATTAGAGATCCTGATTCTTCATAATTTGCCTGTACCAGACATTTCAATCTGACTATATTCAGAGAATCTCAAATCTACAAATACCCACTTTCACCAAAATGATCATAACTTATTCATTTATTTATAAAAATGAACCAAACCAAAATAATGAGAAATAGGATTCATCATTCTATCCATCCATTACTATATTACAAGGTTTTCAAACTATAAATGGCCGTACAAGGCATGAAACCAACACTAAAACTGAAAAATGAATCAAGAATGAGGCCAGAAATTGATCTTTTCTGCCCCACGGTGGGCGCCAAAATGTATGTGACTGAATGTGACCTCTAAATCAGGCACAACACAAAATGATCATTATTCACTTGATAGAATTCGGGAGAGAGTATGAAGAACTCAATCCAAATTCCATGGTGAGGTGACTTGTTGCCTCCTATGTGAATGGGGTGTTTGAATACTCTCAGAACGAGAGCCAACAGCCGGGAGACCAATTCAATAATGGAGGATTTGAAAGCAAATATGAGCAAAATGAAACTAAGCTAAGAATGAATGCAATTAATCTAGAAAACTTTGAAAGAAATATGAAATGCAGATTTTTATTTGATTTTGAAATAAAGATGATATTAGACTAAGAACAAGTAAGCAAATTTAATCTAAATGTGAAATGCAATTACACTAATATGAGAAATTAAACTAGATAATGCAATAAAAGAGCTTTGAAAATAATGAGATATGAGACTAAAAAATGCTATAGTGTAGATGCTCTCAAAAATTGCTCTTTCTAATGAAGAAAAAGAGCCCAAATAAATAGAAGAGCCAAGAGGAGGAGGAAGAGTTTCTTGATTCGAAACTCCTGACCCTTCATATCCCTTTTGGGACAAATAAGCATGAATTACTTTATTAAAAGAATGGAAAATGCCACATGAGGACCTTTCGGGTATCTCAAATTATTAATTCAAGAAAAGGTGTCCATTCAAATAACAAGCAATTATTAATTCCTTTTTTATGTGTATTAGCCAAAGGGGGTGGTTTGATTTAATTTAATTTAAAGCACATAGGACTTTACAATTAAATTAATGTATCATAGAGATAATTTAGCTAATAAAGTCAAAGAGACTTAGGAATTAATATTAATATTTGATTATTGCAAGTTATGGTCTTTGCAATTGACATCAAGTCAAATTAGGTCAGGTAGGAGAGAGAAAATTGCCTAGGGAACTAGGACTTTGGTGATGTAAAATCGAGATAATGCACCAAAATTGATGAAATTAAATAGGTTCCAATTTTGGGGTATTACAAGATCAAGATAAAATAAGTTACCTTTTGTTTGTTTGCCTGATCCAATGAGTTTTCCTTTTTCATCTAGCAGTCTTGCTTGACCATTCATGAATTCAACCTTGAAACCAATGTTGATTAGCTGTGCTACACTTAGAAGATTATATTTTAGTCCTTCAACCCAATAGGCATTATCACATATGAGTTCTTTGGTTAATGAGATTCTTCCTTTTCCTTTTATACAACAAGGTTCATTGTTTCCAAATCTTACATTGCCACTATCACAGTCTTCTAGGTATTCAAATTTTGTCTTGTCGCCAGTCATGTGGTGTGAACATCCACTGTCTATTATCCATATATCATCTTTGCTTATATGAGAAATAAGTTCCATCCTATCTTCATCATCATCAGATTCATCTTTTATAGCAATAAAGACAATTTCTTCTTCACTATCATCAGAATCTTTAGCCATAAAACATGTTTTCTTACCTTTATCCTTGAATGATTTGAAATTCTTTTTGCTATAGTACTTGTGACCTCTCTTCTCTTCCTTGGCTTGCTTGATTGGGCACCTAGCTGCAATATGTCCAATTTCTTCACATGAAAAATAGATTAAAGGAGTTTTACCTTTATATTTACCTTTCCCTTTAGAGTACTTCTTTGCAAGTAATGCTTCTACAATTTCAAGATCACTATCAGAACTTTCTTCTGATACTTCTTCACTTTCTAACTGAACTTCTTTTATTTTCTTGTTCTTCCTTAGTGAAACCTTGGCCTCAAATGCTAACTCAATATTTTTGGAATTTGGAACATAGTTGTCATAGTTGTCTAATTCAAAGGCTGTCAATCTTCCAACTAAAGCATCCAAAGTTATATTGTGGTTTGTTTCACATCTTCTTTCTTGAATAGCTGATACTCTTATTGCATAGATAGGGAGTAATGTTCTGAGTACCTTGCTTATAACAGTTTCATCAGAGATTGTTCCTCCAGAAGCTCTAATTGCACTAACACTTGCTTTGATCCTTTCAACATATTTTGCAATGTTTTCATCTTCTTTCATATTCATCTTGTCAAACTATCCTCTTAGGCTTTCTGCTTTGGCTCTTTTCACATTTGCATCACCACCATATATTTTCTTCAGATTGATCCACATTTCATATGCAGTAGTGCATTCTTTAATATCATCAAATTCTTCATAGCTGAGAGCTGATGCAATGTCTATCATCATGGTGTTATGAGTCTGTTTCTCTGCAATGTCTTCAACAGTTAATGCGCCAATAGGAACTGTGTATTCTTCATCAATGTATTTGCATCTTGAATCACCAATGGAAGCTAGATGAAGTCTCATGAGACCTTGCCATGCTGAAAAGTTATCTCTGTTGAGCTTTGGAATTTCCCTCTTGTAAGACATCCTGATCTTTAGCTTAGGTCCTTGAAACCCTTCCTGCAAGCACCAAAAGCTCTAATACCAATTGATGGAATATAGATGAAGTGACTGAGAGGGGGGGGGTGAATCAGTCAACCATAAAACACTTAACAATTATTTCTTTCCATATCCCTTAGGATATCTTAATGAATATTATCTGTTAAACACTCAGTAAATAGATTGCAGTAACTTTGTAGATGCAGAAAGTATTATCAAAATTATCTTTTAGATGTTCATCAGCACTTGTATATGATTAAGAAAACTATTAAGAACACAAGAGACACAGAATTTAACGTGGAAACCCAATATGGTAAAAACCACCAATGTATCTAGATACTGATTTTCACTTTTCTGAAGTGATGCCCGGTTAGAAGCCAACCCGGTAAAAGGTTACAAAACACATTGTTAGGTGTGACCTTGTTAGAGGATTTAATCACCCTGCTAGGAGTGGCCTAGTAAGAGGTCTTGAAAACAATTCAATGGAATTGTCACCTTGTTAGAGGATTTACAATATGGTTGTTAAACCAACTCGGTTAAGAGATTTAGAATTCACTGTTACAATGATAAAAAGGTAACAATGAAAATGACCTGTATAATAATGCAACTGCCTTGCTGATTACAGATCTTTGTTCTGCATAAGTGTGATCCTTCCTGATCAAATATATCTCTGCTGCTCCTCAAGGATATCTGATCATCCTTCACAATTTCACACACACCTTTCTGTCTTTCTTCTATATATCTTCTGCTGTATTTCTTATTTATTTTTCACATTTGACCTTTTATTTATATGATTTTGGATTTTTCAAATCGACATTACTTAGTATAACAGTCAGCTGAAATAAGAAAACTTTATTTTCAAAGATCCTTCAAGGGCCGATAGTGCTTGGTGACCATAATTTTCTACAATCTTTGGAGACCGAGGGAACTCGGTAAACACTGATAATCCTTTTTCTTTGATAACCGACTGAACTCAGTAGATGCTAACTTTACTTTGACAACCGACTGAACTCGGTAAATGCTAACTTTACTTTGACAACCGACTGAACTCGGTAAATGCTAACTTTACTTTGACAACTGACTGAACTCGGTAAATGCTAACTTTCTTTGATAACCGAGTGAACTCGGTAAGTACTAACTTTACTGCCAGGCAGACTGACTGAGCTCGGTAGGTACTGAATGTTGCAAACTATGACATTGTGTGACATCAAAGACAATACATAATTTGAGTAGCAATTTTCTTCAGATAATTGTTTCCAACAGATAATATCACTATATGAACCATAATAAGTATGATCACATAGGACATAAGATTTCTCATACACTCTACTAGGGATACCAAAAGTAAGATCAAGATACCGACACCATGAAAACAAGGTAACAACATATATCCACTAACTCGCTAGAAAACCAAGTGGGTGTGTAGACCAAGAAATGGAGTTTCATTGCATAGCCTAGTAGGGAATATAATGACCCATTACCTCATCACATCATTAGTCATGTGGTGCCAAGAATTTTTTAGCCAAGGTGGGGAATAAAATATCCCATAGACTCACCACATCATGACTCATGCCTTTGCATGTCAGAATCTCCAAGCCTTCTCCTAACATTTGTGGCTATTAGGAGCCCACATACATGTAGGAGGAATACTAACCATTATTATCTTAATTAATTGTTTTCACCATTAATTTTATTTTATTTTTTCATTGGATTAAATACTCTTCAATAGGTTACCTTGGTGGCCCCTTTGTGTCATGGTCCCCCCATTAAGAGTCACTCCCTCAATTGGCTACTCATCCACCCTATGTACACACATGGAAATACAAGGAGGTCACTCTCATCCACATATGCATGGAGAGTTTCTAACATGCTCTTTGGCACTAATATCAATACCCAACCATGTGAAACTAGTTGAGGCCAACCCATGTTTTCAAGAATTCATATACACAAATAGGACCTCATAAAATAAATGGTTTCAAAAATTGGATAACCATAGGATTTCCATTTCCCTCATTATGTCATTATCACACAAACCCCCAAATTAAATATCACATGTTTTCACATTAGGACACTAACCTTGGATTTACGCATGAAGGGCCAAAATTCATCAAAAATTGAAAGTCCACATATAAAGAAAAAAATAAAAACCCATTTGACTCTAGGGCATACTGTTCAAATTTTGGGTGTTTTTTCATTGATGTCAAAATATCAGAGAAATAAAAAGGATGTCAACATGTCACAAAAGTCAAAGGAATTGATTACTAGAAGAACTATTTGTTTGATGCTAATTGAACTGTTGTAGGTTAGCTAGTGGAACAAGATGTTCAGAGGTACAGAGAGGTTTTTGTATAGAAGATATCAAGTCATTCACATGGGATATTTTGTATGAAGTTCAATACTTAGTTCACTCCAAGTTTTAGAGGATATCATGAAGATTTGAGTATGATTCAAGATCAAAATTGGTGACTGGCAAACAGAGTGACAAACAATATTGATAGGTAGACATATAAGGTCCAATATGCTAAATCAAGTTGGAATATATAGATCTCACTTAGGATGTGTTTAGGACATAATAAGGTATCCTAAAATCAAAGGGTTAGTACTTTAGAGATCTGCATGGTATAATTTTATTGTCTCATATCTTTGTGACAGTGTTCTTGAGGAACAAGTGGAAAAGGGTTGGAAAATCCAATGGTTGCAGTGGATTTGTGTAGATGATTATTTATCATGATGCTACAAGAAGTTCTTGAAGTATGTGCTTGATGATTTGGCAATATACATGGATCAAAAGGATCAACTTGGTGGAATTTTTGGTCAATAGTAATATTTCTATTATTATTCTTTCTCTTGGATGACTAGGTTGGTAACTCATGTCACACAAGTGGTAACTATAAAATCTTAGAGATTTATGATCTCAAGGTGGTTGTTAAGGATTTTGGCTTTGATTTGATGGTCAAAGAAGGATATGAACTTGATATTTAGTGTGGTGATTTAAATAGAAGGTGAACTAGGGTTTGGTGACTTAGTTCTTGATATAAGGAGATGAAATAGGGCTAAAAATGAAGGCACGCATCATGGATGTCGATGTTATAGGTTGCTAGAAGAATAATATCATGGTTGAGTGATGATCATAAGAATTTCAAAAAGAGGTTGAATAGGGATTTGCATTGTGCTAAATTGGATCTATATTAGACATGAGATAGATGTCATTTTCACAATTCACATAATTTACGATCATTGTAGTGATCAATTTGTAAGGTAGTGAGCCTTCCTTAGGGTTGTAGCCCAATGTTTTTTATTTGAGAAGTGAGCTCTAGGAAGTGGGCCTGAATGCATGTGAATTTCCAATATATTATAATAGGTTTATACTTCTAATAAGGTATTTAATCATTATGGATAATCAATCCCACCATTTTTTTTTTTGCTAATAGGGTTTACACGATAAAAATATTTTGTCAAGTTGTGTGGATGTGATTCTAATTTGTGTATGCATTCATATTTTATATTTCATTTAATTAGACCATATTTAAGGGTACACAATTTTAATGGTCTTGGGGTTTAACGATTTTAATTTTGACTTTTTGGGAACAACTAATTCAACCCCCCCCCCCCCCACCTCTTAGTTATTCACTACCATATTATCGATAATTGGTATCAAAGCTTTAGTCCCTTGAAGGAAGCCTCACAGCTTGAGGGATATTTGATATGAAAGCTTACAATAAGGGTAGTATTAGTGTTGAAGGAACAAATACCCATATGGAAAAGGATGGATGATTACTCACTTAAGGTGCATTAGAGAAGATTATTGGACCATCACAAAGAACTCTTACATGCCTCATACAAATTTATCTACGACTACACTAGATGAGAACAAGTAGTTTGAGTATAATATCAAAGAAAAGGAAGTACTGCTAAGTACCCTATCAAATACATAATATATAAATGTGATGGATTTGGAGACCACAAATGAAATTTGGACAAAGCTAGAAATCCTACATGATGGTGATGCATGTGTCAAGCAATCCAAGTTGCAAATCCTAAAAGGAAGGTATGAATCCTTGAGAGTGTCTGAGGATGATTACATCAACTTGTTAGAATGATTTTAGAATAACTGAGAGGGGGGTGAATCAATTATCCTCAAGTCTAGATGTACCAATTCAACTTTCTATCTCTTCAACAATATTAGATTTGATCAGCAATTCACTCAGTCTCCATAGCATATATCAATTACATAAAACTTGTAGTCCATAGTCCAAAAGTAATCAACTTGTAGAATATAAAACTTTCAACAAAATTCACATCAAATGACATTCACAAAAGTATAACACCAGGATTTAAGGTGGAAACCCAATTTGGGAAAGACCACTTGTAACATGCTACTGATTTTCACTCTTCTAAAGTGAGCTCTGTGAGAAGCCAACCTGGTTAAAGGTTTACAATACACACTATTAGGTGTGACCTTGTTAAAGGATTTAATCACCCTGTTAAGAGTGGCCTTGTTAGAGGGCTTAAAAACATTCCATTAGAATGTCACCTTGATTAAATATTTTACACAATGATTGTTAGGTCAACCTTGGTTAAAGGATTTAGACTGATATAATGGTTAGAAAGTAATAGTAGATGTTGATCTGAAATATACAACTCACTTTGCAAATACATATCTAAATTTCTCATATGTTGATTTACCAACTGACCTTCATTTCCATCTCCATCTCTAATCTGCTTAGAAATTCTCTTCAAGCAATCACCACAAATCTATTCAGTTGTTCACAGCTTCACCTTAGCCTTCTACTTAGATTCATCAGTCAATAACATCAACCTATTTCACACACTATTTAACCTCACAATTAGGTCATCCGTATACCTCCTTGATCAGGTAGATTAATCTTTTGTTGCTTAATCTCTTCCTTAGATCTTAGGTTTAGGTGAGATTCATCAAATCCTTCAATCATTTTATTTTCCTACTTTCCTTCTAGATACATATCCAAAATTCTCCTTGAATCCATAAGAAAATGGTTTACCATGCATTAAATACTCCATACCATTCATTAATAATTTCAACACATTTTACATATCCTAAGAATTAAACTATGTCAGTTGGGATTCTCAATTCTTAAAAAAACTATAAATTACTGACACTTGGCCAATATTGTTTTTATCTCCTCGGTCAATACTAGATATCTTGGTGATCGCTAAAACTTTTCTTCTTGGAAAAAATTTGGTTTGCTTTGTTAATTATCTATTGCTCAAAAATTACTAATGCTCGGTCAACAGTAGATTTTATCGGCATATATTGGCGCTCGATCGACACTAGCATCACTCGGCTTAAACACTACAACATTTCGGGTCAAATTTCAATGCCAATTTGTGATGCCACTACAATTTGTGTTTGTTTTTTGTGTTTTTTTTGCAAGTTCTCCCGATGGTGTTGTAATAGCGATGATGACATCATAATTGTGACACCCATTTGGTTATAAAAAAGAAAAAAAAGAAAAAGAAAGTGTCATTTGTAAGTTTTGTGAATTCGAACAGTTGTCACAAAGATGGCACTGTAGTTTTGCATGGTGCGAAGAGGGCATTTGAGTTTGGCATGTGTGAAGAGGCCAGCACCATGTGGGAAGAGGGCACCGGCACTTGAGGTAGGCATTCGAGCTTTGTCTTCTCATTAACTCAATTTCATTTTGATGGCATTTGTTGATTTAATGGCACGATATGAATGTTAATAGTGCCATTGTTTACATCTTCGCATTTGGAATGCTCGATGACCAGCGAGCTTTGAGAGCTAAGGCATCATTGATATTACATTCAATTATTTGTTTTGTTGTTGATATTCACTATGCGGTACTCCATGTTTATGATCATTTCATGAGGAAATGTCTTGGTGGCTCGCGGGCTGCAAGCTAGGGCATCATACATTGTTTATGAGCTCACTATTTAATACTGGCATTATTTAAATCTTTTCATTTGGAATGCTTGATGACCTATGAGCTTTGAGAGCTAGGGCATCATTGCTATTACCTTCAAGGCATTGTGTGAAGTTTTTGATCTCTCTTTATTTGTTTTGTTGTTGATATTCACTATGTGGTACTCCTCGTTTATGATCATTTCATGAGGAAATATCTTTATGGTTCACGGGCTACAAGCTAGGGCATCATACATTGTTCATGAGCTCACTATTTAATACTGGCATTGTTTACATCTTTTCATTTGGAATGTTTGATGACCTACGAGCTTTGAGAGCTAGGGCATCGTTTCTATTACCTTCAAGGCATTGTGTGAAGTGTTTGATCTCTCTTTATTTGTTTTTCTATTGATATTCACTATGTGGTACTCCCCGTTTATGATCATTTCATGAGGAAATGTCTTGAAGGCTCACAGACTGCAAGCTAGGGCATCATACATTGTTCATGAGCTCACTGTTTAATACTGGCATTGTTCATGAGCTCACTGTTTAATATCTGGCATCATGCAAACATACATTAATACACTTACTATTTTGAATTTGAGCTCAGGCATTGAATGCAATTTTATTATTGTCATTTCATGCTTGCTGCTATTATGCACCATATATTGTTTTATACACTGTTTATTTCATTGAGACCATGAGCTTGGCATTTGTAATGTATGTTTTCTTATTGGATCAATGCTACAATGTTGTTGAGTCTGTGTATGGCTTGACTATGCACATGCATAATTGTAGATGAGGATCAATAATATGGTGCCAGGCATTTCTTAGATCCTTTGGATCTAACCCCATCTTTTCCTTCCTTGCAAGTTTTGGATCATACAAGAGCATACTGGATTGAACCCTGGGTCAACACTTCATTACTTCAGGCAATGACTGGTACCTTCATTAATTATGTTCATCCACTTATATATGTTTTCATTCATTCATATTCTTCTGAAAGTTGGCTATTAGTGACCATATAGGACCATTCTTGATGTTTTTGGGTCATTTGATGAAAAGATGTAAATAGGGACATCAGTAATAAAATAGGGATATCTTAATAGGGATATATTAAGATTTATATCGTAAGTAAAAACATTACATAGTGGCATTCAAATTAAGTACAATATGAATTCACATGCCTTTAATTATGATACACTTTTGAAATTATCACTCATTGGTCATTTGACAATTCAAGATATAAGTATCAGAATATAAATTGTTGTAAAAGGAAGAAACACATATGTATCATCATTTAATACAAAATATAAAAGTATCCCATAGACACAGTTGCTATTATAACAACCATCCTCTAATCTCATAGTGTAATAGTCTCAAGGTAAGAACAATTTACGTAATGGGTGGCTGCAAGAAGTTGAGTCCCACTTTTGGCCAAAAAGTGGAAGTGTTTTTCCTATTTTTCAAGATTTCTGTCAATTGATGTCTAAATTTGAAGCACTTAAAGATTGAATCTTGAAAAACTTCAGTAATATCAAATTTAGTGCTCAGAATCTAGTTTTCAAATATGTAAATTTTTTTAATACCCACATGGTATAAATTGAATTTTAGTATGCATGTCTAAAAACCACTTTTTCAAAATGTTTGTTTCAGGACCACACCTTATGCGTGTACAGACACCCTTTTTTGAAGTAAATGAATGTATTTTGGGGAATCCTTTTGGGAAAAGGTACCTAAAACACTGAAGATTGGTCAAGATATTTTTTCTTATTTTTTTATTGAATATTTTTTTTATTAATTTTTAATTGACTATAAAGTACATTTTTGAAACCTCTGGTGTACGGACACCATAATTTGATAACTTCACCTTTTTTCAAAAAAAAAAATTTAAATTGAAAAGAATTCTATCTAGTTTGGTCACATATAACTCATTTTTCAAAAAACCAAAAATTAAAAAAGTTATTAAAGTTTTAGTTAACCTTGGTATTTCAAGCTTAGGTACCACTTTGACTTAATAAATATTGTATAAATATTAAATTTTATCATATCACTATAAAATTTATATTTTTATAATCTACACAATAAGAGCTAAAATGGGTTTTCATTTTATAAAAAAATTCATCTAGGAAGTTGTTCTAAAAATTATGGCAAGACAGAAATTTTTCTATGTAATGCCTTAGCCATTTTTTTGTAGGTTGAAGCACAGGCTTGGTCCCACCAAGCCTGTCCCAAACCAAAACCCAAAGCAGGAGATAAGGTTCCCACCTATCGATTTACAAATTGGGCACCCATTATTTAAATTCAAAAAATGGGCACCCGTTTTGTAAATCTAAGAACGGTCCCATAGATTTACAAATCAGGCACCCATTATTAGATTCAAAAAATGGGCGCCCATTTTGTAAATTAAGAACGGGCGCCCATTTCTTAAATAACCATTGCAGCAAAAAAACCCAGACTGTGGGCCTGATCTAATCATTGGTGACTTTTGATGTTGTATTCTATCGATTTGCAGCAGACAAACAGAATATTTCTGCCATCATTCCTTTTTTTTGTCTTACATTGGATCTCACATTCAAAAAAGATTGTTTGAATTCAAATTTTGGTGCAAAAATGGGATCAAACCGACGTAGAAAGAGGTCAATGAAGGTTCTGACACCCGAGGAGATTGCACAAAATAGAGAGAAGGAGGCAAAATGACAACGAGAAATAAGAGAGAGACTTCGAAATGCAAATAATGTTGGAGCATCGAGTTCAACAATTGTTTCAGAAAAGGAGGATAATGAAGACATCATAATGGATGTAGAGGTTGAAGAAGCAAAATCAAGTGCATCTTTGAATCCAGTATTGGATACGGGTATGTCTTCGGATCCAACTGTTACAACTTATTATGATAAAGATATTCATGCTTTGCTAGAAGTGAGTTACAATAGAAATGATTTAAATTTTATTCCTGAAAATAGATTAACATGTTTAATTTCATAAATTAGTAATGTTTATCATAATGATAAAGGAACTAAAAGTCAAACCCCAATTGAAACTAAAAATGAAACACCAATTCAGATTGAAATCAACAATGAAAATGTAGACATAGAAACACCAATTAAAAAGAAACTCATTTAAATGATAATGAAATAAATGAACAATTTCAATTAAAAATTGATGTGTTAGACAATCTGCGTGGTTTGGTTTCATCAAGACAGATTAGGACACATGCGAGTAGATTGTTTAGACAATTTTTTTATAATAAGAAATTTGGGTTTCAATGTCAATTAATGTTACAATTAATTAAAATGTCTAAAATGCGAAAAGTAATGAAGAGGTTAGGCATTTATGTGAAAACTAAGAAGAAGGATGAGCCTCTAAAACAAGTTGTATCAACTGTTGCTAGTGCCTTTGACACAATTGGAAAGAAAATTCATTCTAAAGATAGTAATGCGGCATGACGAGCAATAACAACAGCTTTAGTAAACAAAACTACTACTGATAAAAGAATGATTTCAAACATAAGTGGATATCTTAATATTAATCGTAAAACTTTAGCAAGAGCTATAAAGAGAAGAGTTAACTTTGAGAGTGATCCGGCAAACCATTTATGGACCTTCAGTGGTAGACTCCCAAAGTCTGACATGAAACTTACTGGTGAAGTCAAAACTTTGATTGAAAATTTTTGGCACAATAATACAAGAGTATCCCCTAATGCAAGAGATGTTCTTAAATTAAGAGTTGGTTCAAAAGTTCATGATCCACATCCAAAACACCTTTTAGATATGACTCAAATAGAATTGTATAAAAAAAATTTGGATGATAAGGTGTTAACTATTAGTATTAGTCAAAGATCTTTTGAAAAATGTAAACCATGGTATGTAAGGATTAACAAAGAAAGAATCACCTGTTGTTGTAAAAAACATGTTCAATTTCATTATCATTATGATGTTTTTCGATCTATATGTTCTACTATGCATACTAATGAAATGTTGCAGGAATGTGGTATAAATATACCACCTGAAACTATAAAAGAGTTTATATCAAATTTATTTTGTAACCCACCTAATGAGAAATTTTATCTTTTGAATGCATGTGTTTCTGGTGTATGTGATTTATGTGGCAATCTTACATTATTAGATGAATGTTTGCATGAGAATATTTCATTTGATTTTGGACAACAATTAGTTGATGTACAAAGATTTAAAACTATTGAGTATCCATTGAAGCATGGAAAAGTTGGAAATGGTGCGACCTAATAACTGAAAAACTTAGTGTTAATGCTTTTATGAATGAATTCAAGAGCAAGGTCATACCTAAATATGTGAAACACTCTCACAATTCTAGATGGCTTGATGGACAATTTCAGATATGCAAGAATACATTTCCAATTGGTAGTATACTATCAATTATTGACTTTGCAGAAAACTACACGCTTGCACCACAAGATGAGATCCAACCACAATATTATAACTCAGTGCAAGTGACAATTTTTGTTCATATTGTCTATAGACATGCACCTGATAGTACAGAAGAGGATCGGAAAATATTGAGAGAGTATCATTTCTATATGAGTGAAAATAAGTTACACTCATCAGAGTTTGTCCAATATTGCTTTAATATCTTTTATGAAAATTTAATGGAGAGAGAAATTCATATAACACAACATCTAATATGGTCAGATAATTGCACAGGACAATTCAAGAATGCTAGAATGTTTTATTGGTTGAGTAGGATGCACAAGAAAACAAATATCCAATATATCTAGAGTTTTTTTTAGGCTGGACACGGGAAGGGAGAGCATGATGGTGCCAGTGCATGTGTTAAGAGAGCAACTCAAATTTGAGGAAAAATCAAAAATTTAAAGATGCATGTGCAATTGTTGAATGGTGTAAAACAAGTTTGTCTACAGGATCAAGTCAGAACTCTACAATCAGACATTTTTTCTAGCTAGTTGAAGAGAAGGATATCCTTTCAAGATATGATTGTAATACAATCAGTGGATTGGCTAAATGGAATTCATTTAGGAGTTCTAATTATAACACTTGGACTATATGGACTAGGGAGCTTGCATGTTTTTGTCAATTTTGTGTTGCAGGTGAATGGGAAGAATGCGAGAATACAGAATGGGTTGAAGAATGGCAACAAAAATTCTTAACACCTAGTGAGAGACAAGATGAAGATGTTATAATAAATGAAGACCTGGATCATGCCTTTGCATCATAATATTATGATCGTGTTTCAGATCTCATACAACCTGGTAATTTAATACAATTTAATGTAAGACTTTAAATTATACATTAGTTACATTTGTATGTAGAGGAATTTATGATTATATATATTTGAATTATAAACTTTTAAACAAGTTTTATTTACAGTGCACATGTACTTAAAATTTTGTTTTGCAGGACATGTGTATGTTGTTGTTGCACCTGAGGATAATGAAGAGCAGACAGAGTATTGGTTAGCTCGATGTGTAGAACCCAAGAAAAAGTTGAGATGTCATCAAGTAGATGATGATAATTTTCAGTATCCAATTGGGTCTACTATGGTAGTTGGTACATGGCTACACAAATACCTAACAAGAAGGAATGGTTTACCAAATTTTGAAGACTACCAATTAGAAAAGAAGATTATACACTATTCCCATTTGGTAGTGGCAAAAAATATCAA